>OW386287.2:37622665-38274262 GCA_936432065.2 Rutpela maculata | reverse complement strand
AAAACGCGTTCACCGATTTTCATGTTCCCTAATGAATTTTCGATGCGAACCTTTGGTGTATTTTCACATAATTCATCATTACAGAATTCACACGCAATGCAGCATATCAACCCAGTTTTTCTACAACCACAGGCTTTGCCATATCTTTTTTTACATTTACATGCAATGACATTTAATAAGGTCTCAGGTACTGGTTTTTCGGTTCTTGTTATTGGAAGGAGCCAATGGTGCCAAATTTCCAGTTCCAGTCTTCTAAATTTTTGTTGATTTCATACCTTTTTTTGGACTTGGTGGTACGTCCTAATGCTTGATACCGTCCATTGTAGGTGGCGAAGAAGCAAGATGAAATTTACTTTTTGTTGTTGATTTTATGAAACGTTGATAGCAAATTTCTTCCAAGGTTTCCTTATCCATGCCGCCACCATATAAAGCAACCATTGCCAAAGAACTAAGAAATACGAGGGACGGCCTATACCTGCTCTAGGAAACAGAACAAAAAAACAAAATGAAACTTGAAATTTACTCCACCGCGGCCGTAAGAAAATGTATATATATAACAAAAAAAATCACTGAAATTTGAAATAGTTTCATTGTGATGTGGAGAAACATTAAAGATAACAGAATATAAATTGTTCATACATAATTTACAAACAGAGTTAGAGCTTGACGATTTTTTGAAAAAACCTTCGTTAAACTTTTTTTCCACCGCTCTACCTCGTGTCATATTAGGCTTACAATAAATATGTATATATAAAATATCTAGGAGATTTTGCCCTCTTCAAGTGTGTTTGGAACATTTTACCGTAGGATCAACGTTGCGGAGCTATTTTGAAAAAATCAATTTTTTTGCACTTTTCATTCAGGATGGCGACTCGAGCCACCTCGTCGTGGTCGAAAACTTGTATTTTTCATCAAGGTCTCGACTTAAACAACATACAGATTGGCAAATGTAGTTTTGTATATGGGTCCTGAGATAAACGTGTGTAAGGAAAAAAAACAGATAAATTAGGAAAAGAGAGACGTATCTATTCCCAGATCTATGCGCACGCGATTAGAAGCGATAGGTACCGATGCCCTGCGTTGCTATACTACAAGGTTATAAAAATAAGATTTCACGAAGTGTAGAACGTGGTGCGGCACATCCATCTTACATTTCCTAATTTCTCTATTTTCTTTCTTGTACTCATTTACCTCAGGATATATAAAACTAAATTTGCTAAAGCTGTATATCAAAATCATTTCTACCCCACCTTTTATAAGGCAAAGGCCTTTCTTTGTCCCTACTAACTGGATTAAAATTGCGCTAAGAGAAGATTATTTCCCCGTTTTAAAAGTATTGCCGTTTTAAAGTCTGGAGTTCTTCGAAATTCTTAATTTTATTTTTGTACAATTTAATCACTGTAGTTGGAAAAGTCCCGAAGAACTGTGACCGATTTCGAAACTAAGGTTAATATACTCCTAAGTTATGTTTGGTAGAATTTGAAAACGTTCCTTAGAAGTCTATAATGAGAAACAAATGTATGTTCACCGATCAATTATTTTATATGTTAATTGGCGGCTTGTTTTCTATAGGTTTTAATAGCTAATAAATTACGTTTATTGCTCAGTATTCCGATTACAATGTTTCAAGCTGTAAAAATGCTTAATGTCTATATACTGTCCCACTAGAACTGTTTTTCTGTAATATTTACATGGGTTTCCAACACAATTAAGCAATGGTGATAGTTGAATGCACAACTTCCCACCATCTTTAATAATGCAAATCAGTGTTGAGGCGATCGAAAGTTAACGATGACAACAACCTATTTTAGAAAAAAATTAATTAATGGCAATATTAGCATTGCAGGGGTGTACCAATTTCTCAAATGCATTTACATAAAACTGATATTCTTGACATTAATAAATTCTGGATTGTGACTTCCTTATTTTTAGTTGCAATATATTTCAACTCTGCATATTAGGTATTGTTAAACATATTTTAAAATAAAAGGAGGATTAAAAAATAGTAAATTATTTTCTATATAACTCCTGAATTTTTGAACAATTTTTTACATTCCGGATTATTAAACTAATATAGAGATAAAAGTGAATCCAACTTTTCTAATAAGGGAAAATAAACAAAAAAGACAAAAGGAGAAAGAATATATCTCACTTTTTATTTGGAGCATTCATGTTAATTCAAATAGACTTTAAAGTCTATTTTTATTACGTTTCTCGTTATTAAGCTGTAAGAGTTTATTCTAATTCTTCGTTGTGTAATAAAATAATCGAAAACAAGGAAAAAGAGAGAAAATGAACGGCATAACTTGCAGATAAGGCAACAAAATGCAGTATTTTTCATTTAATTTGATATCTATCAAAGGTGTAAAAGCTTCTAATTGCTTTAATTTACAGTGTGTCTCACGTGGACACAAGCCAATAAATCTTTATTTTTTGAAATAATCTAATAAACTTTTTTTTGTTACGTAGAACACGGAAGTCGAATTATTATGTCTATTACCTTGTTCCGAAATTCGAGATGTGATATCAAGGATTGAAAATCTGATATTATAGCGTCAATAAAGACATTTTGAAATACTTGTATAAAAGGACCCCGCACCTTTTGTGATTTGGCTTTCACTCCGGGGGCTGAAACTTTCCAATTTCGTAGTTTATGATATATCGATCAAAAGTCTCCACGGGCACAAAAAATTTAATGACAGGATTTCGAGATATTGGCCAAAGAAGGTGGTCACAATTCAACAATTTCTTCAACTAAAAATAATTTTTATCTTTAAAACGGATTCTCAAATTAAAAAAATGTATTCTTCATTTTTTTGTTCAGAATAATGTATTGTACTAGTTTGTACTAAAGAATTTTCATATCATTTTGTTAGACATCGAATTCATTACAACTGACAAAATGTTCATTTGTCTGTCCATTCGTCATGTTGTTTGTAGACACGACGGCTTAAGAAGGAAAAATTCTGTATTGAAATTTGGACAGTGTGGTAATGTTGGCTAAAGTAAGTTAGACTAAGTTAGTGCCAGCTAGACGAAGAACTTTATTCTTGTTGAAAATCAATTAATACATATAAAAACTAAGAAACGTTTAAAAAAAAATTATATGACGAGTGTTGTGCCCTTGGTAAGATTCTACAAAAACAAAATAATACATGGTACCTATACTGGCGAGCGTTTCATCAGTCAAGTTTCATCATCGGGGTATGAATAAAATTATAATTATGCCTAAAAAGTTAAATGTTGTCAAAAAACGAATATAGAATAATGACAATTATATAAAAATTGCAATAAATCAGAGAGAGTATATATAGTCGAGTCAGTGAAGCCTAAAAATCTCTTAATTATCAGCAACAGCTCCGATTTTGATCATTTTTTTTTAAATGTGTGTTTTTTAATATTATTCAAAATCAGAAACATCGGCGAACAAAAAGTCACCTTCAACGAGCCATAATTCGGTTCGTATTGCATCTACAGAAATAAGAATCAATCAATCGATTTGCTGTTTTATATGCTTTATTTTTGCTCATAATAATTTTTTTGGTGAAACGTAAAGTTTTCGAGTTATTAGTGAAAAATCGTTCTAAACATGTATTTTTTAGATGAAAAATCAACATTTTCAATCAAAAATAACTCAAAAAGTATTGACTCATTGAAAAAACTCCATAGAACATTTATTGCTTAGAATTCATTCCTCTATCGATTTCTGCAGTTAATTTGAGCATAATAATTGGTAGTGATAATAATTAAAATTAAACTCGAAATAATCAAGGAGCCAGGAGACGAGCTACCCCCAACCTGGAAATTTTGCCGAACCTCTTTCCTTAAGAAGAGTAGGGATCTTTTAATTGCCTAACATTTAATAGACAAGGGACCGCCTGCTTTACATCCCCTCCGAAGGATGGTATATCCACTACGTAATCCTCGTCTGAAATTACGTAACTTCCGAGTATACACTGATATACAAGCCTCTAGAAGATGGAACGAGAACGCTGTATTTCCCAAGATGGGAGCCCATCCAAGTACTAACCGCGTTCGACGTTGCTTCAACGGAATATCGACTGATATTCACATTGAAGTCGCCTCTACGCTCGCCCCCTAGTGAAGGTTTCTTTCAGAAAAATGGCGTTCTCTAAGAAAACACACACATACGTCGATAATCTCCTAATCGATGCAGAAGAAGAAGAAGAGTTGGACCAGCGGAGAGGAACACAAAATAGATGAATATTCCCTAAGAATACCAAACAAATTGAAGTACCTAGGAACAGACCGGACGAACCAGC
The DNA here is from genome assembly GCA_936432065.2 of Rutpela maculata. NCBI lineage: Eukaryota > Metazoa > Arthropoda > Insecta > Coleoptera > Cerambycidae > Rutpela > Rutpela maculata. The sequence continues at coordinate 38,269,979 of OW386287.2, read as the reverse complement.
TGGAGCGGAGAGAAACAGTAAAGGAGAGAATCAAAACACAAGGATAACATACCGTTCCTTGAGAAAAATAAACTATCATGGGACCTTACCAAATGTAAGTACATAGCCGTCATACGGACAACGATGATATATGGAGTCAAAAACGCAACAAAAGCCAACAGTTTTTTGAGAAGAGCAGAAAGGGCATTGTCCAACTAAAACAACAAGAAAACAGCGACACAATACATCAACATAATAGAAATATATGCAATGAAGTATTGGGGATATACCCAAGGAAGGGACCCAACACATTTACTGAAGAAAGCGCTAGCACCGCACAGCAACAAACTAAAAATAGGGAGACCATGCTACAGTGGAGAACGACAATTGAAAGGATCAGTATCAACAAATGAACACCACTAACAAATCGCAAGGATATATACTCTACCACAATTGGAAACCGAGGAATCAGAAGACTCAGAAAAAAGAAGATTCGAAGAAGCAAAAACGCAAAAAGAGGAGCAAAAACACTCCATATTACGACACAACACGGCAACATGTTTCGCAAGAAGAGTCAGAATAGGCAGAAGTCCAGAACCAAACACACAAAAAAGGGAGCTTAAACGCTCCCTCACGACACAATGCGGTAACGCATCTTACAAATACCTACACTTCCCATCCCACATTCCTTTGCCATGAACCATGTGGCTCTCGCTGCTGGCAACAAGCATGACCTTAGTCCGTGGACGTAGCAGGCCCAGCTGTATGCCTGGGAGTGGCAGCAATGCCTACCGCACGCTGGTAAATCAATCAATCAAATAATTTCCACCCCCCGACAAGGGGTGGCATCCACCCCCGGGGTATTTGCTCCACTTGGGATGTTTCTGATTTTGAATAGTATTAAAAACACACATTTAAAAAAGATGATCAAAATCGAACCTGTTGCTGAGAATTAAGAAGTGAAAACCTTCATTGTCTCGACTAATGCTCTTCTTTTTCTTTACTAGATATTATTGTCAGTTAATTTATTTATGACTTTGTCATGAATTTCTTTCAATATATAACCAGGAAAGCTAGTGTTATTGAAGGACATCGGCTGTAGTGCGTTGAACGATAGTAAAGCACACCTCCTCCTACACATTGCATAATACGTACTGTGTAATATCAAGTACTCGAAATGAAAATATTATCTAGTGTAACCACCAATTTTTAAACAAAATAATCGGTTTAGTTTAGAGCAAAGGTGGTTGATTATATTACGCATTGTCACCTTTTCGTCACAATTAAAATTCACCCTGTACAATCCCCTTAAGAATTTATTAAAATATTTTATGTCTAAATCTGACATTTATCTCCATTTTAAAGTTAGCGTTTGTAAAAGCAAGCATGACTTTTCATAAAAATCAAAAATCATATATCAGGTAAAATGTGCCTTGGAAGTGAAAGGCATTAAAAAAATAACAAATCTAAATTTTTCTATTGTTGACCGAGCCAGGTATTTGTGTGTGAATAATCTCATTGTAAAGTTTTCGGTCGGAATATCTCGCAGCTACTTATCTCACTCCTACGTTTATATTTCGGTAATTTTATCTTGCTCTTTTGCTTCGATGCACAATGGTTTCTGACAAGCACGCTGGTAGTATTTTCGTTACTTCTGATGCATGCTTCGTATGTATGGATTTGGCAGATTCGTTTATTTATGTCAGTGCACAAGGTATACTCGAAGACGGCCGATAAATTATAGCACATAATATTCCGTATTTACTTTAGATAGCAATTGTACTGTAAACCAAAATAAATACCGTCATGTTTTGACTAATACTGAATACAATGGATCTCGTTCATTATTTAAAAACACCTACGGCTGCAACTGTGGGGCTGTAAGTGGACTCCATGGATGTCTTACGATTATTTATAATAATAATTAATTATTTTATTATTAGAAAAATACGAGGGGTATTCCGCAGAAAAATATTGTGTACACTAATTCCCAAAATGGATAATAATTCCCCTAATTCCCTACTAATTCCTCTAATTCCTTAGTAATTCCTCTAATTCCCTAGAAATTCTCCTAATTCCCTAAATCGATAGCTAGCTAACACCGATAGTATCACACTTCCTAATTTTGAACCGGAAAGAGCTAGTTACAAAAATTGCAAGTTAAATAAAAGCTTGTAAAAAAATAACACGATACTTCCTGCATTAACTTACCTTCCAAATTCCAACACAATTGAACTTTCAGTAAAGTTATGGTGCTTAAAAGAAACGTTGTTCAGAATTAAATCACTAACACAATAATATAAACATTTTTTCTTTCCAAGCAGTATTTCTTGCTTTAGAAATGTGCCGATCAAATTGCAATATACTTTTCTTTTCGTATTTGGAAAGAGCATAATAAAGGGAATTTTATCTCCTTTGACATTCTTCCGTAAAACCAATAGTTAGGCAGCAAAAAATGTCCTGTTTCTCTCGGAAATGATTAAAAATATGCCCTTTTCGAAAAACATATTTCGACAAAATGAGCAAATAAAACCATGAATATTTTTTCAAAAATTTGTATATTTGTTTGAAAATGAAGATAAATAAACTAATTGTCTGGCCACAAAAAAATTGTTCATAACAGATTGTACAAGAAACCTTGATTGTTGTCAACCAAAGGGATTTTCGCTAAAGATATTTATTTTACAAAAACTGCATACACTGATGAATTTATCTACAAAAATTTAACAAAAATGACTCCAGGCAATTTTTAGATAGCACGCATTATTATATACGAACTAGCTGACCCAGCAAACGTTGTTTTGCCATATAAATTATAAATTTTTGTCCAAAAAATAAAAAGAAAATTTCTGGATAGGACCACCCTTATCACCTAGGGGTATAAAAAATAGCCTACGAACTATTTTCAGACCTACCAAATATACACCAAAAATTTCATAAAAATCGGTCAAGCCGTTTCGGAGGAGTTCGATAACAAACACTGTGATACGAGATTTTTATATATTAGATATTCATTCAATATTTATTTTTCTGGAGTCAATTTTCATTTTAAAGCGATAAAAAAACAAATGAAAGGTGATTGAATAAGCTTTTGATTTTGTTTAGCCCATTTTTTACGTATGGCCCACAGTTTATGGCGGGCGAGAAATTACGCTTCTTCGAACACAGTGAGACTGAGTTTTTTTTTTAAATTCCTGTTATTTTTCGCTAAATTCAATATTTTTTGACATATTTTATTGAAATAAAAAACCTGTTTCCTTTAAGTTTCTCACCTGTTTGTCACTGTTTATATAATTTTTAAGTTTAGTTTTGCTTAAAACTGCGAAATTGGTGCACGTACAAATCACATAGAGATTCGGCAAATTTAGTGTAAGAGAGAAAGCAGTAAAATAGAAAAGAATGACGGATACACTGCTCCCAGCACACTCCACACTTCGTGAAATCTTATTTGTATCACCTTGTCGTGTGTCAACGCAGGGCATCGCTTCTAACAGCGAGCGCATTGTACTGGGATCATATCCGTCTTTCTTTTCTAATTTCTCTGTTTTCTTTCTTGCACTCGTTAAACTCAGGATTCATATATAAAACTAGAATTGCCGAATTTGTAGATGATAGAGCTAAAGAGCGCGCACGTCTCGGCGCATGTTATTATGTGCGACTGCTACCATGTCTCAATTCCACACTCATTGCTTACTAATTCCTTACTAATTCCCCACTAATTCCCCACTAATTCCCTAATAATTCCTCACTAATTCCTCTAATTCCAAACTAATTTCCTACTAATTCCCACTAATTCCTGCTAATTCCCACTAATTCCTACTAATTCCCTACTAATTCCTATAGCTTGTACACCAAAATTCCCCTGCGGAATACCCCTCGGAAAAATACATTAAACAATAGAAAACTTATATAAAATTTCTCTAATTCCGAATAATAAACAAACACTGTATAATTTTAATTGTTATGTCATTGTTATTATTTTTATAGGTTGTGTGCGCTAACGCCACAGTTTCTGAGAGTGGAGGGGAACAAACTGCTGTCATCGAGTGACGTGCCGATTGAACGTGTTTTTTAACCTCCCCACAATAAAATTTGGGAGGTTACTAAAATTGGTCCAAAATCGAAAACTGAAGATAACATCAAATCTCTACGTTTTGGGGTCACAAGAACCCAAACAAGTGGTTTTTCAAAAATGTCTGTATGTGTGTATGTGTGTATGTGTGTATGTATGTGTATATGTTTGTATGTATGTATGTTATCACGATAGCGGCGAAACTACTAGACGCATTTGGTTGAAACTTTGCACGAGGGTTTCTTTAGTTCTCCAGAAGATCTGAAAAGGATTTGGTTCAGATCGGATTTTATGATTACTTACAATTTATAATCGAACCATTAAAAAGCAGTAAAAATTCCGGTTTCAACGATATATCACACTTGCACCCTTTCGATTTGGTTCCCGCGAAAAAAATTTAAAAAACAAGAAATAACACGCTTCTTGTGTACGATATATTTTATAGCCTAACCTAACGTTTGGTAGACTAGTGTGTTAAAGCGTGCAAACTGCCATACACGTTTTTTTTAAGAACGTCAAGCCAATTGTATGTTTTCGCGAGAGAAGAGAAAGTTTGAAGCCGGTGGTAGCTGTGTGGAGCCTACACAACCCATAAGGAGCCCGTGTGGTTACGGACAGCCCTTATCTTCATCCAGAGTGAGTTTTTCATCAAATCATAATAAAAGTGACATAGACATTAAAAGTTCAAAAACTTTGAACTTATTTCCGACGCATCGCCGGAAACATAGCGTTAATCATAACCTTAGAATTATATAAACAATCATAACCTAAAAACAATACCAACTTAAAAATTTTTGGACAACTGTCAAAAGATAAATTCCCCCAGGAAAGTTTTGACAGAATTTTGACAGCTGTCAAAGTGACACCCCCCTCCACCCAACAAAGTAGTGACAAAATTTTTTGACAGGTATCAAAGTGACAGTTCTCCAACTAACAACTTTTAGACGCATTTTGTCTAACAACTGTTAAAAATCTTTCGCGCGCGAAAGTAACTAACACTTGTCAAAAAAAGATTTTCAAAATATATAGTGACCAGCAGCGGAATTAAAGTCCCCAACTCTTCGGTAACCGCCCCCGACTGGTCAGATAAAATCGGTCGAGGATTAGAAATTTATAAATTAAAACTAGAAAGAAATATGGACTCACCGTCAAGAATAGGTAGAGCAGCCGTATGAAAGGTTGGTCAAAAGGGTGGCCAGCCCCTCCCCCCAACAAGGCAAAGCGACGCCTCAATCACCTCAATAGTCTCTCTGGAGAGGAGGACTATTATGAGAAAAGCGTTAAAAAGAAACAAGTAGGTTCAAATCCCACCGATCGCAAGACTATTTTCTTCTATTTTAATATGAGAAAAATATTTAAAATTAATAAAATATAATTAAATTAGATCGTTCATATTTTTTAATGATCATTTCGGCTTCAAAGATCCACCGGGTTGGGAGGTTCTAGCCGCTTCCAGTAGCTGCCGATTTTTTTTTTAAGTGAATCTTGTTGTGTTTATGGCGTTTGAAAACTTAATGTTGGATTATTTAACATCTGCATCTCTTCTTAATACTTTGTATCAACAATTTTGTTAGTTAAGTATTTTACGAAATCATCTCATGATGTGAGGTTAGGTATACGGAAAGAGTTGGTGTCATCGAATTAAGTCCCTAATATTTTGAGAAGATTTCAATATAAATATTGATTTCAGAATATTACGCATGGAGATATCGTGAATTAGGTACTTTATTTTTGAGAAAAAAGTATAGAGAGAAGGATGAGTTCAAGGCGTTCAAAAGTCTTGAAACTGTTTGTGGTTGGGTGAAAGAAGTGCTCTCCACGAAATTTACAGGATAAAAGCTTTTGTTGCAAAGGTAAGAATTAGTTATCAATAATCAACAATATTTTCTCATATATGCTTGCCTAATTAAATGTTGCTTTATAAATAATTGCTAACATACTAATTCATTTTTCAGGTTATGAACTCTTAGCATCTTCAACAAAAACCATAATTTCCTTGGAATATTGCTGATCCAGATGATTCTTCAGTACCCATTGTGATTGTGTTATTATTGTTAGCAGTAAATTGAAATAGTCGATTATGTTAAACTTGTATATACATGCCTCTAACTGAAAGTAAAACAAAATATACTTACTAAATATCCAAATATTTATTATCCAAGGTTCCATTAGTACTCATAAGAAGAATCAACAGGAAACTTACAAGTGATGTAGTGAAAAATCTACAGTGTGTGGGCTATTTAATACCGCAACACTCTATTATTTTGAAACGCGTTGGCCGATTTAAAAAAATATGTATTTTGAGAAATAGTGCTCTATGAGCTTTATTTGACTGTTTTCAAAAATTTGTAATTTTCATATTTTCAAGGCCTCCTCTAAATGGGCCGAAATTTCGAGATTGGCTATTAGCATTTTTTTATCGGCAAATTGGAAAGCGTATTCGATTCGCAGTAGCCTCAAATACGTCTATACAAAATTTTAGCTCGATACCTCATGTAGGGTGTTTGTTATTCAATGGCCAAATTTAAAATTTCTCACTTTTCGACTGGCCCTGTATAAAAGTCGGTTAGGTTTACTAAATATGAATGATAAAAAATTTCAAACAAATGAATTGGACGGAATAGCTTTTCTTTTTTCTTGATGTCCCTCAGGGGAGTGACATCAGTAGAAAGTTCGATGATTATTAGACACTGATTATCAAAGTTAAGGCACTCGTTTCCCAAGCGTAGATTTTCCCGAGTTCTATTACTCTGGTTCATTCTTGACCTTCATGAATTGCTGATAAATAAATACAAATATTTTAATTAAACTACCTCCTGGCTTCAGAGCGGACCTTGTGGAAGAGAGGAAGCTGCACATTTAGAGGACAACGGACACACATCCATAATATGTGCCTCGACCGGGAAATTTTCCAACACTCTGTATTAAAAAGAATACATATTTTTTTCAAATCACACATACTTTACTTAAATAGCAAACACTTATTGAACCAAATATTTCTGAATCTATTACTTTCGCAAAAATAGTTAAGCTAAATCTCTCTCGAATCTTGATAATAACAGTAAACTATTGATATTAATCAATTACTGCAATTATTGTGAATTTACTTACTCGCACTATGATTATTACTTGTTTCACTTGGTCTTTGTTATTAATTTTTTGTGCAATATATTTGACGTGTAAGTTATTACAATCAAGTACAATTTGACAGTCACTAATTTTCAAAACAATGAAGGTTGTTCGTTCGTATAATTATTTTTGTTATTTCCTGGTTAAGTGTTTGTATTTATTTATTAATTAATGAGTAAATGATATTCTGTTGAACTTATTGATTACCGGGAAATCATGTTCATAAAATAAAAAAAGCAAAAACTATTTATAATTTGCAATAACCAAAAAGAATACTAATCATGTTTTACGTCAGTGTAAGAACAATTGTTGTTAAATAAATTATCTAACCCACCATTACTTCTAAAAGAAAATACAAATTATTTTGTACAGGGTGCGCCACTTAAAATTCCCCATTCTTGTAAGTTTCTTATTTTTTAAGCGACGACCATGTTGGGCACATCAAATTTTAGATATTTCTAAGACATTTAAACATGTGTACACAGTGATTTAAAAAATTTTATTTTGAAAAAATTGTTAAGAAAGAAAACTTAATTTACTTGAATATTTTTTTACCTCACCCTGTACATGAACTGCGTAAATGTTTTCTAATAAAGGTTTTAATTAGCATCAATGTATGTTATTACGTCATATTCGAAATTCTTTTTGATTTTAGAGAAAGTAATTAAAAACTCTCTTTCCGATTCCAAATTGATTTTTTTTTTATTTGAAAAGAATATAAATAATAATTTTATGCTTTATTTGTAAAAGACATATCACGAAACAATATTCAACGTAACAAAACAGCAACAAGATACAAAAGAAATAAATATTTTTAAAAACAAACTTATATTAAAATGTACTAAATCGGAAATTAAAATTTTTTAAATTTTTTATTTTAATAACATAAATTGAAGCCAATTAAAACCTTTATAAGAAAACATTAATACAGTTCCTGTACAGGGTGAGGTAAAAAAATATTCAAAGAAATTAAGTTTCCTTTCTTAACAATTTTTTCAAATTTTTTTTTTAAAACACTCTGCATGCATATTTAAAGGCTTTAAAAATGTCTACAATTTGATGTTCCCAACATGGTCATCACTTCAAAAATAAAAAAGTTATAAGTTTGGGGAGTTTTAAGTGGCGTACCCTGTATAGTCTTGAAAAGTTTAAAAAAAATTATGTAAACATGGATTTTTGTTCACTGGCCATATCGTCATAAAGAACATAATATTATTACAATAATATTCCCGACGTTTCTCATATAATACTGGTGTAAAAGAAACATCATAATTTTGTCAACTGTGCTCTAAATCATTTTATTTGCAATATTGCCGCAACGTTATTGAACAACCAAATTGATGTCATTGCTATTTGAATTTATGAATCAGCTGCAATATGCCTTCTGCAGATCTTGCAATACCTCAATAGTAGCTGTAACAACTTTTGGATGTTCTGTAGACTTTACGGCTAAAAAAATGCTATTCATCAGCTAAACTATATTTTTCGTATTTATGGCTGTGGGTTGGCTTTTACGGCTGCAGGTAATAACTAATAAGCTCACGAGGAGTTTGCTCTCAATTGAGATGTAATTTGGACAACACAACAAAACGACTTATTTCCAAATAGTTCTTTTTGCTATTCGTTTCTCACATTTCCACAATTTTAAACATTATTGAACCGAACGAACGGTGAAAGATTTGAGGTTGAAGTTAAAGTGAATTCCAAATGCCAATGTCAATCTTAATTGTCCTCTTCTTCTTTAGAAGCCATTAAGCTGTCAAATAGCCGTTAAACCTGAATTACACACAAACAAAACTGAAGAGTTTGAGACTATGTAGATACTTGACAGTTTTTATATGGCTTTTCTTACACAAAACGGTTCACTGCATTTTTAGCAGTCATATTTTCTGTTAACTGAGATGGGCAGCCATTTTGGACAATATTTAATTTCTTATATTTATTACCACTTTCCCTGACTCCAGCTTTATGGCTAGTATAATGTTTTAAACGGCAGACAATGTACTATTTCAGCTCCTGCAACGCTAGAGCAACATGCTTACAGCTGTATTACTTGGGCTGGATCCGCCACTGGCTGAGGTCACACTTCGAATTAACCCAAATTAATTTAATTTATATCTTTTTTTGCTAAAATAAAAGTGATAGAATCGCATTTTATACATAAATCGACATTATCAATATTTAACCACGTATCATACATATAAAAAATTACCATATTAAAACTGACTATGTAAGAAAGTTACAAAGGGAACGACAGGAAACATTAAAATGCAATACAATTCCGTACTCAATAGTACCACAGGAGGTATATTGTGAGGTACAAAATTTCGTTTGTCTTTAACTCGTGTCACCATGGGATGTGACATCTCAATACTGAATGATTATAACGACAACACAGTGACAAAGGTAAAGCAAAACATCGACAGTGAATTCTTGGTATTCTTCCCTTTCTGTTTAGTAGTGTTCTCTGAATAATACGCTTTGAGTAGAGAGAGTCATTTATTAATATTATTGTTTCAAGTTATTACATCTACACTATTAAACATGTTCTATTCAAGATTATATTAGCAGCAAAAATATTTGGAATAAAAAAGACTTTAGGATTTCAAAATCAAATTACAACTAATATAAACGGCGGTCATCCCAACATTTTCGCAGCCAAAGTTTAGATGTGAAAATATAATGGAGTACACTGTGCTACTTGGGCTATAGTTTCCCTTGAACTAGGAGCGGACGCCCGGACTCCAGTCACGATTTCTCTTTTGTACCAAAAATATAATTTAAATAGTGACATTAATGAGGAAATTCGTCTAACGTATGAAACAAACGAATTATTAGTTTGGAAAAGTTTGGAATCCTCTATTAATATTATTGAATATTGATAGTAACATACAGTGTATCCCAGGATGTTGGAACTGCTCCTTTTTCAAGAGTTTAGTATTTTATTTTGAATGATGCAACGAGAAGTTATTTTAGATAGCATCATTTAAAGTAAAATACTAATTTATTTATTTGGTAGTTCCAACAAAGTAAACTTTTATTTCTGTTTGGTGAGAAGGCATAAAATAGCATTCTAAACAACTTTTCCTAATGAAATTTTATCATATCTTGAATAATCTATTCGTGTTTTCGGCAGTGCTACATATAGGGAATTATCGGTCCATTAGAGCGGAGCGGGCAGATGGACGGTCTAAGGAAAAATTACTATAACAAAATAAGTTTTGTCAACTTATTGATCTGCATATGTGTTACTAGATATATCTCGGTTACGAAAAATTTTTCCGTCACCTAGCCACCCCGTCCAGTCCGCGAGTGCTTTCACATGTAAAAAATAATAATATAGCTCTGAATGACTGCATTGCAAAGTATTGTATTATCTAAAAAAAAAATTGCTTGTAGAACTACCAAAATTAACTTTTAATTTTCAAACTAATAATAACCTTACTTCGTAAATTTTTAATACAAAAGACGTATTTAATTTTCGCAAAAATTTGAGAATAGTTCTGTCTCTGACACAAAAATACTCCCTATTTTGTGACAGTTAAAAATTTCTTATTTTCAGCAACTTACAAATTGATTCCTGCCGACGCGCGATGCGACGTTAGCTGTTTCACTATCTCGTGAAACCTTACATAGTGATTTTTAAGAGGGTCGCATTCATTTGGTTTCATAGTTAATACATGTTGTCGTTTTAGCTGACTAGCTAGGTACTTCTTATTCAAATCAAATAAGTAGTGTCCTTTCTGCTTTTATTATTATGTTTAGCGTGCTGATTAAAGTATATTTCTATAACTTTTTTTTCATATACTGCCTCTCCGGAAGCCCACTTTTAAACCACCATTAACGTTAGTGTTACCAACATTGTAAATTTGCGATTTAAAGCCTAATCCTCACCAGAAACAACATAACACAACAAGTTTGAGAACGCGTCTGAACAACGTTTTAACAAATTTAAGCACTGCCTTCAGCAAGAAAAACGTTGTTAAACATGGTACTTTTAGGTAATATATTACTCTTTTATGTGTTTAAATCATTTATTATAGTCATATCTCGTTTTAAATTCTGTATCTTAAAGAGTGACCGCAAGATAAGCCCGAAATTCGCTACTTTTTGCATAGTATATTGCGAGAGAAGGAAAGATGCAAAATTAATCCCGCCGATCTCAAACTAATCTGTGGCGAATTCTAAGGAGAACATTTCTTTCAGTTTTTTGAAAAACGTGAAAACCTATTTAAGCGTCAAAAATATTTAAACAATGCCAATATATAATAAATATTTAAAAAAATAAACGCGTAAACTTCAAAGCATAGCAAAAATAATTTTCCACCACAAGTACATTACAAACTATATCTAGCAAACGATTATAACCCAAACTCAACACTGTCAGAGAAGCTTGTAGAGCAGTGATAGAATATTACACCATAGAACTTCTTGTTCTTACCCCCTGAAGAGAACAAACGTTAAGTGAAATGTTGTTGTAGACAATATTGATAGGTTCCACTTTTTATACACTGAAACAGTAGACAGTAGTAGCTCAATAATTAAATTATTCTGTCTTAAAACAATCAAACATTCTTGTTATTACTTTAAGAAATGAGACTGAGTAGAAATCTGATTCAGTTATGTATATCAGATGACATCATGTGTACTTAACATAAAAAACTTCTTAATTATAATATAAAATAGATAAATATGATTATTTAGAAAGTAGTGCTACTTTTGTTATAGTTATATTAATAAATTACTTTCAATTTTGTCAATTATTATAGATTACATTTGAGACGGGTATCTTTCACATAAAAGTAAAAGTTGAATGATAAGTAGATGAAATTTTATCGTTACATGAAAGGTTTGCATAGTTACATGTGTTTTGTGTTATAATATGAAAAATATTTATGGCATCTTGACTGCAACCATTTCCGATACCTCCCTTGAACCCCCGCTGAAAAAACTATACCATAAAAATCAGGCACATCAGTGCAATAATATGTTTTTATCTTTATTATTTTCTCTATAATATATAGTTAGCAGCTTATATGATAAGGTGACAAAAGTTTGAATCGTCTCATTATTTAAAGTCAACATTAATAAATAAAACGCAAACGAGTTTTACAGAAATTTGCGATTTATTCTTTTATACATCATGTCTGGAAACATTTCTGCCATAACAGCTGGCCGCCCTGTGACATCGCGCGGTTTACCCGTTAGTTATCACCGTAGCTTATTTTATATATTGTACACGAATAAAATGAATGCTATATAAAATGATATGTATAACAGCCAAATAAAATAAATTGGAATTAAATTGTATTTCAGTACTCCAGTGAAGCAACGTTCCGCGCGGTTAGTACTTGGATGGGTGAAATCCATCTTGGAAAACAGCGATCTCGTCCCACCTTCTAGCGGCTTGTATATCAGTGTACACGCGGAAGCTATGTAATTTCAAGACGAGTATTACGTAGTGGGGGTGTAAAGCAGGCGGTCCCTTGTCTATTAAATGTTAGGCAAGTAAAAGATCCTTACTCTTCGACAGAGAAGAGGTTCGGCAAAATTTCCAGGTTGGGGGTAGCTCGTCTCCTGGGTGGTTATTCTTGAACTTGAGGGAGTAGAATGTGTAAGAGAAAACAATCGTTTTCTACTCCCTCATGTAAAGTTTGTATTCTTGAATTTATTTTCCCCAGCCAGGTAGACGAAAACACTCCCTACTTATTCCCTTACTTTTAGCAAGAGAAAGTCGAGGGAAAGCAGAAAAGAATAATTTTTTAAGTACTTTGTAGGTTATGATCGTGCGTGTGGAGACTTGTCATATTAATTCGGTTTTATTTAAATAATGGATATCGAAGATTTAGTGGCTATACAAGTTTTGGATGATTTAGAAGATGCGGAGGAACAGTTTGAAAATGCGAAAAATATTCGAATTTTAGGAAAAACTGATCAAATTTTTCTTCGATTATTTTTATATCCGCAATTTTGTTCATCAGGATGAGGGTTAGTTCGTATTTTGCAAAATTGTCGCATGATGTAGAGGATAGGTATACTGCTGCCATCGAATTAAATCCTAATATTTTGAGAAAAAAATGCTTTAGTATAAATACTGATGTATTTCCAAATATTACACATATGGATACTGCGAATTACTTGGTTTGCATAGACGGAAGGATGAGTTCAAACCATTCAAAAGTCTTGAAGCTGTTTGTGGTTAGGTGAAAGAAGTACTCTGCAAGAAATTTACAGAATAAAAGCTTGTTGCAAAGGTAAGAATTGTTATCAGTGATCAACCATTCTTTCCATATATATACTTGCCTAATTAAATGTTGCTTTATAAATAATTGCTAACGTACAAATTAATTTTTCAGGTTATAAACTCGTAGCATCGTGAACAAAAGCAATTGATTCCTTGGACTATTGCAGATTCAGATGGTTCCTTAGTACTTACTGTGAATATGTTGCTAGTCTAGACAAAACATGTTCACTACTTAGCGACAAGAAGTATTTCCTTTTAGTTTTTTAACAGTAAATATGGCTATGGTTGAGGTATTAACCGCTGTAATTTTTTTTAAAAAGACACCATATAAATTAAGCACTGAAGATTGAGGTGCTATAAACTATTTGAGGTACCTATGTAATAAGACGTACATAATTTCTTCCATCAGTTAACCCCTCGTCTATAATGTATCTATAGTTTGGACTATATAATCCATTGTTTTTTCTGTAAAAATTTTATTTTTCATATATTGTTTATTTTATTAAATATTCCCTTTTTATTATGTTTTATTTATCACTCTACTACTATATATTGTTATAGTAAATCGGAATAGTTAATTACGTCGAACTTGTACTTAGGTACGTGCATATAACTCAAAGCAAAACAAAATATCTTTACTAATTAAATAATGTATTATCCAAGGTCTATTAGTACTTCTAAAGATAATCGAGAAGAAAGTTATAATTTATATTGTAAGAAAAAAATAAATGATTGTAACATAACGTGTATATTTTATATTAATATCTATCTAAGCAATAAAAGTAATATTCATAGTTTATATATAACAAAAAGGGCTTTTATAGCTACAATTCAACAGCCATAGCCCATTCAGACTTTGTTTATATGATCACTGAAGTTAGACCACTTCAAAGTTTTAATTTTATACTTCTTCAATGTTCAATAGTCCAATATTCAGTTTTTAAACACTACACGATATACTTTAAAAGGGCACATTGCATCACTTGTTGACAGCGGGTAGGTACCTACTCTGGAATTTCCTTTCTTAATTTATGTACTTCATCAAATATCTTTATGAAGCCTGCAAATTTTCTTCTTTAAAACAATTTTTGCCATTGCACTTTTCTCTCTCTTGGTACAGCTCCACACCTTCGCTCAACTAAAATTTAAACAAGAAATAATTATTAAAAATACTGACAAACCAATATAAAATGTTAATTTTCTTTACCCTGAATTGTTTATTGCTTGTTTGAGCAGCAGTAATTATTATCATAAGCAGTTTCAGTTTCACATATGGGTTTTAAATTACATCCCTTATTGAGAAAGGATGCTCAATTGGATATATCATCATGGTCTTGTAATACAGCTGTTTTTCCTACAACATACACCCACGTTAAAAATCAAATTCTTCTTACGTTAATATGCAACATACCACTAATAAAATCCTGAGAAGACTCTTGTAAAATCATTTCTTTTAATTGTTTGATTGAAATCAGTTGCAGTCTTTTAACCTCCAACTTCTTCTGATTGTAAATGGAGGTTATTTTATAAAAATTGGCATAGATTTGGATTGTCACACTTCCACAATTAATAATAAACCAAAAACTTGTCATTTTGTATGTAAAATATACATATAAACAATAATACGAAAAGTTCAGTCAGTTGCCATTTGACAGTTATAGAATTTCACTAGAATAAATATGTTTTTGATCTGTCAACTGTCACGCCACCACCAAACAATTTTTGGCCACCCCACTTTTGACTTCTCCCTCAAACTTTCACCGGTCCCTCGTTATTCCTTTTGTTCAAGAATGCATGTTTTTCGAGTAGGGGAATTTCAAGTGAAAGGCGAGGGAATAAATTCCCCGGGGAGTAACAATTTCTCTCGCGCTCAAGAATAGCCACCCTGGCGTCGGTGATAGGCCTTGGAAGCAAAAACAGGCCCACGTTAAATAAATAGATAAAAGAACAGTTCTTTTCCTTAAGTAGAATGGCTTAACAGACGTTTAGGCATTTAATCATTATTATGTTCAGCCTAGCTTTGCTGTATGATACGTCTGATAGCTTTACATCGATTGTCTGTTATGCGCAAGGCTTTTCCATCAGCTTTGTGGTGACATCGGCCCAATGTTTTGGAGGGTATCATCCTCGCTTCTTGCCATTGGTTTTACTATCCGCCATTCTATTTCTCCTCTACCCGATTGATGATGCCAAAAATTGAATGGACACAGGGGAATGCGATGACGGAGAGGTGCTTTGGGGTACTTTATTTCTTGAAGGTTGAGGTTTATCTTTAAAATGTATTAGAATATTAGAGATATTAAAAATATCGTATAAAGTCGAAATATCTAATGTGATATAATTTTCTACTAATTAATGTCCAATAAACTAATTACAAGCTTCATGTCAATTAAGTTTTAATATTTTATATAAGACGCCACGAATTTGATAGCAGTTTTTGAATAATTTTGATGAGCTCTTTGACAAAACTTCTTTTTCCGACGAAGCCTGATTTTATCTCAGTGATTATGTTAATTCTCAGATGAATGGAGTGCTGAAAAACCAGAACATTCTTATATCGAAGCCCCTACTCATCTGCAGAACTTGTTGTTTGGTTAATAATATCAGGATCATTGGCCAGAACTCTCATGAAAATATAAGAAACATCCTGACGGGATTCTAATCCTACTCAGCTTGATGCCAATGAAATGGCTTAGGTTATTTCCAACAAGATAGAGCCCGATTAGAGCAGCTGAAAATATCTTGCAAGCTATTTCCCATGACTAATGAATTTGTCTTAATACTGAATTTCTTCTTACGTCACGTTATTACATGAGATATTGTTTTGTGGCCATTTTTAAGAAAATCAGTCTTTACTCCTAACATTGATCATCGTCAAGTCAGAATTGTCGAGAGAGTTGAAGGAATTGACAATAATCCTAGTCTACTTCACGTTTTGTGAAAATTTTGTTTTATTTTGTTAAAAACAAAATGCCCTGTTCCAAAGAAATATTAATACACGTAATGATATAAAAAAAGCCTGTGAAGATATTTACACAAAACCTCTCTCTATTTGGCACTTTTTATTTATCAGGGCGAATTTAAACTTTGAATTCGTCGTTTTTATCTCTGCTAATTTTACTGTTAGCTACAAATTGAGTTGTCAATGTTTATATTTAATAAACAATTTGACAAAATCCATAAAGGTAGTGAAATATTTTTTTAATCCCTCTTGTTTATTTTAAAATCATCAAAATGAATATTGAAAAATTGTGAATATTTTAGCATTTTATAATATTTCCGAAACTAATCATTTGATTTGGGTCTGGTAAAACATTTCAAAGTAAATTAAATTGCCTACAAAAAACATATCTGGACATTTTTTCAAAACTGCGTTCGTTTTTCTACGAGGCATAAAGTTGGCAAGTCATACTATTGTATGGGAATCAATATGACTACAGTTTTTATCATTAACTAAGTATGTATTTTTTCTTTATAAAATATATTACATTTTTAAATATTTCAACTCAATATATAATTTTGGCACTAATATTCTTTTTTATTAAACTATACTCAATTGAATATTTAGTAAAAGATTAATAAATATTTAATGACAGCAACAAAATGTTTATGCTGTTTAAATAATAACTCATACAAAACGTTTTTTTAAATAAAAAACAAGTTTATTTATATTTAGAAAAATGTTAACATATTCTTTTTTAGCAATAACTTTATATTTTTCACAGGAGAAGGCAAACCAAAAAAATATCGGTGCTCAACCTTTTGAAAATAATATTCTTCATCATCAAAAAAATTTTCAAACCGGCGGGGCATGAAAACGTTTGATCCTAGGCTTCATTATATGTGTCAGGCGTTTTAAATACCCACAAAGAAAAATGTCTGAACAGATTAAGTTTGTAGTACCATTTGTGTGAAATTTTGAAATAGATTCTGAATGAGTAATTCACAAATTGAATATTTTCTTTGACAATTTTGTAAATTATGTTGAGCAATGTGCACACTTAATTCAAAGAAACTTTTGTTAGATAATATACTGACACGGGCTGCTCATCGCTGGAATAGGTTTGAGTGTCAGACTCTAACTGACTAAACCCATCCTCCTGGGGCTCGTCTGTAAAAAAATACTCCTAGGACACTCCAGCTTCCTGGGCTTATTGTGCTCTCCCTGTCTTAGTTTACACTGTCCATTTTAATATTCCTGTATCACTGACAGGGTGATACAGGTCTAAAAACGGGCGAGTTTTGTGTTTGCCCATAGATATTATATCTTCTGCGGTTCAACGCCTCGCAGTCATGTATATGTCCCATAGTTTCTGGTATCTTACCACACAGTCTGCAGTTATGATCGCCAGTAAACTTTCCGATTAAATGCAGGTACTTCTTAACGGGGAAGTGTCCCGTTAGAAGACCTGTGGCTCCTGTTCTTTGTGAGAAGTTCCTCAGATATTGACAGGTTACTTTTCCACAATTTATTAATTTAAAATCTCCAAGTTGTACATTTTGTTCTACGAATAGTGCAACTTATTTTCACAAATGCTGCTCCTTCTTTGGTTTTGCTGCTAGCTCCCTGGAATATATCTAATAATCACGCTTGTGAAGTATCTTTAGCTTTTTGGCTCTAATCCTCATGAAGAACACTGACCAAAGTCGCACGACCTCAACTTGACCAGACCCGGTTAGTCCTTAGGTAGTACCTTGGAAATCAGATCGATAGCTCTATCTAAACACTAAACATATTTTTGAAAACTCCGATTATGATAATCATAATTCTCTTTATGTGAGACAAATTTATAAACTCTTAAAATAATGGCACCAAACTAATTGTAAATCCTATGCTAATAAATTACACAGTTTCTGGCGAAGACAATGATAAAATTAGGCTTGGATTATTATTATTGTAGAGCGAGTAAATGAGTTGTTACTCAGAATTTCAGAAATTTCTTATTAAACGTTTATAATCACAATTTTTATGTCATGCAATTTGGCAAATCCTATAAAAAATTGCTCAAAATAAACTAAAAATAGAATGGTAACAAAATATGAGCTTTGAGGGTACGATAATATTACTTGCTGAATAAAAATAAATAAACTTGACTCTCAGTTTCCTCAATTTGTTGAAATAAAAATCGCCCATTCTCTCGCCCTCGAATTTTGTTTCAAACTAAGTGCTAAATTATTAATGATGAGAAAATTCTGAATAAAATTTTTTAAAATGAGCATATCTTTGGTTTTTCAGATATTCAGAGGGATTAAATTTGTGATAAGCGTGGTGTAATATAGGAGAATATTACATTAAAGTAAAAATAATGTCCTAATGGTCTCGTTTCAAACTTCAAGTGAATTTTATGAGAAGGTGGAGTGCGAGGGGGTGAATATCATAGACATCGCAATCGCTGTATCACATTAGCGAAAATCCTGTAGCAAGGGTTCTCAAGAGTGCTCTTTAGGAATGTCATGGCCTCGTGATTCTTTCTCATCGCTTTAGAGAAATTCACTGGGGTTAGAGGATGGAAATCTGAGTAATTTTACAATCATTATATTGTATCGAAAAAAATTCTCTGACAAAAAGAAAAGTATCCCTTTCCCGAACGCCATAGTCTAGAGGATATTATGAGGGGGTAAGGATGCGAAGGGAAGAATATCGGAGCAATCTCGTAATCGCAGCATTACATAAAAAAATAATGATACAGCGGTTGCCAAGAGTGCTTTTGTGTTATGTCAGGGCCCCTTGATTCCTTTTCATCGCCCACATGATCCCGACGGGGGTCAGGGGGTGAAGATCCACCAATAAGTTTTCATCCCGTTCTCTTACCCCATCGTAGGTGTGTCATAAAATAGTTACAAAAATTCTAGTTATCGTCCCACATTCATACCTACTGCAATCAAAATGCGACATCTGGAACATTCATTATTTTTTCCCTGACTCAAGTTCATAATTCAAGATAAGTAGTTTTTTACCCTGTAATGGATTGTTTTCGTGTACTAGGTCGGAACAGATTTATGGTTCATTCCTATTAATAAAGCTTAAAGGGTTCAAGCTTTTTCACCAGTTATTGGAACTTTTGTGCAGTTTGATATTGTATTGGGGTAGTTTTCACTCCCTTAAGAGCATGTCTGGATTTCTTTGTGTGAGCCCTAGTCAACACCTTCGTTCAATAGACTTATATTTCTGTTCATGGAAGCTCTATATCTCAATAGCATCAGTTTTTCCTATTTTCATCCTTATATAGGGGATGTTTTTGGCTCTTCTGAATGAATCAATGGATATACGGATTTTGCGATTTTAGATTTGAAGTTTACGTCAAAAAATTCTAAGAATATTTTGATTGCTCTGCCATAGCCGATGAGTATTTATTATTTCCTTCAATCCCTCATATCTCAAAAACCTCATCTTGAAATTTTGTATTCAAGATATTCTCATTATTAACAATAATTTAGCACTTAGTTAAATACAAAATTTGAGGGCGAGATAATGAGCGATTTTTGGCCTATTTTTGAGGTCACTCTTTTCCAACAAAGTCATTTAAACGAAATCTTTATATTGCGCAAATAAAATGTAAAAGAAGTATGCGCAGATAGAATGTATAAACCTCGAAATTTTACAATTATTTTTAAAAATGCAGTAAAACCTTGTTCCTTAACATTGTAAAACATTCGCCACAATGATTTATCTGTGTGTAGACTATTAAAGGCGGTTAGGTAAATGGGTATTGGTAGTTGGCACCGCCCGACTGTAACGTTATTTATAATTTTTAATTAACCATGACCTGAATGTAAAAATTGCAGCTGCAAATGTCAACAAATGCCAGCAATTAGCTCATAGATTAAGGTTTTTTACATATTACCAATTTCATTTTTTTCAAAATAACGATAAAGTTTAATTATTCAATTATATAAATAACATATTTATTTCATTAACATCCTATACAGGATGTCCCCGAACAACAAATGACACAATATATATCCGACTACTTGAAAACGAGACACCCGAATTCGACATATTCTACGCAACTCTCGAACATACAAAAACAGACAGCTGATTCTTATGTAAAATTGCCACACAACATATATTTTAGAGGTCGTGATGTGATTTGGAATTGAAAAAAATTGCACTTTTATTTTTTCTTTTTTTTACGAACTTGATATTTTGGTATTACAATAGTTAAATCTTTTACTTTCCAACGGTGTATGCAAAAATAATATTTGTTTCAACATGACTGAAAATTAAACGAATATTAATGGAAGAGTTGCCATTTTTGAATAATTTACAGCGAAAAAGTGTGTGGGTCGCAGTAACTTTTTTATTTTTCAAAATAACTTCATGCTGTAAGCGACTAAGTTTTACTTAATAAAATAAGGGATTCTTATTATTTGAAGAATTTTTTTATAAAATGCATAGTATGTGAGAAAAAGACCTTGTAACAGGAACATTGCAATCCTTAACCGTATCAAACAACAGATAGTTTTCATTTTATTACGTTCTATGTGAGAATGGAGGGTTTAGTTTTCTACTGTTAGTTTTTTGGGATACGTTATTGTAAAAATTGTAAAGTATGGATTTTTCCAAAATATTAAAAAAAAGCAAATTTTGGGAATCCCGTCATTTTTCGTATCGAAAAATAAAAAAATACGTATTCAATATTTCTAAAAAAGCTATCCAGTGATACCAAAGTTAACTCCCCTTGCCCACCCGATGGGGTGGGTAACTTTCAAATCTCAAATGGAAACCCCTCTTTTTGGTATTCAAATTCTACACCCCAAATTACTTAGGTGTTGTTCGAAACATTTTTTTCGATTCGTCATAGATGGCGCTGTAATCGCAAAAAATCGAATTTTGCAATTACTTAAATAACCCGGGAAATACACTTCGGATCGAAAAATAAAGAAATACGTGTTCAATATATTTTTTTTTAAATCGAATCGAAAAGATGTTCTCTGTTCAACACTAAACATACTAAACTATGAACTAACGTTGTCAATACACAAAAAGAAAAAAAAAGAGAAAAACTTCGTCCAAAAACCAACAAACAGCACAAAAAGAACGCACAAGTAAGTTGTGTCTGTACGTAACCAAGTAACCAAGAACTTGAGCGGTAAGTCAATAAAATGAATTTTAACTAAAATGCAGTGGTCCAAAATTCGAAAAGAACAAAAGCAACGAACGGGTAGGCCATGTGTACGTACTTAACCAAGTAACGACATAATAATAATAATAATAATAATAATAATAATAATAATAATAATAATAAGCTTTATTCATCTCTTTGCCATATAAACTACATGGATAAGACAAGTCACACATGCCCTTGCATGGGCTTACAATGATAACATATATACCTAGTAAGAAGATATAAATAAAATAAAGTAAAATTTAAAATATATATGTATACACATTTTTAAGTTTAGTCAATAAATAAATTTAAAATTACACAAAACAGACAAAAAGATGTGAAGAACATTAAAAAGTTCGAATAAAATCACAAAATTCATTAATTGTATAAAAAGTCTGACACAGTAAAAGTTTCTTAAGTTTATTTTTAAAAATAACTTGAGAGTTACTATTTTTTATTTCATCTGGTAATAGATTATAAATACGACACCCAGCATTTACAGGCGATTTCTTAAAGAACTCGGATATGTCGTCTTTTCCTCTCGTGAAGTAATTATGGAAATCCCTGTTTCTTATATATTTATTTTTGCTGTTATAAATGTAGGTCAAAAGCTTTAGCAGACATATAGACACCACTGTCAATATTTTGTATTTTTTAAAAGTATCACGACAGGATTCCCTGTAATCAAGATTGAAGATAAGTCGAATAATCCTTTTTTGATGAATAAATATTCTAGAGACCTCACTCGCTTGCCCCCAGACAACAATATTGTATCCAATAGCGGAATGTACAAAAGCATAGTAAACGCTTAAGAGAGCTTCCTTCTTTAAACTATTTTTTAATGAGCTGATAACATAAAAACTTTTATTTAGTTTAGATGAAGTTTTGTCTACATGTTGTTCCCAGAGAAGATTACTGTCCAGTGTTATTCCCAAGAAGGAATAGTCTATTGTCCATGTACTGTAGAAAGGAACTAAAACGTTAAAGGGTTTTTATTGTTTCTTATGTTCAATTGACCCCACGATATGAAAAAACCGCGGAGTGCTACCATTTAAAGTGGTGCGTTTTTGAGATCGAAGTAAAAAGGTCCACTTTTCATATTTTTTTTGCTCGAAATGGCACCTTCAGAAGTCAAAAAATTTTTTTTTTTACAAAAATACGTCCAAAAAACAAAACAAAAAAAAACGAAAAAATGCAATTTTTTATTTTTTTTTTATTTTAGCCTGTAACTATTTTTCGGGTACATTTAGGCATAGACATTGCTGCATAACAAAAAAACCTGGCGTTTTACCCGTTAAAATGAAATTTTGTAAACAGTTTTACGATTAATAGTGACCGAGATATAGCGTTTCAAAGTTTGCAACTTTTAACTTTTTTTGCTAATTTTTACTATTTTTTTTTCAAATTTCGTCCTGTAACTTTTTTTTGAGTGAATTTAGGTGTAGACATTATTATAAAAGTGAAAGCTGACTTTACGCCCGTTGAAATGGTGGCTGGTAAAAGTCTCTACGACAAATGGAAACCTAGATACAGCGTTTCGAAGAGTGTTACTTTTATTAACTTTCTTCCAATTTTTACGTTCTTTTTTAAATTTCGGCCTATAACTTATTTGTCAAATACAGATATTGCTACATGGAATGTACTCGCAGCATTCTTGTTTAAATGGTCTGCAATAGAAGTTTATGTGATCAATAGTAACCAAGATACAGTCTAGATATAGTAGATTATTGTACTTAAAAAATAACTTTTTACATTTTTCCACTTCTGTTTTTTTTGTTCAAATAACTTAGATTAATAATTTACATTATGAAATTATTCAAATGCTGGATTTAACATATTGTCAAAATCAAAGTCGATTTCTTCATCGACATCTATGTAAACATCGTCTTCCGTTATTTGAGGTACATCAGCGTTTTCACAGTTCATTCCCATACATTCTTTGCAAAAATGGAGCAATTCATTCCCAATTTCCTGCAACCACCGTTTCCTCTGCATCCTTTGGTGCATTTACAGGCTATTTTTTCCAGCAAAACTTGTGGTGCGGGAGGTTTATTTGTCAAAATTGGTAGTAGTCCATTTTCTGAAGTTTTCCAACCCCAGATGAGAGGATTTACAATATTTCCTTTCCAATGTTGCATTTGCAAGTAAGTTCTTAAACCATGATGTTTAGCAGCATCAGTTGTTGGAGGCAATCGGGACAATGAGAATTTCGCACCTGTTGAGTACTTCTGAAATAACTTATAGCAACAGGTGCTTTGGCCATCAATTTTCATATCGTATAGTAATGTGCTTCTGAATGTATTTCAGAAGCAGAACCGATGGCTGCTGGACTTGCATTTTCACACAAAAAATCATTTAAATACTTTTCCAAAAGCAAAATATTCTTATTAATGAAACTCAAGAATGTCTTTTTACCAATACCAAAAAAGGAAGAGGTTGTATCACAGCCACTGAATGCATGGACGAAGCCAAGGTATTTTTGTAGATGATTAAATTTGAAACTATATAATATAATTTGGCAGTTACATTTCCTACGCTAGGTTTAAAAATATATATATTTTCATTTTCTTCTAGTAATAATGATAGGATAATAAGAAGATCGACATCTTGACCAACTATAACAACATTTTCTGATTGGGATGCCTTATCTTTTGCAGTATTTACAATTAGTACGTCTGCATCCTCTTGGAAGAAAGTTAATAAAAGTAACACTGTTCGAAACGCTGTATCTAGGTTTCTACTTGTCGTAGAGACTTTTACCAGCCACCATTTCAACGGGCGTAAAGTCAGCTTTCACTTTAATATAATAATGTCTACACCTAAATTCACTCAGAAAAAAGTTACAGGACGAAATTTGAAAAAAAATAGTAAAAATTAGCAAAAAAAAGTTAAAAGTTGCAAACTTTGAAACGCTATATCTCGGTCACCATTAATCGTAAAACTGTTTACAAAATCTCATTTTAACGGGTAAAACGCCAGCTTTTTTTGTTATGCAGCAATGTCTATGTCTAAATGTACCTGAAAAATAGTTACAGGCTAAAATAAAAAAAAATTTAAAAATTGCATTTTTTCGTTTTTTTTGTTTTGTTTTTTGGACGTATTTTTGTAAAAAAAAATTTGTTTGACTTCTGAAGGTGCCATTTTGATTGGAAATTTAATTTTCTACACACTTTTCTACACACTTTTCTATTGACGTGTTTATAGAAAAAATTCATAGTTTTTGAGCAAAAAAAATATGAAAAGTGGACCTTTTTACTTCGATCTCAAAAACGCACCACTTTAAATGGTAGCACTCCGCGGTTTTTTCATATCTTGGGGTCAATTGAACATAATAAACAATAAAAACCCTTTAACGTTTTAGTTCCTTTCAACCCTCTTTTTTTGTACATAGAAAATAGCCTAGAAGCTGTAGTTTCTGTTTTGATTTCATGACTGCTAAATGCAAATTTTTGGTTAATGCTAATTTTATGCTTATTTTTAAATTCAATGCAGCTGGTTTTAACATAATTGATGATGAGACGGTTTTGATGACACCAATTATTAAACTCGGCAAGTATTATTTTTGCCTTGTCTAGAACAATGTCAGGTTTAAAACCGGATACAACGATGGTCGTATCGTCCGCATACATAAAAACTTTACCTTCTGTAATATGCTTCGGCAAGTCATTTATAAATAATAGGAATAACAAAGGACCTAGTACACTCCCTTGCGGTGGTCCATAATTCATATCGAAAGTGTCTGATTCAGCTTCATTAATTTTTGTTTTTATTTGTCTCTCAGACAGGAAGGACCTTACCCACTCATTTATTGGTCCACGCAGTCCTAAATTATAAAGTTTCGCGGACAGAAAATCTTTGTCGATGGTATCAAATGCCCTCGTAAGATCAAATAAAAAGGCTGTTACGTATATGAAGTCGACAGTGCCGGATTCTGTGGAGTGGCCATGTCTGAATCCATGCTAACAATCTGTCAAGATATTATTTTGATTCAGGAAATGGAGAATACGATTGTATATGACCTTTTCAATAATCTTTGAAAATACACTTAATAAAGATATAGGTCGATAATTTTCAACACTATGTGGGTCCCCCTTTTTAAATATCGGAATGACTAGAGCTTGCTTTAGCACGGTAGGAAACTGTCCAAGAGAGATAGATAGATTTATTATATCGGCAAGTACTTGTGACAAGTCTGCTTTGCATTCTTTAATTAGTTTAACCGGTATTTCATCTAAGCCAGTTGATTTTTTATTTGCAAGATTTTTAATCACCGACTCCACCTCAACTTTAGTAACTGGCTCAAAAAACATTGTATTTATGTTAAACGCGGGAGAAGTGCATGTATGCGAGATATTATTTCCAAAATGATCAATAATTTTAATATCAATGGTAGTAGCGAGGTAAGCCCCGAATATATTTGCAACCTCTAGTGGATCCTGGACGATTCCACCATCAGTATCAAGTAGAGTAATTTGCTTTTTTTCACGAACATTTGATTTAAGATTATTAACAATATTCCACACCGTTTTGGTTTTATTACTAGAATTTCTAATTATATTTTCATAATGAGCTGCTTTCTCAACACGAATATTTTTCTGCAATTTTCTCTTTAAGTTTTTATATTTTAGTTTTATATTTTCATCGGGTAAATTATTTTTTAACCAGTTTAGCTTTTCTAGTTCTCTTCTATCTTCCTCTAATTTTTGTGAGAATTTGATTTTTCCATTGTTATATATTTTATTGGAAGATAATTTTTTAATGCAGGATGTATTAAAACACCACATGGAGTGTTCAAAGAAATCATTAAATATAATGTCGATATCATTTGAGGTTTTGTTTAATGAGAACGATCTAAATAGAAATTTAAATTCATTTATAGAATTGCTGTTTATTTTTCTAAAAAGTTTTGAAGGGTTATTGACCAAGTTATCGGGTTCTTTAAGAATAGAGGGATTACAGTGAACTAATTGACAATAGTGGTCAGATAGTCCAGGATTAAAATTTATACATTTAGTAAATTGGGTATCACTCGTAACCACATAATCAATGCATGATTGAGTAGTAGAATTGCCACTGGTTGCCACTCTAGTGGGTTCAAAAATTAGAGAAGTTAAGTTAAGTGATGAAAATATATCCGCTAAAAGTTTTGATTCTCGAGTTTGATTTGTATTATTTATGTTAAGATCTCCACAAATTATAATAAATCTAAAGTCATTTATTGCTTTGGTTAAGAGTTGAGACAACTGCATAAGAAAATTTTCAAAATCTCCTGATGGAGGTCTATAAATGTTAATAATACAGTACTGATTTTTATACACTACAGCAGAACATTCAATACATAGCTCAATTGAATAAACTAAAGTATTGCCTGAGAATATCACAAGGGAGAATATAGTTGTCTTCAGATCTACTAATCACTCAAAAATGTCGGCGTCTTTGATCTTTACTGCAACCGTCAGAGACGTCGACATTTTATACCAATCTGCACAAATATCAGAGTATCATGCACGACCAGACTCGACGATATAAACCCCATCCCAATATTTCAGCAACTCTCAAAATATTTTTAAAAATTTTCGAAATGTTTGTATATTTTCTTTTTACAAAACTATGGGCTTTAGACCACATGTTATATAAGGTTTTTTTGTTTGTCTAGCCGTTCCCCACCACCAGCTTTTTTTAATGACATGAAACTAATTACACCCTGTATGTTGATTTTTTTATACACTGTTTCTTATAATATCTGGATGTAAATATAGTTCAACGTTCATTTTTTAATGTAGATTTAAGGTGCTTTGGTTGAGTTGAATAGCTTAAACTAGACTCCGTCTATTTTAGGGAAATAAAATTTAAATTTTTTTTTCTCTGAATAAAGACCTTCTATTATTATTATTATTTCTTAGTTTTTCAAAAATTGATTCAAATCATAAACTGCATTTTACTCGCTTATAGCAATACTCTTTCTTTAATAATAAAGTTCTAGTTCGAGTTCCCTCGATAAAGAGTATTTCAATGCCGTTACTGAAAAATCAATGCGATTTCGAATGAAAATATTTCTTTTCTACCGGATATTTTATCTCTGGAAAGTGGAATAGTGGGATTTTTCCTATTTCGTAATTCCGATTCGACTCGCGACCTCCATAACCGAATTCGGCAGGTGATTTTACATAAGAATATGACTTCAGTTTTTGTATGTTCGCGAGTTGGATAGGTCACTTTTATTTAGCATATTTCGAGATTCTCGTTCTCCGACTATTCCATTTATTTACAGCGCAATATTTATACTTTTTTAACTCCGAATAAAATTAAATATCGTTAAAATATCCATGACCGCTCGAATCCACTCATCAATTAAATACATTTTGATAGGTCTTCAGGTTATTATGCCGCTGACAAGTTGATTTGCTTCGTGTGGTCAAAGAAGTTAATTCCATTCAAATTTTGATAAATTAGACGACTAAAAAACATTTCTAGTGTTCTTCAGCGAATATGGTAGCTCCCATAGTGTCAAGTAAATTCGTCTTATGAGACAGCTCAATCGCTTGAAGATCTGTCAGACTCCCATCCAGCAATCAGTTTATATCTTCGATTTAATTGGAGATTACTATTTCGTTCACTAGATTTTCGTGACTTGTATTTTATGCCTTTCGTTTTTTGTTTAAGGGAAAGTTGATAGAGAAAGAAGTAATATATAATTACATTATCAGATAGTTACATAGGAGTTTTTTATAATATTAACAGATCATCGATTTAATGGTGTATTTATTTCTCTACGTATTATCTTAATGAAATGAGTTCGTTAGACAATAGTTAGTTAAACTAGCGTAAACTTTATACTAAGCAATGTTTTATAGAACTTTTTATAGAACTGTTGCACATCCCATAGCAGTTTTTGGTAAATAGTTTTAGCTTTAGATATTCTTAATGTTATGATACCAACTAAAGCAAACTTTCGTCAGAATAAAATGTATAAAATTGTAGGTAAATGGAAAAGTGCACACCCTGCAAGTTACTTTACCTAATAGACAATGCCCGTGATTTTTACAAAAAATTGATTGAATCTTAGTTTGCTAATCGATAAAAAAAGATAAATGTAATTTTCAGAAAATCAAATTTTTGTTAAAAAACTGTAAAAATTAATAATTATAACAATGATATGCAACAACGATATGTTTGCTACACTCCAACATTTATGCAGTAAATTCTATAGATTTGAAGATGTTAAAGGGTGTTATTCAGTTTTGTAAATATGCACTGTTACATACTATTAATTTTTCTTCAGATAGTGGTCGTCATCCACGTGGAAAAAGTCAGTAATCACGCCCTTGGCCAATTTTGATAATGCAATTGAAATACAAAAATTAGGACCTATAAATATAATGCCAGCTATTTCCAAGTTACTGATTGATTTGATTGATTTATTTACCAGCATGTGGTAGGCATTGCTGCCATTTCCCGGGTTATCCAGCTGGGCCTGCTACGTCCACGCTGGGTTGGACTAAGGACATGGCGCATGGTAAAGGAATGTGGGATGGGAGGGTAGGTATTCGTGAGATGCGTTACCGCATTGTGTCGTGAGGGAGCCTTTAAGCTCCCATTTTGTGTTTTTGGTTCCGGACTTCTGCCTCTTCTGCCTCTTCTGAGTCTTCTGAGTCTTCTTGTGAATACGTTCTGTGTTTCTGCTTCTTCGAATCTTTTTTTTCTGAGTCTTCTGATTCCTCGGTTTCCGATTGTGGTAGAGTATATATCGTTGGGATTTCTTTGTGGTGTTCATTTTTTTATCCTGATCCTCTCAGTTGTTGTTCTCCACTGTGGAATGGTCTCCCAATTTTTAGTCTGTTCGATGCTAGCGCTTTCTTCAATAGACGTATTGGATCCCTTCCCCAGTACTTCACTGCATACATTTCTATCCTTTTTTTAATTGTCTTTCCTCCTAATAGTGTTGATATTTTATGTCGCTGTTTTCGTTGTTGTTTTTGTGAGTAGTTGGACGATGTCCCTTTCTGCTCTTCTCAAAAACTTGTTCTGTTGGCTTTTGTTGTTGTCGCGTTTTTTTATTCCATGTCATCGTTGGCCGTTTAACGGCTATACACATACATTTGGTAAGGTCCCATGATAGTTTATTTTTCTCAGTGAACGGTGTGATTGCTCTTGTAACTCTGTATGCCGTTTTGATCCCCTCCTTTGTTGTTTCTCTTCGTTCCATTTGGTTCGTCAGGTCTCTTCCTAGGTACTTCAATTTGTTCCATTATTAGGCTTTTCTTGAAGTTTGTTTTCAGTCCAGATGTATACTGCGGCGATTAGGAGATCATCGGCGTATGTGTGTGTTTTCTTAGAAAATACCATTTTTCTGAAAGAAACCTGCACCACGCATACCTCCATTGAAGTGCTATGAGAATTCAGTTTTGGCGCAGTATGTCAACAATGCCTTATTGATCATTTCAGGTTTAATTTAAATTAAATTCGTTTTAATACTTTTAATAATTATGAAAAGCCTAACTTGAAAATTTTTAAGAAAATGCTATGGACATACTTTAAGAGTAATGCATTTCATTATTACGGGTTTAATTTATATTAAATTCGTTTGAGTATTTTTAATAATTATCAAAACAGAATAATTTGATGCTTACCATAAGAAATTTATACGACCATACTTTACGAACAATACGTTATTAAATTCATTTGAATATTTTTATAATGATTAGAAAATAATTTACTTGAAGGTTTACATGAATATTATTGCCATACTTCAATAATTTGTTGCTCTGCTAAAAATTTGTCGACAGATGTCGACTTTTCGAGGGCTTGGACGTAAACATTTCAATGGTTTTATGCAGCAGACACTTGTAAGTCATTAACAATAAATAAACTTGACTGGCAAGGTTGAAATGAATAGGTACTTAATGAAAAGATACTTAGCACTTATATTCCTGTTATTTGTTGCCTGGGTCATTTCTTTATGCACCACACTGATTTCC
The DNA here is from genome assembly GCA_936432065.2 of Rutpela maculata. Taxonomy (NCBI): domain Eukaryota; kingdom Metazoa; phylum Arthropoda; class Insecta; order Coleoptera; family Cerambycidae; genus Rutpela; species Rutpela maculata. The sequence goes on along the minus strand of OW386287.2, from coordinate 38,239,466 downwards.
ACTGCCACTAAATAACTCTGTATTAGTTATTTTCAAATATTAATTCTATTTCACCTTTGTTCTTTTGTTATGACATAGATAATTTTTAGAGTTACAATTTACACAGTTTTACCCGGTACTTTCGCGTTTTAAGTCGGAGCATTTCAGACGCATATCCGTTCGCTCCGACCTATCCCACTGAACCAATCCAGCTATGTCCAAGTTACTGGAAAAAAAATCCATACCATATGATTAGTAATAACATCCATCTACCTAAGTTGTATTTCGTAAGCATCATGGTACCATCACAGCATTGCTTAATATTTGCAATAATATAACGACTGCAATTGATAACTATAGCAAAGCAAAGCATTCGACCTAAGAAAGTTTTTAATAGCTAAGTTGCACTATTATGGAGTAATGATCTGATGCTTAATTGGTTTAAAAATTATCTTTCCAATCATATACAGAGAGTAAAATTAGATGGAAAAATATCAACAGGGTTTTCAGTTGAACAGGATGTCCCTCAAGGAAGTATTCAGGAAATATGTCAGACGGACAGGGGGGGGGGGGGAGATGGACAGGTGGACAGATGGACATTTTAAAAGTTGTTCAGAATTTGGTCGGTAACACAACGATACCTATTTACGGTTTTAGAACGTACCATCAAATGCAATATAATCTTCGTTTTCGTATTTGTGAACAATATAATTATGAGCGGTTGCTAATGAGCAAGATGCATGAATTTTAAAGATGCATTAATTTATCATTTTTTCATTATACATATTATATAAGCCGAGTATATAATAAAAAGAAACTATAAAGAAAAGTTATTTTGTGACAAAAATCATTTTAAAATTCAAATTTTATTGGAACAAAACTCCGATTAAAGAACTTATATCTAGATACATAACAGGCTATCTTTTCACTATATACCTTGTTTGCTCCTAACGTAGTCACATTATATGTCCATTAAAAAGAATAGATGAACATCACATCCCATAGGCAACAGTGGCGTTGTGTGTGTAGAAAATGTGTAGAATGGTAAATATTTTCATTAAAATGAATTATTGCAATTCCTGCATTACCGGCTCTTTATATAACGTGATGTAGGCATACGATATTACAGTAAGATAAAACAGTGAGATAAATATGTATTGAAAGGATATTAAAATTTAATTGCTATTTACTTTATAACTGTAAACTGAACTTCATCATGTTACGACTATAGAACGATCGATTTTCTTCTTTTCTAAACTGCTTTCTGCAAACGGCACAGCACTTCACTATTTATTTGCACTAAATATATTGTCACTAAACTGTGTAAATATGAATAGAGAATATTATTTAGGTATTGAGCAAATCACAACTTAAAATAAAAAGACTTTTTCACCACATTTTGATCGAAAAACACGAAAAACGCTTATTAACATTAATGGCGAATATACTGTCAAAAGTGTCAAACTGAGATTATGATAATCAAACTGAACCGATGGTGCCCGAATCGGTCACGAACAGATCGACTAGCCAATCAAGAACTTATGGGAAGAAGTGCCTTAGATTGTGAATCTTTCGGGATCACACAAAGTAATGCCATTATGTATCTAGATATAAGTTCTTTAATCGGAGGAACAAAACCACGTGACTATAAACGGTACGCCATTGGTCTGACGTCATCTGGCATAACGTTTTGGTTTGATCCATGAACCGCAGATTTCTAAATTCACCGGTGGAGCGAACCAGTAAGCAATAACATTATATGATTGGCTAATTTGAAAAACATAGTCAATCAGCTTCGTATTTTATCCAGCGGTGAATTTAGAAAAGTGCGGAGATAAGTCTGATAGCTTTGACAGTTTACATCTGGTAGTGCTGAAATATTAAATTGTGTGTTAATTAAATGTAAAATTGTAGTCTGCTGACCTTTAAATCTCCATTTGTTTATTTTTGTAAAAATCATTAGTGTATTAATTTATTTAATGTCCTACAAGTCTCTTATTTTACAATAACCACCCTATTTTGAGATACATTAAATAAAAAATAACGCCCTAGGGCGTTATGAATATCTATAACGCCCTAGGGCATTATGAAATTATAAGACAACCCAAAACAAGCAAATTATGATAGCGTTATTGACAAACAAAATGCGTTGCTATGCAACGGCGGCGTTTACAAACAATTTTGATTTTTACTCTCTTTTAAATCAAATCGTTCTGAACATAATAGATGACAAATTAATAAATCGTAAATGTCAAAAAAAAATCGAATTAAATAACGGACTTGTAGGACATTAAACGTTGAAGGCACCACGGGTGTTATAGGATAATGAAGCCCTCGGTCGACGTACATTCCCTCGGGCCGGAGGCCCTCGGGATGTACACTGCCGACCTCGGTGCGTTATTATCTTTATAACACTCTTGATACCTTAATAACTATAAGTGGTAAAAATGACGGACAGTGACTTTGTGCAAACTCAAAGTGACAATTTGCCGAAAATCGACGTGTTTTTGATGAACAGTTTTTTTTGCTAATAATACCTATTATATCAATGCAGAAATTAGAGGTGGAAAAGCGACAAAGATGCAACATTCATTGTTCTTAACAATAAATTTGTTTACGCTCACTTTTATCCTTTTACTGCAGTTAGATTTATATACCTAACCTCAAAATATGTAAACATCATGCAATATTTTAATATTTTTATCAACATTAACTATTGTTTTTCGTCACATATTTCATTACTTTTTTATATTAAAAACTTTGCCACCACTAAGTACATAGATTAAATATCTGTTGAAAATAGTACTAATAAACATTGCCAATGATTAACGCCCGATGACGTCATACGCAAATTGTGGGGAACTTGCTTCGTTTGAACGCGTTTAAATTCTCAGCGAAACTAAATAATTTGTTTATCCTTCAATTCGAATAAAATAAAATAAAAAATACTGAGAAAATAACGTTTTTTAGTGATCTATTATTCTGTGATGTCAAAAAAATGTATGCATTTTGCTCATTATTCATGGTTATTAAAGAATTGGAATAACAACGACCGTTAAAAACTGATTATACATCTTTCAATAGAAACCAAAACAACACCAACTGGATGGGCGTTCTCTTGGCATACTCCATTATCTCAATGAAGGCAAAAATTACTTCTCTCTTAAAATGGACGTGAGTAAAAATATAATTGAAATATATGTACAATTCCACTAAAAGTTTTTATGGCAATTAAAAGTTAATTAAAAACAGGTAATAAATTTTCTTTGTCTAATTTAATATGAAACTTCAGTTAAGATCTGGTTAAATATAGCGGAGGTATCATCAAATAAGATTAAGTACCATATGTAATATTAATGAATGTGATTTTCTATACTCAGATGAAGGTCATCAGAGAACGATTAGGTTGTTAAGTTGTCATTTGTCGGAAGGAGTCCGACACTTTGTATCCGGTGACACCTATAAGTTTGTTAAGTAACAGTTTTGCATGTACAAAATCTTAGATAGACCATAGAAGCCGTTAGAATATTTAATTCTATAATGTATAATGATTCTACACAGACAAAAATCGTTATGTCAAATTTATGCATAATGTTGTGAAACCAAGCTCTTGTTCTTGTTCTTTTTTTAATCAATTGTAAAGTTTCAATGCAAAATGCAGAGATGTTCCTAGGAAACTTTCCATATTTGATAAAAGTCTATAAAAGTCATTTAAATAATATAATTGTATGCACTTATTTGGTGTCAAAATGAAGTTTTCATCATCACGAATCAGATTTCACCATAAAATAGGCTATCAATATACCCAATGGAAAGTTAAAATTTCCTGGAAACTTTCGGAGTTCTCAAAATGGAAAGTTTCCATGAAGTTTTCCTTCTAACTTTCCTTTGGGTATATTGATAAGCTATTTTATGGTGAAATTTGATTCGTGATCATTTCATTGTGATACCAAGTAAGTGCATACAATTATATTATTTACATGACTTTTACAGACTTTTATCAAATATGGAAAGTTTCCTCGGCACATCTCTGGTAACATGTTAACATTATACATTTTAATTTTCTACTATAAAAACTTTAAATTTATTTGTTTTTATCCAACAAGTAATAGCAACTTAAGTTTAATTTACTGTCAATTGTACCCTCAAACTTTACATTTTGTTAGAGTACTCTAATTACAGTTAGTTTTGTGCAACTGTGTCAAAGGTATGCACAAATTGTATAACATAAAAATTGTGATTTTATAAACGTTTTTTAACAAACTTATGAAATTCTGGGCTCCAATTTATTTATTTTCGCTGTACAGGTGTACAATAACAGCAATTTAATCCTAATTCTACCAATGCCATCACCAAAAACTGTATAACTGAATGACTTACTGTTTACAATCAGTTTGGTCCTATTATTTTACTAGTACAATTTTCTCACAAAGATAATAATCTTATGATCATCATAATCGTCTTTCAAACGTGTTTGCAGTGAATAGTGGTAGATGGAGCCATTGATTTTATTTTGAAGTTGCTGCCTTAGGACTAGCCTGATGGGGTGAATGAAGGCCGCATCGGCGACTTTGGCCATACAGTATACTCTATGTTCACGAGAGTAAAGAAAGAGGCTGAAACCAGTCTGTGGGTGAATGAGTTTAATGTAAAGTAGAGATGGGCGATTCGACTCTTTTTAAGGATTCGTACCAAACGAATCCGTATCAAGAAAAGATTCGTATCGAGAGATTCGTACGTTTCGTACCACTTCGTATCACTGATTCCATGATACTAAACAGTATATCATGTACTGATTCGTACTATTCGTACCCACACTCCCACTCCACAGTGTTCAGCATAGATTATAGAATATTATATGTGGTGTTAGTGCCAGAGCATTATAATGTTACATTAAACATACAGTTTAAACTTCGAGCACCTTCTATTACATTAATAATTTCTTCGTCGTCATTAGACATCAGTAAAAATATAGCGTTTATTTAACCCCATTATATACATATTTGTACATTTGTAGCAAGTCAACTAAACAAAAAACAATAACAAAAAAGTAAAAAAAGGATACGAATCATACGAGTACTACCCACCTCTAATGTAAAGCTCTCTTTCACATTTAATATAATCTTGCAAGCGTCTCTTGTGATTATAGTGCGGGCAGAGTTGCCAACCCTGCCGATTTTTCAGTAGATTTACCGAAATGTACTAAAATCTACCGATCTACCGAATTATTCTGACTTCTACCGAAATTTAAGAAATGTAGCGAAATCCTTTTCGGATATCTCCTCCTTGCACATCAAAAAAAATTTGAACAATAATTTATAACCTCAGAGATGTGGCGGTAACGTTAATTTCGCATGAAATCGTCCATTTTACCGTTTTTATATACGTATAGAAATTATTCTGACAGGATATTGGTCTTAAGATGCCTATTTTCTTTTTCAGGGGACTTGTAAATATGTTGTTTAAAAATGATCTGTTAATAATGTTACAATACATCTGAGATACGCTAGGAACTCAAGTTAGCGGAAAGTGTATTTAAGAGTGTATGGAACTTTAGCCAACACTAATAACTTTCTGGAGAGGTTATTTTATTGTTAAAGGAGCTTGTATTTACGTTTTAAAAAGGAGCGAGAACTTGCAACGATGAGTTTAGGGTTCTGTGATGAAACACGCGAAAATGATCTTTTTTTTTTTTCAAAATTTGGAAACAATTTATTTCTGGCTGGCCATAGCGACAGGAGTTTCATTCTGGGAATTTTTTTCTGTTTTTAAAACATTTAAATAAATATTCCCAACCTAAAACATTTCTTGCAACGATCACGTGTTATAACTTCATTTTTTTACAACTTTGACTTTTCTGGCTGCGCACCCTGACGTCACACTTTCTGGCGAACTTGTTTTATTCAACTAGGGCATAAAAGGTATACCTATACGTATACACAAAAAATGAACCTTATAACGATGATATAATTTCTTTGTTTTTTATATCTTGAACCATGGCCAAATCGACGGACTGATATATGCCAGAAATCTATCTTGTCGTCATTTAAATTCGATAAAATTAATCAACGCATAGAAAATACTTGTAACGATGACCAAAAAGGCCACCTAGCTCCCGCACTATTAGTTGATCGCCAACACCGCCAAATAGTAGCACATATACAGACAATATACAATAAAAATGGCTCTTTTGATAATTACATATCATGAACTATAAATAACAGGATAAAGGCTTTAACACGAGCAAAAAATTTGAGTAAAATACTGTTGGCAGAACAAAATGTTTAACTTAATTTCAAATTAACAAATTGTGGAAAACTAACCACAGTTCATATATTACCGAGTAACATATTCTTTGAATTAAGGATAGGATTTTGTAGAGTGAGAAGGAAATATGCCTTTATTTTCAGTTTATTTATGGTATAATCTTTAAAATAGTTTCAGATATTTTCCATTGCTCTAAGGAATACAACCTTATACAGTTTTTATCATAAATTTTGTATATAGTTTAATGTCAAACTCTAATAATAAAATTAGGAACTATTTTCATTGACAAACTACGATATTCAAGTACAACAGAAATTATAAAAATATATATAGCTGTATTCGTTGGAATAATAGCAATTATTTAAAACAGTTTTAAAGAGTATACTATGTTTGGTTTTTTAATTATTTATAATAAACAGAAAATAAACGCATATTTCCCTCTCACTCTGCAAAATCCTATTAAGTATACCTATTGTGTAAAATAAAAAATTGGTATTTTGTTATACACAAAAGCGAGAATTGGTTTCATTAATATAAGAGAGACTAACATCAGAATTAGATTGATGTCGTTTTTAGAGCCAGTAGTAAAAGTAATTTTTTCTATAATTTTTCGTATTAAGTTTCCTGACAATTTTACTGGCTTTATTTCATTAATATGTATTTGACATAAAAGGAAAGTATAATTTTTAGTTACCATTACAGAGAATATTTGCTTCAAATATTTTATCTTGCAATAAAAAAAAAACTCTCAACAATTGTACTTAAATAATGAACAGCTCTGTTTGTGAATCATATAAGTAGAATGTGAGATTACATTAATTTCTCCACATTCGACATTGAATATGTATACTATATTTTTTAAATTTTATTAATAAGGTAGCAGGAAATAATTCCTGTAACCTTATCTAAACGATGATCTGCTGCATTAAGTGGTCGACATCGACTGATTAGCCTCAATCAATCTAACATCTCCAAGGCGTAAAATATTATAAATATTATGCGTCTTCTTTGACGACTCCAGTCGATCAATTTAATGAATTACTGTTATTGCTACTACTCTGATGTAACCAGTGTCTAACTTTAATACCAAAAATTCTTAAATTATTTTTAAATTCATTTACTTGATATAAATCAAACGTTGATCTTACATTTTTTAAATATAAAAAAAAAAGAATAAGTAATCAAACGCAAATTTTCTTTCATAATTTGTTTCTTTCTTGTTTTCCAAAAATAGGAAATTTTGAAATTCTAAAATTTTAGGTTTATTTTATTATATTAATATCTGAGTACAAATAAGGACATACTGACAAGCATTTTTGAAATACTTACCGCTACAAGACGCCAATATTCTTGGCTAAAGATGTCGGTCTCGGATGTCTGGGGCCGGGCAGGACTATTGCCCTTTACCCCAGTACATCGCTGTAGACCGGGGACCAGCCTCGTGCAGAGCGGGCGAACTTACTTTGCGTCGGCCCCACTCACAAATGTGAGCGGTGCAGACGATTTCGGCCCACCTCCCTGGGTCCTGGCTCGTTGGACCTTGCTGGATAAGGCCTCTTCTGGCGTTCTTCTGTCTTCGTTTTCTTTTCTTCGCCAGCTTGTTTCCCCCCCGGGGGGTAGTCACCGGTCTGTTAGGTGTGTTGGAAGTTTTGGCAGGAGAGACTGCCGGTACACAGGATGCCAAGAGACATTCTGTCATCCGGATCGTCGGTGTGGTAAGGATGAGCTGTGTAGCTCGAGGAAGGGCAGACCTAAATGCTATTGGTAGCATTTTTGGTCTGCCCGGAGCCAGGGGGACTACGGGTGCTGGACGGTAAGTTGTCCGGTACCCGCAGGGTCGTGGGTGGGTTGATGGGTATCGTCATGTCTCTTCGGGTTGTTTCTTCATCGGTGGGGTGGTCCGGGTGGCGTCACTGGGGGGTGAGGTGGGGCAGGTTCGCAAACAGGGCCCCCATCATAGTACGCATCTGCTGCATTTGGGCCTGTACAGCAGCGAGTTGGTCGGCCTCTGGGGGTGTCTGTGGTAGTTGGACAGGTTTCCCTGCGGATCCCTGGGCTGCCCTGTCGTAGCTTAGTCCGGGGGTCGTCCTTCTGGTAGCTGCGCTGGGAGCAGGTTGCTTCCGGGGGGCAGGTGTCTGGGGGTGTCCGGCTGTCTTTTTAGGGCAGCGGGGGCATCCTCTGTAACTCGCTGGGTGCGCTCCCTGGCAGTTTGCGCACTTGGCTGGGGTGTCCTTGGGCTTCTGGCAGGTGGTAGTGTGGTGGGCCTCTCCGCATTTGACACACTTGCGGGTTGCCGTGCACCGTCCTTGTGCATAGCCGAAGGTCTGGCATCTGTGGCACTGGGTGATGGTCTGCTTGGCTCTCTGTTTTTCCACTTTAACTACCAGGTAGCAGCAGCGGGTAACTGTCAGAATATCTTCCTGGTTTGGGGGGACCTGCACCAGCATCATCGGGATATCTTTTTTCGTCCTCCTAGATGACATCCTCTGTACAGAGACTGGTGTGTGCCCCTGCATTTCAAGGTCCGTCTTAACTTCTTCGCTGGTCACACCGGTCGGTATCCCACGTATTACTACCCTTAGCAGCCTCTCCTCAGGCAGGGCATACGTGTGGTATTCCTGTTTCGTCTCTTGAAATAACCTCGTCATTTTGCGGTGGTCGTCAGGTGTGGAGGGCTCTATGGCGATACCATCTCTTACTGCTTTGGCGTTTTTGAAGTCTACCCCCGGGCTTGTTGTAGTTTCCGGGTCACAGTCGACCATGACTCGTGGCTGCGCAGGACAACTGGGGGCATCCGGGGGGCTTTGGGAGGCTCCATATCAGTATCTGTGGGGTTGGCTTCCTCCCGGCTGGTGGAGGGTGTGTCCTCGCCAGCCTTTGGCGTCCTCTTTGTTGTTAAGCGGGTTCTTCCTCGTCACTATCCGGGATGTTTTTCCTTTTCTGAGATTCCTGTACGGGGGCCACTGGGGGGGTCTGGAGGCTTAGGAAGGAGTCCATTAATTCGCGGTGTCTGATGCTGGCTTGTTCCTGCTGGGACGTCATCCGTTTGTTGAGCTCCTCGAGTTGTGCCTGGAGTCGCTCGACTTGGGCTTTTAGCCTTGTATTTTCTTCCTCAAGCTGAGCTCGTCGTGATCTTTTTGTCCCGTCCTCGTGTGTTGTCATTGACGCTGGTGTTGACGTCCTGAATGAGTCGTCTGTCTCCATGTCGAAGCTTCTGTCAGAGTTCTTTTTCCTCGGCATGTCGTCCTCTTCTTTACCTAAAAAAGAAATGGGGAAAGGAAACTGGGAAGGGTAAAACACAATTTTCCCCAGGCGGGGGACTTTATTTATCTTTTATATCAGCGTCTTAATAAAGACGACTGATATTTCTCCTCTTGCACTCTCTGTGGGGCTGCCACTTCGCTAGTTCGCTTTGCACTGTCTTCAACTGCACACTGGAGATCTGCACTCGTCGACTGCCACTTGAACTATGCTACAAGACATTTAAAAAAATACCTTCTTGTGGCTGATCCCTGAGATTGTTATACAATCTCGAAGAATCGATCTATGTCGATAAATCGAAAAATTTTTCGTCTAAAAAGAAGTTATAGAGCACAACTTGCTTTCTGGCGTCGAATTTCGACAAGGTCGGTTTTTTTGCTTAAAAATAATTTAAATTTATATTTAAATTCATAATACCAGAATTCATAATATCTGACCACGGGATAGGAGCACCGGAGGATTATCAGAAAAATGCCCGAGGCAGTTCTTTAATTTTAGCGAAGATAAGGGAAAAATTCGATTAGAATGCGGACATCCCCAACCGGTACAAAACTGGTACAAAATCTTTATTAGATTACGTGCCCTCAGTGCGTTTTCGCGAGGAAGCATGAACAACTCATGTAACTTACATACTGCCGTAAAATGCATTTTACAATTAACAAGTAAAATACTTTTAAATTCTTAAGTCCAAGTCAAAGTGCTTAGGAACTTGTGAATCTTTTTGTGCCAAGTCGATGGCTACTACTTATTCTCCATTGTATGGTGGTTGACATTTCCTTTAAAGTAGGTGTAACCCTTGCCATGTTTGTTAGGCAGATTCTGATTCTAAATAGGTTCTTGCACATTTACCATTAAATGATATTGTTTGCTCTTGTATTTTCTTGGATAAATGATTAACATTAAGTGCAAGCTCTTTGGAGCTTTTATAAAGGTACCCTTAAGGGCCCATGTGTCTGATATCTAGAACATCGATCCGATCACAGAAGCTGAAGAGAGGAACTCTAAGAAAGTAATTAGGATATCCAGAAGCGATAAGTCTATGAACAGTGTTAAATATAAGACAAATGCATCGTAAGAAAGTTGAGACTTTGAAGAGAGCAGTTAGCAATCCAGTACGAACTTATATCTTTCTCGTCCATTACAAGACCCCTGTCCTAGGTTGTGTCTCGGAACTTAACCGAATCTCCCTGAGAGTAGAAATTAACCACTCAAAGTCAAAGAGAGAATCTCAGCTGGCGCCTTTTAGAAAATAAACAGTGTAATACGACACACAGTGGTCTGAAACCCTAAATAGCTGGCGGTAAATAAAATTGGGGTTCAATTTTTACAAAAGTCGATATATAGGTGTTTTCGAGATCTCTTATTATGAGTCTAGGGTCAAAAAAAAATTGCAGCTCCAAAATGGCGGAACACTTAGCTTATATATTATTAAATTATTACAAAAGTTTGTAAATACGGGTTTTTGAGGTCGCTGATTAGGAATCTAAAGTCAAATTAAAAGAAATTGTGGCTCCAAAATATCGGACAACTACTAAATTATATTTTCATCTTATTCCTTCAAAAATTTGGGGGATAAATTGCTACCACCCCCCGTTTATTAATACCCCTGATTTATCAATTCTAAATAAAAGGAAACAAACAGAGTATATCTGTAGGTAGAAGAAATGATGGAGATAATTCTTGAGAGAATAGTATATCATAAAATATATATAGAACCCGCCTGGTAATGGAAAACCACATACGAACAAGGGAGAACGCGACTGACGCCCTTTAATAAATAAATTGGTGTCGCCTTCTTCAGATGCAGTGTGTAGGGTTCTTCCACACTATCACCACAATACCTTTCATTTGACAATAAGACATATAAAGTCAATGAATTGTAAGAAGGTAAAGACTTTGAAGATACATTGGGCTATCCGTTGAATATAAAAAGCCGAAGAAAAGGAAGTCAAAAAGTTTGGGAGTACCTCATAAGTAGGCACTGAAAACGGTTACTGTAATTAAATCATTATAAGCCAATATAAATGGATAAATATGTAGATGACTTAGCAACGTATTAATCATATCAGCAGGTAGGTAATGTTCCATTGCGTGTACGGCATACTTTTTCATTTTGGAGGAATGTATTTGCTGGAGTTCGTGTCTCAGCTGCGGTAGAAGATAATGTCACAGGTTGTTAATATACATAATTTACAAAAATAATCTTCAGAAAATTGCTCGTAATTAAAACAACAATTTGTCACATACATCATCATATTCCTCTAACAAAATTTTCTGGCCAATATTAATGGTAACAATTTTTCTCATTTTGATCCCAGAAGTCTTTCCATGGGTATTATCAGTGTACTTTTAATGCATACTGTATATACGATTTTGCTAGCGGGGTAAAAGTAGGTGAAACATCGTTTTATGTCATTTCTATTATTAACAGATTTCATTTTCACATACTTTTACGTCCATAAAAAATAGCATTATATCTATTTATTTAATTTATGTCTATAAGCAATACCACATCAGTGATTGTTTGCAAAATAATACTTTCTGTTGCAATAAATATAAATTCATTTTATGTTTATTAATATTTTTTTGTCTCTAATGTCATATTTATGTTCTAAATAAATCAGGGAGTGTTTATAACGTCTTGACAGTACTTTCATTTGCATATAAAGCGTGCCCATATATAAGTGATGAAATGGGTGCCAATTACAACAATTCTTTCAATTTTGATGCGAATTCGTGACCTTGCTCTTACCGGCATGTATTCTAAAATTTGAGTTCTTTTCACAACCATGATGTGAGTGCTTCGCAAAACAGAAAAAGTCTTATAACGAAATTTTAAGTTGAAATATTTACTAAAATATCCCATATGTAGGAATATATAATATATGCCGTAATGTTTGAGTAAATCTTCGAAGAAACTTATAAATTTTTTTTAATTCAAAAGAAGCATAACATATACACACAACACACCACATATAGTTGACAGTTCTTGGGGAAATCCAAAGCCAGGTTGTCCAGAAGGGGATTATTTGGAAAAATGCAGACATGCGTCCATACCCAGTACACGATAGACAATGTAGCCAGCATATTCGGCATAGAATACTCCTTGGCCGACTAAATTACTATGCCGGTAGCAAACACTTCAGAAAAAGTAAAAAAAAGTAGTTTTCGTTAACTGATTTACTTCTTAGTAATATTTATCAGATAACTTAGAGTCAAAATTCTTTATATATTAATATGTAAAATGTGTTCGTGTTTAAATTTTTGTATGAAATAATAATTTTTCCAGAGTCTAGAAATTGAAAAAATTATACTAATCGTGTACAGGGCGCGATGACAGAAATTTTGCAACCCAGATTTTGGGGACTTTTTTCAAAGAGTGATGAAGTAAATGAAAAGGTCATAATAACATATATAAAATTCATGAGGTGTTTGCTTTTTCTTTCAGAGATTTTTAAATATTTTCCGGTAAGTTAGGTGTTGAAATTCCGTATGAAGTTCTCTGGGAGTCCGGAAATGATGTGAAAAATCCCAAACTCGAAAAATTCGGAAAAAGAGCGAATCTGTAACCCCAAAAATTCCTTATTCTTACCATATGAATAAGTCCCTTTGATCTCGCTGAAAGTAGATTTTCGTGGGTTCCTAATTAAATGCACCCCTGTATTTTCTTTTTAAATTCTAGTCGACGGACCTTAAATTGGTGTTTGAATTATATCGAAAATATCGGAAATTGTTATTTCCTGTTTAATTTTCAAGAAATTTTGGTTCAGGGAATTTTAAAGGTAGGTAAATACGATTTCATGATTAATTTTCCGAAATAAGCATCAATTGATCCAAAATCATTATTCAAATGGTTTCTCAAAGTTTGTTTGTTCATTTACCAAAATATAATTTATGGAAGGTATGAAAAACTGTGAAAAAAGCATTAAGTTAACATGGCTATCTAGGGACTTGACTGAGCCAGAAAGGCAGTACGAGGAGCTACTTTCGCGCTGTCAAATGGCTTGTTCAGTTCTATCTGCACTCGCAGTATCCCATACGTTGTTAATTGGTTTCTGTGATCATAAATTGAAACAATATTAGTTTCTTTGCTTTTCCTTTCTTCGGACTAATTTTATTAATTCAATTAGTTTTTTAATTCTTTTCTGTATTTTGTTGGATTGAAGCTATTTTTAAGGTTTCTTGCGCTTAACTTTAATATTTATAGTGTAACTAGCTGACCCAACAAAAGTTATTTTGCCATATAAATTATAAATTTTTGTCCAAAAAATAAAAATAAAATTTCTGGATAGGGCCACCCTTATCACCTAGGGGTATAAAAAATAGCCTACGACCTATTCTCAGACCTACCAAATATACACCAAAAATTTCATAAAAATCGGTCAAGCCGTTTCGGAGGAGTTCGATAACAAACACTGTGACACGAGATTTTTATATATTAGATTAAGCCTTTTAAAATATATTTAGTCAACTACATTAATGACTAATCATTTATTTGGGGCGAAACTCTACTTGGTGGAGGTCGCCGGCAATGCTGACGAAGCCAGCGTTCAGTCAGAGCAACTATAGAGTTGTTGACATAGGTCGGCTTCCCAAGGATTCGTTGTGCAACGAATGTGAAGGTGAAAGTGAAGACAGATATTCACAAGGAAACTACCTAGAGAAATCTGACAAAATATTTGCAAAAGATATAGTCTAGGAAAAAAGTTCTAATATACTGGGTGTACTTCAGTGGAACAATTAAGCTTATTACTTAGGTAAGATAAATGAATAATCCCTGTGTTATTATTAAAAATAAGTACTAGCTATAGCTTCATTTCTCTTACGCGAAAATGCTTATTAAAGGCAGACTTACATAGTAGCTATTAAATACCATTGCTCGAATTTTCAATTGGTAATCCAGCAAAATTAAGTCAACAATTGCTATATATCCGGCAAAACCCATAAAGTCTTGAAACTTATCAGAAACATTAGAAAAAGCACTAGAATCACAATAATAATTCCTTAAAATTGCAAGAACCAAACCCATATTCGATACAGCTCGCTCCGCATTAAATTATGTATAGAAAAATGTTCTGTTCATTTTTCTGTGGAATGAGTAGTACTCTGGTAAATGCTAGCGAAGATAAGGGGAAGGGAAGGATTGTTTTGCTTAATACATACGAGGGTTTTGACTGCATATTACTTGGAAACTACTAATTTTCTCTTTCTCTTCTTTAAATGTTCTTAAGAAAACCATGAACTCATTTCCACACCACCCTTTTGTTATGATTCTTCCCCTGTAGATCCACTGAAGGTAAGTCCGGTATTTTGAAAACCATTTTGTTATCAGCATCGACGTTATCATAGACTTCGGCAGTATCTGACACTTTCAACATTCAGGCAGGCCTGGCCATGGCGGTGACAGCACATTGTTGAAAAAGGTAGGTCAGCTTTTGTGCACTTGCACTTGATCCCGCATTCTAATTTGCAGGTGCTTGAAATTGGGGTAAAATAAACTCTAGGGCTGATGCTTGTTTGGTAATAATCGATGCTTTTTTCTATCCTCACTTTTGTAGTATCTAAAGAATTGTTCTTTTGTGTCTAAATTTAGCGAATGACGTGATAGGAATGCTGACGTGCAGTAGCAGAGGTCGGCGATAGTTTTGACAACAACACAATATTATCTGCTTTATGAACAAGTTTGTTGATGGGCAGGAATCTGTAATTATCGAGACTTCTTTCTTCGGGAGGAGATTGATATATTGGTTTATTTATTGACTATCAAAGATTAGCATGATATCTTGCAAATCATATCTCCTTTTAAGCTAACTGTTTGTTTAAACTTTTCCGTTGCCGATATAGTATCTAACTACTAGTATCGTGGGCAAATAACATAGCTTCTTTGCAGTTTCCCAAAAGTATTGATGACTGCAAATCACGAAAACTGTAAGTTCTTCTGGTCTTCCATTAAATATCACAGCCCCACAAAAGAAAAAATCAACCCAGCGAACCAGACCTATGTATTTTCAGTCGCTGAAACCAAATCCGAGGTCAAGAAAAATCGTACAACCCCAAAATCATTAGCTAGACCCAAGAAGCACCCCTAGAATGGGGTAAAGAGAAGATTAAGCTACGAGAATAGTTGTTACATCTTAATCAATCGAATTATACAAGTTAAGGTTAAACAGCAGCGTACATAAAATAAATATGAAACACACCCCCAGGGAGAGGCGAAAACGGGTAATAAATGAACCTAATGATTTTGGGGATGTACGGTTGTAGTCATTGCTGTTTTGGATCGATTTTTTTGTATATGGGGGGTACCCATATACAAAAAAATCGATCCAAAACAGCAATGACTACTGAAAAAGCTCGAAATGTCTAAGTTTTGTTAAAGTAATAAGAAACTGCATCAGGTCCGACGTAATCTTCATAAAATGTCCCTATAGGGTTCAGAACACGAGAAAAACAATAAAAACTTTAAATCCAACAGGATTTCTATTTTCATGAATGCTATGATAGGCTGAAATTGCATAGT
The DNA here is from genome assembly GCA_936432065.2 of Rutpela maculata. NCBI lineage: Eukaryota > Metazoa > Arthropoda > Insecta > Coleoptera > Cerambycidae > Rutpela > Rutpela maculata. Next base: position 38,223,439 of record OW386287.2, on the reverse strand, counting down.
ACTCTAAAATATAACTAGAAACTTACGTACCATCAACGTCCTACAATATTCAACTGGCAAGAAGCTGCAGTGACCCTCGAAAAAGCTCGAAACTCCGGAGGTTTGTAAAGGTAAGAAGAGTCTGCAGTAGTTTTGGCTGAATTATTGAAAACCACACCAACAGCGCTGCCAAAAATCACCCCTTATCTTAAATGATACGGAAACAACAAGAAAAAACATTGATCCAAAAGTATGTCCATTTTTATGAATGCTATGAATGGTTAAAATTGCGTAGTACTCAGACAGAAAGTCACGTACCACTGTTGTTATTCAATTTCACTCCCCTAGATGGAGAAAACTACCCCCTGAATAAAAAACAACTATAAGAAGTTACAGTGACTTCTGAAAAAACTAGAGATGCATATGGGCAAAGTTTATTATCAATGAATAATATTGATGAAAAGCTCGTCGATTCATAAAAGGAAATATTTTTCTCTTAAAGAGTCGCTTCATCGGTTGAAATCCTCCGTTATTTAAACATTCCCGGAAGTTACTCTGTAGTGTGTGCAATTGGCATTGCCACTTACCAGTGGCAAGGAAAATTATGGAAATGAAATTAATAAGCAACTTTTTCAGTAGTCACTGGATGAATGACTTAATAACATTGATAGGACATGAGTTTCAAACTCTAAGTGTACAACCCGATTTTTGCCAATCATAGCATCCATAAATACGTAAATCTGGTTAGTTTCTCTCTGTTTTTCCAGCATCCTACGGATATAGGGGGGCATCTCGCAACCCCGTGGGAGTTGTTTTCAAGCACACCGTCGAACATAGTCTAGTTTCTTCTCACTTCCACACAACGCAGGCGTTTCGAATTTTTATAGAAGTCACTGTAACTATAGCTAAATCTTACATAGGTGGTAGTTTTCAGACCCTCTGAGGATTGACACTGTAGGACGTTGATGGTACGTAAGTTTCTAGTTCTATTTTAGAGTACTACGCAATTTCAGTCAATCATAGCATCCACGAAAATAGAAATTCTGTTGGATTTAACATTTCTCTTGTTTTTCTTGTGTCCATTAAACACAGAGGTGATTGTTCTCAACCCTATAGGGGAAGTTTATGAAGATTACGTCGGTCCTGATGCAGTTTCTTATCACTTTAACAAAACTTAGACATTTCGAGCTTTTTCAGCAGTGATTGCTGTTTTGGATCGATTTAATTATATATTATATTTATATATGGCGCCCCTCCCTGGGGGTGTGTTTCATATCTATTGTCTGTATGCCGCTGTTTAACCTTAATTTGTATAATTCGACTGATTAAGATGTATTCCAGGGGTGTTTTTTGGCTTTAGCTAATGATTTTGTGGGCGTACGATTTTTCTTGACCTCGGATTCGGATTCAGCGACCGAAAATACATAGGAATACATGAGTCTGGTTCGCTGGTCTGATTTTTTTTTTTTTTTTGGGGGGGCTGTATATATAACGCCTTTGTCACAAGGAAAAAGAGCGATGAGGAGAGCTAACAGGTCGATGAGGTCGATGCCTTGTTCCACAACGATCAGCACATTTTGCAATTAAAAAGTCGGCATCATCCGTAGCAACAGTGACAATGATTATTTCGCTATAATGGGCGTATTTTATATTCAATTTTTCGTTTTACAAATTGATTGTTCCTAAATTTAATGTAATATATATTTTTCTATTATTATGGCTTTAGGAATATCTCATTACAGGCAGTCACAATTATATAATATAATAATAATTTAATATTTCTGTCAAGTTTCAAAATTTTATGAATTTTAATGTCACTCGATTATGTACAGTAGTGTTAATAACTCAAGCAATGTATTTAAAAGTAGCATAAAGCCAATTTATACATTTTTTTTATTTAAACATGTTTTGTTACTATTTGAATGTATTATTGATTTTTGAATGACACCAAAGAGAATGAGCATTATATTTGAGACATTCTGTACATATATTAAGAAGAAGAATATATTACAAGGAACGTTAATTAAATATTTCATTAATAAATGTAAGACAAGTAAAAAAGTTAAGAAGGATTTCCTTTCTGCAGAATTCAATAATACTCACCAGATGTTCCAATCTTGTGTATAATAAAGTAATAGCATTTACAAAGTTAAATCCACCATATCAGTTACATTCACTGCCCAAAGTGTATAATATCTAATAGACGATAATCTCCTTAGAATCACTTTACAAATTAATACATAATCCTGTACGATGTTACTGTTTATTTGCCAATACGTTACCTTCTCTCTTCGTGCACGTATACATGTTAAATCAGAATGTGTTATGCTCCAATGATCCTTTCCTCATTTGCTGTATATTATCCTTTATCGATGTTTATAGCGACTGAGCACACACAATGACTTGGTAATTCCTTACAAGTCTTAGTGCCTTCGCTCATGCAAAATTGCTCCATTGAGCTTTATAGAATAACTCGAGTGCGTTAATTCTGACACTTTGCCTCAGTTTTTCTTTAACCTGAATCTAAACCGTATAAAATGATTAAGCTTGTATGATAACAGAGCCAAAGTTTAGGTCAACGAAGCGGCGGTTTAAAAATAAAATATATTTTTTAATATTGGATAGTCTGCCTTAAAAGTCTGTCAAGCCTGAAACAAAATCATACAATCTTTGTGATCACAGTCGCACGTGGCCTTACGAAAGGTTGAGAGGTCATAATCTGTGTTGTCTGAAATACTGAAACTTATTTTTAACAAGTAAAAAGCATGGGTGACCGTCCAGGGAAACACACGATCTCGTCCCACCTGCTAGAAGTTTGTATGTGTCTACGCAAAATATATACAATTTAAGGCGAGGATTACATAGTGACATTACCATTACCATCCTGAAAAGACAGTCTATTAGATTAGACGTTGGGCAAGTAAAAAATCCCTACTCTTCTTTTGAGTAGAGGTTATGCAAAATTTCCAGACTGGGGGATAGCTCGTCGCCTGGTGTCGGTGATTGGCCTTAGTATGTTAAACAAATTTAAAAAATACATAAGTATTACATTTATACTTATACTAAGTGCATTTGCTAATGTCAGAATGAAAGTTTATGCCCTAACTTGAGACATCATGTCGAGTTGGACAAAATCTAAGGTGACCATACTTAAAGAATATCGCTGTACTATCTGAAATTTTAATGGGATGCACACTGTGCAGTATGCCTGGATGTACAACAAAGCCTACAGCATTAGGTTTTGCATGGAATCATTTTTGGGCTTTGTCATTAATCGGTCAAGGGTATCTCAGAGTATCAGAAGAATGTCGAAAATGTGAAGCTGTAAATAGGTTTCCTATGTATAGTTGTTGGTAGTGTTGAGATTGCGTTTTTTGTTATGTATGGATTTTCTACGTAGGGCAAAACTTGCTTTCGCGGAGTGTATAATGCAATTTAGGATCTGCTCCCGTAGAGGCAAATGAAATTTTCCGAGAGATTTCTGTGGTTGTCAGTATGAAACTTACTTGGTTCTCCGGTTGAACTGCGTTTGAGATTGTTAAAGTCTCGATTTAGCTCCTGTTTGAGACCAATTTTCAAGAGAAAAAAGGATGAAAGGCCATCTACTATGGGCCATGATCCAAACATAAATAGTCTGCTCATTTGCCTGATACACCTCAAATAGTGTGACGTTACAGAAAAGCTCGCTTAGCGCTGAGATTTCAAACAAATTACAGTCATCCCATAAATCTACCGTTGCCCCCAGTATCTACAAACTCTATTTATAGTGTCAAGGGCATGACGTAAGAGAAATGCTGCGCAAAAGTGATGCATGCGCAATTTGTATGAGCAAACCATGTATGCATATATTAATTGTGTCTAATCATTTCACCACAAAAAAAAATTTCCACACTACTCCACAACCCAGGTGTTCAACATTAAAACTGCAAATATCTGGTACCCTAACAAAATTCGGCATAAAGGATGACCTATTTTGGTTTTCCAATATACCCAAATCGTGATAAGTAAAATGCATTTTAACGGAATGACATCATCCAGTAGGCTTTGGAGATCAAAATGGATCACTGATCTGTGCCTGAATGCATTGTTCGAGTTGATTCTTTTATAAAAACCGAATTCAGACGCAATGTTTCGTTTGATTAGGCATCATTATTAATCGTAGTTCTCCTTGTCCTAAAATCAAAAGTGGTGACCAGTTGTAAATGGATGGCAAGATCTTAAATACAGTAAATTACAGTACTAAAAAGTCATTGTGAGGCATTTTACAGTTCTTCAAGTTTTAGAAATGACTCTTAGAAAACATTGTATAAGGAAAATTACCATGCATACAAAATAAGTGGCGATCAACAGCTACTGCAGCCAGATATGAAATTTTGTAAGTAAGTAGAATATGACCCGAGTAATTTGTATTCGAAGATTTTATAAAACACGATGTATTTGAAAACGATTTTTATAAAATGCTTTCTTTAAAGCAAATATCTTAATACCTAATCATTATTTCTTCAGGAAACAAAATGTAAGCCTGAATATTTCTTCTAAATATCATTGGGACTAAAAACTATTTTACTTCCACGTCCAGTGGAAGTATAGTAACGACAAAAACATTTTTAAAAATTTTTATTGTCCAAATAGGCTTAAAATGTCATGAAACGTCGAGATTTTAAGTTTGAGCGAAAAAACAATTTCTGTCTGTCTGTCTGTCGGTCTGTCGGTCTGTCGGTCTGTCGGTCTGTCGGTCTGTCGGTCTGTCGGTCTGTCGGTCTGTCGGTCTGTCGGTCTGTCTGTCTGTCTGTCTGTAACTTTTTTTTTGTGCGCACGTTTACTCTGGAACTGTTTAAGATATTGACTTGAAATTTGGTACACATATGTACTTTAACAAGATCTAGAACTAGATTATATTTTCATCTTGTTCCGTCGAAGGGTTGGGGGGTAAATTGGGGTAAATTTGGGGTAAATGGGTAAATCAAGCAGGTAAAAGTCCATGAAATTGGTATTTAGTATATACAAGAGAAACTGAGGTCTCAAAAAAATTTTTGGCATTAGCCACCCCCATTACCACCCCCACCTCCTTATTAAAGGGGATGAAAAAAATGTGATTTAGTTTATGTACAGGAACCAGAAACCTCAAAATATTTTTTATTTCATCCACCCCCCCACTACCACCCCCCTATCACCACCCCCACCCCACTACCGATGTGGGGTATCGTTTTATGGGTTCTTGGAATTTCAAATATTATATTATTAAAGTTCCATAAACACTTATTTTCACATACAAAGTTTTTTCGTTGTGAGTGACTTGGATAGAGAATCTGGATGTGGAAGTAGTGATTCCTTGGGCAACGGTTTTTTCTGATTCGTTAATTTAATAAATACCTATTTCAAAAAAATGTCCCAGTTAAAGAATCAGTTCAATTAAAAATATATTTGATTAAAAAACTTACCGTACACCTCTATGAGAACAATATTGCTTGGAGGTTGAAATTACTTTGTGTCATGCAATGTTGATTTGTAACAAGATTAATGTGGTAGGACACGAAATAGTGTATTTTTTTAAATTCTTGTGGTCTTAAACATTGTTTTTATCATGTAATGTTAACTCGATTTTTCGTTTCATTTTCTAGCTTCTCGTTCTTGCCATTCTTGAATAACAAAGAGGATAACAAAAATTAACACCCGTGAAGAGTTGCACAAGAGTTTATGTTATTATATGCATTCTATGAAAGAACTAGAAGAATCTTCGCCTAAAATGTTCTTTCAAACTTAAATGATTTGGTCAAATGGATTCTAATAACAAGCAATGTTTTTTTTTAAGCATTTCCATATGAGAAAGATAATGGACGCCAAGTTCATCTAAGTATGCTTTCTTTTGCTTTTCCTAGAAGAAGTATTTTTTTTCAATATTGGCCACATATACAGACATTCTTTATTTGATTCTTACTCGTTCAGTGAATCAACAAGAAATATCGAAATACTTTTGATGTAGCTTTTATCAGTCATTCGGTATAAGAGAACTATTAATATGTACCTTTCATTGTTGATAATTTTAAACGCACCTATATTTCTGTTAAAACATTTGATTTTTCCATATTGCACATAAACCAGATAAAAAATTAGTATCTAACTTATGTCTGTTCAGGTACTTTTTTTCTCTATTGACTAGCTTAGTTGTATAGTGAAAACTTTATTTTAAAATCTACATTATTGAGAGATAAAATTCTAGAGGGTCTAAAAATTGGAGAACAAAATGTTGCTATTGTTCACTGATGATCAAGTCTACTATATCTCAGATGAAGATGGCACGACATGCCTCAAAAATTAAGGGATGGGGATATGAGAGACGGGGTTTAGGAATTAATGAGTAAAACTAATGTATGGTGACAGGAGCAACGGGGCTAGACTTTTTTTTCCTTATGGGTTGCGGTATCAGAAGCCCGCCGTACTGAAGCTTAAGATTATTGTACACCATAGTCTCGTTACTCCATTAATCCTGTTCCTCTCCAAAAGGAGAGTGTATACTCTTGACCGTATGGTCAATGGGAGCTCTGGCTTTTTCTTCCTGGGTCACGGTTGGTCCCCCGAAGTATGAAAACTTCCCTGCCAGCAAGGCTGAGCATTCACATAATATGTGGTGAGGAGTTTCCTCATACTCACCACACATCCTGCATTCTAGATTATCCTTCACACCTATGCTGGTTAGGTGTCTATTCAGTGTGCAGTGTCCTGTTAAGATTCCCACTGCACATCTCAGCTGTTTTCTGCTCAGCTTTAGCAATTCATTAGTCTTTGTCTTGGAAGGCCCTCTAGTGATGAGCATACATGACTGTCTCATCCCCGGCGCCCCGGTTCAATACAAGTTATGTTTCTGACTTAATAGTCCCTTTACCATTCCTTTTGCGGTATTGTATGATATCCCGTAGGACGGCTCGGGTCCCATCAAGGCTGTTTTTCTGCCTTCTTTGGCCAGCTTATCTGCTTTTTCGTTGCCTTCATTGCCCTGGTGTCCTCGCGTCCACTCCAGTTGTGTTCCACCAGTTTCGCCAGGGATTCAAATAGGTCATTGAACAGTAAACTTAACGAACAGATACAAGTATCTGGGAGTCACATTAACATCTGATCGAACTGAACGAACTGGAAATGTAAGACAAAATACTAAATGGAAAACTGCAACTACAAAAAGACGGATGTTCAACTTAATTATTTATAGATTGTTCCATCACACATGAAAAAAAAGCGTGGACATCGACCAAGAAAATGATAGAAAAAACAAATTCAAGTAAGACGATATACTAGATGGAGAACATGTTGTAAAGCAACACTGTTAGATCATGAGATAGATAACTGACATCACTTATCAACTAGATAGTGTAACATGGACACATTGAAGTGAAAAGTGTTACGTAGGAGAATGAACGAAAGTAAGATCAAGAACAAGAACAAATTGTAATACAGAAGGTATAGAAGCCGTACAGAAAATAGGATTAGAAAATTATTTATAAATACAGAGATTGAAATGCAATGCATGTCAAAACAAGGTGTAAAAAGCCGCTTATATATCATCATAAAGGCTGTCTCATCCGATGTTCTGGACCGACGGATAATGAATCTGTGACCAAAAAGAGAAAATGGCCTTCAAAGTAAAACTTATAGGTTGACGGCGTTTTTACTGTCATTTAATAAACCGCGGGACCATCGGAAATTTCTCTGTTATCTTCCCACCATAATTTTTTTAATAGTAAATGTAACTAAATATTTCGAGAAAATAATACTGCTAATTAAAGAATATGCGTTTGAAATTGAAATATTGCAATAAAATAAGATAATAACATGTTTGTACAGAAAGGTCTACTACAAACGAGCATTTTGTTATTGAAATTGGGAACATGTGCAACTTGTTTACTTGTTCAATAATAATAGTTATAATTATAATTGGCCTCTTCTTATTTAATGGAGCCTATTTATGATTCGTACATGGCGTCACTTGGTTACTATTGTGGGATATTAATTAGAATATAATTAAGTTTTATTCTAATAAGTTCAAGAATATCCAGTTTAAGAATAACTATTATGCGGTTATTTTTGAACGGTTACCAGAACTTCTTAAAGTGTATACCTGCTGGGAGTTTTTAGAATCTATTATATCATGTATTATTGTACATAAGCATGCAATGGTTTTATTCTTATAAAAAAATATGAATTAAACAATTGGTAATTAAAACTAAAATGTGAAGAAATCCACTTATATTTTTCGTTTATATAAATTTTATACAATTATATAATTTCGCTTTAGCTGTAATTTGGGTTAATGTTTTCTTTTGGAAATAATTAAAATGTTTTACATGAAATTATGGAAAGTAAGTGAGCTTTCTGTTGGATTTTATGATTTATTATCCGTTAATTTTTATGTAATTACATTGCCTAATTTTCATAAAAGTTTAATTATTTTCTTTTGTATTTAAATTGAATTTAATATGTAAAATTAACATTTGGTTCTCTTCACAAAAATCTCATAATTAGTGCGCCAGTACACAGGGCTACTCATTTTTTATTAACCTAATGAATTTTTATAATTTCAACGTAGACAGACAACTGTGATTCTTTTATAATACTGATAGGTCAACAAAACGCACGATCAGCGACATCTATGAATTTTTTAGTAAAGTTAGGTTAAGAAAGAAATATGGAAAGAAATGTATAATGGTTCGATTGATTTGATTTACCAGCGTATGGTAAATCAAATCAATAGCGCACTTTTCTATCTACATACGTTCCGTTTATTTAGTTAATGTCCTACAAGTCTGTTATTTTACAATAACCACCCTATTTTGAGATACACTAAATGAAAAATAACTCCCTAGGGCATTATAAAATTATAACACAACCCAAAACAAGTAAATTATGATAGCGTTATTGACAAACAAAATGCGTCGCTAAGCAACGGCGGCGTTTACAAACAATTTTTATTTTTACTCTCTTTTAAATCAAATCGTTCTGAACATAATAGATGTCAAATTAATAAATCGTAAATGTAAAAAAAAAAAAAATTCGAATTAAATAACAGACTTGTAGGACATTAAACGTTGAAGGCACCACGGGTGTTATAGGATAATGACGCTCTCGGTCGACGTACATTTCCTCGGGCCAGAGGCCCTCGGGAAGTACACTGCCGACTTCGGTGCGTTATTATCCTTATAACACCCTTGGTACCTTAATAACTATAGTGTTGTTTAGATCTGTTTCCTTAGTTATTAATGGGCCAGATTGTTTATTGCGTTAAAGTGTTCTATGATTAGCAATGATAGAAGAGATAGAAGAAAAGTAGGCGGTTGTCAAGAAAGTGACAGTACGAGAAGTCGGCGTCAGGAGGCCTGCAATAAGACACTTTTGGTTAGTCTACTGAGAATTGGGCACCTAATATACGAAAACGCTTTAATGATCAACGGGTGAGATGCAAGGGGTGCAGAACGCAGAGTCGGATTTAACTATATTATTCTCTCGTTTATATTTTCATTGTAGGTATTTGTCAGCGGCGGCTTGTGAAATGTAGATTGGTCATATCTTTGTATTGATTCATGCCATTTAAGCCACATTTTATGACATTACTACCAAAAAATGAAGCAAAATAATCCATCGAAATTTGCGAAAACAGTTTTAAAAATGAGTTGAACACCTTGAGTTTTTGTAAAAAGACTCATTTAAATTTTATTTATTTATTTTTTTTTTTTTCAGAGAAAGGAGGAAAAAAATATTGAACAGAATTTAAATAAGTCTTTAAATAAAGACTCAGGGTGTTCAACTCATTTTTAAAACTGTTTTCACAAATTTCGATGAATATTTTTATTCGCAAAACTGCTTTATTTTATCTTGGTAGTCATGTCATAAAATGGCTTTGGTCCAATGACTCAATACTAAGATATGACCACTCTAAATTTTACAAGCCGCCGCTGGATTTGATAGCACAATGTACAAAAAAACGTATTAACTTGAAATAAAAGTAGTGACTAGACATATAGTAGTTACAGTATATACTTTTAACGAAAACACTGATGGACTTTGATTTTCTTGATCACTGTAATTAATCAATTTCATTTTCACAAACATGATCAGATGTAGACGTAGACGCCTCCCATGGTCGAAATATTTTTATATTATATATGATAACCTCTTGAATTATTTTCAAAAACACAGCGGCAAATAAGCAGATATAAAATAATTATAACTTATAATATTACACTTATAATACCCCCAAAGTACTAATATGAATTGGTAACAAAACTTACTAATATTTTCAAAAACACATTAGCAAATAAAGAGATATAAAATAATCATTGAATATATCTCTACACGCATTTAATAAAACTCTTAACTATGAACTGCGGTCCTGACTTATTATAGCATATATTAACTTCGACAGGCCCATCTCAAGCACGTGACTTCATCTTGTCATTCTCTCGCTTTAATGTAAAAATGACGGAAGACGTAGTTCCCGCCTTCTCGTTCGTCTTACGTTTCACCCGTTGATCACTAAAGCGATTTTACATGCTATACAGAAGTAATGATAAAGTGACTGGTCCGAATTTGAAGTCAACAGTTGTTTCAGGTTCTATTTCAAGATTTTTCTTCAGAAGTAGTGTTTTTCTCCTGAGAGTGGATGAGCTAGAAGCTATAAAACTTATTTAAATAAAAATTGTGCTGGCCTGAACATTTATTGTTATTTATTTAAAAGATTATTTTACCGTTTGCCTGAGGATCCATGAGACTGAGCTGACAAGATACAATATACTGCCAAGCTATGTTCACGTTGTATTTGGATCATGTCTGTTGTCAGAAGCGAGAGCTACACCACACATGACATAGGAGTGTAGGATAGAAAGAGTAAGTGTTTGTTAGATGATTTACCTCATTGTGTCGTGATATGGAGTGTTTTTGCTTCTAAGGTTCTTCTTTTGTGCATTATGTTTTCTCCATTTCTCATTTCGTCAGACCATATATCATTGCTATTTCTTTATGGTATACATTTTTTTCCTCGCTTTTCTTTCTCAGTATGCTTGGTTATTTCCTAGTTTGTTCATGATCCTCTCGATTGTTGTTTTCCACATGCAGCATGGTCTCCCTATTTTTAATTTGTTGCTGTTCAGTATTCGCGCTTTCTTTCAATAGATGTGTTGTGTCCCTTCTTTGAACATGTCCCCAGTACTTCATTGCATACGTTTCCATCCTTTTTATAATTGTTTAATTTCTCATTAATGTTGATGTTTTATTCCGTCGCTTTAGTCTTGCGAGTAGTTAGACGATGTCTCTTTCAGCTCTAGGATCTAGCATGATTATTAGACTCTACTTGAAGTGTATTTTCAGCTCAGATATATCTGTGTTTTCTAGAAAGTTAAGAATATCATGCTTTTCTGAGGTAACGGTTAGAAATGCATTGGCGTATGCTAGTATGATCGAGATTCTCAATATTTCTATGTGTTCTATAAGATTCAATGTTTCCTTTCTGATGCTTTGCATCATTTGATCTAGGATCATGGATTCAATGTTTCCTTTCTGATGCTTTGCATCATTTGATCTAGGATCATGGTGAATAGTTTGGTTTCCATCCTCTGTTTCCATCCTCTGTCCGAACCATTTAATTGCAGTGCTTTCGAGAAGGTGGGCTTTATTTTATTATTTATTTTTTAATGCGGACTCCTTTCCTGTGCAGGGTACTGATAGTACCAGATTCCTTCTGTTTTATTTGTTAATATTCTGTGTATATATAGAAAAAATGTTTATCAATATCAGTGCTCTAAAATGTGTTATATTTATATTCAATTATTGTATGAATTTTATGGATGTTACTAAACTTTTAACATCGATTTTCAGTTAGGACAGGTGGGTAACATTAAGGAAACTTTGCCACTTGTATTCACGCAGATATTTTTAATGTACATTTTTACTTAAAATTTTAAATAAGGACAATTATAATTATATGTATTATTAATCGTATGTGCTCCTATGTATTCACTTATATTTTTCGGTTTGCGCAGACATTTTAATTCTATGTGCATAGATATTATTCATATGTATTCGTCTCCGAAATATCTAATCTCTAAGTGGTGTAAATACTATGTAGTTCGCCTCAAATCATCTGCATGAAGTAGAAACGTTATACTTAATTTAGAGGTATCGCATCGTCATATTACGAGAATTTATGATATTCATCTGAATACCACCAACATAATAGATTCCCGAATTTCTTCCTGATGCACTCCAGAAATTTTGGAATTTCAATGACCAATGCACAAACTGGATCCTATAGGTTAAATCGAATTTAGTTACTGCAATTAAGCTATTATTAAGACCAGTATTATCCAATTTACACAATTGTATCCCATGGTCTAGTCTACCAAATCATCTGAATATGTTAGGGTAGATAACTGTGCTCAATTTTTGATCAAGAACTTCGCTAATAAGTCGGTTGTTCCACACTAATAAACACTACGTCCTTCAACATAATATCCTGCATTTCGCTATTCTTAGCGATTTTGTGGATGATTTCGATAAACCCGCTATTTCAAGTCAGGAAAAGGGAAAAACCGTGCATAACGCTATTAGAAAAACGGGATGATCTTTTGTCGTAACAGTATTCTCGTAAAAAATTGATTATGATATGTTCGTTGCAGTTGTAACTTTGTCCCATTGGAAATACCCTCGAGTGAGCTCATTATCGTGTAACAACTGAATGAATGGACTAAACATATGTACTGGCACAGAACTGCTGATATTCAGATGCAAAATTCAGTGTCGCATTCTAGACGCCACTTTTGAGATTTATTTCAATTATCGACGAATTTTCCCCTTGATTTCCTCCGGGTTTGATTTTAAAAGTTAATCTGGACTTAAACTAATAAAAACCATAGGTTATGTCGATAAAAAAATTCTAGCACAACCTTTTCTATTTCCCCTATGATTCAGCCCCTTGTATTTATTCTTTTAATACTTTTCGACTTTTAGGGACTGTTGCTATAGGATGGAGTCACTTAAAAAACAAAAATTCAAGTTTCTACCTTTTTGGAAGGGATAAGAACGTGAGAAGCTGCCTTTTCGTTAAATACGCCATATTGGATCCACCATATTAAATTTTTGGAATTGAGGATTTTTCTCATCAACATTAGGTGCCATGAAATATCTTTAGTGAAGTTTAGGTTCCTGGGTGATCAGGAAGTACCAAAAGGCCTCGGTCATTATTTGTTAATAGACAGAACGTCAAAATACTTCCAAGGATTTTTTATATTATAGATTTTTTAAAAGGTGAAAATTAATAATCCGTTGATATACTGTTCCATTTCTTTTATTTTGAAAATAAAAGTTAGATAAATTAGAAACTAAAAACGTGTTTTTGCGTAATATTAGCCTCTTACAGCCTTCATCTATATAATTTTTATTTAACACCTATTAGATACAGTGTGACAATGATCAAAAACTAGTTTATTCAAGTCTAACTCGATGTAGGTGCATCTTTCACTAACAAAAGCAATACATTAAATAGATGATTGGTGTAACCTGGCGTCCTTTCATTATTAAAATATAACAGAACTTTATGATTATTACTAAATTAGCGTGGGTGTTGTCTAACAGAACAAATATTTGTATATCCTTTCTTTAGAAAGAGAAGTAAAACGTTAATTTCTAGATTTTACATACTAATGACTTTTATTAAATAATGTTTTCTCCATTTATCAATTTTATAGTTTTATTTTACAGGTGAGCTCTGAAATAAGACCCACCTACAAGGTAATATAATCTTGAGTAAGAGATTTTTTTTACTTAGAGTATTCCAAAATTGGAAATTTTTAATGTTTCTGTTGATCTATTAGAATTAACAATAATTTGCATATTTTTTATTTCTATGATTTTAAAGTGTTTTGCTGTTTTAATAATTATTATTATAGTATATTTATTAAGACATTCATAAATATTTATTTTTGCAAATTTATTAACTAGAAATATACTGATATGCCTGGTGTAATAGAACGACACTGCTTAAATTCAGGATTTGTTGACAAGATTAGCAAATAATTCTATACCTACAGATTTGGCAAATGTAGTTTTATATCCTGGGACAAACGAGTGCAAGAAAGAAAACGGAGAACTTAGGAAAAGAAAGACGAATATACTCCCAGTACGCTTCGTACTCCATGAAATCTTATTTTTATCACCTGGACGTGTATCAACGCAGGGCATCGGTACCTATCGCTTCCAAACGCACAATGCAAGGATCTCACGAATTATGTACATTCTAGTGGGAGTGTATTTTTATATTCCTAATTCTCTATTTTCTCTCTTGCACTTGTTTATCAGGATACATGTATAAAACTACATTTACGGAATATGTAGTATTTTTATCCCTTGAAACTTTTTGTATTGGTAACATTTTGAGAACGATTGGAGTTATCGACGTGAAACTTAAAGATTAATTTATATTAGTTTGGTCTTGGCTTCACCTCTAAGAAACCGGGTCGTCACTCAGTCAGAGGACAATCGGTGCCTTCCTGTCTATAAGTTTACTATTCCATATACAGTCAAATGCGATAAAATACATCGTTGAGTGGCGGAGATCTGGAATGGTACACAGATGGATCGAAGACTCATGGGGAAAGCGATGCTAGCGTACGCGAATTCAGACCAAGGGCTCGTATCCGAATTCTAATGTATTTCCGGCCGAGGTATATGCCATTTTGCTGTGTGCAAGCGAAAACTTCAGAAGTTTCATCGATAAGCACATTTATATATGTACCGTCAGCCATGCGGCTATGAGAGCTCTTGCATCAAACAAAGTGACCTCTAAGCTGGTGCTGCTCTGTCGAAACATTCTGGCTGAGCTGGGTCAACATAATTCAGTTAAACTCATATGAGTGTCTGGACACATTGGCGTCGAGAGCAATAAAGAAGCAGACCGTTTGGCGAAGGAAGAAGCAAAAACTCCTTTTCTTGTCTGATTAAATCAGAGCTGTACGGCTGAGCTATGGCTAAGTTTATCAACTATTGTGCTCAGGCCCTCGGAATGAGAAAGTCAAAGCTTCCCTCTTCCCTCTGTATGAATAGAGGGACCTTCCACTGACTACCATAAAATGGCTGCTTAGAACTCGATAGAGAACGATTGGGATGGATATTAGGTCTTCTAACAAGACACTGTCTTCTGAACAAGCATCTGCATACAAAAAAGTTGAACGATGATCCCACTTATCAGACGTGTGAAGTGGAGGACGAAAGCATCACTCATATTCCATGCTATTGTACACAAGTAGGAGCGTCAAGGGATGGTTATCTCGGAAGGCAGTTTCTATAGCCGAAGAAACTATGAAACATATCCTGGAAAGGACTGCTCTCCTCCGTAGAGATAACTGGTCTTTTTTAGGAAATCCGAAATGTCTCGAATGTACAACGGCCGATAGATCTGAATACTGCGGATCTTTGGATCTGCTTACGTTTCGAATAATAATAAAGATTAGTTTTCAATTGATGAAATGTATTACTGACATAAATTCTGACTTTTTAAATTACCAGAAACGTAGCCAGAGGAGATTAGCAATATTGTTTTTAAAAAATGGTATCTTTCTGGTTACAGTGTGAGTTTTATAATTTTCAGTGTCTCCAATTAATTTATAACAAAAAAATGATATCTAGCATATTCCTTACCTTATTCGCTTTATGATCCATATACCATTCTAGTTGACTTCCTTCTTGTATAGCATGTCTTTTGGCATCACGTCATCTATCGCGAATAGCTGTTAGGCGCACAGCCTAATCAAAGTTCTTTCCCCTCTGCTCCTTGGTAACGTCAGTCAAACGCAACATTTTGGAGGACGTTCTTTTCACCTCTTGTCATCTGGTTTTCCCGAAACTATTAATCCTTCTATATTGTCCTTTTCCTAGTTGATGTTGTTAAAAAATGAGAGAATTCGGGAGAATCCGATTATTTACAGTAAATAGGTGTTACAGCCACTAGTTGTAGGAACAATTTTTGTAGATATTATGCCCCCCAAAAAAGTCATATTTTTCCCTAATATTATTATGTTTTGAGATATTTAGGAAAAGAAGTGTTTTTTGTTATTGAAATTGATAATAACTTTTTGTTTTTTTGGCTAAGAAATGAGAAAATTCGGGAGAGTACGATGCTGGAGCATGTTATTTACAGTAAATATACCTGTTCAGCCACTAGTTGTGTTGACAATTTTTGTAGATAGTCTAAAAAAAAGTAAGTATGCGTAGTTCTTTTACCTAAGTTGATTACGTTTTGAGATATTTAGGAAAAGCCGTGCTACTTGTTATGGAAATTGGTAATGACTTTTTGTTTGTGATCAAGAATTCGATAGACTAATTTTTCCCAATTATTGTGAACCAAACTGTTAAGGCTAACTTGAAGTCCTAGTATTTAATGATCGGAATAAATTTTCGTTCATCGAAACTGTTCAGTGCATGTTTTCAATCCAACGTAGCATCAAATGCATCGAAATAGAATAATCTCAAACCCATCAAGAAGACATCAATAATTCTCGTAGTGACTGCGGTGCATCAATGCAAACTACAACGAGATAAATTAGAAAAATGAAACTAAAGTAAAAAAGGATAATTACAGTGCAACAGAAGTCTATTTACATCTATACTGTATTTACTCTTTGAGATGTGCTGATGAGGAGCTATTAGTATGAAACGTAAATAATAGTACTTGTGTCGTTCAGACATTGCAATATTGGGCATTATGAATCTGACAGAGAACTTTAAATATATTTTTCCAATAAACATGCATCTTATATAATTTTAATACGGAGTAGTACATTTCCCTTACTAAATTTAACTATTAAAACGCATTTATAATTCCAGAATGACTCAATGACGGCAAATTTAAAAATAATATATCAGTACAACACTAGCGAACTGTAAAGTGCTAAATTTCTCGGTAATCCGAGAAGTAAGAGGTATTTCCTCTGAGTTCTAGACGGTAATTACAGTGTTATTCATAAGCACATTAGCTTGTTATTTTGTACAAGCACAGGGTCATTTATTACATTATGTTTGTTCCTTTCTTAGAAACGATGCCTGGCAATTATGTAGACCTACATATTGGGCCATCGTTAAACTGATATTTACTCTAGTCCTATTATAGTATGTGTTCTCGATCCCTATACAGGACAAAAAAGATAGAGTTTGCAAGTATCCATGGGCGGTTCATAACGTGTTCAGAAAATTCTTGTTTATTTCATTCACTTTTTGACTTTCTAGTGCCCAAACATGAAAGCTGGGAAAACGGAAATAGACGAAGTTTTTCCGAAACGTCAAGAGTCGTTAATTTAATTTTTAGTTATAGAATAATCATTTAATAATTTTCTTTTAGTTTGTGTACTTTTAAGTGTGAGACTTTTTTGAAGTTATCAGTACTATGAAAAATCATCATCTGACTGATTCATTTGGTGTAGAGGTTTCTGTCATTTTTTTAAATATTCTTGCGGAGTGGCAAAATTAATTAATGAGAAAAATGTGACGGCGGATAATAATATATTTGTCATACAGTTATTGCAACTATCAAGGAAGAAGCTTGCTATAATTTTAGTGAAAACTATACAGGGTGGACACTTAAAAAATTTATTAATGAAAAAACGTGACAGAAGACAAAAATATCTTGCAGGAAATAACCTGCTAAATTTTAATGAAAAATATGCAGGGTGATAAAAAAAAATTAAATATGAAACCATGGCAGAAATAGTATCTGGAATGCCACCGACATGGTAACTCAGTTGTCTGAGGCATATTGTGTGTCGAATATGCTGGTTGCACTGTCTATCGTATACTGGGTTCAAGTCTCAATCCCGACACTGACAATGTCGGTGAGTATGGAAGTATGTCTGCGTTTTTCTAAATGTGCAACCTTCTTCCGGCCAGCCTTGGATTTGGGAATTGTCTACTCTATGTGGTGTATACTGAGGAGAAAACATGGTATACCTTTAGTGAAGAATGTATAGGGTGGACACTCTTACAAATAATTAAAGAGAAAAATGTGACTCACGACAATCATATTTCTCATACATCTAACGCAACTGGCAAAGAAGAAAATCGATTTACTTTAATAGGAAATATACAGAGTGGTCTCCCAAGAAATAATCGTTAAAAAACTATGGTGGAAATAATATTTAGAATGTAGTTGACACTATTACCGAGGAGGAAACCTGATACTTTTAGTAAAAAATGTACAGGGTAGTCACACTAAGAAGATAACACAGCCCCACAAAAAAAAATGTTCAGAGCAGCGATCCAGACCCATGTATTCCTGTGTATTTTTGGTCGCTGACTCCGAATCCGAGGTCAAAAATAATCGTACACCCCCAAAATTATTAGCTAGAGCCAAAAAACACCCCTGAAATGGCGTAAAAAGAAGATTAAGCTACGAGAATAGTTGTTACATCTTAATCAATCGAATTATACAAATTAAGGTTAAACAGTAACGTACATCAATAGATATGAAACACACCTCCAGGGAGGGGCGAAAACAACCCCCATATATAAAAAAATCGATCCAAAACAGCAATGACTTCTGAAAAAGCTCGAAATGTCTAAGTTTTGTTAAAGTGATAAGAAACTGACATCAGGTCCGACGTAATCTTCATAAACTGCCCCTATATGGTTAAGAACAGCCACCTCCAAGTTTAAAGGACACTAGAAAAACAAGAAAAAACGTAAAATCCAACAGGATTTCTATTTTCATGGATGCTATGATTGGCTGAAATTGCGTAGTACTAGAAACTTACGTACCATCAACGTCTTAGTGTGTCAACCTCCAGAGGGTGTGAAAACTACCACTCTGAAAGATTTAACTATAAAAAGTTACAGTGACATCTATAAAAATTCGAAACACCTGCGTTGTGTGGAAGTAAGAAGAAATTAGACTACGTTCGACGCTGTGCTTGAAAACCACCCCCATGGGGTTGCTGGAAAAACAAAACGCAGACGTTTCGAGTTTTTCAGAAGTCACTGTAACTTCTCATAGTTGTTTCTCACACAGGGGGTAGTTTTCACCCCCCGGGGGAGTATAATTGTATAACAACACTGGTACGTGACTTTCTAAGTCTAACTATGAGTACTACGCAATTTTAACCAATCATAGCATCCATAAAAATGGATATACTTTTGGATAAATGTTTTTTTCTTGTTTTTCTGCGTCATTTAAGATAAGGGGTGATTTTTGGCAGCGCTGTTGGGGTAGTTTTCAATAATTGAGCCAAAATACTGCCGACTCTTCTCACCTTTACAAACCTCCGGAGTTTCGAGGGTCACTGCAGCTTTTTTCAAGTTGAGTCTTGATTGAGTGTAGTTTTCACATCCTCTGAGGGTTGACACTGTAGGACGTTGATGGTGTGAAAGTTTCTAGTTCTATTTTAGAGTAGTACGCAATTTCCTGTTGGATTTTACGTTTTTTCTTGTTTTTCTCGTGTTCTTTAAACTTGAGGGTGGTTGTTCTCAACCCTATAGGGGCAGTTTATGAAGATTACGTCGGACTTGATGCAGTTTCTTATCACTTTAACAAAACTTAGATATTTCGAGCTTTTTCAGCAACCATTGCTGTTTTGCATCGATTTTTTTATATATGAGAGTAGTTTTCGCCCCTCCCTGGGGGTGTGTTTCATATCTATTGTATGTACGTTCCTGTTTAACCTTAATTTGTATAATTCGATTGATTAAGATGTAACAACTATTCTCGTAGCTTAATCTTTTTTTTTTACGCCATTTCAGGGGTGTTTTTTTGGCTCTAGCTAATGATTTTTTTTTGATCTAGGATTAGGATTCAGCGACCGAAAATACATAGGGATACACAGGTCTGGTTCGCTGCTCTGAACATTTTTTTTGTGGGGTTGTGTAATCAATAAAGAAACGACAGAGGAAAATAATATTTGATACGTAGTTGGAACTCTTGCTAGGAAGAAAATTTGATAGACTTCTAGTAAAAAAAATATATAGGGTGGTCACAAACAGGAAAAAGTAATAAATAATAGGTCCCAAACAGAGGGGGAAGTTTTGTGTAAAAACTTTTACAGTTTTTTTCAGATAAGTGTACTAGTCCGAGAGATAATGTCATGCAAGATAAAGAAATAATTAGTTTTGAGCAGCACTTAAACCTTGAATTTTTGTTTGTTTTACTTCATAGAGAACCATCTAAAAGCAAATTTCTTTTATTATTAAAAAAAAAATAGAAATTCTAAAGAGAACATTTGATTTTTGAGGAAAATATTCCTCCTGAACAGCTGCTTCACGCGGTGTAGTTAACCAGATAATTTTGATTTGTGCCTTTATGATCACCGACTTTTTGTTGATACATAGTCTAAGGATATAAGTAACGACTATGGCTAAGTCATACACTTTAGTCAAAAAGCTCCTTCTAGCTGGGAAATAGACGTCGAATTTGCACCCTTCTCCGCAGACATTTAAGGGCAAAGTGGAAACAAGTTTCCATTAATTGGATTCGTAAGTGAAATTCAACATTTTTTATCGATCAGTGTAGACACAGACAAAGAGTGAATGCATGACTGCGTGATCGGAAGGTAAGCACACTTAATTCACACACTGGTGTCCAAAGTTTGATTCCCGGTCGTGGTACTGAGATTTGCTCAGAAAAATATATTAATTCTAGTATACTCGGATACTGGTTGTGTGTGCCTTATCTCGAAATGTGTAGCGAACTTATGCCCAAAATCACTTCAGGCTTTCAGAAACAAAGGGGGCGGTATACCTGTGGTGTGTTATGTGATATATAGAAATGGTCCTTCTCCATCCTCTCACTCCCAAAGTCCTAATACCTTGCTCCACATTTTCAATTCATCTTTTACGTGGCCTTCCTCTATGCCTCTTCCCCACCGGCTTCCATTGCATTACCATTTTTGTTGTTCATTTGTTGCACATGCTCAAGCCAGTCTAATCTCCTGCCTTTTTTGAACCTAACAATATCTGCTCCTTTGGTCATGTTTATGGTTCGTTCTTATTCTCCAGGAACCCTCTTCCTCCTGAATGGGGCCATATATTCTTCATAGAATTTTTCTTTCAAAGAATCTCAACTGGTTCACATCAGCACTGGATAATGTCCACGCTTCGCAACCATATCTAACTACGGGTCGTATCAAGGGTTTATATATTTTAAGTTTCAAGCTTCTGTTTAGAATTTTAGGTTTAATTAATTTTTCATGGGCAAAATAGCACCTATTTTCATTCAGTATGATGCGTGCCTTTATCTCATTTGATACCAAATTTTCCTTGTTTTTTTTGTGAGCCTAGTAAGTGAAATCATGTACATGCTCGACATTAAATCTTCCTGTACGTATATTGTTGTCATTAATATTTGCTGTTCTATTTCCATGTACTTTGTCTTTGTTTCACTAATTTCGAACTCTATTAAATGAGCTTCCTCATCCAGTTGTGCTAATGTTTCCCCAAGTGCGCTATTATCTCGGCTTATTATAGCAATGTCATCGGCATATTCGCACAATTGTACTGATTTTGTACCTATATGGCCGGACATTTTAAGTTTTCGGGTGGATGCTTCTAGGGTCAAGTTGAAGAGCATGGTGGATAATGCGTCACCTTGTCTCACTCCAGAGTTTATACTATATGGAGTTGCTAACTCGTCATTCACCTTTACCGCTGCTTTAGATTCATTTAAGGTGGCAGCGATGAGCTTCACATATTTTGAGGAGATGCATAACATAGTGATATCCCGCAGAATTCGGCGTCTATTAACACTATCGAAAGTTTGCTTAAATTCTACATAAAGGCTATGTAGATCGATGTCATATTCATAGATTTTTTTCCAGAATTTGCCGTATTACAAAGATCTAGTCAGTTGTGGACCTGTTTTGCCTGAATCCGCACTGATATTCCCCAAGCATCTGCTCGGAATATTTAGCCAACCTATTATATAAAACACCCGATAGAACTTTATATGTTACATTTATCAATGTAATGCCCCTATAATTAGAGCAATCCGTTTTATCACCTTACTTATCTATAGGCTGTATTATGCCAAGGGTCCATTCTTCTGGTATTTTCTCTTGTGACCATATCAGTAAGATAAGCCGATGAATGCGTTTCCATAATACATTCCCTTCCTCTTTTTCGTAGTTCCGCAGTAATTCCATCGGTTCCAGATGGTTTCAAGTTTCTATTATCTCTTCATAGGTGAGCTTTTCGATGAGTGGTGCTACTGTGTGATACGTAAGTTGTTCAGCATCAGTTCCGTCGTTTGATAGAATATTTTCAAAGTATTCTCTCCATTATTATTTCACTTTGCTCTGTCTACAAGTTTCCCCGTCTGTCTCTACATGCTGTTGGTTTTGGTCTGTATTTTTTATTTTATCCTTTACTCTCTTGTAGAATTCTCTGTTTTCTTTTCTAATATGATGTTTTTTCCTTCTGCATACATAGCCGCCTGAATCTTCTTTTCGTTGCATAGCGCTCTAGTCGCTCTTGTGTTTCATTGCAGATAGTTGATTCTGGCTTTTTTCTTCTCATCTACAGCAGCCCTGCATTCATTGTCATATCAGCCTTCATTTCTTGCTCTTTTAGTTTCTCCTAATATTTCATTTGCTGCTTTGAGAATTGAATCCTTTGCACAGTTCCATTAATACTCAATACTCAGTCCGTTTTCTGCTCCTTGTAAGAGTTGTCTTAACTTCTGTTGATAATTCTGTTCATCGTTTAGTTTCTCGTGTTTTACCTTTTAGCTCTCTTTCCTTTTGTTATGGTGGATATTTTTTGCGTTGAATATGCTAGAAAGAAAATTGCATTCACTGTATACATCGACTGGAGATTTCAGAAAAAGAACAAAAATGTATTTGTTTTTATCAGTTATTGTTATTGCACAAATAAAAACACGAATTGATAGAAACGTTGTTTATAGTTTTTTTGGATATCATATAGGTAAAAGAAATAAAAGCATACTTTAGAAACCTGGTTTTATATATTAGTTCTAAATCCCTATTTGAGAATTTACATTAGAAGGGTGTAGTTTTTAATTTAGTGACGCCACTGCATTAAGTAAAATTGAGCAAGATTTCAAATATAATAAACTGGAATTTTGTCGGCAAATAAAACTTCTGGCGGATCGTCTATTTCAAAAGGGAGTAAGTTTTAAAAATCAAAAGCCACCTGCTGTTTCAAATTAAGTGTACTAAACCACAAAAAATGTACCTAAATTTGTCCTTGAGACTTTTTGTTTCGTCTCTGCTGAATTCATGGGTAAGTGCAAATGAGTTGCACTACAAGTGTTTTTGGCTTTATCGTTCGTTCTCTCTCTCAGTGGTTGCCTGGCGGTATAAAGTTATGGACTTTTCACATGCTTACAGGTCTTTATTCAAGTGTTAATAGTGGAGTCAAATTAAGCATGAAAAAAGGTGAATAAGATATTTTCTTGCTGCAGCGATTTTATTGTTTTAATTCGTTTTCGGCATCGTGACAAGTGCAATGAGAAGTTTTGGATTAAATCTTATCATTGCTTCATATACAATTTATGTTGTAACATAAATCATTTTTTCATTCAAACCATTTTCGTTGCATTTGTTTATAATTTTCGAAATTATACTTATAAACAAATTCAAATAGCTCGGTGGATTTTTTATCAAATCAAAAACGCTAAACGAATTATGAAAGTAGAGAAGAAAAAACATTAAGAAAATGTTGTCCTTTGATTTGGAGATTAGATAACTACGTTAGTTTTGGGTTTACAATAATAACAATAATTATAATAATAACGTTTCTTTATTAAGGGCGAAGTTAACCTTACATTTATGGTTCTCTAACACTTAACCCTGAACATTAACATATTTACTGAATATAAAATTAGTATTTCCAATATTCCACTTAATTTAAACATAAAATATATTTAGGTATCACACATACACACATATACATACACACACACACACACACACACACACACATACATATATACATTAACGGTTATATTAAGTTTTAAACATAAAATCACTAATAATTAACTAATAGGAACATTTGCAAACATAAATTGTTAATAATAGTGTAGTTGAATTAAAAGAAAAAACAAGAATTAAGTAAGTAGAATTTTATAATACTTGTTTTCATTATTAATTTTTTTATTAAGAATTCTGTGATAGATAATGGCGCATAGCTTTTTTAAATCTTGAATTAGACAGTGTCTTAAAGTTTTCAGGTATATTATTATAAGTTGTCCTAAAATTGGGGATATTTAATATTTTGTCAGACCTTATATTTAAAGGGTGGAAGTGAGATCGGTGGAGTAATTTTTCTTTTAAGTATTTACGCATTACTGTTGTTATTACTTTATGTATAAATGTTGCCATGTGAAGGTTACGTCGTTGCTCCATAGATAACCAACCTAACTCATTTAATTCGTGTGACACCGGATCATATTTCCTAATTTTGTAAATAAAACGAAGAGTGGCTTTTTGTACTTTTTCTATTTTATTGATTAAATGCTTATCTAGAGCTGGCCCGTACACGACATCAGCATAATTGAACCTAGATAGTATCAACTTATTGCATAATAATGCTTTTAGTTTTACCAGAAAAGAGTCTCCAAAGTTATACGAGAATTTCAGCCTAGCAAAGGAGACACGTGTTAAATTACACAGGTTTACAAAAAAAAAAAAAATGTCCGACCAATGAGATTCCATTACCGTACTCCGAAGGTTCTTGACGTGCTGAACACGATGACGTAGTCCGTTTTGCGCCATCATGTCAGGATTTCTAGAAAACTTAACAACCTAAAAGTGCTAAAAATACGTTTTTCGCCTTCGTTCGTGCACAAATTAGTTCACTCAAACGACCCCAAAAACCCCCGAGTAATAAGTTTTGGGCCACAATCTTCAAATTTTGATAAATCTCTGGATTTTAGCATCTGCCATATTGGATCCGTAATCTTGGATTTAGAAATTATCAAATTATGACTTCAGATTCGTGATCGGCGGCCCCAAAAACCCCCGAATAACAAAATTCAGGCCAAAATATTGAGTGAATTAATTTGTGCATGTACGAAAAATCCTGACGTGATGGCGCAAAACGGACTACGGCATCGTGTTCAGCACGTCAAGAACCTTCGGGGCACGGTAATAGAATCCCATTGGTCGGACTTTTGTTTTGTAAAAGAGGGCCAAGAATGGATCCTTGGGGGACACCTTTATTAACATATAATTCACTGGACACACAATTATTTAATACCACTTTTTGAGTTCTACCTGTTAAATAATTTTTTATTAAGTCATTCTTATCAAATCCAATATGATATAATTTTGTGCAAAGAAGTTCATGATTAGTATTATCAAAGGCTTTGTTAAAATCCAGTAAAATCAAGGCAGAAACTTTGTTATTATCAATTTTACTGGCAATGTCGTCATAAACTTTTGACAAAGCTGATGTTGTCGACTTACCTTTAACAAACCCAGATTGGGTGTCTGGCAATATATTTTTTTCAATTATGTAATCTGTAAGCTGGTCATTTAAAATTCTTTCCAAGATCTTAGACAGTACAGGTACTACGCTAATGGGCCGGAGATCAAAAAAATTATCGGGTTTGTTAGTTTTGAGAAGTGGACGAATAAGTGCCTCCTTCCACCTATCAGGAAAGTAATGGTGTTCTATACAAAAATTAACCAAATGAACAATTTGTAGTAGTATGTTAGGCAGACTGAGTCGGATCATTTTTATATTGAGCCCATCAGTTCCAGCCGCATTTGTTTTTATAGAATTCAATGCTTTTATAACCTCTTCAGTTGAAGCGAGTTTAAAGAAATTGTTTGTAAAAACTCAATTTTGAGAACTACCATAATACAGTATTTTTTGATTTTGATAGTCAGAAATATTATTTGCACATTGATTGACAAAATAATTATTTATTGAGTTAACATCGGACAGTTGAGGGAAAATTTCATTTATGTTATTTAGGTTTATTTGAAATTTTTTTATAGTGTCCCAAGTATTTCTCGTGTTTTTAGACAATATTGCGCAAAGGCGTGTTTCTCTCGTGTGATGGTATGGTTGGTATAATTTCTCAAGGTTTCGATCGCTTATAAATAAACAAATTGATAATTCCCCTTTGTGGACTAGTTGTTTCCTAATACTTACATTTCTGTCACAGTTACTTGAAAATAATCCAGAACTACGATTTTTTAAAGCTAGTGTAGAGGTCCGAAAGTCGGACCATTAGCGATTACGTTAAAAATTTGAATTAACTTGATGTAGGTATATCTTGGGATTTCGGTCTTTGTAATAAAAATTATCGTTTTCTTACGTTTCGGTTAATTCAACCATCATCAGAGAACTACAAGCATGTGAAGACAAATATTTTTTAAGTGCTGTTTTCTGGTACAAATTGAAATAAGTTATTTACATTAACTAATATCATTGAATTGCACTACACTAGATTGTAGGTGTTATTCTAGTTGAGCGTTTAAAAGCAACTAAAAACTGAAATTAAATATTGAATGTCTGCGTTGAACATGGTGGTTTGTTTATGTTATTGGGGATAAGGCTTAATTGATGTGTATTAGATTTGAACTTTTTGCTACTGGGTGGTGTGACATTTTATGGTTTAAAATACTGTATTTAGTAAACTTGGTGGTAAGATGTAAAAATATTTAAGTAATGTAATATAGGTATTATTCTTTTATATTTAATTTAGAAGACTGAAATACGCTTCGCTTAAATTCTCAGTGCGGTAGTTTATTATTCTCAGTCCAGTTATTTTTTTGCTTTAGCTTGCCTTCACATACTTATAGTTCTCTGACGATGGTTGAATAAACTAAAATGTAAGAAAACAATAATTTTTATTACAAAGACCGAAAATCCCAGGATATAGGTATATGACTAAGACGCAAGTTAAAAATTGTATTTCTGGATTCTCTTCAGCAAAAGTAGTTAAAAAATAGGCATTGAGGAAAAGCCCAAAAGATATACATGAATTAAACTAATGGCCAAACGAACTAAACGAACTGTCCAATTACAACTAGATTCAAGAAGCATATGGCTGTCTTATGTCAAATATGGAGGAGCTGAAACTTCTAGTATTGCCCAGCATACCTTCGATAACAAACGTAGAACGGATATCAAAAACCTCAAATTAATTAGATATGTAACAAATTATAAATAACTGAATGAGTTTGAAAGATTAGAACTTGCAAGATATAACAATAGTTTGATTGATGACAAAGGGCCTGTCGCAAAGAGTATAATAGCTTCAATAGTTGCTAGCTCACGGTTGTTTCGGCCAAGACAGGAAGTTCAGGAAGATATAACTAGGTCAACCAGGCAATTGAGAATTTAGTTTAGTAGAATATACTATACGTTGTTGCATTTAATTGCGTCCAGATGATATCAATATAGTTGGTGGAACCTGCTTCGGGTATAGTATTCGAATTTAAGGTTCAAGTATTCAGTATGAAACTATTCAGCGTTGCTCCAAAGGTTCCAGTACCCTCCAGGAGGCTGACATGGAATTATTTTACCCTACATAGAAAGCTATAGAACATATATAGAAAGTAACGTTATTATATTACCTTTTGGCAACTTAGTTTGAGCAAAAATTATTGATAAAATTTAATAATTCATTAAGTACATCTATAATATTATGTTTTATAATTAATTGCCTTCAAATGTTTTCTTCTCATGTCTTAGAGTTTACTAATCTTTATTTTCAATCTCAAGGCGACTCATCTAGTAAAAAACAAAGTGGTTATACAAATTTAACAAACGCAGCTGCAGAAACTTAAAGTCCAATTCGCCATATTTCAAATGTAATGACAATCAAGAAAATCAATATAATACGTTAAACCATAGTATCGTAACACATAGACTGGTCTTCACTGTAAAGAATTCTCGGACACGCCTCTACCAAACCCACTACGAGTAAAGACAGAGGGAGAGCACTACTGAATTTTACCAATCTTCCACCTGCACGTTCTAAGGTTGCCGATGAAATAGTACCGCCATCTAGTAACGCTACATTAGAAATAACTTGTATTCAATGAATAATGAATTTTTCAAGAATTGCTGCATTAAAGTGTTTATTAATATATATTTATCTATTTAATTCATATTTTTAATTTAAATAATTTAATAGTTGAGTTAAGACTTGCTTGTTTAAGTAGAGAGAACTTTAAGTACAACAAATTATAATGAATAGTGCTAGTGCATAGTTTCGGTTTTCCGAATTAACGTATTGTTACTTTGTAATGGATTACTGTACGTAAGTACATTCGTGATCATGCACATTTTTATTACTATCCTACTCTCTCGGCTAAGTAGTGCTTCGCATTCGTATTTCCTTCGTTGGGCCTTAAATTCGTGACATTTGAAATAAATTGTGGATAATAAGCAAACCACTATATTAATAATGACAATTTGATACTATATAAGTTTACATGTAACATGTAAATCAGTCTTAAATGATAATTATAAATATTGTCCACATTTTTTATCAACTTAACGCTGTATAAAAAATTACTGTAATTTTTTTCCGGGAATTAAAGCTTCGATAACGGTAATTTAAAAGCTGTAAATAGTTGCATTTGAATAGATAATATATTAAGGCATTCCATAAGGAAGCAATTCCCTCTCATCTGATTAAATAAATGATGGTATTTACCATAATCCCATGTACCTACTTACTGCCAACGCAAATAATGCTAGTTGTTTTAGGCCATTTTAAAGTGAAAAGAACGAGTAAGCCTTGACGTAGCGTTAAAATCTCCATAAACTGAGATAGCAGGTATGGACCCCTTGCAAACCCGGTGGTCTTAGATGATAATTGATCGGTAAAGTTATTTGAAACTAGCCAAAATGAGTCTTATGGCTGCCATGGGTAAGGCCAAGAAATTACACATATTTTTTTCATGTCCCAAGCCTCGTAAGTTATGGCCGAAAATTTACTTTATGACTTTCGGCAATATTTATTTCTGTTTTATGAAATTAGCTTTAAACCCATTTTAATTTCTATAGTATGTATTAAGCGGTCGATCCTTTTTATTTCGTAATTCTCGGAATATGATTATTTGTGGGTATTATTTTGTTAATTTTGTTGCTCGTAAATCATTTAAGCTTGTAATGTTTATTGCTCGTTTCGTCTTAAATGAAGTTTTTTGTTGGTTTGTTATTATGAATTGGGCAGTGAGGAAACTTCCATTCTTATTTCTTATAAATAAATAAGAAAGTATAATAATCATTGGTAAAACCAAAAGTGCACACCCTGCAAGTAATTACTTCCACTGGATATGGAAAAGTGACGAAAAAAAAGTTGAAATAGGCTTAGAATGTCACGAAACTTCAAGATTTTTAGTTTGAGATTCTGTCTGTCTGTCTGCCTGTCTGTAACTTTTTTTGTGCGCACGGTTACCCTGGAACCGTTTAAGATATTGACTTGAAATTTGGCACACGTATATATTTTAACGAGATCTGAACTAGATTATATTTTGATCTTATTCCGTTGAAGAGTTGGGGGGTAAATTGGGGTAAATGGGGGTAGATGAATAAATCAAGCAAGTAAAGTAAAGTTTATTGCAATCCATAAGGATAAACAAAATATTGTGTATACAAAAAAATTATCTGGAACAAGCTAAATAGTCCAGTCAACGAATGAGTATAGAGGCCATGGAGGGGGCAGAATTTTCCTCTTCAAGAATGTGTTGGTGGTAGTTAGGAGGTAAACATACTAAAAGTCCTCGCTCCTAGCCCTGCCGCTTCAGGGGGGAGGGGGGTGGAAAGGTCCTTTTTTTCGATTCTTCACTTTCAACTTGGAAACGATCATTTTCTTCCTTCACATTTTCGCAAGTACCATGGACAGAAGGTCACCTTTCGATCTGCACTTGCAAAAATTCACACCATACTTTTTTATTTGTAAAAACTTCTGACCACTGATCAGCTTTTTATTACTTAATTGGTCGTTATTGGTTTCCAATATTGCATTGTTATTAATGACATAAAAGTTAAGCTTCCCATTACGCAGTCTTCAAAGAGAATTTCAATTTTTATTTAATATGAGTTACACTTTCGAAGAACAGGCCATTCAGAACATTCATTTATTCTACCTATCGTTTTTACCTATTGTTTATTTTGACACATTCTCCCTCCCGTCACCACATAAAACGAATGTTGACTGACGCCATATTTGAAAGACTCCAAGAAAGGAAGTTTTTAAGCTTCTATTTTAAATATAGATGATTTATAAGAAAAAGTGACAGATCAAGTGAATGAAATTAATTTATCAACACCGAGATCAATACACATGCACACACTATACCTTTTTACTCTTTCGCTTATTAGAGGGAAGTACAGTAATCGTGAAAAAATCACTCTCCGAGATTTCTTCGACTTTTCCCATCTCAAGATATGCAGATTGTTCAATTCTTTTGGTCAGTCTGTCTGCCTGTCTGGCTCTATATCTAAAAAACTGTTGGCGGAGAAAAATAATATTCGGCAGGTAGTTGACGAGTATTGAGAAAACTCTCTTTTTACTTTTAGTGAAAAATATACAGGGTGGTTTTTAGGGTAAAAACAATAATAAAAGAAATGATAGAGCAATATTTGGCATGTACTCTACAGAATTGTCAAGGAGTGTTTAGTGAGAAATGCGAGGTAGTTACTCTAAGAAAATAATTAAGAAATGATGGAGGAAAATAAGATTTGATAAACTGCTGACTGATTGAAACGGATCAAGTGAATTTTTAGGTTGAATTAAATGCACATTCTTTGAGATAGATGCGGTTTTCAGAATTTAAGAGAGAATTTATTTGTGAAATAGCCAGTTTTGACCTATTCTTTTATTTTGAAGCACCTTACTATCTTCAGGGCATGAAAAAAGAGCCTATTCTATTTACGAAACTTTATAGCAAGCAAAATTCCACATTTTTAAAGATATTTTTAGACGCGCTTTGTTTAGTCACTGGTTTATGTGGAAAAAACGATTTTTTTCTAAAAACTTGTCATATTTCAATTTTTTTGCCGTTAGCCCTTATTGTGTTTCGTAAGAGCCAATCGCTTTAAGTTATTATAATACCCTATGATGTCTCCTTTAAAAGAATAATAATATAAGTAAATTTTCTTGTACTTTCAGTTCATGGTAAGTAAATATCTTTTTTGTTGCTAATACATATTTTATTCTTATTGCTCTATTAATAATTCAAAGTTTGGTTCTTTCATTTTTCTTTAGTTGACATATTAAATACTTATCAAAATAGATAAATCAATATTTTCCTTATTGTTTATTTAGATTCCATTTTATCCATAAAAAAACATACATACATACAGTGTGACCCACTTAAGATCGCAACACCCCTGTATACCCGTTAATTAATGCTTGATTAACTTCAAATTTTGGTGGTAAGAAAAGATCGATAAGGTGATCCTTTGAATTTGGTAATATGTGATATATGTCAGTAGCGTGAGATTTTAAGGGGGTTTCAATAGCCGATTTTTCAAAAAAAAGTATTAGGGATTTTTTTAGAAAAAAAATACTAAGGTATTCTTAATCAGCACCTTTAGAAACCCCTTTGTACAAGATTGCAGATTGCAAGATGCAGAAGAAATCTTAGGCAATCCCAGGAAATCTTAGGAAATCATTTGCTTTTCGGATTTCTCCCCCATTTCAAAATTTTTTTTGAAAAAATACGAGGAAATGTCAAATAAATCTTAAGAAAATCCAAGGAAATCTTTAGGAAATCCGAGAAAATCTTAGGAAATCCCAGGAAATCTCAGTTATTCTCCCCCCTTCGAGGAAATCTTAAAGAAACCCGAGGAAATCTTAAGAAAATCTTAGGAAATCCGAGGAAATCTGGAGGAAATCTGTGTAATCTTCGTCAAAGAGGAAATCTGATGTACAAATTTTTGGGCTCAGTATTTCTTGTGTGAGAAATACATCAACAACAAAATTTGAAAAAGATGTTTCTTGTATCTAGTAGTCCCTACAATTTCACACAAAAAGGGACTTTTTGTGTGAAATTTGCGCTAAATTTCAACTAGACATCTTTAACCGTTCCGAAGATTTTATTTATTTTGATATAGAAAACCCAAAAAAGGTCCCCAATCAGTGAACTTGTACCGATTTTGGGTACTCCACTGATCACCATGCAAAAAATGTACTTATTATCACTTTAAAGGAGCTCATCATTGTATTATAATAACCTACAACGATCGGTTATACTTATGAGACTTAACGGCAAAAAAAAAATTGAAAAATTATAAGTTTCTAGAAAAAAATCGGTATCTGATAAAATAAGAGAAATATCAAAAATTTAAGAAATAAAGAAATTCGATTGGTCTGTTTCAATTACCCAGCAGTTTAGTTGGCGCTCAACTGATACAATTTTAGTTTGGTCACAAGGAAAAAATAGTCCATAAATAAAAGATGAAGTAAATGAAGAGGTATGTTTTGTATAAATATAGATCTTATGATAATATGACTAGTGAAATATTTGAACCAAATTGACAAGAAATTAAAATAATTAAACAATTTTTATTGTTATCCCCCGTAAATAAGGCGCTTGGTAATTAGATAATGAAACCAAAATGTGGTTAAATGATGCATAATTATTATTAGCAATGGTCGAATTCGAATTATTCGGTTTATTAATTTTCAATATCGACAAAAATCTGGTAACTGCGCTTCTTATTTGGCGACTATATCTCCCCTACGAAACAGAATAATGTTCATATAAGATATCCAAGTTAACTACTCAAGTTCTTCGTGCTGCTGAATTTTGGCACGGAATTTATAATCACCCTGTATAAAATATAATTATCAACTTTATAGAAAGAACATCTAAATTGGCACACTTACATTACATATTTCGCAATTCCTCTAAAAGGATGTGACAAATATAATGAAGTGAAGGAAATTCAATTATATTTATATCACTGCTAAATCGGTATTCAAATGGAATAATTCCACCATTATACCGAATTGTTTTATGGTAATGTATCTAATATGTAAATTTGAGTAATTCAAACTATGATAGGTAAATGGCGTTGGGTATTAGAAATTACAAAGTTTCTTTATTTGGTAATTAATGATTTATGCAAGGTCCCGATCGAGTTTGCGGTTGAGAATAAATGTTGGTTATTCGGATATGTTCTGGGAATGGCAGCCGTGTAATTATATCCATCGGTATGGGTGAATACCTGGGCCAAGATGACTTTTAACGCAATTTCAAAGTGGCATATCTCTGATATGGGTCGAGGGAAATGCCTTTTGTTCGAAATCGTCGGGACCTGCCATCATAATGTGCTGGATGTACTTAGTACAGCTCGATTACTGTATTAAAATCTTTTTGTTTACTTTCGATTTAAGGTTCACATATCTTCCCTACCACTTGGTAATCAATAAGGCTAAATTTAGATATTGTATTAAAGAATTATTTTTATAAACAAACTTATTTTTCAACATACAATTATAATAATAATAATAATAATAATAATAATAATAATAATAATAAAAATGTTTATTTGGTCAGAAGTATTACAATATACAATTAGTATGTGCATAATTATTAATCTTTGTTTACAAACAAACGAAGACCACAAAGCCCAGAGTTGTCCGTGAATATTAGGATATATATTTATCGATAACGCAATAATAATGTGAGACATATATCTATAATAAACCTACCGATAAGGAAAAGTTGTCAGAAAACAATAATTATATTACTAAGCTAGATAGAACAAGAATAATATCAAAACTAAAAAATATTAAAACAAGTATGAGGTCAAATATACGCAATATATGTAATAGGTACCTATTTTTACAAAATATGCTATGTGTATAAACCTAAAAATATATTTTTTCACCAACATTTGTAACATCAAATTTTAAGAAGCAAAGATTCAAAATTTTGTGATATTATTTATTTATTATTGTTGTTAATCGTGAATCTTTGTTCTATTTACATTAGAAATGGAAGATTTTAAATGTTTTTTAAATATATGATAGTTTGTCAAGTTCCTAATTTTTTCGGAGAGTTCATAATATAATTTGAGTGCGAAAAATGTAAAACTTCTCTGACGTCTTGTTTTGTCACAAAAGTGTGTTATATATTTTTACAATTAATTATATTTTATTTGTCTGATTTTATCATGAGTATTTTAAAGTGTTTTCCTAATAGGCTATTGTTTATGCACTTTGCACATTTTTGAGTTTTGCTCGAAAACTATGCATTTTTTTCCTATAAACATGTAAATAGAAAAGTTATAGACAATTAAATTTCCAATTGAAATGGCACCTTCAAAAGTCAAAAATTTTTTTTTACAAAAATACGTCCAAAAAAACACGAAAAAATGCAATTTTTTTTATTATTTTTTTTTTATATTAGCCTGTAACTTGTTTTCGGGTACATTTAGGTATAGACATTGCTGCATAAAAAATAAAGCTGGCGTTTTACCCGTTCAAATGAGATTTTGTAAAAATTTTTACGATTAATAGTGACCGAGATATAGCGTTTCAAAGTTTGCAACTTTTAACTTTTTTTGTTAATTTTTACCATTTTTTTTTTTCAAATTTCGTCCTGTAACTTTTTTTCTGAGTGAATTTAGGTCTAGACATTATTATATTAAAGTAAAAGCTGACTTTACGCCCGTTCAAATGGTGGCTGGTAAAAGTTTCTACGACAGATAAAACCTAGATACAGCGTTTCGAAGATTGTTACTTTTATTAACTTTTTCTAATTTCTACGTTCTTTTTTAAATTTCGGCCTATAACTTGAATTTCATTAATAAGAATATTTTGCTTTTGGAAAAGTATTTAAATGAATTTTTGTGTGAAAATGCAAGTCCAGCAGCCATCGGTTCTGCTTCTGAATGTATTATAACATTACTATACGGTATGAAAATTGATGGCCAAAGCACCTGTCGCTACAAGCTATTTCAGAAGTACTCAACAGGTGCGAAATTCACATTGTCCCGATTGCCTCCAACAACTGATGCTGCTAAACATCATGGTTTACTTGCAAATGCAACATTGGAAAGGAAATACTGTAGATCCTCTCATCTGGGGTTGGAAAAGTTAAAAAAATGGACTAGTGCCAATTTTGACAGATAAACCTCCTGCACCACAAGTTTTACTGGAAAAAATAACCTGTAAATGCATCAAAGGATGCAGAGGAAACTGCGGTTGCAGAAAATTGGGAATGAATTGCTCCATTTTTTGCAAAGAATGTATGAGAATAAACTGTGAAAACGCTGATGTACCTGAAATAACGGAAGACGATGTTCACGTAGATGCCGATGAAGAAATCGACTTTGATTTTGAAGATATGTTAAATCCAGCATTTGAATAATTTCATAAATAATGTACAATTAGAAACATAAATAATCTATAACAGATATACAATTATGGACTAATCAATTTAATCTATATTTTCTAAGTTGTTATTTGAACAAAACAATCTTCGAAACGTTGTATCTAGATTTCTATTTGTCGTAGAGACTTTTACCAGCCACCATTTGAACGGGCGTAAAGTCAGCTTTCACTTTAATATAATAATGTCTATATCTAAATTCACTCAGAAAAAGTTAGGTACATGACGAAATTTGAAAAAAAAGTAGTAAAAATTAACAAAAAAGTTAAAAGTTGCAAACTTTGAAACTATTAATCGTAAAATTTTTTACAAAATCTCATTTTAACGAGTAAAATGCCAGCTTTATTTTTTATGCAGCAATGTCTATGCCTAAATGTACCCGAAAAAAAGTTACAGGTTAAAATAAAAAAAAAAAAATTGCATTTTTTCATGTTTTTTTTTGTTGTTTTTTGGACGTGTTTTTATAAAAAAACAATTTTTCACTTTTGAAGGTGCCATTTCGATTAGAAATTTAATTCTCTACAACTTTTCTATTTACGTGCTTATATGAAAAAAATGCATAGTTTTCAAGCAAAACTTAAAAATGTGCATAGTGAACCTTTTTACTTCGATCTCAAAAACGCACTCCTTTAAATGGTAGAACTTCGCGGTTTTCTCATATCTTGGGGTCAATTGAACATAAGAAACAATAAAAACCTTTTAACGTTTTAGTTCCTTTCTACAGTACATAGACAATAGACTATAAGTAGTATATTAGCTTGACCAGATTAAGGTACCAATATACAGAAAGTAGATAATTTCATATTAAATAAAAAGTGTGAATGACTAAATTAAAATAAATGGTTTAAGTATTTTTAATATATATTTTTTTTGCTTTAAAAATGCTAAGAATCCTATCATGCAATTCAATACTTCGTCAGTATTAGCTAGAAGAGTAGTTGCTTTGATTGGTTCTCCAATAATGAGTGTTTTAAAGTATTTACTTAACTAGTATATTAGCGTGCCCAGATTAGGGCAACAATATACAAATAGTAGGTAATTTTTCATAATAAATAAAAAGTGTGTAAGTTGTGATTTGCGTAATACCTAAATAATATTCTCTAATGGTATTATATATTTTAATTTGTGACAGCATAAAAACATAACTGTCTTATATACAGAATTTTAACGTCTTTGAAGAGATCATCAGAAGTCGAGTCACTTGTATTATTTAAAAAATTTTGTTTGCCATCTCCACAATGTTTTCTTCAGCCAGCTCGTTCTAGATTTCCGTGACTTCAAAGAAGTCTTTCATATTCCCGAGAGAACTAGAATATTCTGGTGAAGGTGTAGCGTGACGGTACTCGCCAACAAGGAAATATTCGCATAAATGCAGCGTTAGTAAACTGATTAATTAGACATATTTAAAACTCGAAGAAATCGAGAGACAATTAGAATACCAAAGTCAAAATAATTATTGTTGTCAAGGTAATGATAAATACATAGGTTAATATTCTTTTCAATTTCAAAATAAAACTGTGTAGGTTTCATATATTGGTTTTTCTTCTTATCGACTAGGTAGGAAGGTGTTTTTGCTACGTATTATGTGAAGTCCTAGAAGGGATATACATCTGAAGCATTTGAATACACTTTATCAAACTGGTCCATAAATAATGCCCTGTCAAACTGTTAGTCGTGACGTGCTAAATTGTTTTGTGATTTTTTTGCCGAAACGGTTTAGGTGTGCCGTCAAAATTGAATCACTATTTTGATAGCATTTTTTCAGAACTTTCCTAATCATCTAATGGTTTTCCAGAAATGTGATCGGAAAATATACTTTCTTGTCAAAAACAAGGAGGGCAGATTTTTTTCCGAGTCTGGCCCTGGACCAAGTAGGCTGTTCTGACAAGTCCAAGATGAGTGATGTTACTAGTAAATTGCGTTCGATTACATCCAATCGTTACAGAGATCTTTAAATTTTCAGATCAAATGCATAAAACACCCCGTATCTTCTTAACCAGAGACCAAAAAATTTTTTCCTTATTGATCTAGACTTGCCTTGAAGTGCTATGGCTTATTGATTGCGCACCACCCTGTATAATGTTATGTTTTTTACTTTGTGGAGTGTGTAAATCGCAATTTGTAGCTATTAGCAATTAATTTTTACTAAACTTACTTTACCTTTCAAGCGCTTGTAACTCCTAATTACTTCCACATCCAGTGGAAGTATAGTAACGACAAAAAATTTTTTTAAAATTTTTATTGTTCAAATAGGCTTAGAATGTCACGAAACGTCGAGATTTTAAGTTTGAGCGAAAAAAAAATTTCTGTCTGTCGGTCTCTCTGTAACTTTTATTGTGCGCACGTTTACTCTGGAACCGTTTGAGATATTGACTTAAAATTTGGTACACATATATACTTTAACGAGATCTAGAACTAGATTATATTTTGATCTTGTTCCGTCGAAGGGTTGGGGGGTAAATTGAGGTAAATTTGGGGAAAATAGGTAAATCAAGCAGCTAAGAGTCCATAAAATTGGTATTTAGTATATACAAGAGAAGCTAAGGTCTCAAAAAAAATTTTGGCATTAGCCACCCCCCATTACCACCCCCACCCCATTATTAAAGGGGATGAAAAAAAATGTGATTTAGTGTGTGTACAAGAACCAGACCCCTCAAAACGTTTTTTTACTTCATCCGCCCCCACTACCACCCCCACCCCGCTACCGATGTGGGGTATCGTTTTATGGGTTTTTGGGGTAGAGGATTTCAAATATTATATTATTAAAGTTCCATAAACAATTATTTCCACATACAAAATTTTTTCGTTGTGAGTGACTTGGATAAAAAAATGTGGATGTGGAAGTAGTGATTCCTTGGCAGCGGTTTTTTTAATGTAAATGTGAATTAAAGCAAAATAAACCATAGGAAGTTTTCTTAGCTCTAATTTAACTTTTTTCATAAAATGTTCATTTCTCGAGTTATTGATGAAAAATTACTTAAAAATCAGTCTTTTTAACAATTTTTTTTCTAAAAGAGGCTCTTGTTTATGTTGGAAATGTCTAAAAAAAATCAGTATTCAATGATCAAACAGTTATTATAGTACCTACATTTTTTCAAAAAATTATTTTTAAACGTGATTTAAAAAAAATATATGCGAATTATATATTTTTCCATGTACACCTCATTGACATAAAATGGAAAATATAATTTTTGATCATATAATTTGCTAGAAAACACAATTTAAAAGTTCTATTGTTTACAGCTTTCTTTACAATTTCGATATTAAATTTCTTTTGGATACGGTTATTTTTGTGAAATATTGATGACGGTGCATCTTTTTCTTTACAATTTATAAAAAATTGTTAGTTTGACAAATGTGGCAAAGATAAATTAAAAAAAACTTTGCATTTTATATTTTTAGGGGAGTAACTAATGTTTTCTGAACATTGCACGAAATTACTGATTAAATGTAGATGAGAAGCCCAGAATTATCTTAAAATGCTAATTCTGAACTACAAGTCACGCAAATTTACATTTTGTGCTTGTTAGTTAGTTTTGTAATTTTCCCTAAACTATTTTTTCTGTTTACACCAAGATTTAGTACTATTTAAAAAATGTGAAAGGCTTTAAAAACCCATAAAATTCTCCCATACGGCTTGTTAATTGGTGTTTTTCGGGATTCAGTACATCATGGCTGTTAATACTTGTGTCTAGATCGGACGATAGGTGAGATAAATTGCTTACAATGTGGAAAGTTGTAACATATCAAGTTTTTATGGCAGTATATCGATAGTACCACCTAGTAGATGAAGAAGCTCCGCTTCACCACATTATTTATTATAAGTATTGTAATTGGAGAAATCGAAATCTTTTTAAATAAATCATAAGGTGTGTGCCGTATTATGCTCTAGAAAGACTAGCCTAAATTTCGTAAACGTTTGTCATCTCATCAGCAAGGAAGAGGAGACCGACTGTATCATAGCGCATTAAATCAGAAGACTGACTATGAAGATTATATATAATGTTAACAAATATTAGATAAATGTCATTCATTAATCTAAAATGAAAGCCCTACTGCTAAATCACTTTTACTCGTTATTTTTATGTAACGTATGTAAATTCTGGTGTAAAAATTAGCATATTTTTAGAAGTCGTTATTATACTCTTCGCAAAAACGAAGAGTATATTGTATTTGATCGGCACATTTCTAAAATCATAAATATCGCTCGTAGAGAAAAATTTTCATTTCATTTTGTTAGTGAACGAATTCTGAACAACTTTCAAGATATCCGTCTGTCTGTCCGTCCGTCACGTTTCTTGTAAGCACGATAACTTAAGAAAGAAAAATCAGATTGTACTGAAATTTGGACACTAAGTTAGTGTTAGCTAGGGGAAGAACCCTATTGTTTTTGAACAAAATCGATCAGTAAATAAAAATGTTATTAATGATTTAAATTTGAGAATTTTTTTAAAAATTTTTGTTTTTGTAAAAATTTACATTTTTTCATTTTTTTACGTGTTAGGTCGTTCTTACGCTTTTGACTCGGAATCCAAGGAATCCAGGTTCGAAACCCACATGGGGTATAGTATGGGTTTTTCTTATTTTCACTTTATTTTACACTGAGTCTTTCACCAACTAAGTTCGTACTATAAAATTAAAAATGTTTAAAACTAACATTATTTACAAAAAACTGCGAAGAGTATCTTATAGAATGTGTAACAATTATATAAAAAGTTTAGTAAACCGGCGAAGAGTACGTTTTTAGCTTGTTTTAAAAGTAATATTGTCAACACAAATTTGCAGAAAATTACAATTTATTGTTTTTTTTGAGTGGTGGTAATTATTTTTTTAACCAAAATTTAATCGGAAGATTAACAAAACAT
Source organism: Rutpela maculata (assembly GCA_936432065.2). Taxonomy (NCBI): domain Eukaryota; kingdom Metazoa; phylum Arthropoda; class Insecta; order Coleoptera; family Cerambycidae; genus Rutpela; species Rutpela maculata. The sequence continues at coordinate 38,183,247 of OW386287.2, read as the reverse complement.
ATTTATACAGAAGCAGTTAGAAATTATACTATTTGGGCATGATTTCTTTGGTAAATAAAAAAAAATGCAAAATATATAAATTATTATGTTTGTAGTTGTTCCTCTCGTAAAAATGATTATTCGCTACACAATTTCTAGTATCTCTTTGATTTTCTTATGGAAATTTTACAGATATGTCTTTACAAATACAAACTCCTCCTCTCCTATTTTTTAATACGTAGCTAAAAGTTGCTATATAAACTTGGTTAGTTCTTATTTATGACACATGCGTATTTGGTAAAGTTTTTTAATATGATCCTTCCAGCGAAAGTTTCAAATATAAATTAGATCCAAACCGAATAAGTTTCAATAAAGTTGATATATTAATTCCATTTTTATACGTATGTAAATCTATGCTAAATCGGAAAAACCTATTGAGAAAACTAAGAAAATATGACAATATCAACTTTTCTCTAACATTATGGAAACTATTATGCGGAAATTATGTGTATTTTATTATTATTATCTTAACATTGAAAATTAAGGTTCCTTTAAGTTAAATCTTTGTTGATAATTATTAATATCATAACATTATAACAATTTCATAATAACTTAGTAGCACATAATACGTTAGTTACAATATATAATACGTTAGTTACTATATCATAATACCCTAGATACGAATTTTATTTTATAGCTATTATTTATGAACATTGACGTGAATATTTTGACAGTTTTCAAATTTGATAGATACACCTGACACACCATTATTGTCCAAAATGATGGGCATGATGGGCATGTCCACTGTCCACTGAATCTTGCCTCTTTTTCAATTCGATAGTCTCCTTAGTACATGATATAGTGATTACAGAAACGTCTCCAACTTGAATTTTTCGCACAATGGAAACCTTCTTACTCAAGCTACTTTCTAAATACCCTCTTGCAACATTGCTCGATTCCCAACCACCAAGGTCTTGTAAATCTAATATGTCTCCACCAGCATTAACAAGAAAAGTTGCTGAAGATCTTCTAATACAATGACCAGTATACATAGTTGGGATACATAGCAATTTTCTCAGGTATTTTAGAAAAGAAATGGATACCACAAGGCTGAGCGGTGCATTTTCCGTTTCTATATGATACGAACAATCTTCTATGCGGAGTATGAGGTGAACGTAATGCTATATATTTTTTAAATAAAGCCACAAGATTAACGTCTCCGTCAGATATCACCGCAAAAACCTTTACTTGTGGGTTTTTGAGTCAGGAATTGTGATTATTAGCTTGCTCTCTAGAATTTCAACATTTTCCATGGACATTTTCGTTAATTCATTGGTTCTACAAGCTCCGTCAATTCCAATTAAAAAAGCTACTTTCATCATTAAAAATGTCCCGTCTGGGGCAGTACAAACAAGTTCACTAACGTGCTCTTTCGTGAATACTCTCGATTTTTTAACTCTATATCCCACATTTTTTTCTTAATGAATCGTATCAAAGCGCCATACTTGTCGATTTCCTTCAACTCCAAACAAGCTCGTAACATAGAAGCCACAAAGATGACGGGGAGTATTGATTTGAGAGTTTCCCAAAATAAGCAAGTATTATCATTTCTCTAGCACCTTGAATCTGTTCTATATCTCGCCACTCACAAAACTGAAGATATTCTTTTTCGTAATGGATTTTTGATTTATCCGGAAGCAAATCTAATCTTACAGTGTTAGCAGCAGCAAGTCTATTTTCAGGAATATATCTTCTATGATTTCAAAGTTAGTCGTAATTAAGACTATCTTAATTTTTATGGTACGCTAAAAAAACAACCAAAGTTGTTGATTTTTTCACATCATTGTCAATGATACGATAAAGCTTTGAATGTAACTCGATTATTATAAATCACATTATAATACCGTTGAAGTAGTGGTAGCATTTTTCTTTTCACATATTTCTTGCATGATACTTCTGCCAATTAATATATTGTTTTGTTAACTATCTAATATCGTTGATTTATTAATAATTAAGTAATTACATCAATATTTTTCTGTGTAAAAGAGTATACTCATTGTAGTGCACTTTGTGTAAAATAATGAATGTTCAAAATAAGCACCAACAATTTTGAAGTAATATTTTGATCTTGGAACGGGAAAATAGGAATGAAAAGAAGGGAAAATCTAACATTTCAAGCGTGAATTTTCATTCACTTTGAACTTACAATTAGTTATTTTCAACTATATGGCATACCTATATTAGTAATTGGAGGCAGATAGTTAATTTACTGGTGAGGACTTAAACTCTACGATATTTACATTTAGTATAGTGTGAAAAATATACTTTCTGATCTTTCATTGTATTTAAGAATTACGAATCAGCCTGAAAATATCAGTGCTAGAAATTTTCTGCAATAAAAATCTAAAATCTTCAGAAATCTTAAAATATACAGCGTGTCTCATTTTAGATGAAGAAGCCTGCTCTGTTTTTGAATGAATATATTTCATTTTTTTACCAGCTATACATCTATAATCACCACTTCTGCCTTGTGCAAATTTTGATTTGTAGTAAATGGTTTGCGTACTAAGATTCGACGATTTACGAGAAATCAAAAAGTATAAAACATATAATGTAATGGCTCCCTCCTTCTCTTATTAATAAGAGACAATTGTATCCATGCATTATTACAGTTGGCCTCCCCTTGCTGTATAGCATGCCTGGCAGCACCGCATCATCTCTTGCAAGCAATTAACTAACAAACAAAACAGCCTAAATATTATTATTTTTAAAAAGATTTTCTTCTAAAACACATTTTTCAATTCTTCGTGTGTTGTTTTTTGTAACCTTTCGTAACTCACCTGGAAAAAGGTTTCGGCAGGTCTGCTTAATCCCCTCGCATAGTTCTTGTCTATTTTAAGGCCTCTTTTTGTAAACTACTTGTTTTAATTTACACTATAAACAGAAATCATTTGATGCTAAATCAAGCTATGTGGAGGGCCACCCTATTAAAGAAGATAAATTTTCATCTAGCCAACCTCCAACAATTTCTGCATTATGTGTAAAAGCAAAATGTAGGTAAAATATTATAATCTTGCTACACTGCAAATGGTAAATCACTGATCGCGTCAGTAAAATCATTACTTAAAAAGAAAAAGGAAAATGATTCTACTGTTTAATATTCTCCACCACACATGACTTTTTTAGAATACTATAGTTAATAATCCAACGAGGATTTTCTGTTTTCTTTGTCAGGATTTCAGCTTATTACGCCGAGGGTACCTCCAAATTTTATTCTGTGGTATGTTCAGATTTAAGACCACATCTCTTAAACTAGTATGTTTTCACAATATACCGCTAAAACAATGTCATTTTCTGAATATCTTCCATTTGGTGTTGGTTTCGGTTTAAAGTATTGTCTGTAGTATTAAACAAATTTTTAACTATATGACAAACTGACAAATAGTTTTATAATGTGCTGATGGAATGTCTATATATACCTTTCTATTGTCGAATTCTTGTGCAGCCTCTCGAGAAATAACTACTAATAATTTTTATCACAGTAATCATTTTAGCAATTATTTTGGCAATTATTAAACCTACACCTGTTATTTACAAATTCATAATTAAAAACCGTTGCCTAAGGAATCACTACTTCCACATCCATATTTCCTATTTAAGTCAAAAAAAATGTTGTCTGCGCAATGAAATGTGAATTATATTTGCAATCCACTATGTGGAAATAATTGTTCATACAACTCTAATAATAATATATTTGAAATCCTTTACCCAAAAACCTATAAAACGATATGCCACATATGTAGTGGGGGTGGTAGTGGGGTTGGCTGATACGAAATAAAAGGTTGATGCTTTTGGTTCTTGTGTACACACTAACTCACAATTTTATTTATTTACTCCTTTTAATAGTGTGGTGGGAGTGGTAAATGAGGGTGATAGTGGGGCCAACTGATGCCAAAAAGTTTTTGAGGTCCTGGTTTCTCGTACATTCACTAAATACCAATTTTATGGACTTTTACTTGCATGCTTTTAATATTTAACCCCATTTACCTCTATCTACCCTTCAACGAAATAAGATCAAAATGTAATCTACCAAATTTCAAGTTAGTCAGTTAGTTACAGACAGACATATATCAATTTTTTTTCCCCGTTACTATATTTCCACTTCATAACATGGAAGTGGAAGTAAAACTTAGGTCAACTAGGTACTTAAAATGATACCTGGAAATTTATTGGCAATCTTGCAGCTAATAATCATAAAAGGTAATGTAATCTTAATGGAAACATTACCAAAGACTTTCAATTTTTTCATCCAATTTTAGTGTTAGAATATTTTAGACGAACTTAATTTTTAGATTCAAAAATCGCTAATATGAATTCATAATTTTGCTATTTTTTTATCGTGTAGTAGGAAAAATATTTACAAAAATTCAAAATTTGAACATGGGTTGAATGCAGCTTATAGAGATATAGAGATAGAATAAATGAAATATATTCCTTTAAAAACAGAGACATGGAGGTATTTTCGTATAAAGTGGAACACACTAGGTTTGTAGTTCATTTTAAAAGCTTGTTAAAAGAAATTAAATTATATAAAAAAATATTTCAACACTTAAATGCATAATAGTAATTTTAATGATGTTTTACAGTACTCGTCACTTTTTGGCAGAATCTGCAAAGCGATATAAAATTATTAGAAACACTATAGTATCTATAAACGATAAACGCTAACTTTTAGCAAAACGTAATCGCGCTATACCAATGAGATGAGAAAGATGAAGTTGCAATAGTACCTGTGTTAGCGTTGTTTACCAGTAGTGAACTGAGTTGGGGCGATAAAAAGTTGTCTGCTTTACCGGTCAGGTTCTTTAAACAAGGGTGCACAATGCCAAAACCCAAAAATAAATAACCGATTCACATGCAACTCTCCCTTTTCAATACGAAATTGTAGTCGTATATTCCAGCTGTATGAATTATGACTTGCGCTAATGGTTTTAGTATATTTATTTGTTTACGATAACGTGTAGCGATTAGCTTCTAATCGAAGTGTAAATTAATCAGCCTGAAACTATACAATCTCTATTTAATATCTGTTCAATATTTTAACCTAAAAGTAAGCTACTTTGTTTAATTTGCATAAGAAAACCTATCAAAAAGAACATTATCATTTTTGACAGTTGTTTTGTTTATTTTGATTGAATATTAATGAATAATATTCTATTGAAGAGAGGAAAGAATAAAAAGGCCTTATGAGAAGGTAGTAGAACAAATAATTCATTTTTGTTTTGCTTTTCTTTGGTTTCTATCAAGTAACCCTTAATATTACCCTATTACTGTTTCAAACTAGGTAGCTAAATGCACTCAGAAAAAGTTTTTAGTCTTTGTTTATAAGGAGAATAAAAATTAGTTCATAATTAATATTTACACAAAACTTCCATCTTTTATTTATTAATCATACCACCTTTTCCTACTTCATAACTAAATGAAAGTTTATTGACAAGTGGATTATGTTATGTCTCATATTAATATCAATTATTATTCAAGTTCACTAAAACTGCCGCTGATAATATTTTTATTCGATTTAACAACGAGCATTATTTTCCTCCGAAATTTTTTACTTAATTTTTTTTATTAAAGTCATATAGCAGCAATCGATTATATTCCGAATATTATTACCCTCTCCTTATTTTTTAAGGTGACCACCATATTTTTTACTAAAAGTAGAGTAGGTTGGTTCCTCGGAGACTATATCGACTACATTCCAAATATTATTTCTGAAAAATTTTTCAATTGAAATTGGTCACCCTGTATAATTTACACTAAAAGTGTAGTAGCTTTCTTTCTTGGCAATAATATCAACAACGTCGCAAATATCCCTTTCCATGATAATTCCTTAATTATTTCGTAATGTGACCACCCTGTATAATTTTCACTGAAAGTGTAACAGGTTTCTGCCTTGGTAATAGTATTATTTACTGTCCTTGTGAGACAATACTTCAATTGTTTTCAATGCACTCAGGATTCAGTTATACAAAAGAATGAAATAATGTTGTTTTTTAAAGCTTTTTACTTTTTTAACGCTTTTTCTCTATCACCATAAACATGTTCTACGCACTAAAAATGATGAAAAAAGCGCAGTATTTTTCCAGTAGTAGAAACAAATGTTATCTAACCCTGCACAATGTACATACCGATGGAGTTGACCAGAGAACATTAAAAGAGTAATAACAATTTTCGAGTTCAACTTTAATCTTTGTTGCTAATGTTTATTGGTGAGGTTATCGTGTTCGTTAATGCCGAGGGTTTATAATAAACGAAAATAACCTGGCTATTTGTTTTTATTTCTTGCCCACGGCGTACTGTTAAAAGAGGAGTAGTGTAGTGAAATGGACACATAAAGAAAAAAATAATTGACTTCATTTGTATATTGTAATATAAAGCAATCTATTATTACAAGCTTTTATTTAACTTGCAGTGTTTGTATGTTTGTTTAGGTGGAATATTGCAACTGAATTTTAAAATAGTTATCCCCAACCGATTGAGCTGAAATTTCGCATGCACGTTTAGTTTGGATGACAATGCATGGTTAGCTAAGTGACGTCATTCCAAATCCAATATGGCGGCCTCCCAAAGAAGGCCGGCCAGTTATTTTTTATGCGCCCCCATGATATGAGTATCAAATGAAAGAGTTTGCTAGAAGAATACGAAAATAAAATGACGGCACACTAAATTTAATATGGCGGACTCCCAAAGATGTCAGACCAGTTATTTTTTATGCACCCCCCATGATATGGGTATCAAATGAAAGGGTTTGCTGAGAAGAATACGAAAATAAAATAAGTCATTCCAAATCCAATATGGCGGACTCCCAAAGATGGCGGACCAGTTATTTTTTATACACCCCCATGATATAGGTACCAAATGAAAGAGAAGAATACGAAAATAAAATGACGTCACACTAAATTCAATATGGCGGACGCCCCAAGATGGCGCACATATTTTTTTAGTTTTAACACTATAATTTGATCGTATAATGTATTCGCTCATACGTTGCATTCTAAGAAATAGTGAAGGACTCGGTTTAAACTATAAATTTTATATCGGATAGAACGACGCAATGAATATATAAAACTAATTAAGGCGTAGCTAAAAATTTAAAAATTAAATCAAATTAAAAAAATCATTTTTAAAAACAAGCTTTTATTTAAATGCTCTAAAAGGAAGAAAATAAACTTTAAATTAAATCAAACCCATCAATTTATTACATTATACAATTTATGTGATATAAAAGCTTGTCGACAGATTTACCTGTGTAAATAAACAAGAATACAATATGTAACTTGATCTGGCGGAAGATAAAGGTGGTATTCATACCAAAACCAGGGCGTGATACCTACGCCCAGGCCAAATCCTTCCGACCTATCAGTCTAACATCATTTCTTCTGAAAACCCTGGAGAAACTGGTTGATAGGCACATCAGGGACGATAAAATGAGTACAAAACCTCTACATCGAAACCAGTATGCCTACCAAACAGGAAAATCTTGTGAGTTAGCAATATATGAGCTTACTCAACAAATAGAAAGGGCCCTAGACAGTAAAGAAACTGCCATAGGAACCTTCTTAGACATAGAGGGTGCCTTCGACAATACCTCATTCGACTCACTAAGTGAGGCAGTGAAGAGGCGCGGAGTCGAAAAGTCAATAACAAGATGGATCGACCCAGCACTCAGAACTAGGAAAATTCAGTCCACGCTAGGATCCACAACAGAGGAGGTGTCCGTGACCAGAGGATGCCCGCAGGGGGGGGGTCTTATCTCCTCTCCTGTGGTGCCTGGTTGCGGACGAGCTCCTATCTCGACTGGAACAGCGGGGAATATATGCGCAAGGTTATGCAGACGATATCGCCATCCTGGTAACAGGAAAATACGAGGGCACTGCAGCGGAAAAGATGCAGCGAGCCCTCGTTATGGTAGACGAATGGTGTACCCAGGAAGGTCTTTCCGTGAGTCCAGGGAAGACCACTGTGGTCGCCTTTACAAGAAAAAGGAAACTCAACCTGGGAAGATTATATCTCCGGGGAAACGAATTGCAGGTGAGCAATGAAGTCAAATACTTGGGACTGATTCTAGACACCAAATTAAACTTCAATGCTCATCTAGATAGAGTGACTACCAAAGCTACGCGGGCCTTATGGGCCAGCAGAAGAATGGTAGGTAAAAATTGGGGACTGCAACCAAGAATGGTGCACTGGCTGTACCAAAGGGTTGTAGTACCAATAATAACCTATGCCTCCCTGATCTGGTGGCATAAAGCCGGAAAAGGGGAGGCAATGAGAAAACTACGGAAAGTACAAAGACTAGCATGTCTAGGCATAACGGGAGCAATGTCAACAACGCCTACCGCAGCCATGGAAGCGCTACTTTGCCTGCCCCCACTACAATTAGTAGTGGAGAGTGAGGCACTGTTGGCGGCGTACAGGCTGAAAATAAACGGACATGGGACCATTCCAAGAATAGGATACCACACCGAAATATTCCAACAAATAAGAAAAAATCGACTACTAGATATGCAGTCAGATAGAATCAGCACAAGCCACAACTTCACAAAGACCTTCAGGGTATACATACCCGATAGGGAAGAGGAAGGAACAAGGCAACTGCGAAGACATCCAAATGATACCATATGGTATACTGACGGATCGAAAACGTCAAGAAGTACTGGAGCAGGTGTTACGGGGGACCAACCAGGGACAGACATCAGTCTGAACCTGGGCAGTACCGCAACGGTGTTCCAAGCAGAAGTCACAGCCATAGAAATCTGTGCACAAGAAATGATCCGGAAGTCATATACTGACAAAAGAATCCGCATCATCACTGACAGTCAAGCAGCTATCAAAGCTCTGAATGCAGTCGAGATACGTTCCAAAACGGTAAAAGACTGCCTTGAATCCCTGGCGAAACTGGCGGAACACAACAGTATACAACTGGAGTGGACGCGAGGACACCCGGGCAATGAAGGCAACGAAAAAGCAGATAAGCTGGCCAAAGAAGGAGCAAAAACAGCCTTGATGGGACCGGAGCCATCCTGCGGGATATCATACAATACCGCAAGAGGAATGATAAAGGAACTATTGAGTCAGCAACATATCTTGTATTGGACTGGCGCGCCGGGAATGAGACAGTCACGTATGTTCATCACCGGCGGGCCATCCAAGACAAAGACTAACGAATTGCTAAAGCTGAGCAGAAAACAGCTGAGGTGTGCAGTGGGAATTCTAACAGGACACTGCACACTGAACAGACACCTAACCAACATAGGTGTGAAGGATAATCCAGAATGCAGGATGTGTGGTGAGGATGAAGAAACTCCTCACCACATACTATGTGAATGCCCAGCCTTGGTGGCTGGGAGGTTTTCATACTTCGGGAGACTAACCGTGACCCCGGAAGAAATAGCCAGAGCTCCCATTGACCGTATACTTTCCTTTTGGAGAGGAACGGGATTAATGGGATAACGAGACTATGGGGTACAATAAGCTTAAGCTTCAGTACTGCGGGCCTCGCACCGCAACCCATAAGGAAAAAAAAAAAAAACTTGATCTTGACACAAGTAATTTTAAGAAAAAATGTGTGTATTTCATAAAATAAATTTACACAGGTAAATCTCGCGATAAGCTTTTATATCATATAAATTGTATAATGTAATATTGATTTAATTTAAAGTGTATTTTCTTCTTTTTAGAGCATTTAAATAAAAGTTCGTTTTTAAAAATGTTTTTTTTTATTTAATTTTATATTATTCAAACAAACGTGATAGAGAGGTTACACCATGTAAAAAGTCCATTTAAGAATGCAAAAATTAATTAGAAATAAAGACTTATTGTTCCTATTTGATTATATCAATAAAAATGTCTATGTGTATATATGTGTCTAGATGCGTGTGTATGTGATTGTGTAGACCCCTTACAGTACAGGAAGACATTGAAAAATATTACCGTAACTCGAAAAAAATGTGTACAGACTTTAAACTTTGGTTATAAGTTTAAAATAGGTCAAAGTTCACGAAACGAAAAAGTTTAGGATTCACGGGAACATATGAAAAAAATTGAATCTTTTCTATTTTCTTGGGAAATATGGCATTTACAAAAAAATAGTTCAAATAGAAGATGTTTCTGGCAAAATCATCTTTAATTTGGTATTTTTAAATTAATGTTACAGCAATAATTAACTGAAATACGGCTATTTTTCGATGGAGGGATGGCGAATGGAATTTTTTTCTAAAACAAGTGTTTCATGGCGACAAAATAAATTGAGCATCTAGGTGATGCTATATATTAACGAAAAACAGCATTTTTGAAGGAAAAATTAATTAGTGAGCAATTACAATAACAAAATGCCGACATTTTGTTAACAAAAATGTGAAAACGCACATTGAATTGGCCATAACTTCTTTATTTTTGTGATGAAGAAACAAACAAAAAATCGTTTTAAAGATGAATTAATTACCTTTAATTTTGTTTCTTCGAACTTTTGATGGAAGCGTCACAGTTTCTAAGATATTCAGTATTTTGAACTAAATACTTCATCTTAAAAACGATCGGATGCCATCTATAAAATTCTTCGAAACAATCAACCCTACACAAATATATAAACAAAATAAATTTATTCTCGGTTTATAAGCTTCAATTTTGATGTCCACCATATTTTCTCTTAAACTAATATTTATTGAGATATTTGCAGAGAAACAAGAATGTTGCGTTTTTTCTAAAATCCTTTTATAGTTTAATATGCAGTATTTTTTCTAAGTTCCCACGGATCCGTAAAACTGTTTTGTTTCATAAACTTTAGCCTATTTTGAACCTATAACCAAAGTTTAAGGCCTGCACAAATTTTTTCGAGATAAAGTAAAGTTTTCCTGTACTATTACTGTAGACACGATATATAACTTCTGTTAGAATCAAAATTTTTGTTTAAAATTTTTTGGTGTAATAAATATTCTATAATGAAATTGGGCCATATTCACTATAAGAAATGATCGCCAGACGTGTGTAAACTGTCATGTTTTATATAAATCATGTTTTAGAGCCAAATGTTATTAAGGTTTTTAATTAAAAACACAAAAATATTAAGATATATATAAGATATCGAAACTACAATATACAGTTCGTCTTTCAGGTTCGAACTAACTTCAGGTAGATTAGACGATATAAGTATCAATTTTACTTTAAAATGTTCATAAGGTGTTTTTAATGAGCATAAAGAAAAAATAAGATACAAAACTCCATTTCGGCAGTATGACCTCACATAAACATAATACAACACAGAGTGCAGAAAAACGCAGAAAGCATCCGATAGCGCCAGTGTTGGAGCTAGGGATCGAATCCAGAACACGATAGATAGTGTGACTAAGCATGCGTGCCACATAACATGCTTTAGCCCGTTGCGCTACCGTATGAGTATATTTAACCAATATACCGAAAAGGGCCCAAAAATATTCTATTTTTTCTTGATATAGGAATTTATTTTTAATAATTTATATAAGTCGGTCTATTTCCACCACTGAGGTCAATCACCGACTCCAGCAGACGAGCTAGCCCTACCTGGAAATTTCGCTGAATGTCTTCTTTATCAAAGAGTAAAGATTTTCTACTTGCCTAACTTTGACTGCATAAAAGTGATTTTTATTGTATATCCACTACGCAATGCTCGCCTAATATTGCATCACTTCTGCGCATATGATAACATACTATACAAGCTACTAGAAGGTGGAACGAGGTCAGTGTATTTCCCTGGATGTCACACACTCAAATACTAATCGTGACTAACGTTGCTTAACTTTTGAATATAGTCTAGGCGGATGGGCGCTCGCTCCTTTTCAGAAAAATCATTGTAACTATATAAATTTTAGAGGAAAATAATTTAAACATTTTTGGCTTACATCAGAACCCGAAAGGTATTGCATTGCAGTCGCCAAGAATTCTGAAAATATCGTTGAATATTTTGTACTCAATTCAAAATTGGACCATAAATAGTTAGGGTTCTGATTGATCTTTTATCATTATACGGTCTTCGTTAAATATTTCTGACATATTTTTTACTATCATTAGACAATTCTTCAAATGTGCTTAAAATATCGATATCATATCCTCCGACGTTTAAAAAATATTTTTTCTACTACCGTGCGTAAAAGTTAAACTTTACGCCTCAGGGCGAAAAGTAATAAAGTTAAAAATTGCCTATAATTATCATATCTTATCTTTAAAGGTCAAGACTTAGTTATTTAATTTTATATAGTCCACTTATTTACTATCCCTGGGTGAATTATTATAAAATGTACCTATTTTCTTTGTTATTTAACAATAATGCTTGAATTACATAGGCCGACAAAAAAAAGGGACTCCGCTTTTGATCAGAACCATCTTATCCTATGTTTTTTGACGTGCTGAAACCGATTCTGATATTAAAAAAAACGACAGCATCAGGTTTTGTCTACCACCTCTTTTATCCCCTAAAAAGGACAAAAAAAAAGGTCTTGGTCTAAGGTTATAATCTAACTTACTAAAGTATTTTGACGCGCTGAAGACAATTTTTGACAAAAAAAAAATTCTACCATGTCAGTTTCCCTCTACAACTATCTCCTAGGGAAACTGAGAGGATAGAATTTTTTTGCCCAAAATTAGCTTCAGCACATCAAAATACTTCAGAAAAGTCAGATCAGAACCTCAAGACAAGACTTTCTTTTTGCTCCTTTTAGGGGATAACTTATACAGTATAACTTTCTTTGTCCAAAAAATGGCTTCAGCGCATAAAAGTTACATCAGTACCTTAGGACAAAACTTCTTTGGCCCGTTTTAGGGGATGAAAGAGATGGTAGACAAAAACTGCAAATAATTTTTGCAAACTTTTACTTCTGACAATTGTAGGCTTGATACACTCAGTGCCAAAAAGTCAAAATTGACAACATTTTTGTTATAACAACCGCGAATTTATAAATATTTACAACAAAACCTTTACGAATCATTGTTAATTAATTGCACCTCTGTTTTAAGACCACAAGCGCAATTAACATCTGTCTATTTTGAAATCTGAGTATTGATCGACTTATCTCAACGATTTTATCTCCCATACTTCCTTAAGACAGTTTGAAATTTTAGTTGCTGTTATACTTACATACCTATATATTGTATGCAATACGAAACCATCGGCGTGCAAGTCCGACTCATATTTGACCAGTTTTTAAATTTTTATTGCTCAAAATAAGCATTCGAAGTTGGCTCTATTGCAACTTTCACTCGGTATATTTCTATATTACGAATTTTAATAAATTTAAATACTCTTACAAAATAATTCAATTGCATCGTTAGACCTTTTCTTATTCCTTTACAGAGAAATACCAAGTGATGTTATTTATTTTTCTGTAAAGTCACTGGTAATAGTGGTAATTTACGCTTCGACTACCTGATTGTATCTAAGACTGTAGGAGTTTGGGTCATTAAATGGTACTGCAATATATTTTTTGTTCCCTTTCAACGTCCAATTCTGGTCAAAAAATTTTTCGGTCCTTAATAAATGGCTGATGTTCAAGTGTATTATTCTTGGAATGGAAAACATTTCATTCATTGCGACTAAGGGCCCTAAATACTCAAGAATTATTTGATGCTTAACAAATGGTCACTATCTAACATCTCTCTATTATTTTGTCGTTTATCGAAAGGGGCAGAATTTTAACTCTTACATTACAATCATTCCAGCTGAATCACTACTATATTATTTTTATTACCTAAATTTTACATAATCGACAAAAGAAAAGAAAAGACAAACTTGATAATTGTAAGGTACCATATATAATTTTACTAAAAAATTGACACCAATATTTTTTTAAAAATTTGTCAGTTTTAATGTATAACATTCAGTCATATATTACTAAACTTCTAATGACAATATTAAATATATTATTCATATTGACGTCGAACGTCCACATAAAGACCAGTGGATTAAGATCTTGAAAGTCTTTTCACTAGACCTCGACCTTCATCTACCTTAAACTAAAACATTTAACAATGCACTACCAGATTTCCTTTATGAAATATTGAGATCGAAACAACCATATGTTACTGGTGTCTACAACCCTGTCATTTTGGTCAAAGGAACGTCTGAGAAGATGTCTTCATCATCTCTCAAACAATGTCAAATGAACCTTACATCTGGTGTAAGAAGGGACATATGTCTATAAGCCCCATAATACTGTAATACTATTTTTGCTAAGAAAAGGAAGCTGGACCAGTTGAAAATCCTTTCACTCAAGGTGAAATAATTCCATTTGCAGAGAAATCGAAATGTCTAGGAGTGGTCCTAGACAAAAAGCTTAACTGGAACACCCATTTGGAAAAGATTGTCCTCAAGCCCAGTTAGCGCTGTGGATAACTAGAAAATCTTAAGGTATGTGTTCACAACAAATGTAGGTCACAATCATAAAGCTGGTGATAATCTATGGCTGTATAGTCTGGTGGTTTGAAATCTTTAAACTAAAACCCCCGTCTAATTTAAAGAGAAAAGCATGTCTGAGAATCACTGGTGCAATTGACACCACACCATCGGCGGCTATGGATATTCTTCTGAATCGATCTCCTTTTCATATTGGTTTAGGCTAAGTGGGCGGCATAAGGAGTCCTCAGACGCCTACACATAGCAACATGGTAGGAAATAAAATAATAGAGGACACATAATGCGACAGTGTTCAAATGTCAAATCTACACATAATAATAGAACTTGCCTTTTAACGGATTTTTTTAAGAATGAAATGGGTGAATTGAAAAGAAATCTGATTTATTAAAAGCAGATAGCTGCTGGTACACCAATTGCTCTGAATTACCTAAGGGATTTGGATCGGGAGTATACAGTTTCATCCCAAGATGAACAAAAGCTCAAGCCTATGAAAATATGCATTTCAAAATTTTCAAACAGAAGTTGCCATTGAACGATGTGTCTAGCAACTGCCAAGAACTTGAATCCTGCCACACGAATGCAAAAACTGGAACTGCCAAAACGCCTCAATCCGTTCGAGTAGGAACAACAAAATGGATTTGGATACCCGATCCCTCTCCTCTGGAAGTCTAGGAAGCAGATGACCGCCTAGATAGAAAAAGTGCCGAACCTAAATTCATCGGGCCAAAACCGGTTCTTGGCATATATTCTGGTACTCGTAAAATAGAAACTGTTATCGCTTTCTATGATAATGGCAGGCCAACTGTACTGGGCTGTACTCGGTTCTATAACTCCGGCCTTCAGCATCACTTCTATTTGATCGAACTTACATGATCTTCTTTTTAGTCGGAGACATAAGATAAGGTTTGATATTGAATGGTGTGTCATCTTTCACTATAATTTTGTGTTTCGTTGTTACAGTGGTGGCTTGAGTTGATACCGCTGTAAAAAATTCAGCGAACTCCTCGAATAGAGACCTTAAAGTATCGCTTTCAATAATCAGCTCCTTGGGAAGTTGGCACTGTTTCCTTTCTTGATAGGCAGTCTGATTCCAGAAAACGGTTATCCGATCTTCGGCGTATAGACACATTTACGTTGGTAATCGAACGCTTGAAAGAAATAAATTGAGTAAATAAAAAAATCGAAAAGGATGATATATTTCTCTCAAATTCATTTGAGATGTTGAATGGACTTACCATTACACTGGTAAAATTGAGAAATAAGCCTAATTACTGGCTAAAAGCCGCTAGAGAAATGGCTGAAAGTAACGATGTTGAATCGACTATGGAAACACACAGAATTCCTAAAAAGAAAATCATGCCTTTTGAAGGATGCTTGATAAAGCAAGACTTTTTTCTGTCGAAGAGGGGTATTGTCACTCTGTAAAAGAAATAGTGGGCCTGATATTGAGTCAAATAAGAACCAGAATGAAGAGTACTAAACTCATAAACGAAAAGTGAAATGTGAAATGATGAAGCTCTTGAAAAACGGGCTATATATGTATCAAATCAGTATTCAGAAGATCTTAGTGTCGAAGAGTTTCCACCGGAGATTTTAGTTTTTCGAGATCAAGTTAAGAACATCATGGAAAATCTCAAAAAAATGAACGCTTTTGATTTACTCAACTTAATCCATAGCAGAGGTAGATGCCTTTCCAAATATTTGCATGGCGTTAAGGATCTACGCAATCTTACTAACTACATCTGCTGGGTGCCAATGAGGTTTTAGTAAACTGAAACTATTAAAAAATTATTTAAGGTCAAACATGCCCCCCCCCCCCCCTCAAAAAAAATATTTCTAGATTCAGTCCTGCACGGATATGTTCTGTATATATATATATATATATATATATATATATATATATATATATATATATATATATTCTATTATTCAAAGGGGAATAAATATAATGTTCTCACAGATACTATATTTAAGAGTTCTATTAAGACAACATTTTACGGCAATATTGGGTTAAAGAATATAATGGACCTATAGAATATCTATTTTTGGTAGCCTTTTTTCCACATTACGTAGAGTGTTATTAGTACATCTTGCTATTAAAACGTAAATGAATGTTGTTTAGATCTAATAGGTACGTTAAATATGTAACTTAAAAATCTTTGTTTTTTCTATAGATATACCAAGGCAAAATTATAATAATTAATCTTCGTTAAAGCGATATGCATAAAAATAGTACCGGAAAAATGATAATAATTCATCTTGACAGTTTTCGAGTACTTCGTGGACAAGAAAACCTTCAGTAATAATGTTATGTATTCTTCGATTCAAAGATTTCTTGCAGAATTGGCAATTTTTGCGTAATACAGTAATTTATTTCCACCAAATAATTGTTGACATTTAAAACAATATAAAAAATGTATATTATTTCCAGTCCTAAAAATCGTAAATTTTAAATAGATATTTATGGTAAAGTCAGTCATAAAATAATGCATATAATTACCAAAAACAGATTATGCAAAATTCATTTAAAAAAAAGATCATTGGTTAATTTGCAATTTATACGACCTTAACTTTTAAAATAAAATATGTATTTACTAAAATTACCTCACATTTTGGGAGAATGGGAAAAATGTGATTTTGATTAATATGCTGTAGGTGTACCTATTGATTTTTTTTTATATGCAACATGCAGATTACAGAATATTTCACGGGTAATTTATAATCTAGCGTCTCGATGTCACCGCTTGTGTTAAAAAATCACCATTTTTCTCACAAGATTTGAGAACACAACATAAATTTCATGTATGCAATACCTGAATTATGATTGATAAATGAATGAATAAATTTGCTTTTATAGAATAAAAAAACTTAACTTATAATATACGATATTCAAGACAAATTCATCTCTTCATATCAGTAAGAATAAATTATTTACTAACAAAACGTCTCAATATGTTCGAGTAAAAACAGCAAAAAGGATTTGGATACCCAATCCCTCTGGTCTGGAAGGCTAGGAAGCACCCGACCACCTAGATAGAAAAAGTGCCGAACCTGGATTCATCGGGCCAAAACTGGTTCTTGGCATACCCTCTAAAATGGAAACTGTTATCATGGCTAAGGCAAAAATACTACGGCATTGGCAATATATACCAAGATTAGAACATATAAGTACCCTTAAAGGCAGGAAGCAGAAGATTCTTAGAGTTAAATATAACTTTGTGAACATTATGTAGTTAACTACGGAGTTTTATAAAGTCGAAACAAAATTAATGTGCACTGAAATGAGGCTTAAAACTTTTTGCTTGAAGTTATCTACGTTCAATAACAAGCAATAAAACAATAAGGGTAAAAGCTGGTACCTATCGGAAATTAAAGTTTATGCCCAAGGCACCTTAAATCCCAATTCATCAGGAAATCGTACTGTGCAAAGGGCACTATTCAAAATTTTCAAGTTTCTCATATAGCGTGATAGCTCATCACTTAAAGATTTTTTGGTTAAATTTCAAAATGTTTTTTGTATCCGTTTAGTGGCGAAAAATTATAACATTTTTCTAGCATTCCACAACGTGTACCTCAAAATATTAGCACTAGTTCAAAAAAATCCTTCAATTGTAAAGTTGTTGCCTCATTATTTGTGAGTTCTGTAGTATTTTTTTTTATATTTTCAACATTAACTATGAATAGTAAATGTAAGAAGATGCACAAATAAGCAATATCACCGTCGCATGAATAGTATGCTGCTCGATTACCCTCCCTGACCACTCCTGCCTCACTCACATCTAGACTTTGCACAGGCCATACTTTAAAACAAAAAACGAAAAGAAAAAGACACAAATGGGTTATTTTCTGCCAGTTATATAGGCTTTACAGTTTTGTGATGATAGTATTTGAATTATTAACAATGTAACCAATTTATTAATTAATCAGTACGTGTATTATTGCAATAAAACTGAATAACAATTACACAGGTCTACAAAAAAAAAATTCTGCTCCAAGGACTAAACCAATCATGTCCGTATTTTGACGATAAAAACCGGGATTTACTCGAAATCTACGCGGTAGAAAATTTTTTTAATTGAAAATTCGGATTCAGCATACATAAATAATTATAGGGATGATAGGTTTAGTCCTTGGAACAGATTTTTTTGTAGACCTCTGCAGAGGGTGTACCGTTGCACAGATCCACAAAAAAAAAAATCTGTTTGGACACATATATTTCGAATCGATTGCCATACATAAAATTATACTAAAGATAAATTATCTGGTGGAAAAAAATATTTTCGCCCGAGTTCACATGAATTTTTCAGTAGCGACATTAAGAAAGTCTGAATCGAGACTGTTTTATTATTGAAGATAAAGTACTAGTATAAGAGTGAAATGTAGTTTAAGGTATGAATTAATTTTTAAAAAATATAAAATCGTTGTTTACAACAGTTTGGTGGTCATAAAAGTGTAATAAGCTTGAGAGTTGTACGCGCTGCATTACATTCTGAGTGCACCACCAGATCATGAAATGACACGGTATGGCATTCGTTTCCAGATGTATTCATAAAGTAATATTGATAATATTATACTGGGTAATAGAATTTTGCAGTAGTACACAATAAATACATTTTTATTCGATATATACACACTTGCTTTCACATAAACAGCTTATGGAACAAAGTACATTTGCTTTAGCACAGGAACATGATTTGTTACAAATTAGGTGTTTGCACTTACAAATGGTTTAGAAAATCTGGCTTCGCATTAATTGTCACCGTGATTGCCATTATGTTGCTGTCTGTCTTGTTCCATCCAAATCAAAAAGGTTTGGTATTTTTGACTGAACGAAATAGGCAGTTTTGAAAAAAAATTGTATAGCGAATTCGGAATAATTTTAGAAGCACATACCAGATTATATGCTCCCGCGAGATCTTCAATTTTTAATTTTACTTTTTTTTCGTCAGGTCAATAATAACAAAGTTATCGTGGAAAAACGTGTTTTTGCGAATTTTAAATGCGAATTCCTCTGCCACTCCGTGTGATTAAGCTGAACTAAGTTGATAACATGATAAAAGAGAACGCGTGTAACCGAATTGTCAAAAAATTTTTTTTTAAAAAGTTGGTGTCATTTCAAAACCAGATCCGCTCCGCTATATAGGAAATAAAAATAATTCTATAATTTTGGATAGTGCCCTTTTACACAGGACTGTTTATCGACGAATTCAGGTTTAAGGATAGGATTTTGCAGAGTAAGAGGGAATATGCGTTTATTTTTAATTTATTATAAATATCTGAAAAACCGAACACAGTATAATCTTTAAAACTATTTTATATGCTTGCTATTGTTCTAACGAATACAACTATATATAATTTTTATTGTAAATTTCTGTTGTACTTGAATATTGTAGTTTGTCAATGAAAATAGTTCCTAATTTCATTAATAGAGTATAGACTTTAACTATATACAAAATTTGTGATAAAAACTGGTTGTATATGGTTGAATTTCTTAGAGCAATAGGAAGTATCTGAAACTATTTTAACAATTATACCATTTATGATTTTTTAAATATTTATAATGAACCGAAAATAAACTCATATTTCCCTCTCACTCTGCAAAATCCTATCCTTACCCAAGTAACAATTTAAATTTTATCGTGATCTTCAGAACCTCTTGAAGTCTATTTAATAAAACTTCTGATAAAACTATATATATTTGACAAACGTTATTAAACCTTTATAAAGCTTGTATAAAGCTAAGAAGGATCATTCTTAAAAGTAATTTTAAAACCAATTGGTTTTATTCTAAACAGCCTTTATAACATTCTGAAGACCTTGATATAACTATTCATAAAATCAACAATAAATCATAAAGGCGCCTTAAGAGGACTATCTACAAACCTTTGTTTAAACTATTATAAAGCCACTACGTAAAGTCATCATAAAACTAAAATGCTTTAGAACTGCACTTAAAAAAGCTATTTGCTCTGTTAATATGGTTATTTTATATTAAAATTAAGTTGGCAATGTTGGTAATGTTGGCAAATTAGTCGCGTGTTGGTAATGGATATTATAAGCATTTACTGTTGTTCAGCTTTCAGCTGGTCACTTTATACTGGTTAAAATTATGAAGTTCAGTAGGTACTCACTGTGAGTGAAAATTTAGCTGCGCATTAAATTGTACTGATGATATTACAACTAGTAGGTTGAAAAATACGGAGGCCCTTGGAAAATATTGAAAATTTTGGAATTTTTAAAAAATATTTTAAAATTTATTTTTTAAGAAAAGATTTATTTTTTGTGGACATCAACTTAAATCACGTTAGTAATAATAATCATGATTTTAGTCCTTATTACCCATAAATTGTTGCAAGAATTGCAACTAAGTAATTGTTCATTTGAATAATTTCAACATGACAGCTTTTGTTTACAAAGATATTTTTGTAGAAAAATGGTGACATTTGATTAAAACCTATTGGTTGCCGACAATATCACACTAAGAGTATTTGATCCTAGGATTGTCACAATGCTCTCTTACAAGAGCATTTGCTACTAATTACACCAATTTAAGTCTTCTTACGTTTATGTAAGTCCATTTGGTATTGTGTAATACCAATTGATCTTCTCTAACATCATTTGACCTATATTAAGATTTGTTGGATTTATTCACAACTACCATAAAACCTATTGCCCAAAGATATTTGACTTTTTTGGAGTTCATTTACATATAACCTCACACTTGTTAATTACTCTTTCCTTACCTTAGCTGCGCTGTGATTGCTCTGAAAGAGTCGGCTATATGCCCTTATACCCTGATGCAGTGAACTGTACTGGAATGTGAATGAAAAAAATATATAAATAAGAAGAAGAAGATAACCTCTCACATTTATTTAATTATTTTGATTAGTCAGATGTGTGGTGTGGCTCTAATGGTTTAAAGTATCAGGTTAAAAATATGGTCTTCAGAATACAGTTAACACAAAAATCCTTGTTAGAAGGCAAAAACAGACACTTGATGTTGACAAAAATCAGTGTCATCAATAACCTACCTAAATCTCACGATTAACTCTCTGTCAAATGCAACAATTCATAATAAAATAGCTATTAATTGTTTATTATAAATAATTATAGATGATAGATTTGAAAATAATTGCAGCAAAATTTTTGCGGTTTTATGAAGGAATTTGTCCAGAGTAAATGGTTCGTATATTACATTTGGCATTATACAAGCCAATGCAGCTTTATAGCAGTTTTATGATTAGTAAATTGGTTTCCTAGGCCAAATGATTTTTGCGTGGTAGTGCTGACCACCACCATAAAACCTTTATAAGTGCCAATATACTCGGTTTAAAACAAATGCTAAATGGTATTGAAAGTCAGCCTCCAGGAGGTTGTTACAACTCTTAATAAAACTACTTAGGCTGAAAGAGTTGTTGGCCTACTATACTACCGCTATAAAGCAATTTAGCAAACTTACATCCTCAATAAAGTTATTACAAAAGTTATTCAAGTCCACATAGCATTTAAATTGTTACTTGGGTGAGGTAATTTGGGCGTAGCTTTAATTTCCGATACGTGCCAGCTTTTAGTCTTTAGTCTGGTGACTGACAGCGATTTGCACTCCACTATATTGTCTTCGTACATATTTCTATAAAATTGGTGCTACTTATCGACTTACTGGTGTATTCATATAAAATACCTTTAAAAGATATTCAAATACTTTTGTATAATAAAATTTAAAAAAAATTAACCTAAGGCACTATGTAGGCGTCTTGCGTAACAATTTTATATAAATTTAACAAAATAATTTTAAACATTAATTTACATAAGACGTACATTACTTTTTCCAATTTAAAGCCGTTAAATTATTACGACGCGTTATAAAAAAACACACCATCTAATGTCTACCATTTAGAATGTAATTAATATTTTAGCCGAATTGTTTATGTAGGTGTACACGGTAAATGATCTCTGGTTTTTTCTAAGTACCAAGTTTGATTGTTTTATTATGCCGATGGGTAGTGTGGGTGTTTCTTGAATAAATTATACCTGTTTGAGAATATTATTACGCTTAATTTTAATTTCGTGTACCGATGCACGGGCTTAAACTCTCTTTGTTCTGCAGAGTATTATTTGAACCGAGTTAATATGTTATAGACCCTCTCGAGATCAGGTTCACATAAATGTAAAAATTGATTAATTCTCCGTAGTTCCAGTATTCTATAATCTCTAGTTAAATTAATGACACTAGGATTGCTCTTTTAAGATCACTCTTCTTATTTACATCCTCTTATCAGGCGTATTTGATCCATGAATTATTCTAGTTGGTTCCGTCTTTGCTGTATGGCATATATGACAGCATCACGCCTTATGTCACGGTTGTCTGTTAGGAGCACAGCTTCGCCAAAGCTCTATCCCAACAGCTCCATTAGCCCAACATTTATGAAGGTATCCCTTCGCCTCTTGCAATCTGGCTTTCCTTGAGCTGTCAATCGTCGATCTAAACTGTCCTCTCTCTGATTGACATGACCAAAAAATAAGAGGATTCGAGAGAATACGATGCAGAAGAGTTGCTTTGGGGGACATATTTCTTGGAGAATGGAGGTGTTGATACGATAGGTTGTACAGGTAATTCTTGACAAACGTCTTAAAAGCCACATCTCAAAAGCATCAATACGTCGCCTATCTGCCTTTTTTTATGGCGTCCAGTCAATGACCATACTGCTAGTCGCAATTTGTTAAAAGTCAATTAAAAACTTCAATTAATTTATTACTAATATAACATACTTGAATACTGTGAATAAGTGTAAGAAAATATCCTATATCTATTAGACATGTTAGGTTAGACATAGTTCTAACCTAACACGAGAGACAGGAGAATATACAGGGTGTTTCGCAAAGATTGGCACAACGCTTAGCCGTAGATTCTTGACATCAAAACAGGTCGATTTAACTCAAAAGGTAGTGGTCTAACTCTTTTCATTTTCAAGATACAGGGTGGTAAAGTAAAAAAAAAAATGTATTCGTAGTTTGTCTCTATCTTAGAGACTATTATACACATCTACTTCAAAGTTGGTAACGTCATGTTTTTCAGGTCGCTAATTACAATGATGCTATTACCGATGCCATATTTTCTAGATGGCGCTAGTTGCAGGACTTTTACGTGAAGCCATAATTTTTTTGAGGTTAGCTTTTGGACATCGTCTTCTACTATAATCGAAACGCAATTTAGTTTCCTAAAGAAAAGGTGTACTTGTTTAAACGCGATAAAATGCACCCTTTCAGAGAAATACGCGATTTACAACTTTATCACACACCAGTTCGAGGAAATTCAATTATACCTAAAAGCGGTTTTCTTATCTAGTAGGTGTACGTCAAGTATGATGTCTTGAAGTCGTCAGTAGTGCTTGTTGTAGATGCGTATAATATTCTCCAAGATAGAAACAAAATATGAAAACAATTTTTTTACTATACCACTCTGTATCTTGAAAACGAAAAGAGTTAGACCACTACTTTTTCGGTTAAATCAACTTGTTTTGATGTCAAGAGTCTCGCTAAGCGTTGTCTCGATCTTTTCAAAACACCCGGGGCGTTGAATTTCTTCGAACTGGTGTGTAACAAAGTTATAAATCGCTTTTTTCTCTGAAAGGGTGCATTTTATCGCATTTAAACAAGTACACCTTTTCTTTAGGAAACTAAATTCTAACCTCAAGAAAGCTATGGCTTATAGTGTCACGTAAAAGTCCTGTAACTAGCGCCATCTATAAAATATGGCGTTGGCAATATCACCATTGTAATTAGCGACCTGAAAAACATGTTGTTACCAACTTTGAAGTAGATACGTATAATAGTCTCCAAAATAGAGACAAATTACGAATACAATTTTTTTTTACTTTGCCACCCTATATCTTGAAAACGAAAAGAGTTAGACCACTACTTTTTGAGTTAAATCGACTTGTTTTGATGTCAAGTAACTACGGCTAAACGTTGTCCCAATCTTTTCGAAACACCCTGTATATAGAAGGTGACGAAAATGGATATAACAGGGTCACACGCTTCTCGTCCTGGGGTCTGTCAGGACATCTTAAAATAGACGCTATAGAGAGGACCACGGTTGGTAGGGTAAATAACATAAGGAAAAACATACGGAACAAAGATAATCTACGGCTTAATTTCAGTCTCTCCTAATAAACCTATAATATGCGTATAAATTTTTCTAGATCCTATAGTTAATAAATTGAGCATATTAAACGAAGCCATTATATCACAATTTTTTGTAATATTGCTAACTAATGTAGTAGAGGCATTTCGATATTTTGTACATCCAAAAAATAATACGGTCGAGGTCAGCTGTCGTGTTACATTGACATTTGGTGAGGTATAAATCAGAGGTGTAAAGGAAGATAGAGAAGATCGTTAAGATTTTAGATCCATATTTTATGTTTACATGACTTCCTTCCATTGTCAATGAGTGTCCTGCAGGAAATAACAAATCACCGATACATAGAAATCAGATTTCATCGACAAAAAGCATTTTTGTTAATATTCCTTTATATACTTTTAGTCAAAATATTTATTGCAGCCAATGAATTTTTTTCTCACAAATTGCACGAGATTGATGTACTCAGAAAAACTCATATTTGGCAAATCTCACATAGGGAAAGTCTTATAATAAAAAAATAGGTTGTTAGAGAATCATCTTTTCCTAAGAGAAATTACTACAGATTCTGCTTAAATTTGCGAAACTTAGAAAACTTATAAGCTTGATGAAACTAGCCTTCACTATTTTCGATGTGAAGAAATGATTAGTTCAGTTTCATGTGCTGACGCATCTCTGATCTAGTTTTCAGGAAGGTAATTAAAGAATTGCAAATAAATGGAGCCATATTTAAAAAACTTCTTCAACTATCAGAACTATAAGTCCTGTAATAAGCAAGATCAAAACGAAATACAGGCCAGCATCAAATATATTAAAATGGAGTACGACATTGGATTAAGCACTACACTCAAAAAAAATAAATACTCGTTAGATCTGTGCTCAGATACGGCTGAGAGGCACAAGTAATCAGTAAAATACATCACGGATATAATGAGCGATGTCAAAACATCTACTGTACCCATGAAAGTGCTCTGCCTACCTTCTACACATTTAGAAGTCAATTATTAGACACTGGTGGTGGCACATAGACTGAAAAATGGATATGGGACCATTCCAAGGAAAAAATATCGTTATAAATTATTTAAAAACCTAATGTCTGATATACATTCCAGTTAAACAAATACAACCAGAAGTATTACGAAAACTCAGAGTATGTAGACCTGATGGTATTGATGAGAAAGTAGGGCAAGTGCGAAGATATCCAAGTAAGACCATATTAACACGGCAGGGACAAGAATTAGCCTAAATCTGGGTAGTGCTACAGCAGTGTTCCATCCAATAATCACAGCTGTATATTGTCTGTGCACATGAAACGGTGGAGGTCATATAAATAGCAGAGTCCACACCATCTGTAATAGCCAAGTAGCTATTAAATTTTTGAAAGTAGTAGAAGTATGTTCTAAAAAATTTTAGAGGCCACTTGTAGTTTCTGACAAAGCTGGCTAAATACAATAGTACACAAATGTACTAAATACAAGGTCACAAGGGCAACATAAGCAATCAGAAAGTGATCAACCTGACCAGAGAAGACACAAAGACAACTTGATGAGACCCAAGTCGATATATAATAGAGGTGACAAAGGAATTACTAAGCCAGAAACATTACTTATGTGGACGGGTGCAACAGAAATAAGAAAGTCAGGCACGTTCATTTCTGAACCATCCAAATCAAAGACCAACGAACTGCTAAAGCTGAAAACAGAACAGCTGAGGTGCGCAGAATACTATACAATAAATATATACCTAATCAATTTAAAAGTAAGATACAATCAAGAATGCAGGATGTTTAGTGAAGAAGAGAAAACTCCTCCTCACACCCCTGGTCGCTAGAAGAGAATTGGACTTTGGGGAACCATTTAGGTACAATACTACAAGTGCTAGCCAAACCATCCCATTGACCTTACACTCGCCCCTTATGATAGAAGCGAGTTTGATGTAATAATGAGATTATGGGCTACGAAACGTCTAAGGTACCTTCTGCAGCGTGACGAAGTCAAGATATCCATTAACGTAAAACATACTACGCCAGAGTAGAAAGGCCATTATGATGATGGTAGGTCTTTTAATTGGAATTCTCTACTTAATGGACACATAATACGTATGAGCTTGGCAGGTGCGCAACATGTAGATTTTGACAAGAGGAAAAAGAAACCTCAATCTTTTTGCTATGCCAGTTAGTCTAAGACTTTTGTAGGAAGAACCAAGGGCTAAGAGCTACAGTAAGGAGCCCCTATTAAAGCTGTGGAGTCTGATATAGAGTAAAGCGCTTAAAGGAATATCAACACAGGAGCACCACAATAGATTCATTGGCGGTGGTCTATGCGAATAAACCAGCTTCTCGATTTGTAGTCTGTAATAGGGTATAATAAGCTAAAACTTAGTTACAGTCATACAGAATTCAGCCTCGTTAGAGAAGTCATATCAAAGCACTATGGAAATTTCCAGAAGTACAATTCTAAATGCTTGATTCAGTCAATGAGAACAGTTCATACTCTTTCTTCTTTTCCATATGGATAATAAGGGTGAAGGAGCCCAAGAGGATTTGAAATGTCTTTACTGGCAGACCTACAGTATCGCACAGAGTAGGCCTTCCGAAATTGGGAATTGGGAAGATGACCATAACCAGCTGACAAATAGGTTTAAGAATTCCATCAGACTGACAGAGAAAACTAATGGAGATGAAGATCGAAACCGGGTTATTGAGCTATAGAAAAAGAATAAGAAAAAAATAATATAAAATATATGCACATATTATATATACGTCAAATGAATTCAATATGTACTGACTTTTCCGGTCCCAGCATTATTATTTTAATTATTTATCTATTAATTCCGTTAAGAAAATGTATGCCTTAGAGCCCTTGTTAACAGTACTGGTAATTGTGAAATCACTACAAACTAAAAATATTTAATATCCACCAACAATAGACATCAAGGACAAAAATATCATGCAATGTATTAACACCTGGGACAATGAAAGGTTCAGCAAAAATGAGAAGGCAAATAATGAGACACAAATTCGACTGACGACAAGACCAAAAGCCCAATAGATGGGAGGGCAAATCTAGAAGACTAAACCTTTTCCTAATGGAGTAATGGGATCACTAAATCTCTGACAAGACATTGCAAATAAGAAGAAGAAGAAGAAGAAGAAATAAACGATAACCATAATAGCTTTCATGTTATTATCAACATATTATGAGTCATACCAAGTTATAACTAAAGTTAGGACCATTTACTGTTTTAAGTTTTTGTAGGTAAGTTATGATTTAATCCATATAGTGTGCGCAAAGGATTAATTGTTTGTCGCAAAACTATAACAAAAAAACAAGGAATTTAACAGCAGACGTTTATGTTCGACACTGTATCTGTAGTTCATTCATCTCCTGCAAAATAATCTCAAGGTTATCAAATACAAATTCTGATGGGTGTACATTTACCTTTCCCAATGTACAACCAAAGATTAATACTGTTTACTCTTTGGTACTACTTAGGTCCTATTAATTAACATAAATATGTGCAAAATATATTTTATTACAGCGAAGTTGTACATACGTAGGTACATAGAAATGTTTTCTAATGACACGTAACATGCAAATATGGAAAATGTCCTGTCACCTATTTAATTACGAATCTACTCAAAAAAAGTAATTAATTTAAAGAGTTAATGGTTTTATTTACCAAATAGCGTCTGTAACGTTAACACTTTCCTTATATAAATATTTAAATCGTTTATTTTGATAGCAAAAGAGATAATATTTGGCGATCTTTAAATGGGCAATTTATTTTTATGTCTCTTCCTTATAATAATTAGGAAATTCTCTTTGCCGATTTAAAACCTGAGGAGTTCTCGGCTAATAGAAATTTCTGCAATTTAACTAGAAATTTTTGTCTACAGGGTGCGACAACTCATATCTGTCAATTTATACTTGGTATAACTTTCCACATTCGCAAAATATTACTAAAACTGAGATCTTTGTGAAAAGACTATAACGAAATCTACAAAAAGAGATACTATACCAAGCAGTGTATTGTTCACAATGAGGAGACTGATGAAGCAGAATTGTGGGATTTATCTGTGACTAATAAAGGCAAATTTCCTGCAAAAAAATACCAGAATGGAAAATGAAGAGATTTGAACAAAAACAGCCATGAAACAAATAAAGTAGACATGACAACAAAAAAACAACCGATATTTGGCCACTGGTTTGATTGAGAGAACATAGTTCTGGTAAGACAAGATCATCAGCCACATTTGATTTTTTCTGACAAAATCTCAAACTTAGTATACTTCAGCCAATGAATTGCACTGAAAATCTGTGAACGTGTCATCGGCAATATATTTTCAGCATCATCTCTGTGATGTAAATTTTAACTCTATCAGAGATTTTTACAATTTGCGGAAAATTAAATTCCAGAAAAATTAAAAATATGATTTATGAACTCTCTTGGGAGGTAGTCCTATTTCAGGGAAATGCCTACGCGAGCTTCGAGTTTCTTCTAATCTGGGAGGTAGTCAGAGTTTCTTTTCGATAGAGTAATGGTAAATGATAATATGCAACGGCGCTACCATGATTGCATCGAAGCTACTGATGATTTCGCTTGGCTAGAGAACAACTTATACTGTCTATATCTGCGAACTAACAGCAATAGCCTCTGACTCTAAGTGGGCGGTTACAATCAGCGTCCTATCGAGACTTTGAGAAAGCAGAGGAAATTGTTGCACGCAATTTTTACCATGAAACTCAACGCAACTGAAACTGTTTACTTTTCCATTGAAATATTTGCCTTAAAATGAAAGAATTTGGCCTGAGTCACTCGGTACCCGATAGTTAACCTGTTTTGGAAACGTTTAATTAAAACAATTTTGTCTGCGTCTTTCGTGTGAATATAAATTATATAAATTAATTATTATGCGACATATCCGAAATAGTCCTAAGAGTTTGCTAAATATATTTAAATTTAAATCTTCTCATTAATAATTTTTTATTTGTATAATTAAAATACCGATATTAAACTACTAAACAAGGTTTTGGTGGCCAGTAAATATAAATTATTATTTTGGAATATTATAGAGTTACCTCTATGATGTGTTTAATTTTGGTTTTAAGATATAGTGGAAAGGGTAGAAACTAAATGAATACACTTTTATGAGTTGTTTTATTATATTAAGGATGTGTGAAATATTATCAGTAGAGGAACATTATAACAAATATCATCATTATTTATGCTGTAGGTGTTTTTGTAAATTTATTACCAGAAGCTGTAAATCTTTCAGATGGACATATTATTTAACTAAATATTGGTTTATTAAGTAAGATTCCAATATTTTATATTCATTGAAAGAATGATTTCTATACATTTCCTTATAAATGACCTTGCAATATGCTCAAATTCTAGATACTGGTGTATGATTTAATGCAACTAAGCAAGTGTTGCATGATACAATCTTTTCTAACATATATTGTATATTGTTTATGCTAATGCCTGAATTTGTAACTATACTTAAATGCTCGGGTAACTCAGTAGAGCTCCAAATATGATCAAACCACTTATGTGCCAAACTAAATTGAAACTAATAAATCGATGACGGGAATGAAGTGAACCCTCCGTCAAATTATGATAAACGAAAACAAGCATATAAATGATACAGCAAGTTGTAGAATAAAACAAATGTATTAAAGTGATTAGGAGTCAAACAATGAAAGGAAAAAAAGGATATCTACAGATTGAAATACTGAAGGAAAATGTGACCATGAACAAGCAAATATTAAATGTTAGATAATTACCGAAAAGTTCTGCAGAAATCTCTACCTCAAAATAAGCTATGAGGAATCAGATGAATTCATTATAATTCTAAATAGATTGGAGGCAATACCAGAGTTCAGTAAAGAAATGAAGAACAATAAATCACTAACAGAAGATAAAGTTGTTATAGAGGTAACAAAGGAAGGAGGAGAATAAATAATAATCTCACTTCCGGCACTGTTTAACAGGCAGTATCCAAAACATTATTAATCCATAAAAATACTATAATACAGTTTTGACAAATTACAGGTTTTCCCAAAAATCCTAACAAAGCACCTTACCCCAAAATTTGCAGCTGTAATATCAAAGAGAACAAATGGGTTTCAGTCGAGTTTGGGCGTCACCTAGTAATTGCTAAAATGATTGAAAAGTATATTGAAGGCAATACATTTGTTGATTACGAGAAAGTGCTTCACTCGGTCGGTCAACACAGATTGTTAAAACCAGTGTAATGGCTGACAGTGAACAGATCACGCATACTTACTTATATGCAACTGCTTCTGGGAAGCTACATGAAGATACTAGCAGGTTTAGGCACAAACAATACTGGAGTAAATGTGCAAACAAATTGAATGGTAACAGGTAAAGATAGATGACGAACATTTGTTCTTTGCTGATCACATCGTGTTGATAAAAGAGAGAATATATGACATTAGACTTTATACCACCTCGCACAAAATCGGACTAAAGACATATTTTCCAAAACTAAATCTATGACCAATTTAGTTTCGAGTGACGCTTTGTCGGCTGATGGGTAGACATCAAAGAGGTATCCTCTTATTAATATCTAAAGTCGACATAACCAAACTTGTGAAATACAAAAGAGAATAAGCTGCACTTGAAAAACTTAAAAACGTATTTAAATCGGACCTTGCAATATGCCCAAAGAAAGTGTATTAACAATGTTAACTTGCGATACACAAAATTAGAGTATCACAGAAACATGTCGTGTTGCGGTTGAGTAGTAAACGCTATCAGTCATAAGATGCAAAATGAGAGTGGCCATTGCGGTGAATTCAATAACTCGACTGGCTGGTTATCTTGCTCGAACGACGCGCGACGGGCAACAGATGGACAGATTGAAAAAGTGTACATCAAGCCAAAATTCATTCAATTAAAACATACGCCCATGAGGAAGAAAGACGATTTAAGGAAAGGACAGGTAACTGATTACTAGAAGTACAAGACCAAGAAATATGTTTATAGTAAGTTTTTTCTTTTTCTTATTTACAATATCCTGGCATACATTTTGTGATCTATGAATTCTAGTTGGCCTTTCTTTGCTATATGATACGTCTGATAAGTTGAAAGGGAGTCTATGTTCAACAGTTGTGGATGTTACAGGTGCAGATGATGAAAATGATGATCTGAAATAAAATACTATATTTTATTATTTTTTTTATTTTTTTTATTCGCCTTATTTATATTAGCTAGAGAAATTTAATCAAGGCATATAAAATGAAATTACGTGATGCAAAACTTGGTAGACGTATTACATTCATAAGTATCTTGATTAAATTATTACTAATTAACATTAAGAAATTAATTGAATTTTTTGTCATGAGTCTTTTTATATTTGTTTTAAAGTAAAACCAGACTGCTTAATCATTAACTTCAAAATGTGATTTACAGGTTCGATAACACAAACGTCGTCTACACCTTAATTTATTAATAAAATTCCTCATATCTTCCTTGCCGAAGTATCTTTTTCTCGTGGATTTTGAGCCTCTAACATTTTTTGTAACATTTGTCACTTTTTTATTTCTACATTCTATCATCCTTTACAGCATCTTTATGAGAGGATAATATAAGCAGCATAAGCTGGATTTTCTGTATGTTTGCGTATCTGAATTTTGTGATTTTGGGCATCACAACTATAAGAGATTTTTCAGTCGAACCTACATCTAAATTAATTACTTTCTTATATTTCTTGTCTTATTATACCCTTAATCGAATTGAATGGGAATTCATAAAAGTTTTTTGTTGGAAGTTCAAATTCGTTCAACCGCGCCCAAAATTTTGTACACTAGATTTCCTCTTTGACGAAGACTTCCTGGGATTTCCTTCTGGGTGTACACCAGATTTCCTTCAAATTGCTGTAGGGAACGTCTAGAAAATGAACTATTTGCTTCCAGATCTTAAATGTAACTTAAATGACTCATAATTCCATAACATTGTTACGTGTTTGCGCCCCTTTTGTAAACACCCTGTATTGTGAATCCGGAAATTATAACACCAGTCTAACACTAAGCATTAATTTATTAACTTGCGTAGTAATTACAACAACTTTACTACACACTAAAAAAAATTTGTTTAGAGCAAACAAAAATTTTGTTGCGTATATACAAAGCAATTTCTTGGTTGATGTTAATAAATTTTTGTTGCTCCAAACAAAATTGTTTGAGGTAACAAAAATTTATTAACATCAACCAAAAAATTGCTTTGTATATACGCAACAAAATTTTTGTTTGCTCTAAACAAATTTTTTTTAGCGTGTAATATTACACTGAGTACTATAATTCAATATTTCAGTAGCTTTGTCACTTTTTTTACACCTTAATCTATTCTCACTATTTGAACTGACTATCTGAACTAAACTGTCCTGCTAACTGAACTGTACTGTCCTCACTCGGCTTCACCATGCCTTTATGTACCCAAAGATGAGGGCTCCAGAATATTCTCTCAACTTTC
This sequence comes from Rutpela maculata, assembly GCA_936432065.2. Lineage (NCBI taxonomy): Eukaryota > Metazoa > Arthropoda > Insecta > Coleoptera > Cerambycidae > Rutpela > Rutpela maculata. The sequence continues at coordinate 38,150,185 of OW386287.2, read as the reverse complement.
TAGTTTATGACACAGCGCGCCATCTTTAGGATGATGGCCAAACTAATCAACCAACTTAATTCTTTGTTACTTATACAAGGAACATGAAAAATTCCCATAGCTGGGGTATAAATCTGCAATATTTTGTTGTTAAATATACGTAAGCTACGAACCAATATAGATATCCGTATTTTTCTCAATTGAGGAGTCATTATATCAGACACATTTAAATTTGGAACTAACCGTTAAAGTGTGCTTTATTTTTTTAACTATATTTTAAAAATAATTTTTTTCACAACTTTTATTAAGTATGGAAAATTAGATCCTTTTTACAGAAGGCTGTTGATAATATTTTATGTGAATTTTGGACTTTTTTATGTATTTGAGTATGAATTATTTATTCATTTATAACCGTCAAATTTGCACCTTCCAATTTCTTGTTTTGAGAAATATAACAACAAAGACTCTCAAATTCTCTCACCAACAATTTATTCATATCAAATTAGACCGTGCACGTTGCAGCACCCCTGGAAGCCCTAGTTGTGGAAATTTATTTTTTATTCCTTCCCTTAGATAGATCCCATTATTTTAATTATACAGTTCAGCGAGCAATTCTTGTAATAATGAACTTAATGGCCTTTGTTCGGCCAAAATAAATTATATTAATCGCATACGGCAGTATATCGAAACATATTAAATGAGGGCAAATATTTTAAAAATTTGAATTTATTGTAATTCATTCATTTAACGTATTACAAATACAAGCCAGGGGAAACAATAGTATTTCAATAATGGGAAAATAATAAAAATTAAATTTTTGGCATTTGAAATACTAACAAGACAAAACTACATAAAAATAATAAAATTATGAATGATGAAATATGTGAAACAGCTGATTATTTGAAAACTTTATTATCACAAGCATTATATTATATAATTTGTATATTCTAGATTTCCTTTTAAAAAAAACTGACATTATTACTTAAAATATATTATAATTGGCATGTTCCTAAAAAACTTAATATATATTTATAATTAGTTTAACTCATAAATGTTGCCCTTATTACCAATATCTGAATATGTGAAATTTGGTAATAAAAATTCTAACTAAAACAGACATAGAAATTGCTTGCCTCAGTAGCTTATTGTCAATGGCTACGCTCGAGTGGACTTTTTTGGACAAAATTCGCCCAACAACTGAATTCGCAACGAAAGCTAATATATTTTTTTTAAATTGCATAGAAAGGTTGTTGCTACAACATGGTGCTGCTACAAAGTGACTAAATTAATTTTGACCTGCAAAATTTTAAAACAATTCCTATTAAACTTTCCAGTCTAGTCAATTTTGGGTATATTTTGAAGTTTTTATCAAATTAGTTCAAATAGAACATATCTTTATTACAAAATCCAATGGAATTATTAGGATAAAATGTCTATTGTATTAGTAATCAGCTAATCTAAAATATATAAAACATATAAATCCGGTGAATTTTGAAATAAAGATGTGTTATATTTGAAATAATTTGATAAAAACATCAAAAATACCCAAAATTGACTAAACTGAAAGGTTTTATAGGAATTGTTTTAAGATTTTGCACGTCAGATTTAATTTTAGTCACTTTGTAGCAGCACCATGTTGTAGGAACAACCTTTCTATGTAATTTAAAAAACAATGTTAGCTTTCGTTTCGAATTCAGTTGTCGGGCGAATATTGTCCAAAAAATGTCCATAATTACCTACTGTGCGTCTCCTTTACTGTCTCAGCACCTTTCCAAAGAATTCATAATGCTTTCGCATTGCCCTCCTACCATTTCCTTTTATCTTCCCCTATCTTCCCTCCACCTTCCCACCACCCTTCCACCATACTCCCACCATCTGCCACTATCTTACCATCACTGTTCTCTACTTCCTCCCGCCCCCAACTTCTCCCACCCTCCATCTGTAGATGTCTTTCTGTGGATGTTTTATCTTGTGCGGGTCAATCCCTTGCATTTGATATATTATATCGTTTCTGGTCCCCGTCCGCATAATCGGCAGCCTAGGTCGTTATAGAATTTTCTGATTATTTGCAGGTGGTTCTTGACAGAAAAGGATCCTGGTAGAAGTCTTGTTATAATTCTCAATTGCATGCTGTTCTTATTGAGCAGTTGCTCAGTTTGTTTTGACCATGGTCCTTTAATGAGTGTCTTCCTAGAATATTCTTTAAGTTGCTTTTATAGTCCCTGTGGCTCAGCTTTTGGTGGTACCTAGCACGGGTTCTGGGGCAGATAATTTGTTGACTGCTCCTTATCTAACAAGATCACCAGTCTTTTCATTACTGCCTATTCTGAAATATCCAATGGTGCCATCTGTAAATAATATACATGAAACCTGACCGACAGAGAAAGGCATATTATTAATGTAGATGAGGAATATAATGGGCCCCAGAACAGATCCCTGCCGAATATTATTTTTAATAAGTAGTAATTCCCTACTAAATAGGAAGTAAGCGATTCAAGCATAGTTTACTTTATGCCATAGTATTCTAATTTGTGCAGCAGTATTTCTGTATTGACGCAGTCGAAAGGCTTAGCGAGGTCGCACTCTGTAGTCATGAAATTTGTGCTAGTCAAAACCATCGACTATATTTTCAACCATTTCTAGTAAGCTTTAGCGGTAGATTTATTTTTTCGAAATCCGAACTCCACATCTGAGAAAATATGCTTATCCACGCAGTATTTGACTAACCTATGTTTAATATAATTATTTCAAATATTTTACTACTTATTGGAACGGTTGCTATTGGAGAAAAATTATCAGGGCAATTCAATTTCCTTTCATATGCAAGGGTCAAATTTTGGTTATTTTAAGCAGATTAGGTCATTTGCTTTCATGGATACATTTATTAAACAGTACCGTTAATGGTTTAATAATAGCCCAGGAATTTTAGTTTTTGACCCGGAATTAATTATTGTAAAGCTGAAAATTTGTAGGATTGTAGTTTTGGTCCAGGACAACATACTTTCCCCCGTCGGCTTCCCCGTTTTTGCAGAAATTGCAAAGCTGGCTATAAAATGCAGTAGAAAGGTTGTTGTTGGTCCGATTTGGGTCGAAATGATCATAAAAACTTCGGGGAAGCATCTTCGTTCGTATTTCAGATGTTCCACGCATATTTTTTCATAATTTTTCGTTCCAGTGCTGTCGAAATTTCAAAAATTGAAAAAATTGCGGATAAATCAAGACTCCGAGGGGAAAACTTACCCGAATAAACATTTCTCTTTATACTTTGGACTTTCCATTGGTATGTTTACCTTTTCTGTAGCGTCACCCGTTATGGAGCTACGCCACTCTAAGTGTCGCCACCGGCGGCCGCGGCCGTCATGCACCCGGTGGAACTGCCCTGGCTGCGCTGATGAGAATTGTTGCGAATTCCTGTTTATATATTGTAGACGTTTTATAAGATTTATTGAATGAAATTTAACTTGTCAGACTCAGAAAATTGCTTGGCACAGGAAATTAGCCGTAGCAAGAGTTGGCTGCCTTGGAGAAGGAACCGAAGCCAGGCCCAAGAGTCCTGATTTTCACCCCCAGTCCTCCGGGTTGAGGTTGACGACTAGCCTTTGCTGGGCCTGCAAAAAAGCACATGCACATTAGTTGAGACATGCAAACTTTTCGAGAGATTAAGACACCAGCGTATTAGGCTACTCAGAACATTTCTCTAGAACTAGCGAATATCTTAGGACTTACCTGCATGTCACATGTACGGTGATAGATGAATTTTTGTTCACGAGATCTTTAAACAACTCCTCATTTTCAGTGTGTCTTCTTTCCACACTAGCCCGAAGCAAAGTTGACAGTCCACCCTGAACTACCACAACACAAACGCCTATGCCCTCCATGACTTAACTACGATCACTCAATTTTCCCCCATCAATGAATCGATGCACACACTCCGAGGACAGTTACAGCTACTGCCGTGCCGTACGCCTGCTTGATTGTCTAGACCAGACGTGATTGACGCAACAATGAACGCATTTAACTCTCCGAGTGTCGCCGCGCGGCGACACTCGGAGTGATGTAGCTTCGTAACGGGTGACGCTACAGAGAAGGTAGACATACAAATCAAAAGCCTAAAGTATGAAGAGAAATGTGTTCGGGTACGTTTTCCCTCTGAATCCTCATTTAACCGCAATGGCGCCATTTCAAAGTTTTTTAAATTTTTGAAATTTTGACAACACTGAAACGGAAAATTATGAACAAAATATGCGTGAAACATCTGAAATACGAACAGATATGCTTCTTCGAAGTTTTATGATCATTTCGGCCCATGTCGGATCAGTAACAATCTTTCTGCTGCACTTTATAGCCAGCTTTGCAATTTCGATGACTTAGACCCTTGTTGCTCCGCAACAACGGGGAAGCCGACGAGGGAGAGTAGGGGACTTTTTGGTACCTGTTGTCCTGTACCAAAACTACAATCCTGCAAATTTTCAGCTTTATAGTAATTAATTCCGGATAAAAGGGATATATTGACTAAAACTCCTGGGCTATTAGGGGCTTGAGGGAGCCTTTATCATATTATAGCGTTCAAAGAGTAATGATCTAAACTGGATGCACTTTTTAAATGATGTATTGCTTCTCTTACATCTGATTCCAAAATTGGTTGCATTATTTTGTTTATTTTGTTTACTTTTTCTTTTTATGTACTACCAATTTATGATTATTATATTGTTAATTTAGGTTTAGATAATAAAACATTATCATATAATTTGTTCGTTTCATACTGTTTATTCATTAGGATTTTACTATTTGGGTTTTTAATCTGTTATATACTTGAATAAAAATTAATAAACAACCAAATATATACATAAATAAATGCTAATGTAATACATTAACAATATTAAAGTTTATTGTACGAAAGAAAGAAAATTAAATACGTAAGATGTATTGTTTTAAAGTCTTAAAATTACGTATAGCTCCCTGACTACTTCAAAATTAAACACAAAGGCCTACATTATAAGCTAAACTGACCTTGGCTACATTCGAAGCCGAGGCAGTCGTATAAAATTCGCGAACGAAAAAATAACTAACAAAAAGAGCTGCATTGCTGAGCGTCTGGACCATATATAGGTCGGCTGGTTATATAAGCCTGTTTGTTGTTTTTTTTTTAGTTTTTCTTGGTTTGCCACATGTCTGGCTGCAAAATGGCATCTGCTATGAGGCAGCACGCGCTTTTCGAATATAGGTGAGCAAGTTCTTCGTATCTGCCCTACGGAAAATAGTTAATTATATGCCTTTCAACAGCCCACTGGTTTCCCTTTTCTGCCAGAATGTATGCTCCGCAGCCATATGTTAATATTTCTAATTTATTATAACGATATGTCTAGCTTTACCTACTATTTCCTAGAAATTTTTATAATGGTAATTTTAATTCAACATGAAACACTGATTAAAATTGTTTGTCTGATGCCGAGGCTTGTTTTTCGGTTTCAGCTGTTCCAGACGTGCTCGTTCTGCAATTTAAATTAATTGTATGTATCAGAAAGATAAGTTCTAACTGCCACAAAGCACACTGATGGTAATGATAATTTCGGGTAATTATAGACGACAACCGCAAACAAAGCTATTCAAATGTTATGTGCTTACAACTTTTAGGGCATTAGGTGGCCGAGTGTAAACGAGGAAAAGAAGCTTGTTACTTGAATTTAGCCCTGTCGTTCTAGAACTCATGCTCATAGCAAATCTGTTGTCTATATTTTTGTTAATACCTTGATACAGGGTGTTTCATAAGTAAAATATTAAATAAAAAATGTTATTTACGATATGGTGTCTGATCATAAACATATTTCCTTGTCTATCCTTTTAGAAGAGCTAAAATCTAGAGCAATACTTGATATTGGCCGTACCAGTTTATATAAAGTGATTAAAAAATTAAGTTTTTCCTTTAAAAAAGATGACAGCAGAAAAGTACTGTGTGAAAGACCACAAATTTATCTGAAACGGCTAGAGTTTTTACGCAAATAAGTAAAAAAATTGAAAAGTAATGACCCCAAAAATGTAGGATTTTTAGATAAAACTTGGATCTTTAGCAGTCCCCCTCTGCTAAAGATCCAAGTTTCATCTAAAAACACTAAATTTTAGGCAAGATGATTCCAGTAAATCAAAAAAGCGTCGTACAGCTACAAAAGGTAAAAGATTTATAGTTATACATGCAGGATCTATTCATGGCTTTGCTGAAGATGCGAGTTTAGTTTTCTCCACCAAGAATAAGTCAGCAGATTACCATGACAACATGAACTCTGAAAATTTTGAAAAGTGGCTGACAGTGAGACTTTTGCCGGGGTTACAAAATCCAAGCGTTATTGTTTTAGATAATGCTAAGTACCACTCTCGGGTTGAAGAAAAAATATAAACATGGTTAGAGACCAAAAACATAGATTCAGTGATACCACATGTAAAATAGAATTGCTCCAAATAGCTGGAGCTAACAGAACAGAGCAACACTATGTTGTCGACAAATTAATTAAAGAGTATGGACATGAACTACTGCGGCTTTCATATCACTGTCAGTTCGACCCAATAGAACTTGTTGAATTTGTAAGGAGTATTACGACAAACACACCGGGAAAGATGGTTTTAGTGACGAAGCCGTTCTTGCTATGTGGAATGAAGCTTTATCTCAAGTGTCGGGCTCAATTTGGTCCAAGTGTATAAATCACACAAATGAATTGATTTTAGAGACATATGATCGAGAGGTTCATAATGAAGAAGTAATGCCACCCATTATAAATGTTAATAATGAAAGCGATTATGAGGACTCGGAAGAATTAGACATTGACGAAGAAGACTAAATTTATTTATTTATCTTATACTAGGCATTTGTATTTTACTGCCATATTTGTTTTATATAGGGTTCGGCATATTTAATATTAAGTATATATTTTTATTGTAAGATTACATATACTTATTTGACAAAATTCTATTAATGAATAAAAAAAAATTAACTGCATCTATTTAAGTGTATTTATTTTGTATATTTACTCTGTCATATTCTTTACTTGAAACCAAAGCAATTCAATATTATAATTTATTTATTTAACTTAAATTACCATAAATTTACAATAGATGTATTATTATATATGCTTATAATTCAATTTCCTTTAAATAAATCTAATTAAATACATCAAGTAAAACATAAAACAAAGCGACGCCACTGTGTATTCGAAAACACCAACGTGCCTACGGCTTCTTAGTTCAGACGTTCGTGACGTCACACCGGGACTCTATCAGCGAACAGACTCTAATAAATGTACCTGATCATCACATGCAACAAAATCTATTGGTGTTTGAATTTGGAGGGGTGAAACTCAAAGATTAACAAAGGCTTATCAAGTGGGTATGATTTAAATGGTCATCAAAATATTTCATTTTCGTTACCCAATAAAATGTAATTGGGCAGCAAAATTAATTATTGATCAGCAAATTAAATGAAAACAGTCATCTCCTCATGTTGTTATGGGGAGCTTTAAAACTAAATAATAACAAACGTGAAGGTTAAAGCACCTTTGATCGACATATTTTGTTTAGTGGTCGAGATCTGGAACTAGATTATATTAAATAGGTAAAGCAAACAAGTAAGAGTCCATAAAATTGGAATTTAGTGCATGTACGAGATGCCAAGGTCTTAAAAAAAATTTTGGCACCCCACTATCACCCCCACCCCATTATTAAGAGGGGTAAAAAATAAAATTGTGATGTAATGTGCGTACAAGACCCAAAAGCCTCAGAATTTGTTTTTCCACCAGCCGCCCCCATCACCACCCCCAAAATTTGAAATTTTTTTTTCTTTAAATAGGCTTAGAATGTCGGTTTGTGAACCACGTATATACTATAACAAAATCTTGAACTAGAATAACTAGATTACATTTTGGTCTTACTCAAATTTGAATTTAGTACATGAACGAGAAGCCAAGGTCTTAAAAAAATTTTTGGCATCAGCCACCCTTGCTACCACCCTCATTATCACTCCTATCACATTATTAAAGAAGGTAAAAAAGTAAAATTGTGACTTAGTGTGTGTACAAGAACCAAGAGCCTCACTATAGGCATCATCCAACCCCACTACCGAAGTAGCATATCGTTTTACGGGTTTTTGTGGTAGACGATATCAAATGTATATTATTATAGGGTTCTAATGAATAATTACATAGGTCTGCAACAAAAAAAAAAGGTCTTGTCCTAAGATTATCATGTAACTTTTCTGAAGTACTTTGATCCACTGAAGCTAATTTGGGACCAAAAAAATATCCTAGCATGTCAGATTTCCTCTACCACCCTTTTATTCCCTAAAAAGGACAAAAAAAGGTTCTAAGGTAATTTTTCTGAAGTATTTTGATGTGCTGAAGCTAATTTTGGACAAAAAAATTCTATCATATGTCATCAGTTTCCCTCTATCCCCCCCCTTTTTCATAAAAAAGGCAAAAGTTCCTGCTTGTCCTAAGGTTTTGATCTAACATCACTGAAGTATTTTGACGCAGACTTTAAGGCTTGAGGAATAAGGCAATATATCTGACCAGCATGTTCAAAGTTTAATTTTAAAACAATCTAAAAACGTACTCTTCGCCTGTTCACTGAACTTTTTATATAACTGTTACACATTCTATAGGATACTCTTCGCAGTTTTTTGTAAATAATGTTAGTTTTAGACATTTTTAATTTTATAGTACGAACTTAGTTGGTAAAATAAAGTACAAATAAAAAAAAAACTATACCATACCCCATTTGGGTTTCGAACCCGGGACCCTTGGATTCCGAGTCAAAAGCGTAAGAACTACACCACCACCTTACACGTAAAAAAACGTAAATTTTTACATTATAAGACACGAGCTAAAATCATATTTTCACGGTTGCATATTACATTATGAAATGTATATTTGTAAAATATATAAATATTTAGATATTAAAATGAAATATCATTTCACCAAATTTATAATCAATTACAAAAACATAAAAATCAAAAATTTTTTTTTTTAAATTTAAATCATTAATAACATTTTTATTTACCGATCGATTTTGTTCAAAAACAATAGGGTTCTTCCTCTAGCTAACACTAATTTACTGTCCAAATTTCAGTACAATCGGATTTTTCCTTCTTGAGTTATCGTGCTTACAAGAAACGTGACGGACGGACGGACGGACAGTTGTTCAGAATTCGTTCACTAACACAATGATATTGAAAATTTTTTCTCTACGAGCGATATATACAATTTTAGAAATGTGCCGATCAAATACAATATACTCTTCGTTTTTGCGAAGAGTATAATAAGGTAGGGCGACCTAGGGCAGTTACCAGAGATAGACATGATAACACAAAAAACGAACTGTAGAAACAAGTTATTAAAAAATTTTCGTGAAAAATATTTTTATTAATTTATTCTTCCACATTGTTTTTAATTCGCACATTCTAAGTAAAAAAACCGCTGCCCAAGGAATCACTACTTCCACATCCAGATTTTCTATCCAAGTCACTCACAACAAAAAAATTTCGTATGTGAAAATAATTGTTTATGGAACTTTAATAATATAATATTTGAAATCCTCTACCCCAAAACCCATAAAACAATACCCCGCATCGGTAGTGGGGTGGGGGTGGTGATAAGAGGTGGTAGTGGGGGGTGGATGAAGTAAAAAAATATTTTGAGGTTTCTGGTTCTTGTACACACACTAAATCACATTTTTTTTCATCCTCTTTAATAATGGGGTGGGGGTGGTAATGGGGGTGGCTAAAGCCAAAATTTTTTTGAGACCTTCTCTTATATATACTAAATACCAATTTTATGGACTCTTACCTGCTTGATCTACCTATTTACCCCAAATTTACCCCAATTTACCCCCCAACCCTTCGACGGAACAAGATGAAAATATAATCTAGTTCTAGACCTCGTTAAAGTACATATGTGTACCAAATTTCAAGTCAATATTTCAAACGGTTCCAGAGTAAACGTGCGCACAAAAAAAAGTTACAGACAGACAGATCGACAGACAGACCGACAGACAGACATTTTTTTTTCGCTCAAACTTAAAATCTCGACGTTTCATAACATTCTAAGCCTATCTGAACAATAAAAATTTAAAAAATTTTTTTTGTCGTTACTATACTTCCACTGGATGTGGAAGTAATAGATTCGAGTTTAGACATGGCTTGGTTTCATCATCCCCGATGTTGTGAACTTAGTTGACGAGAAGTACATTGAGTGTAGTGATCACTTTTTCGATATTTGTGTAAATTACTTCAGTGCCATAAGCATCTAAGAAAAAACAACACGAAGCTTCATGTTATGCTTAAAAAACCGCTACCTAAGAAATCACTACTTCCACATCTACATTTTCTATACAACGAAAGAAAATTTGATGACTTATAAAACGAAATGCCATATCGGTAGTGGAGGTAGGTGGCTGATGCCAAAAACATGTTGATCTGTTATTTGGTTCTTGTAGACACATTAAAGCACAAAAAAAATTGACACCTTTGCTTCTCGTACATACTCAATCCCAATTTTATGGACTCTCACTTGCTTGCTTTACCTATTTACCTCCATTTACCTCCTAATCCTTCAACGAAATAAAGATCAAAATATAATCTAGTTCCAAGTCAATATCATTCATCATTCCAGAGTAATCGTGTGCACAAAAAAGTTGCAGATAGACAGAACGACAAACAGAATTTTTTTTTGCTCAAACTTAAAATCTCGACTGACGTTTATTGACATTCTAAGCCTATTTGAGCAAAAAACCCTTTACAATACATCTGCTCCACTACACAGATGTAGATGTCGCTCCTGGTGCGGTGTAGCGGACTAAACAGGACTAATAAGAAATTGTTATATACGATGGTGATCACCCCCGGCCATCACATACGCGGCGCCGGTGTGGTGCAGCATCCCGGCCACGACAATGTGGAAACTTAGAATTTTAGAACATAAATTTATGCGCCTCATTTCAGACTCCGGTAGGTACACCTCCCTCAGAGATCTCTACGAACGTTGCCACGACAACCCCACTAGCGGACTTTGTCCAGGAAATATCACAGAAATTCTATCAATTCAAACTGGGCAATAGTCCGTTAATCCGCGATATAACACGAATCAGACAGCATAATGCCATACTTTTCGATATAAGACACCCTACCATACCAGGCGTTGCCTATCTTTCGACAACCTCTCTAGCCAAAACTTTCCTATACCACAACTTCCCTTTCACTACCTTTTACTTTTCACCACCTTTTACACTCAAACCACTTTCCATTCCCTCTATTCGTCTCCTTTTTGTTCTTTTGACCTTTTTTGTTCCTTTTCAAAATCCCCTTTCGACCAATAACCTCTTAAAAATTAAAACCTTTTAAACCACAACTTCCTCCCCGCCCTACCTTTCCGGAGGCAGGCTGACCACCGGACGAAGGACGTCACTTGTTTGAACGGGTTTTTTCGTTGAGCTTTTTCCCGTATCAACAACCAGAGTTCTCTAAAAACAGTGCGCGATGTGCGCGCATTAAATAAAAACCACCAAGTGTAGCTTTAAGTATTTTAAAACTTCCCCTTTAGTTATGTTTACAAATTGTTAGATTTAAGTTTTTCACGTTAAGTAGGAGTTCTAACCCCCTCCCAATATCTGTCGTTTTAGCCAGATTCAGACCCGCTTCACCCGACCGCACACTTACCACGACGTTGCATGTCGTGGTTGTGTGGTCGGCTCTGGACTGGGATCTGTTTCAGGCGCATAACTGTAACTGCTAATTTAAAATAAATTTGATTTGATTTGATTTTGATTTGATTTGATGTGGAAGTAAAACAAATATTTTACTCTTCAAGTAGATCTTAGACCCAGACAATTCAATGGATGATTTAAAAGAAACGGATCTGATTATCGAAAGTAAATAATAATTAATTTTGCTTCTTAATAATTATAATTGGTGAGTTTTATTGTTCGTTAAGTTTTATTAATTTTAATTTGATAAGTGGTAAAAAATATAGTCGACATCAAATAAAGTTTGGTTTCAGCTTCTCTCAATGATGCCAACTTACTTGGCGAGATCTACATTAAGTGTAATGTTCAATGTTTTAATGTGCCATACGCATATAATTAAAAAAGAAATGAAGTTTCATGTTACGTCTAAAAAACAAATATCTTATTATTCTAGTAGATCAAACACTAATACAATTTAACAGATGCAGATGGTTCAAAAGAAAACAAATCACATCGTGAAAAGTTAATAATTCTTTCACAGAAAATTTATGTTGTTTCTCAATATTTTTAATGGATAAGTTTATTGTTTGTATTAAGTTTTGTTGCTTTTTATTTCATAATAGATTAAACGTTTTATTGTTCATAACAAAGTTTCCTGAACCTGAACGTCACTCGATGAATTACCCGTGTATAGATAGTATAATAGTAGTAATTTGCGAAGGCGTGCGGCAGGATCGTGTCCCACGCCAAAAATAGTTATTTTGTGACTATTAGTTAATTAATAGGAATTCTAACCGACTTTTAGGCGTTTGCTGAATGTATTTTTGTAGTCATATAATATAATAAATAGAAAGATATTAGACTAAAATAATTTTGGTATAAACATATTGATGTAAACTAAACACTATGTAATTTTTAATCAAATCTTAGAATAGGGAACTTCTATTAATAAAGAAAATCACCGCTTTAAGACTAGCGCTCTGTATTTATTACGGAGAGACTCTTTTACTAAAGTTGCACCCTAAAGAACTCCTTGGGAATCACCCAGAAAGAACAATATTAAAAAAGGTCTTTTTTGGCTCATCCGTGGTAAAGTGTGGAAACCATCTATTTCACTAATTTTGGGCTGCTGAAAACGAATCCGTCACCCGTTTTGGCGGAAAATCTCGGGAACGCATTAAAAAAACAACCCTTATTTGGGAGTGGTATTGAAATGGATATTAGTTTAAGTATTAGGTTTCGATAACTAAGTAGAAAAAGAAGTAAAAAAGCCAAATTCACCACTTCAATCCTCCTCGCCATTCCCTCACTACTCCTGAGAAGGTTGTAAGCTACTGTAACTACTATATAGTTATTTACATATTTTTTTAAAAAACCGGAACACCTCATTGAGTGGTTGCTATCAGAATATACTAATCTGATTACTTCTGAGTACACTCATACGCCCCCTAAAAGGGGCGGGTCTCACTTTCTCAGGGATATTGATCGGTTTTAATTACAAAAAAAATCCTAATACTCAGTTGAATGTTTTTTTATCATATTAAGGTGACTTAGCTAATTCAGATCACTCCTGAATATTTCTTAGCCCTCTAAGGAAAGGGTGTCAATATCCCCTTTAAAAAATGTTGCTTGATTTTTTATAGTAAAAATTATTTAGTTATTTAAATAATTCTTGTTTGTTACAATGGCAGTCTTTTTTTTCTTTTTCCCTCAAATTCCATATCTACCCACGAAAGAAGTGAGAGTAACTACTTTGGGACTTTCGATTAGTTGTTATTACAACAGAAATCCTTCATTACCTCTTACATGGATTTCTATCATAATAGCGTAACTAACTGACTTCAAAAAGTACCTTGGTCGGGGGCAAAACCCCCGAGATATTTCTGAGATAGTAATCTCTATGCCACATCCTCACCTCCCGCAAAACAGGTAAATCGTACTTTAATATATATATTTTCAATAAGTATTTATGGATAATTTTTTGAAGTCACTAAGTTACTCTATTACGATAGAAATCCATGTAAGAGGTTATGAAGGGATTTCTCTTGTAATAAAAACTAATGGAAAGTCCCAAAATAGTTACTCCCACCTTTAGTGGGTAGATTTGGAATTTGAGGCGACCATAAAATGAAAAAAGATTCCCATTATAACAAACAAAAATTATTTAAATAACTAAATAATTTTTTACTATAAAAATCAAGCAACATTTTTTAAATTGACACCCTACACCAGCTCCTTAGAGAAATTCAGGGGTGATCTGAATTGGCCAAGTCACCTTAATATGATGAAAAAAACATTCGGCTGAGTATTTGGATTCTTTTAATTGTAATTGTAATTGTAATTAAAACCGATCAATATCCCTGAGAAAGTAAGACCCGCCCCTATTAGAGGTGAGGAGGCGTATGAGTGTACTCAGAAGTAATAAAATTATTATATTCTGATAGCAACCACTCAATGAGGTGTCCTGGTTTTTAAAAAAATATCTAAATAATTATACAGTAGTTTTAGTAGCTTACAACCTTCTTGGGGGTGGTGAGGGAATGGCGAGGAGGATTGAAGGGGTGAATTTAGTTTTTTTACTTATTTTTCTACTTAGTTATTGAAACTTAGTGTTTAGACTAATATGAATTTCAATGTCACCCTCCAAGTAAGGGTTGTTTTTTAATGTGTTCCAGGGACTTTTCGCCAAAACGGGTGACGGATACGTTTTCATCACCCCAAAAATTAGTAAAAAAAAGATGGCTTCCACACTTTACCACGGTTGGGCCAAAAAAGCCCTTTTTTAAGATTGTTCTTGGTAGGATTCTTCTGCCCCCAGACGTTTTCCTGGTTAATCTGCCAATACGCTGCGTTGGTAGGAAAAATAATATTTGATTGGTGTGCTTGAAGTGTCCCATTTCTTCTTCTTCTTCTTATTCACAACGTCAGCCAGCCGTTTTCTGATTCATAAAAATTATTCTAGCAGGCCTCCGCTTGATGTGTGTGAAGTTAGAAATGTTTCTGTCGCAGCAAAGTTTTTGTTTAAAAAAATATAAGAGGCAGTAAATATCTTTAGAAGCGCTTAGTGCCTTTGCACCAGTGGTTAGTGTTTATTTATATTGGCTTCCTTGTCCCTACATACATTTATTATTACACGTCAGCGGTCATGCGGTTCGGGTGAAAACAATTTAACAGTTATCAGGTGATCTTTCAATTACCGCTATTAATTTTCTTGGAAGGTTAGCGTATTGGGGAGTTATACGCAATATATAAATACTACTATCAGGTACGTGGCGGTTTTCAGATTATATTTTTTCTCGAAAACTACGGAGAAAACTCTGATGAATTTTTCACAATACGTTAAAAAAGGAGTGTTCTTTTCAGCTGAGCTGGAATTTTTTTCGAAAAACCCGTAGGGGTGACATAATATTAACAATTTGCTAAGATAACCTTTTTTTGTCTTAAAAACTACAAAGTGTCCATTCTGATTTGTTCACAATGCATTAAGAAAGTAGCGTTCTTTTCAGCTAGGCTGGTAGTTTTTTCTAAAAATCTGGAAGGAGATATAATATTGAAAATTTGTCAACATGACGTAATCGGCGCTGGCGGACTATATTTTTTTCTCGAAAACTACAAAGTGTGCCACTCCGATTTTTTCACAGAACATTGAGAAAGTAGCGTTATTTTCAGCTGTGCCGGTAGTATTTATGAAAAATCCGTAAGGGGGGCGCAATATGCAATACTTTTCAGGATATATTAAGGAAGTAATATTACTTTCAGCTGTGCCGGTAGTTTTTTTCGAAAAATCCGCAGGGAGGACATCATATGCAAAATTTGTCAACATGATGTACGCGGCGCTGGCAGACTATTTTCTTTCTCAAAAACGACACAGTGTGCCACTCTGATCTTTTTACAGTATATTAAGAAAGTAGTGTTCTTGTCAGCTATGCTGGTAGTTTTTTTCGAAAAACCCGTAGGAGTGACATAATATGCACAAATGTTACCGATAATTTTCTTTCGTTATTTTTTCATGGAATTCAATAGAATTCGATCATCTAGATAAGCCGTTAAAATTTCAGCTTCATAAGTATATCCTTAGATATTCAATGTCAAAGATTGAGTGTCAATACAAAGCGCTTCGCCGACTCGCGACATCATTCTGCATAAACACTACTCATTTTAAACCAGCAAGAAGATAAAAATATATAATTTAACAATTTCAAAAAATTTTGAAATTGCCTTAAAAAGTGTTCTACTTTCGAACCAGAAACCTCAAAATATTTTTTTACTTCATCCACCCACATCGGTAGTGGGGTATCGTTTTATGGGTTTTTGGGGTGGAGGATTTCAAATATTATATTATTAAAGTTCCATAAACAATTATTTTCACATATAAAGTTTTTTCGTTGTGAGTGACTTGGATAGAGAATCTGGATGTGGATGTAGTGATTCCTTGGGCAGCGGTTTATAAGTAGATAACTACTGGCTAAATTTTATCTCAGTAACTTGAAACGAATGTATGTTCAGATTAATCTCATCTGTTGACAACCAAATTTTCAATGGCAACGTCTGCTCTAGTGAACATTTTTTTGTTAAGATAATGCAAATAATTTGTACTTTATAAGTTGATAAAATGTGTACATTGAAAACTATCGGACGTAAAACGGAGACTGGAGGAACTTCATCGATTATGATTTTCAAATCACACTTTATGTTATCTAATAAAGCGTCGTGTTTCCAAAAAAAAAAAAAGATGAGGGGTATTCCAGATCCCGGAATACCGTAATATTCAAATTAATAGAATTTTTTTGACCAAATGATAAAAAAAATAAAGAACATACTATACACAGGACTAATCCTTGTTTTTATTTTGTTTCAGGAATCCTCTCCAACTTTGACGCTCATATCGTCAAAGGTAAGCAGGCCATGCGACCGCAGCGTTGTCCAATCAAGGTGTGTGTAACTGTGTGCTTTTATTAATTTTACCAACTACCACAACATAGCAGCTACCCACCACTTGTTATGTTCACTGCGTGTCTGCATTGTGGTTGGTGTTTTTCTTATTTTCTCTAGCAGAGGTGTACGTATGAGAAAAATAGTAAAGAAATGACTTGAAGTTCTTTGAAGTATTGGAACCAGATGTAATTTGTAAAAATTGACTCTGGAAATCTGTATAAGAAATTCGAAACCGTAGATTTGAATCGTAATATTTTCTTCTTTAAATGACAGAACGAACAAAATTCAGTACGACAGTTTTTATTTTGAAAACTTGTTGAGAAAAAATCCAGAATAATGTAAAGATTCCTATCAATTAAAGCTCAACTGCGCATGTCGCCTCCGATCATGATCAAAACACAATATGCAGCATTAAAGCTTCTAGGACAAATTTTAAAATTTACTACTTATTTTCGTAATCGTACATTCATATACACTATTAAAATACTGGCAATCCAGCAGACGACCAAAAACGATAGCAGGTGTTTAACAAGAAGTGTGCACCTACTACTAAGTCAGTTTCAACTTCTACAACTGTATTTCCCAATATGCCTATTTCACTATGCATTATCTTACATTGAAATAGATATTTTAGCATCGATAAAATATTCGTCACATCTCAGTCTCCGTAGAATCTTTGTCTTCAAAACTAGTTTCGTCATATAATATCCTTAATTCTGTTTTAAGTTTCAACCTTCCTGTTTTAAATTTTAAAACATACATTCAGGAGATTATTTTTTATTTATTCCAACATTTACACTAAATATGAAGTCTTTTTTGTCTTAACACAATTCTTGTGGACGCTTTAGATTATTCGGATACGCCCAATGAAGAAGGCGAGCAAGATGATTAATGAGATTCACAGACAGAAGACCCACTGTTAAAAGTAAAATACCTTTTATAAGACACTGCGCTTTCCTAGTACCTATTCTGGTGGTTATTTGTATTGATTGTAGAGTAAAGCTTCAGTGTCAGTTCTTGTATCAAGCGTATACGAATTCAATTCAATTACAGGTCTGTTAAGTTTTTTCTTTCTTGAGCATTACTTTAAAAAATATTCATGATTCTCCTTTGAAGTAGTATCACATTATTGTTACAACTATGCAATGTTTGTTCCTCTGCAATTTGCAATATGATTCCTTCAACAAAAATGAGGATTCCAGTGTGATGGCAAATCTGACTAATGTCACAGTAATTCGACAATTGAAGAAACTACCATTACTAAACTTAGTTTACCTTATTCCGACATGCGATATAGATACTATTGTATCAGCAAGAACAGTATCATTAAAAAAAAATTCTCAGACTCACAAAATTGTGAAATGATAATACAGATGCAGTCTCAGTTTAGCCCCTGGTCTTCTTTTGGCAATAATTGACAGGACTGTTGACGACGACTTTATGGTTAAACCTAAGACTAATAAAATACCTAAAAAAATTCTATAACCTTGTTCATTGCTTTTAAAGCTGAAAAACCTTTGTGTGATGTACTTTCCAATCGGATTAAACAATCATTAATAATAAGAAAAACCTTACTTTCTGAGATAGTGGATGTACCTCAAATCTAATCAGCAGAAATTATTAATGGTGTTAAGAAGGTTTTAAATCTTTTTGGAACTGTGATTTTTGTCCTCTCCTCAAGTAACCACCATTTGATGAAAATTATCCACTTTGTACCTGAAAGTTTGATTACAACCATTCATTTTGTGTCTCCCAAAGTTATTCTTGTTCCAATAGTGACTTTAACTATTGCTTTATGCCCATATGATGCCAACTGGTTGTTGAAACGCCTTCCTGAACATGCCTATTAGTATCTATTCTTTTTTCCGTTTAGGTAGGTACTTCTTTTATCTTCATTGACTTGCCTATTACAGAAGCTGACGGAGGTCGATGGGTGTTCGAACTTGTAAAAATACGGACCTGTGAAATGCTGTAAGATGATACGAATTATTATGTTCAAAGGGAAACAATCATACGTCATAATCCTACTGAGTTAAATATAAATTGAGTGGTTAAAGGTGGGTGAAAGTAAAATAAATAGAACTTCCAGATTTAATTTGGCAGAAATTTACATCTCGGATGTCTAAATGATATTACAATACCCAAACCAGACAGAGATTACATTTCAGTAAATCCGATGAATTGGGTCAGACATGCGAGATAAAATACCTCGCAGTTATTAAGATGAAAATATAAAGGACCCCGCGCAAAAGTATATTAAGAGGCTTTTCGGTCAAATTTTTTTAAATTTTGAGAAAAAGTTCTCCTGGTTATACTGAACAAAAGTTCTCATGGGCACAATGCTCAAAATTCAATGATTCGGCCGCCAGTGGCCTTTGAAGTCTAAAAATATAAGGTTTTTATATAGTCCCTTGAGGTAAAGCTTTGACCCCAAAAGTTCTGTGACTGGACCGCAAGACATCTACTCCTCCATTTTCGAGTGCGGGGAATACGATGGTGACAACAGGGCCGGGCCCAGGGGGGGGGGGGGGCAGGGGGGGACCCCCCCCCCAAAGTTCGGGCAGTTGGTTCCAAACGCGGTTGGAAAAATCTAACTAATCATCTCATACAAAATATATAATATGAATTTTGTACTAACTCCTACAATTGCGAAATTAACACAATAATAAAATTATTAAGCGATTGGCAACCCTGTAAATATTTTATTTTATCAGTAGCGTTTTTTCCATTGAAGCTAGGGAAGCAAAGCTTCCCTTACACGACACGGAAACCCTATATTTAATATTAATTTATTATACATAAATTCATTTACTAGAAATACTAGAACTAGCAATGATTTTTAAATAGAATCTATGTTTCTACTTTCTACTACTGATCTAATATAATATTATCAGGTATACATACTTATTAGTTTTGTTTTGTTGTTAATTTTTTGATATTGTGATATTAGACAACAAAGTCTAACTTGGTATTTATGGAACTTTTTTCTGTTTCCACCTATTGTAATGATTTTGTATTGTATGAATGAATGAATAGTATTTATTTATCTAAAGATAATACATTACAGTAGACATAATATAGGCACTAAGTTAGTACATAAATTACAATTATATACAAATACGCATATTCTAACAACTCCTATTTTTAACAGACATACTTAACAAAATATACCTATATGCTTACATTTACATATTTTCTTTCACGTACTTAATAAGTTTCGATTTGAATAAACCAATACTATTAATAGTCTTCAGGTCATTGGGTAAAGAGTTATACTCAATGATACCTTTATGAAACAAACTATTGTAAGTGAGAGTTTTAGTTGTTCTATTTACGTAACAGTTGTCTTTGTTTCTAGTATTGTAGTTATGGACTTCATTTACACTCACTACCCTTGAGGATAAATATTCAGGCATCTTCTTATTCAGTGTTTTATAAACAAATAACATTGTTTGAATATACATATTCTTTTTTATATCCAGCCAGCCTAACACTTCCAACATTATATTAATGCTTGTATATCGATTTGCACCCAAAATTATACGCATTGCTTTATTTTGTAGAATCTGCAGTCTGTAACAATTTACTTGGGATACATATATAACTGATGAACAGTAAGTAAAATGGGGCAAAATAATGCTGTTGTATAATGTTACTTTTGTGTTTATGGAAATGTGTCCACTAATTCTATAAAAGTATCCTATTTTTTTACCAATTTTCTTAGAAATATAATCCACATGATTCTTAAATTTTAAATTCCTATCTATTAACAACCCCAGGTATTTAATTTCATCTTGAAAATCCAAGTCTTTATTTCCAATTTTTACTTTTATTTGTAAATCACAAAAATGTTTATATGCCCAATCGGATCCTATAAACATACACTTTGATTTTGTTTCATTTATTTTTAGCCTGTTTACATTAAATTTGTCAGTAAGCCTCTTTAAATCTTCATTAACCGTTGCAATCAAAGTTTCATAGTTTTTATGACTAAAATAGATTAGGGTGTCATCTGCAAAGAGATGTATTTTACAATTTATTAAAACTTTACCTAAATCATTAATATACAGAATAAATAACAGGGGACCAAGGACACTCCCTTGCGGGACTCCATTGTTGTTATAGCGGCTTTCAGAATATTGTTCCTCATATTTAGTTTTTTGGCATCTAAATGATAAGTAACTTTCCAACCACATTAAAGTTGTGCCAGAAAATCCATACCTTTTTAATTTTAGAATTAGAGTATGTCGATCAATTGTCTCAAAAGCTCTCTTTAGGTCTATGAAGACCGCACATATACCAAGTCCATGATTTATATCCTCTTTCCAATCAGATATTACAGACTGTAACGCTGTCTCGCAAGAGTGTTTGTCCCTGAATCCTGACTGATATGTACAAAGCAGATCGTTGCATTTTACATATTCTAATATTTGATTATATACTACAAGTTCTAATAGTTTTTCACAGAATGGTAACATATTGATAGGGCGCATCTCTTGTGCTAAGTTTGTATTAGGTACTTTTGGAACTGGAATAATAATGGATGTTTTAAATCTATCAGGAACGATACCTTTTTCTAAACTAATGTTAATTAAATTCCTTAAGGGATATCCTATGACATGAAAGAGTTTTTTAATTAATTTTAAATCTATCTCATCTATGCTACCGTTTTTACTTTGACTAAAGATAATTTCTTTCAATTCCTTTATTGATACTTGTTTAAATACAGTAAAAGTAGAGGAGCATAGTGGTATGGTGTTTGTTAATAAAGCTTCATCATTAATATTGTTATCAATGTTAGATACAATTGTTTCAATACTCTCAATATAATAATTATTTAACACTTTGGTAATGTCACTTGGTCTATGGTAGTATGCCTCATCACAAACAATTCCGCCTATTTTTTGCTTTTTGCATCCCAATATGTCTTTTAAATTAGACCACATTAATTTTGAATTATTTTTGTTTTTGTCTATCGTATCATGATAAAAAATTTGTTTTGAATTATCTATAGTTCTCGTTACTAAATTCCGACATTTTTTATACTCTACCCAGTCCTCATTATTTCCAGTCCATTTATATTTTTTATATGCGTTATTTTTGTTTTTGATAGCCTCTCTACAGTCGTCATTCATCCATTTATTATTTAACTTTATTCTGGTTTCTTTTAGGGGTGAAACTGTATCTAATGTTATTATTAAATTATCAAAAAAGGTATCAGTTACTTCATTTATATTCGTACTACTATATCTCCAGTCTTTTTCAACCAATAAATTTGATAATTTAGTATAATCTAATTTACCTCTTGTTAATTTGACCTGAAAACTATTAACGATATTATCTGTGTAAACATGTACAATGGAATGATCGGATATTATATAATTATGATCCACAGTTACATTTATATTTGCATGATTTCCAAACACTAAATCTATTGTAGTTTTACTAATATCCGTCACCCTAGTATATTCCGTCACGAACTGTTTAAAGCCAATATTTTCAAACATATTGCTTAAATTTCTTTTTATCGCATTGTTGTCTTTCCAGTTGATGTTAAAATCTCCTACTACTAGTATATTATAATTACAATTTTTTACCAAATTTACTTCAAACCAATTAAAAAAGTTATTAACAAAGTCATAAGCATTTCCACTAGGTGAACGATAAACAACATTGCCGACTTTGGTCAATCATTTCGACATGTCCCACACCATGTTACTGTATGGTCTTTATTATTATTATTCTTTTTTCTTCTTCTATTTTTAATATGATCAAAGACTTATTTTTGTTTAACAGTTCCTATTTTTTTATTTCATTAAACCAAGGATTTTTTTTATTTCTTTTAAGTAGTAAGTATTAGGTTTAGGTACATGAAGATAAAACAAAGATTGAACAAGGCCATTTTTCAAACGATACAAAAGTCACTCCATGTATTTTTTTCCGCAGAAACCAAAAATTATCATAACTGAAAACAAATAAATTGAAAACAAAAGCCACAAGACACAAAAATAGAGGGTTCGGGCTCATATGGAAAACCTGAAGAGCATGGACATTTCAGGGAATTTAAAAATCCTAAAGAAAATCATGTAAATCTCAGTGAATTTTAAATATTTCGCAAAAATCATGAAATTTTGAGTCACAATATGAAAAACAATAAACTACTTACGAGTTTATACTGTTATTATACTCTTTGCAAAAATGAAGGGTATGTTGTATTTGATCAGCACATTTCTAAAATCGTAAATATCACTCGTAGAGAAAAAATTTTCATATCATTGTGTTAGTGAACGAATTCTGAACAACTTTTAAAATGTCCGCCTGTCCGTCCGTCCGTCACGTTTCTTGTAAGTACGATAACTTAAGAAAGAAAAGTCCGATTGTATTGAAATTTAGAAAGTAAGTTAGTGTTAGCTAGAAGAAAATCATAATTTTTGTCGCTTGCACTAAAATGGAAATCGTGCGAAATATTATTTCCATAATATATATTTTTTTTGTTTATGAATTTTACTAATATATATTTCATAGAAGTAAAAGTTGAACTATGTATAATTGTCGAAAGATATGTATCATAGACAATCAATTTTCATAGCAATGGGTGGTGGCGCAGCGGCTGAAGCTTTTGCGTTGCAATCCAAAGGTCCCGTGTTCGAATCCCACACAGGTTGGATATTTTTTTTCATTTTTTTTCATATAAGTAACTTTTTTCACAACATTTTCACAACAAAGATGGTATCACAAAATTTAGGATGTCCAAAAACTAACATTATTTACAAGCAAATTACGAAGAGTATCCTATAGAATGTGTAACAATTATATATAAAAAGCTCAGTAAATTGGCGAAGAGTACGTTTTTAGCTTGTTTTAAATTTCAACCTTCGTTCGCTTAATGACTATTTTATAAAACAATTTTTTTTTTATATAAAATCGAAAATTAAAATAAAAATTATTTGATTATCTAAAATTACTGTTAACATATTAATAAGTAATTATTATTATTTGTCATATATAATATCATAAGTGATATAATTTTGTCGGCAAAATTTAATGATTATTAAGAGAGTTTGTTGCCATTGACAAAAATAACTCGCCTGACGGCTCGTTATTTTTATCTGTCAGTGTCAATCGCGAAATTGCCAAAACAGCAAA
The DNA here is from genome assembly GCA_936432065.2 of Rutpela maculata. Classification (NCBI taxonomy): domain Eukaryota; kingdom Metazoa; phylum Arthropoda; class Insecta; order Coleoptera; family Cerambycidae; genus Rutpela; species Rutpela maculata. Next base: position 38,126,404 of record OW386287.2, on the reverse strand, counting down.
CTCAAGTAGAATAACACAGCCACACAAAAAAAATAAAGTGTCTTGACCCCAGAGACTGACTAGGTAGACTTTATGTTTTTCGGGTCGCTGAATCCGAATCCGGGGTCCATTTGATCCCATATCATCAGGTTTAAGGTCATTTGAAGGTCAAATTGAGATAGGACCGTGAAAACTTCCGCAAAAAATTTATGTTTATGTTTTTGAGGTTGCTGAATCCGAATCCGGGGCTTATTTGATACCACCATGTCAGAATCAAGGTCAAATGTAGGTCAAACACATGAAATTCAATAATACAATCTTTTTTGACCCCGGATTCTGAAAAAGCAGAAAATTTTACGTCCAAATACATCCTGAACGGTTTATGGAAACGATTTCTTAGGTCATTTGTTGGTTATCAAGCGGTCAAATGCTTAGTTTCCATTTCTTAGCTGATATATCAATTGTAAATCGAAAACTTGCGTCTATGACTAGTTTTTGTGGTCGCTTATCACGATCCCGGTATCCATTTGATACCATGATGTATAAACTGAGGTCAAACGAAGGTCAAAAAAATAATTCGAATGATATAATTTTTTGGACCCTGAAAGATCATCTGCAGGTCAAATACAGATTTCTTTTGAATCTTTCAACTGAATTGTGAAACCGTCAGCATTAGCGTTACCCGATGTATACCACGAGGAGGTTGCGTGAACGGATTTTGTACATCATTTAACCCTTTTAAGAGTTGTTTTCGAGATGATAAATGGATAGGTGATCAATGAACTAAATAACAAATTATAAATTGAATAAATAAATAAATTAATTAATTCATAAATAAATAAGAATAAATAGATAAATAAATAAAGATCAATGTGCCTAGTTTCACGCAATGGCTCAATGATTCCGAATCTAATAAAGGTGAACTATAGGGTTATGTCAGTCTATAAACAGGGAATTCTTTTCCCTCTGTAACTCAGTATCTCGGTTATGGGATTATTGAGCAATGTGGTCATTCGAGTAAACGGATTCATCAGCTTTCATCGTCTGTAATCCCCATTTTATAGCTACGGGATCAGGTTTTTAGAGCTATTAGGTTATTGGGTTATTGAATTTTGAGGCTATTGAATTCAGCAGATTTGAATTTAGGTCTTAGGACTTAAAAATGTAGTTTAAAACATCCATTAATACCTCCATATGAAATCCAAAGTTCGGTTCGACTCAGATCGAGACTATTTGGACGTAAGATTTTTTGTTCTTTGAGAATACGGGGTTAAAAAATTTATATCATTCGAATTATGGCGTTTGACCTTCGATTGACCTTGATTTATACGTCATGGTATCAAATGGATACCGGGATCGTGATAAGCGACCATAAAAACTAGTCATAGACGCAAGTTTTCGATTTACAATCGATATATCAGCTAAGAAATGGAAAATAAGCATTTGACCGCTTGATAACCAACAAATGACCTAAGAAATCGGTTCCATAAACCGTTCAGGATGTATTTGGACGTAAAATTTTCTGCTTTTTCAGAATCCGGGGTCAAAAAAGATTGTATTATTGAATTTCATGTGTTTGACCGTCATTTGACCTTGATTCTGACATGATGGTATCAAATAAACCCCGGATTCGGATTCAGCAACCTCAAAAACATAAACATACATTTTTTGCGGAATTTTTCACGGTCCTATCTCAAATTGACCTTCAAATGACCTTAAACCTGATGACATGGGAACAAATGGACTGCGGATTCGGATTCAGCGACCCGAAAAACATAAAGTCTACGTAGTCAGTCTCTGGGGTCAAGACACTTTATTTTTTTGTGTGGCTGTGTAATCATTAAATTTTGCCAGACGAAATTATTTCACGAATGATATTCGTCATGACTATTTCATGAATAAAATTTTGGAAATGGACTCTTCAATGGTTTCAATGGATAAATCACCAAATCTTAAACATTTGGGGCCGTTACTCTCGCACATTCTTTACAACTGACATTTGCAAAAATTATTGTAATAACTCCGAGTTGTTGAATCGGTTACTATGTTTTCAAAAAACAAAGGAAAATTTGCCGCTGAAAAATAGGTTGGTTGCTTCATTCTGGCTTTTTATTGGTTGAACAACCCTGGTAAAATTTTTAATGTTAAATTTTGTCGATGCAAAACTATTGTTTGATTAAAATTATCGATTTTGATTGAAATAGTCACTGAAAAACGTTTTTTTTTTTTCATGGAAAACCTGGAAAATTCAGGGAATTTTTTCAACTACGTGAAGTCTATATGGCATATTTTATATTCGTTTTTTCGCTATAACTTTTGGATTCGGCGGAAAAAATACATCAAATGGTAATTTTAGTTTTTGTTATAAACGTGTCTATCGCCGGAAAAATGGCCTTGTTCCGTCTTGGTTAGAGCACCCCGTACATTGTACATAGTGAATTTGAATTCGATTTAAATTTTTTAGTTTTAGTAGCTTTTCCCTTAAAAAGTTTTTATTTTATTGAAATCATGCAATGTAAAGGTATGAGTTGTTTTTTTTTTCATCTTCTCCTCCCCCCAAAGTAGTAGGCTCCGGTGCGGCCCTGGGTGACAATATTTTTCGACATTCCCTTTACGCCCTAACTCTAAACCGGAAAAACCACCTTCCGATTATCCGGTGCTAGGCTTGCGAGGGCTTGTCGGATCAGTTTTTTTTTTGTCAATTCGAATAAAATAAGTAACAATTAACCACAGGTGACCTAATCCATCCCTGGGGACTGAAATTACCGTCACTCCCAATAACGAAATGCCACGAAAACAACGAAAATCAGCTGGAAAAGCCCCGTTTTCGAGGGCGGGGAATACGATGGTGACAACATTTCCCGACCTACCCTTTACCCACTACCTCTAAATCGGAAAAACCACCCCCTTTTCCGATTTTCCGGTCCTGGGCTTGCGAGGGCTTGTCGGAGATGATTTTTTCTCGTCAATTCGAACAAAATAAATTAAATCTCGATCAGACGAGACCCAAACAATCCGGGGGTTCAAGCTGCCTTTACACAAAGTAAACTTTTCTTTCAGTGGCTTGTAGGGAATTGATCAATACGGGTCATTCGTCATTGGTATATGTAGATATTTTTGTTTTTCATTGATTATATTTGTAAAAATATTCTCGTTTTTATTCATTCAATAATCATTCGTTACATCTGGTTCATTATATACAATTCTTATTCGATGCTAATAGATCTTTGGACGCTTACAATTATAACCACACTATTCATCCGAGTCGAAATGGATGTCACAGTCACTGAAGGAAAAGTTCACTTCGTGTAAAGGCTACTTGAATTCCCGGGTTGTTTGGGTCTCGTCTAATCGAGATTTATTCATTTTATTCGAATTGACGAGAAAAAATCGTGTCCTACAAGAACTCGCAAGCCTAGCAGTGGAAAATCGAAAAACGAGGTGGTTTTCAGGTTCAGAGTATGTCGAAAATATTGTCACCAGTGTATTCCCGCTCTCGAAAACGGGAGTATACCGTCTTCAAGCTGATTTTAGTTGTTTTAGTGGTATTTCGTTATTTGGGGTGGGAGTAGTTTCAACCCCCCGTGGTGGGTTGTGGTCAATTTTTTCTTATTTTTTTTATTCAACTTAACAAAAAAACCGATACGATAAACCCTCGCAAGCCTAGCATCGGAAAATCGTTAAAAGAGGTAGTGAGTGAAGGGGAAATATCATCATTGTATTACCCATCTTCAAAAGTAGGGACATACTGTTTTCCTGCTGATTTTCGTTGTTTTTGTGGCATTTTCGTATTGGGGGTGTAGGTAGTTTCAACCCTCCGGGGTGGGTTATTTGAACCGTGGTCAATATTTACTTATTTTATTCGAGTCGACAGAAAAACCCAATCCGACAAGCCTCGCAAGCCTAGCACCCAAAAAGGCATGTTTTTTCCGGTTTAAGAGTAATCAATGAAGGGTAGGTCGGAAATATTGTCATCATCATGTTCCCTGCCCTCAAGAATGGGGGAACAGATATCTTGTGCTCCAGTCACAGAAATTTTAGGGTCAAAGCTTTACCTCAAGGGGCTATATAAGAGCTTTAAGAGCTTTATATTTTTGGATTTCAAAGGCCACTGGCGGAAGAACTATTGAATTTTGAGCATTGTGCCCATGAGAACTTTTGTTCAGTATAACCAGGAGAACTTTCAAAAATTTTGACCGAAAGGCCCTTTCCTATACTTTTGTGCGGGGTCCTTTCAATGATAGACATTTTTATATAAATTTTGAAATATTTTGATAGCAAAATTACTTCATTGTTTCATCTAATTCTTTATATATACAATGCATGAATAATATCCATTAATAAAATTTAAATAAATAATTTAGCTAACATCAATTTATTTTCTTAGGGCATCTGATACATGTCGACAATTAAAAAAGTTCTTGTGTCAGATTTAAATAAAACTGGAATATTTTTGTATCACAAGTTCCATTCTTTTTATTCCGCATTAATTGAAATGCTCCAGTGAATTCAAGGGCGGGTCTAGAAATTTTAATAATTTTTTTCTCGTCTGTGGCGCATGGGACCCATACGAAATATGGGAATTAACATCTAGAGAAACACTCCTCTAACGACCTATAAAAAATTTTGAAAAAGCAGTTTACGAAAATTTTTTTCAAAATTCGAATGCCCCCCCCCCCGAGCCAAGGGACTGTTTTATTCTTTTTTGTCATATACATTTTACTTTTCATAAAAATGCAACAATAGGTTTTGGAGTTTATGAAAATATTTTTATTACTAACTGAGATACAACGAATTGAAATTTTGTAAATTGTTAAATTGTAAATTACAAAATTTCAGTTCATTGTATTTCAGTTAATAATGAAAATATTTTCATAAACTCCAAAACCTATTGTTGGATTTTGATGAAAAGTAAAATGTATATGACAAAAAAGAATAATTTTAAACGGGAGTCCCTTGGCTCGGGGTGGGGGGGCACTTGAATTTTGAAAAAATTTTTCGCAAACTGCTTTTTCAAAATTTCTTAGGGGTCGTTAGAGGAGTGCTTCTCTAGATGTTATTTCCCATATTTCGTATGGGTCCCTTGCGCCACAGACGAGAAAAAAATTATTGAAATTTCTAGATCCGCCCTTGAGTGAATTTTGATTATCATAGCAATATTAAAACTTTGCTAAATAGAATCCAAACTATTATCGCGTCCGCTACTTGAACGGTGTCTGCCTTCTATTTTTAACCCCCGACCCCAAAAGAGGGGTGTTAAAAGTTTGACGCGTATGTTTATCTGTCTGTCTGTGGCTTCATATCTCTTCAATGGGTGATCCGATTTTGATGTAGTTTTTTTTATTTGAAAGAGTATTTTGTCGAGAAGGTTATAGGCCATATTAAATTTTGATGTTTGGTCGCCATCTGGAATTCGCCATGTTGAACTTCTCTAGAAATTGTCCAATTGAAGTAAAATTGAAAATGTGCAGACAATTATGATAGCTGAACATGATTTAGTCCCCATTTTGATTCGGTCATATGAAACTAGTACGATTAGATACATTGATCGGAGGTTTTTAAAAATTTTCAATTTTTCCTCTACATATTTTCCTCTGCTAAGAGCTGAAACTACCCAAGCTACTTAAGTCGTCTTTCTCTATAAAGAGATAAATATAGATAAAGGGTAATTTAAACACTTGGATATTTTTTTCTCTTGTTATTTCATGATTTTCATAATCATCTATTTGGATATGCTAAAATATGTATTGCCTCATCACTTGTCAATCGTGGCAAAACGTCATCAGTATGTCTGTAAATCAGACACCTTCTGGACATACTGGGTGATATAAAGGGTGTCCACTTAGTGTTCCCTCGGAAGATTGTGCAAAAACTTTATAAAAAAACTTTCTTAACAAAATTTTCATCATGTTTCATCTCTTCTACAACGTAAAATTATTTTCAATTATACAATGTGTCACAAAAACGAGTTACACAAGAAAGTATGATTTTTTTTAAAGGGAACACCCTGTATTTTTTGGCGCCAGTTTGATTTTCTAAAAATATTTCAATGTCTCTTGGATACGTACGCCTCTGCACTGCCACACGCACTTTTTACTACTTTTCCAGCTCGCACAGGAGTTAATTGCACGAACATAAATATAGGTGAATTTTTGATAAATCAATAATTGAAGAGGTAGAAACCCTTATTCGGGAAAATTTATGTCCCTTGGTGTAGAAATTGTAAAACAACTTGTATCCGATGTTTATCCGTTTTGCGCTCTCGATTATATCTTGCTGAAAGACCGATCTGCGTTATGGACTAATAATTACGTATAATTATGGGAATTTATGTAGCTCCCGTGATGCTGAAATATGAATAGCTGCTCATTTTGAATCATTAATTTATTTATACGTTTTGAAAAGTGGGTTCGGAGAGATTATAAAGCAGAATTGCTTTCTTAGTTTTTTATGTAAAATTTCAATTACACGGGGTATCTCAAAATTCAACCACCAGTGGACAAAGGTAACATCTAAGACCAAAAATATGACTTTAAAAAGCTGGGCTTAAAAAAATCCTATTATTTTAAATTGATATTAAATGATTATATATGAGGATTCTTAACTACTCAACATAATCATATATGTAGCTACTTGCTAGACTGCATAAGCTTCATTCACAAAAATTTCAGTTATATGACTACTTCGTTTAACGACATTGGAATAAAGGTAGCTAAAAATATAAGAGAACTAACTAAAAGCGCTTCAAGCAAGGTTAAAAAACAGAAAGATACTACTTCTCTACACCTTGTAACCAAAGATGAGGTAATAAACTATGTAAATAAATTAAAATTCGATACATCACCTGAAAAAGATGGAATCATTCTAAAACTCTTAAATATATTAAAAGCTTTATAGTAACTCCATTAACAAAAATCATTAATTTGCCTTTTCAAGTAGATTTTACTCTACATATTAAACGAGGTTCTTACAAAATAAATACATACAAGAGATTATATAGATCAGGTTAACAAATAACACAGGCACACACAAAAAAAAACTCGAGTTCTAGAAGGCTATGTACTATTAAGTAGCTATGATTAAGCAAATAGTGATTATCTGTCTCTAATTGGTTATAAAGAAGGGTATTATTTGGATTATTACAATGTTCGTAATTTTCAATTGCTTCTAATATGGTCGATTTCTAAAAAATGGTTTGCAAAATTTGAATGTTTTTACTATTTTTAAATGATTTTAAATGCTCAGTGTATCGTATGGAATGTTTTTCTTGTTTGACCGGTGAAACAATTACTAGATTTTTCGCTAGGAAGCTTATAAACCTAAATTTTTATTTGTATGATTTCTGTTTTGCATCGTAAAAGATATTCGATTTTTTTTTAGCTAGGTTTATATGCTATTATTTGATATTACGTTTGAAACTATTTCTGACAAGGGGCCAAAATATGCTAGAGATACAATTTCCTTTCTAAATTTTTCTTTGATATTAGGATAGATTTTACTAATTCTGATGTCTTTGTGTTTTTTGCTACACTCAAAGAAATAGTATGGGTAAATTCAACAAAAAAAAATGGTTAACTAACAATATCGTTAATTTTATTAAACATATTGATGGTATTTTTAAACAAGAGGTGATTGTTATTTTAATTAATAAAAAGTTGTTGTACAACAAAACAAACATTAACTTAAAAAATAGATGAATAAGACTATTATTTTCTTCGTCTGACTATTATTTTGTTGAATTCTGTCAAATTAAACTAGATAATAGTATATTTTATTTTTAACTATTATCGAATTGTAATTCTAACCCAGTATTAGTATTATTGTACTTGGTAGACAAACCAATATTATTGTCGTCTTCTAAAAGAATTACCATAAAATTTGCTTGCTTACCACGTACTTAGTCTATTACAAAAATTATTCCCAGATGACGCCACATACAAATCACTGACAATAATCAATCATGCATTATCTTATACTCTTATGAATTTATAGAAAATTAGTAACATGATTGCAATGTTCAAATTCTCTCAGGGATCATCGATATATTTGGATGGATCTTATAAACGATCTCTAATCTTTGGTTTGGGTGGTCTGATGTCTCAATACTGAGATTTTGGCTAACCAAAAAAAACTGCATCATACAATAAAGTGTAGATCAACCTAAAAATTAGTTGGTGAACAAAAAACAAAGTCGTTGTACTATTTAATTGTAGACGAAATTGAAAATGGTTAGTGAACATAAAAAATGTCATTGTACTATTTAATTTGTTACAAGAAGATATGATTATTAAACTACTATTTGTTTACGAAAACAAATAAAGTTGTATGACTATTCTTTTCTGATTGATTTAACTATGAAACTAGATAGGCGCGATTTCATATGCTCTTTTTGGTTGAAATTACCTATCATTTTCTTTGAGTGTACTGAGTAATCTATTATATTTACAGAAAACCATTATTAGTGGCTTTCTTTTATGATTACTGTTTCGTTATTCAGGTTTTTTTGACTAGGATATATCTAAGACTATTAACCATAGATCGGTATGCAGCTGTTTTATATGAAAGAGGATATTTTATAGCAAATAAGATGTAGTGTGGCTTTGTCCAAATTTCGGGAGCTGAATAGTTAAATAGTTCCTGACAATTAAGTAAAAATAAATTTTTTTGCGTGAACATCTTCAATAAAATAACATTTTATTTTTTATAAACTCCTTACGGTAGAATGTTTTTCATTTATTTAGGTACTTTTTTCCCCAAAATTTGTAGAAATAGAAAGAAGTAGGAAACAATACAATACATCTTTTAATATATTCAGTGCTAATGATGACTTGAATATCGAAGATCCTCCAAGTCCTAGTACAACATTTTATAAATTTGCTAGCCTTAGAGTCCCTTGGTACTGATCATGGGTTTTGAAATATCCTAGGTGCTACTTAACTTAACATTTAATGACATTAATTTTTCAGAAACTAATTTTATAAATATTTCTCTCGTGTATTATAGGCCCGTTTAAAAAATTTATTTACATATGTGCACAAGCTTTATTTAACTGCTAATTAGGAAAATGCTTTAAACTGTCAGTAAATTCTGGATGTATTGTACACAGAAGTATATGTGTGAAGGGTGAGTAAATGGTAATTTCTAACACGATAAATGAGAAGAAAAGAAAATAAACAACAGGGCCAAGGAGTTTCATGATTCTGAATTAAAATATAATGGGCGGATTTTGAAGGTGTTTCAATATTCATAATCAAACGTTTCAATAGTAAATCTAACAATATTAATATCCGAATTATTACATATAAATCATTTTAAGTGTCAAGGAGAGGGAGTTGCCGCGATATGAAGTGCTGTTAGTGAACGTTTCACACAATTTAACATGTCTTTAGATGCTCCTCCTTTAACCACGCGATGAGTTTTACATGTTGACGAAGCAACATATATACGTGACTTATACTTGGGTATGAAGATATAATAAAATGATTTAAGTCGAAAGTTACCAAATACTACACTGCGTATTTTTATTGGGCATTTATTGAATAAAAATGCTTTCTGCTCAATCGACTAAAAAATTGGGCTACCGGTGTGTTATATAAATGTAATTAATTCAGGAACAGTGTTTATACAAATCGCTGAAAGATATAATTTGATCTAAGCTAACTCAAGAGGAAATGGACTTTGGAAGAATATGGTTTTGATGAATCCAACAAAGTTATGGATTGTCATTGTATTTACATGGGACAAAAGAGGTGGATTGCAAAAAATTAAAAATCAAAGAATCAACAATAATATTGTTGAATGTCGGTAAATGCGTGTCGAATTGTTCTGTAGATATTTGTACAACTTGGCTAACAATATTAAAAGAAGAAGTTAACAAACTTAACTTTGTTTAAAATAAAATTAACAACTATGTCAGCAATTCTGTGTAAATAGTAAGTATCTATGAATGTTGCATATAACATAAACATAAATATGTGTATTTAATATATACAGCACATAAAAGATTTCTAATAAAGGTTTGAGAAGGGAAACAAATTCGGTTTCCAAAATGTTAGCAAAATACATTATATTAATATTTTTATCCTTTTTCATATCATTTGTCAAAAAACACCCCCTAACTGTACTTTTGACTTAATAGTTAGAGGCGTAGAGGTTATTTTCCAGTAGTATTCTGGATAATTGCATTATTTGTAGATTACATTATTTTTAGAAGAGAATACAGGTGTCAGAGAATCCTAGAAAGAAAGACAAAAAAAAAATAACTTAATAATATTAATATTGCTATAAGTTGTAGTTTTCAATTAGCAGTACTGTCATTTATTTTGAATACTAGGCAAATTCCAGATATTTTCTAGAAAAATTAATAGCTTCAAAGGTTGTGGTGCCGTGCTTAAGAAAATGATTTTGTAATTCGACAATTTCTACTACATTCCTGAACCGATTCAAAAATTTTTTGATAGGTTGTTTCAGATAACTTTGCAGACTGTTACTAGGCCACTGAAAAGTAAAAAAAAATATTTTTTGATTTTCGCACAATACATTTTTTTTTTTTAGTTTCCAGTTATCATTCTATAAAGTTGTCTCTATCAAAAAAATTTTGAATGGGTTCAGGGATGTAGGAGAAATTGTCGAATTACGTTCACGGCACCGCCCACCTCAATATATAAATTGTAAATAATACTACCTAATGGTTTTGCCTATAAAATAGTAGTCTTTAAGGAGAGAAGCTGGGATGACGTCAGGATCTGTGGTAGGGATTGCAATTTACCGGAAGTTTTAATAACCGGCAAATCGGTAAATAAAAATGTAAATAACCGGTTAACCGGTATTTACCGGTAATTTTTAGAATGGATGATTAGGGTGGCGAAAATGACAATTGTCTTTTTCCATATACAAAATTATCTAAATTTAACAAAAAACATTTTTATATACGTACTTATATGTGATATAATGAACAAACAAAAGTTTTTTTATCAACAGTAAAATCACAAGAGCTTTTTTTTATGGGATAAATTTCTCTTTGTAATGAAATAATTTTGCCAATCAGTGATTTTATAAGAAGAACTGACATGAAAAAATCGCGAGACCGGAGGTCGAATGATTTTGTCAAATGTCAGTTTTTCGAGCAAAATTACTGATTGGCGAAATTTTGAGTTAAAAAGAAATTTATTCATAAAAGAAAAGCTCGAGTATTTTTTGGCAAGATAAATTAACGACAGAATATGAATGTGAACGAACAACAATAATTTATTAAAAATAATTATAATTTTCCCAAAACGACTCATATCGTACAGTATAGTTTCCACAATACTTAAAAATTATAGCTGACAGTACAGATTTCAAAGTGACGTGCGACTACTAGGTGTACTCTGCTTTTGAGGAACAGGCATTTTTATCGGTGATAAAAAAAGGTGCACCTTTTTTATCGCTGTCAAAGTGACAAAAATGTGACTTTTTTATATAGGAGTTAATTTATCAAAAAGAAAAAATATAAATGAAATAAATTTAAATAACTAATTATTCTGTAAATAACAAAAATATCTACTTAAATAACAAAAATTATAAACATAAACTCAAATGGGGCATTTACTGAATACCTAATCTAAAAATACAATATTTTTTAAAAATAGCCTGTTAAAAGGGTTAGTTTTTCAAAGCTATATATGTTAGTCGTCTGATATTTGTGCATAGAATACCACCAGCTGAAAATGCCCCTCCTCAATCGATATTGGTGGGTCGATAAGTTAATAAGAATTGGTAATAACATACTTCTAAATGTATTCCACGGATATACGCGGCAGTGAAATATTCAATTTTCTGTCGTAAGATATTGTCAATGTCTCTCTTGTATTTCTTAGGGCTTGGTGTTTGGAGTTTACTTTTTATAATATTATTTATTTATTGTTAAAAGTGCTCGGTGTTGGGACAGTCACTCTGTATTTAGTGAATACTAGTCAGTGACATAAATAGAAACGTTGAATACGTGACATATCGTAAGTTCAGAATTTACCGAAATAACCGGTAAAAAAATTAAAATTACCGGTAATTATCGTCATGTGTTTTTTGTCCTAATAACCGGTTAACCGGTTAACCGGTTAACCGGTAATGCAATCCCTAATCTGTGGTACTTAGGGTAAATTTTGATGTTTTTAATACATTATAATATATAGGGAATGTATAAACTGTTAGTATTGCAACTACTGATATTTAATCCAAAAGAAAAAGTAGTGATGTGGAATACGAATTTTGAAAATAATTAGCAATTTTTGACTCATTAAATAAGGTGCCATTATGCCATTATGCCATTAAAATGCTGGAAATACTGAACACATTATTTATAATGTTGATATATAGTGTATACCATTTCATACCACAACACCTTATCATTTTGGAACGCGTAACCCGGTTTAAATTTTTTTTGGTGACATAGTACACAATGAGTATTTTGAAAAATTTGTAATTTTCATATTTTCAAGACCTATTAAGTTCCCCAATATGGGTCGAAATTTCGAAATCGACTATTGAGCAATTTTTCAATGGTTTTATTATATTCGGAAATCTGTATTATATGTATTATATATGCATGTATTAGGGTCAAATTTAGTGATTGAAATTTGATCCACTTCTCGTTATCCAATCGAGCTGTAATTTTGCATATAGCTTTAGTTCTGAAGACCATACAATATAATATATATATATAATATCGTTCTAAATAAAATATGGCGGAAGTTCCAAGATGGCGGCTTACCATATTCTTCACAAAGCCTCTTGACATGTGGGTATCAAATGAAAGGGTTTGATGAGTAGAATACGATAAGCTACGTGACTTCATTCTAAATCCAATAGGGCTGACGCTCTAAGATGAGGGATTACCCCTTTTCTTCACAATCCCCATGATATGTGGGTATAAAATGAAACAGTTTGATGAGTAGAATACGACTTTTTAAAAACATTGGTTTTATTTTATAACCAAATTGCACTAAAAATGAGATAATAATTTCAACTTTGTGAATAGAAAATCATTGGGTGCTCATAAAATGTAAGCGTAAATTAAAATGATTGGATGAAGTAATATTTTATGAGCGCCTAATAATGGTTTTCTATTTACAAAGTTGAAATTATTTTCTACTTTTTAGTGCAATTTGGTTTTCAAATAAAATCATTGTAACAGTCCTTTATTGGATCAAGAATACCTTTCGATGATCTCTCGACGACTTTTGGCTTTGCACAACATCGAACGTATGACCACGAAACTGTGGTTTCCTTTCCTATGACTCCAACTATCCCTTGTGACAAATGGTTTTCATTTTGGTAGCTTTTGACCTTTCTGGGTCTCATCAGTTAGGCAAAAATACCTAAGAGCTTAGAATTTTAAATTATTTTAATTTGATTTTCAGGCAAATCAAGAAAGTAGTTGATCGAACGCAGAGGACAATATTTGTTCAAATTGCTCAAAGCCAAAGGCAGTGCTCGATCGAGCTTTGCGGATCTTCTACAAATCTGAGTTGAACAGCACATGGACAAGTCTACGTAAGACTTCTTCATACTTCGCAATTTCCCAAAATTCTCCTAATGCCATTGTTTTTAAAAAGTTTTTTCTTATTTATTTTTTAACGGCGAATTGGATAGAGTATTCGATTCGCAGTTGTCTCAAGTACCTCTATACAAAAACTTTCCGACTGGTTCTGTATAAAGGTTTGTAATGTTTGCTAAAAAGATAAAGTAGTCATTCCACTTAAGGCAGATTAGATACTAAATGAGGAAGAAAAAAGAAAAGTAATTTTTCAACTAGATAGTGCTATACATTATTCGGTTGCTGTACATTGAAATTTTTCCAGATAGACGGATTGGAGGGAATAGCCCTCTTATTCATTGGTCTCACATTCACCAGATTTAAGATCTTTAAATTTTTTATGTAGGTAAATTTTAAAGAAAATGTTACTACATGAAACCACAAAATATTAACGAATTAAGAAATTAAGGAGATATTGCGGATTGATTAAAAGTTCAAGGAAATACCACCACAACAATCATGTTTTTAAGACATGGTCAAGGATTTTTAAAAAAATTCAATTTTATTTTCTCACGTTATACTTCTTTAATGCATTTTGGGAGATGCAAGAAATATTCATATTTTTCTTTATATCCAAGATAGTTATTCCCAAAGCCTCTTATTTTCTTTTTAAATGCATAAATTTGCTAATAGACGAACTAAATTAATTGGTCTTTTCACGAAATATGCATTATTGTCATAGTTATGTTACCATCTCTATATCAATATTGATAAACATTCTCATATGTCTTAACTTCCTTAAGATCCGTTTAATAACAAAAATAATAATCTTAAGATAATTAAGTCCTCCTATTCGTCTTGGAAGACGTTTTATAATCGATGAATTATTCCAGCTGGCCTCTCCTTACTGTATGGCACGCCTGGCAGCATCACGCCATCTGTCGTGGTTGCCTGTAAGGCACACGGCCTCACCAAAGCTTTTTCACATGAGCTCCTTGGTAACCCAACGTTAAGGAGAGCCCTATCTTCGCCTTTTGCCATCTGGTTTTCCCTGTATGTAATTTGATTCACTTTGTGTTATTAAATATATTAACTTTATCAGGAAATATAATTTGCTTTTGCCGCATTGCCGCATTACCGCTTTACTAACTTCTTATTAGTCTCCGTCATAAAAAAATTAATACAATTTTTATAAAGTAATTTAAAGGTATAAAAGTGTAAAGTAAAAAACTATTAATCATAGCAGGCTGATTATATTTTTACGTTAATTAAATAACTCAAACATTTTTTTCATACTCACGTCTAACATCGGTAGCAAATTAAATGGGATAGAACTAAACAGCTGAAGTAAAAAGTGTTAACGCTCGACCCGACAATGATGTCTTATTTTATTTAGGTCTGTCTCAACATGAAATAAAAACTTAAAAGAGAGATCAATCGCTATGATTGATCAAGTCATGTCCAGTGTTTTCTTTAATATGCTTTAGCCCAGTCACTTTAGGGCTAATCTACTGAAAAAAAAGTGAGCTTTTTATACACAGCTCTATTTCGACGTTTTAAAAAACGCCTGACAAGTTCTAATCGATATCGTGCCGGTGTCGCAAGTTATTTGAGGTCAAAGGTCACGCAAATCGGTTTTTGATGAATGTTTTGCTTTCTATTGGTCGGAGATCAATTGAGGTTATTAAAAAACTGTAGATCTCAAAATTCCCTATAAAAAATATTTTACATTTTTCACGTACTGTCGTGAGCAAAAAAAAAATAGGGCAATTATTTTTTTCTAATATAAACCTGTCTCTATTTGCACACTTGCAATGAATTTTGACAAATAACTGACAATGTCACAAAAATTAAGGTTAGATGTACACAACCATTTTAGCAAAAATACGTTATAAGACTTGTCCCATTTTTTTTTGCGCACGACAGTACAACCAAGAGTTTTCATGATATAAAGCAGAGAAAGTTTAAATGTAGAATGCATTCTTTTCCACACCACCTAGAAGTAATATACAAGGTGCGTTTTTATATAGTTTCCCCAATGGGCCTAATGCAAATTATACAGAACGAAAGAAAATTTCGATTCTTCTTCGTTATCATTTTCTTCTTGGGCTACTTGCTGTTCGTCATTGTCTTGCTCAAGCTTTTCGTCATCCTTGTTATCCCCATTTTCAGTCATATTAGATGATAAAATACCATTAAGATTGAACTCATGTCAGTATGATATATGTTTCTGCATCCCCAGTTGTACCGCAACCCTTCCCGTGGTTGCAAAAATTTGTATTCAGTAGCACGTCAGAGTATAAGTGTTGTTGATCGGCTGCAACTGTGGATGGAAGTGATGACAATTTTATATTTTATTGAGTCTTGTTGATTTAGCAAAGCTCAAATACTTACAATTGTCAATGGAACTGTCCGATATTGAAGCTGCATACATCGCCAAAAGGAAATTTATTCTATTATATCTTGTGCTGATTGGTGCAAATCATGACATTTCTCGAACATCTTCGTTATATTAATTTTTCGTTTATTAAAGAGTGCAGAAGTTGTATCGCATCCGGTAATGGCGTGCAAGAATAAAATGTGCTGCTTACAATGTGCATACTTGTTGATGCTTGCAGAAGAATATGTTTCAATGTTTTCCTTGCCAGTTTTCATAAAGAAAATTTGATGTGAATTATGAGTGCGACCTATTAGAAGAATCAAGAGATTTACATCTTCCTCAACCACGATGGTGGTGTAAATTATTGATTTTTCAATAGCTGCTTCGATAATTAAAACATCAGCATCTTTCCGGACCTGTTTTGCTGTAATATTGACACCTTCTAGTTTTGAAATCAACATTTCATCGAATCTGCTTTTATTGAATCAATCGGTTAGAAAGAATTTTTCTTAGCTGACTGGTACTTTCACGTTCGTCGAAAATAAATGGTTTTAAACTGAGTGAAAAACCACACGAAATATTGCTTGGGATACTCCTAGATAAAAACTGATGCGTGAGATAACAGTGGAATAAGACTGGAGGTTCTTTCTTATATTTTATATGGGAGAGTATTTTTTCTGCAACCTACTCCACTCTTCATTTATGCAATGACCACGTATTATAATGTAAAAATTTTTATTGACTATTGTATAGACTACATAAAGTAGAATATGCTCTTTGCTCGAGAGTTTAGCAGTTCGTTATTCTCTAAACCGTTGGTTGCACGTAAAAAATATATAGAAACTTTTTTGTAGAAAATTTTAATATCTGCAATATTCATACTTCAACTGATCTCCGTCCAACAGGAAGCGAGATGTTCGCGAAATATTTATTTACGTAATACGTCCAGATAATGAAATTTCTCTCGACGAGTAGACAAGATCCCGGCGTAAGCCGTCCGCTAGTGCCGGAAGTCTGTCATCCAGAAAACCAATTTCCGGGTGAGTTTTATACACTATTTTTTTGGCAACTTTTTAAATCTCTTATATTACAAACTAATACTAATACCACTATACTATACTAATACTAATACTAGTACTAATACTAATACTATTACTAATTCTAATACTAATACTGAGACTGATACTGAGATTGATACTGAGACTGATACTGATATTAATACTGATACTGATACTGATACTGATACTGATACTGATACTGATACTGATACTGATACTGATACTGATACTGATACTGATACTGATACTGATACTGATACTGATACTGATACTGATACTGATACTGATACTGATACTGATACTGATACTGATACTGATACTGATACTGATACTGATACTGATACTGATACTGATACTGATACTGATACTGATACCAATACTAATTTTCACATATTCAGTACTGCTTGATAGAATTTCAACAACCTACATATTTCTTAGTTCTGTCGTTAATTTCGTTCTGAATAGTTTCAGCAATGTTTATTTTGTAACCAGTTTTGCAGATAATCTTCTCGTACACTTGTAGAACTTTCTTTAACTTTGGAATTTTTACCTCCTTCTACAACTAGGGTTGCTAAAGTGCAGTGTAGACAATGGCAAGTATAAGATTTTGGATTTGGTAGTTTTAAGAATTTGGCAGTTTTCAACACTAGACTTCCAAAGTTATGAATTTCCGACAGGTTAAACGGTGCGCATCTTCCGTTTTTCTTGGAAATAAACAACCGGTGGATGCAGCTACAAATATTTATGGTATAAAGACGTCGTCTCGGTGGCGCACTGCTTAAGGTGTTAGGCTTACGACCACGAGGTCCCGGGTTCGAATCCTGGCTAGGGTATCGATGTGTGGTGGCGTTTTTCACGTGTTGCCGAGACTGTAGCAGTGGGCTAGGCTGCGGTTGTGTGAGAGACAACACGACCTAGTCGCTCTCCTCTCCTGAGTTCGAGTCTCAGCTGCGGCAGATGGCAATGTCGCAGGAAATGGGTGTTGAGATGTTGTCTACGTATGCATGTCCGTCCTGGTTGAGTGATAGAATAGCCTACGGCTAAACTCCGCCAGGACATTAATATAAATAAGACGATTTCCACAAACGATCTCACAATGCGGGTTTTACACTCAGATATTTTAATAAGTAAAGAGATTACTTTTGTCTTTCATGTCATTCTAGCTCATTTTCATAAATTCTTCTTTTCTGCAAGCACCTGCTATTCCGATAACATAACCAAGGCAAACTAAAAATGTTGACATAATCACTAGATATATAAATCTAATTGTTTTCATATACTTTTATCATTAGATATTTATCATCTTCTGCTTCCATAAAAAGTTGGTCAATTCGGGCTTTGATCAAAGCGCCAGACTTCTTAGCCTTATATCCAACATACTTCTTCATTGGGAAAGTTGGAGAATTTGGCAATATGCACGTTCTTTTTTAATAAAATATTTGCTTTTAACATTGAATATTGATTCCAGAGATTTGATGGAGCTGAAGTCTTCAATTTCTCAAATATGTAAGCCAAAATAACATTTTCGGTAATTGTCTTGACACACTTTTTTCTTGAGTTCTAATTTCGAATTAATGGTAGACAATTTGATATCTCTGTTTTGACTTATCTGGCAGTAACTGCATAATAGTCTGAGTCTCAGTATCAAAAATTTGATCTGTCATATTTTTTATATCGCTTCCGTTGCTACTTTCCATAACTTCGTTAAAACCATTATTATTTGGAAATTGTGTAATAAATGATAACAAAACAGTTGTTAATTGGTTGCTATGGTATTATTCAATTAATTCTAACATGTCAATTACCAGTTGTCAAAATTAACCTGTGACTTTCCAGACTAATCCGGAGAAATGCTACTTTCGGAACAAAAAAAAAAAAAAAAGGTCCAAGATGCACGTTTTAGGAACGGTTGTCGAAGAATACTATTTTCGTGACCTTTGGCCTCAACTAACTTACGACGCCGGCCGGTACGATATCCATTGGAACATTCTCTAAAACATCGAAATAAACTTATATACAAAAATTCAACTAACTTCTTTTTTAGCCAGATTAATCACTTTTATGCCTAAGTTACTGAGCTATTCTTTACCTTGAACTTACCATCTGGTATACTAATTTCCTTACATTGTTTTAAATAAATAATAATGACCGTGGGTGGTGCAACAATGTAAAAAATAAGTGCACCTCTCCGATGCTTCGGTGAATGAGTTCATAAGCATTTCGCGGTTAAAACTGACTGAGGTGTGCTTTGTTTTGTTTTAGATTCTTTGTCTGTTATAATAAGGTTTGTTCTGAGGAGTCTCCATGAGTACTGACGTTTTAATGCACTCCAGGTGTACCTTCTTTGTCTTGCCAAAAATGTAAGACGTCAATGAATCATTGAATGATATTAGTGGATTGATCTAAACATATTTATTGCGGGAGTGCATATAGCTCAGTTTTCAGAGAAAAATAGCGGCAAAAACTGGGAGAAAAATAAAAGTACGTGTTTGGTAATGAAAAGTATAGAAAAAGTTCTCAAGACTACCGTGGATGCAACATAAAACGAAAACTCCCAAAAATTGTTTTTTCTACTACAGTGCGTAACATATTTTACGCGTGCTGTGTAGTGCTAAAAGCTGAACTTTACGCCCTAGGTCTTAATGTTAAAGAGTTAAAAATTGTCTATAACAATCATATCTTATTTTTAAAGGTCAAAAACTATTGTTGTTTAATTTTATATAGTCCATTTATTTACTGTCACTGGGAATATTATTATAAAATATAACTATTTTCAGTGTTCTTTGACAATAGTGCTTCGATTATTTATAATACTGACGTTTAATTTATATTCTTAATATTTTGATTAGTTTCCCTCATTTAGAATTAGGTTGGCCATGGTGATATTGCGATTTTTAAAAAATTACCTTGCTATTTTATTTATGTTACTTTACGCACTAATACGTAAAGTAAAAGACTTTATGCACTAGGGCGTAAAATAGATTATTTATATTTTAATGTATACGTATAATTTTTGGTAACGATTTCGGTATTAGAAAAAATATTGTATAAAATTCGTGTGTGAACTGCCATTTTGCACTCATGGGATTGTCGAACTCGCCCAGGGCCCTTTGCGAGAAAATTTCCATTCCACTTTATGGGTAGCGTAGAGGGACTTAATCCCTTATATTAATTTTCCGGGGGGCGAGCGTAGATGCGTCTTGACTGTGCTGTATTTCGATACTCCAGTGAAGCAATGTGCAGCCCGGTTAGTACTTGAATGGGTGAAATACATCTTGGGAAACACTGCGTCTTGTCCCACCTTCTAGCGGCTTGTATATCAGCGTATATGCGGAAGCTATGTAATTTCAAGACGAGGATTACGTAGTGGATACACCATTCTTCGGAGGGGATGTAAAGCAGGCGGTCAATTGTCTATTAAATGTTAGGCAAGTAAAAGATCCCTACTCTTCTCGAGGGAAAAGGTTCAGCAAAATTTCCAGGTTGGGGATAGCTCGTCTTCTGGCGTCGGTGATAGACCCTGGTAGCGGAAATAGGCCGACGTTAAATAAATAGTTAAAAAAATTCCGATTCAGCTCGATGGAAGTAGGTTTTAGGAGTACTTTCAAAGCCTCCCAATTTATTTAAATAATTAGAAAAAATACTGATATTTCGGGGACAGTGTATTTTAACCTCTTACGTAGCGAGATCGATAATAGATAGAACAAAAATACGCTGGAAATTTTGCTATCGAATATTCTGTAAAATGTCCTCGGGAGCATATTTTTATTTATTATAATGTACGAGGTATAGGCCTCCGCGCGCAAGTACAAAAATTACCGTTTTTCGTCTCACTCTCCAAGTGGCCCTGGAGAGATGACTTAATAACACAGGTCTACAAAAAAAAAAATTCTGAGGTAGAAAATTTTTTTAATTGAAAATTCGGATTCAGCACACAAAAATATTTAAGGCATGATAGGTTTAGTCCGTGGAGCAGAAAAAAAATTTTTTTTTGACCTGTGTAATTCACACATGAAAAAGAATTTAATTTCTTTGAAGAAGTCTCCGAAAATTTCGAAAAAATCATAGAGTTTTCAAACTGCATACATGATTTCTTGGTGAAGTTTGGATAGATTTTCAACATTTCTTGAATTTTGGTAATGCTAAACTCAAAACTTGCATTGCCTTTTATTACTTCCACATCCAGTGGAAGTATAGTAACGACAAATTTTTTTTTTTAATTTTTATTGTTCAAGTAGGCTTGGAATGTCACGAAACGTCGGGATTTTAAGTTTGAGCAAAACTACGTTTCTGTCTGTCGGTCTGTCTGTAACTTTCTTTGTGCGCACGATTACTCTGGAGCCGTTTAAGATATTGACTTGAAATTTGGTACACATATGTATTTTAACGAGATCTGGAACTAGATTATATTATCATCTTTTCCGTTGAAGGGTTAGAGGTAAATTGGGATAAATGAGGGTAAATAGATAAATCAAGGAGGTAAGAGTCCAAAAAATTGGTATTTAATATATACAAGAGAAGTTAATGTCTCAACAAAAATTTTAGCATTAGCCACCCCATTACTACCCATTTTAAAAGGTGGTGAGAGAAAATATGATTTAGTATGTGCACAAGAACCAAAGGCCTCAATTTTTTTTTTAATTCATCCCACCCCCACTACCGATGTGGCATATCGTTTTATGGGTTTTTGGGGTAGACGATTTCAAATATTGTATTATTAAAGTTCCATAAACAATTATTTCCACGTACAAAATTTTTTTCGTGAGAGATTTGGGTAAAGAAACTGAATGTGGAAGTAGTGATTCCTTGGGCAGCGGTTTTTTTAATGAGCAGTTCAACATTAGCTGTCACATAGAAAATAAAGATTTGCAGATTTTTTTAATCAAATATTTTTGTTCGCTCTGCATGATGATGTGCTTTCTTTTTCTTAAATATATATTTTTCAATGCAAAAAACAAAAAAAAACGGAAATTTGTACTTTTTCGCCTCTTTCTGGGTTAGAAAATACAATCAATCAACTTTTAAAAACATTACATTTAACGACTGGCAGCAAGGAATTCGAAAACATTAAAAAAAAAATTAAATTGTTTATTTAAGCAATTCATAACAAATGTATTTTTCAAAAATATTCTTTCTTCAAACAATTTATTTATTGTTGAAATATTTTTTTTAGTTATAAAATGTAAACAATAAATATTAAGGAACAAAAAGTTACCGTTTTTTTATAATTTCGTATGCCTTCTCTGATGACGCTACTAAAACACTGTAATTGTTCATTTTCGTAATTCTTTAAATAAACAAATTATAAATGATTTGTGTTTTTTTTTTCTTAAAATGTTACTATACATTTAAATTACACGAAATTTTTTAATATGTTTTTTAATAAGTACTACTTAAACGATTTTTTTTTAAATCTTTGTATCTTCATTATAATGCATAATAACAAAAATGGTTCCAAGCAAAATGTATTCGTCTTTTTTTTTGTATAAAAAGTATATTTAATTAATTACATTAACTAAATTAAATAAACGGTAAATAATTAAACGGACATTCTTCGCCATTCTGTTGAACTGAAAATAATGCACGTAATTAATGTAAAAATGCCTGTGTACCCGTCGTTTTAGTTATTAATTGCTTATATTAAAAAAATAAAATAAAAATCGACAAGAAATTTCTATATTTTTAAGCCACATCGAGTGCTGAAAAAACATTTTTGAAAATGAATTATTAATAATAATACATATTACATAATATTTCACACCCAGAAAGGGGTGGAAACGTTAAAATTTTCATTTTTTAATATTTCTGCAATGAAGAATGCACATTTAAGAAAAATAAAGTATCGCCAAAATTTGAAAAATATAGGAAATTGATCCAAAAAATCATGCATCCAATTTAGAAGATTTATGAAGTGTTCCCGGGGCTTCTTTTTTTTTCTATTGTTACGCTTGGAAAGTAACACAAAAAAGATGAGTTTTGCACTTGCAAGCAGGCGCTTGTAGCTCAAAGACTACAGTAAATAAAAAACTGATGACTAACGAATCACTAGTAGTTCCACATCCAGATTTCCTAAAAAAGACACAACAAAAATACTATATTTGTACTCCACCACGTGGCAATAATTATTCATAGAATTTTAATAATGTAATATTCTACCTCAAAAACCCATAAAACGATATGCCACCCGGTAGTGAGGTAGGTAAAGGAAAAGGCTGTCGCCAAAAAAAAATTGGAGGCCTTTGGTTCTTATACACTCACTAAATGACAAATTAATTTTTTTACCTCCCTTAATAATGTGGTGGGCGTGGTGTTGGTAATGGGGGTGCTAGAGAAGGTAGTTAATGCCAAAAAAAAAAAAAAATCGGGATCTTAGGCTTGTGTACACACTAAATCACAATTTTATTTTTTATCCCCTTCAATAATGGGAAGAGGGTGGCTAATGCCAACAAAAATTTTGAGGCCTTTGGTTCCTGTGTACACACTTAATCACAATTTTACTCCGTTTAATAATGAGATGGGTATGGTAACGTGGGGTGGTAGAGAGGGTGGCTAAACCCAAAAAATATTGAGGCCATTCTTGTAACTTACTAAATTACAATTTTATTTTTTACCCTCTTTAATAATAGAGTAGGGATGGTAATGTGGGTGATAATTGTGCTCACTTTGGTTCGGTCTTATAGATTTCACATTTTCAAGACATGTAAATTTTTATTTTTAGTTAAGATAACACAATTTTTTCAAATTTTTCTCATATGTAAAACAACGCTTCGTATAATTATTGTTTATTGGTTGGATATTTGACCTTCAGGGTCATCTGAAGGTCAACTTTAGTTTTTTAAATAGGAACCCCCATTTTTGACCCCGGAACGAAAAATGTTGCAATAGAGTTGTGAAGGGTCAAATGGGCTCATTTAGCACATTTTTTTTATTTGATTATCGGAAGGATCTCAAAATTGTAAGACCCTGTGCATAAAACTAGAATTTTGTGAGACCTGTAAATCGTCTAAAAAAAATATATAAACATGGACCGTGCCCGCCTTTTCGAATCTCGACCGTGACGTCACTTGATAGGAACAAACTAGTCGCACAGAGAAAGACTCGACGATCTCAAGCGGAACGCACGAGCTTTGATATGTTGCGCGACCGTTTCGTTTCCCATCCTCTGACGTCACGATATTGGTCCCACCGCGTTTCCAATTCCCTCCTTAGAAGTCGTATATTTCGCGAACCACATATCGAATTCATCTGAAATTTTCAACATTGCCTAATTTTAAATAATACTTTATCCACAAGAAGTAACAACTACTAAATAAAATTCATTAAATGAGCCTATTGACCCTAAGGTCTGGTGATTGAAGGCAGACAATTGTGATCGTGATGACCTTCCAGGTAGATTTTAAGGTCAAATCGAGGTCATTTCATGACCGACTTCGGTGATAAACGAAAGTTGAGTTTCAAATGACCTTGAAAATGACCGTCGACGTCAAATCCAAGATCAGCAAGTGGCGCCCCCCCGATGACCTCAACAACTTTTATAGAGGTAATTTTCTTCATATGTCATTATTCTGACGAGATACCAGCCTGAAAATCATGCATCCAATTTAGAAGATTTATGAAGTGTTCCCGGGGCTTCTTTTTTTTTCTATTGTTACGCTTGGAAAGTAACACAAAAAAGATGAGTTTTGCACTTGCAAGCAGGCGCTTGTAGCTCAAAGACTACAGTAAATAAAAAACTGATGACTAACGAATCACTAGTAGTTCCACATCCAGATTTCCTAAAAAAGACACAACAAAAATACTATATTTGTACTCCACCACGTGGCAATAATTATTCATAGAATTTTAATAATGTAATATTCTACCTCAAAAACCCATAAAACGATATGCCACCCGGTAGTGAGGTAGGTAAAGGAAAAGGCTGTCGCCAAAAAAAAATTGGAGGCCTTTGGTTCTTATACACTCACTAAATGACAAATTAATTTTTTTACCTCCCTTAATAATGTGGTGGGCGTGGTGTTGGTAATGGGGGTGCTAGAGAAGGTAGTTAATGCCAAAAAAAAAAAAAAATCGGGATCTTAGGCTTGTGTACACACTAAATCACAATTTTATTTTTTATCCCCTTCAATAATGGGAAGAGGGTGGCTAATGCCAACAAAAATTTTGAGGCCTTTGGTTCCTGTGTACACACTTAATCACAATTTTACTCCGTTTAATAATGAGATGGGTATGGTAACGTGGGGTGGTAGAGAGGGTGGCTAAACCCAAAAAATATTGAGGCCATTCTTGTAACTTACTAAATTACAATTTTATTTTTTACCCTCTTTAATAATAGAGTAGGGATGGTAATGTGGGTGATAATTGTGCTCACTTTGGTTCGGTCTTATAGATTTCACATTTTCAAGACATGTAAATTTTTATTTTTAGTTAAGATAACACAATTTTTTCAAATTTTTCTCATATGTAAAACAACGCTTCGTATAATTATTGTTTATTGGTTGGATATATTTAAAAAAAGTAAACATTAGACAGTCATAACAACATAAAAATATTAAATTTTATTGAGATCGTACGCTTAACAAGCAACCACGATAAAAGACGTGATGCTGTTAGACGTGATACTGTTAGACCGAGCGAAACATACAGTAATGTCTATTATTACTTGTGGTATCTATTCTCATATGTAAAACAACGCTTTTTATAATGATTGTTTATCCCACAGAGTTAGACATGGGTGATAGGCAGGGTTCAAATTGCATCCACCTTGTTGGATACGCTATATTGATTAGGTTAGGTCCGGTTCACTTTTAAACTTTGAATGAAATGATTCATATGCATTCGTGGTCCTTAAAATACTTGCTGTTTTTGCAGCCCATATTATCGGTGGAAATAGAGTCACTTTCGATATAATTTTCCACTCGATTGTTTTGTGGTTTTTCGCTCATAAAATCTTTGTTAGTTAGTTTGTTTGTTTCTTAGTTTGTTAGCTTGTTAGTTTGTTAGTTTGTTGGTTTGTTGGTTTGTTGGTTTGTTGGTTTGTTGGTTTGTTGGTTTGTTGGTTTGTTGGTTTGTTGGTTTGTTGGTTTGTTGGTTAGTTTGTTAGTTATTCCTTAATTTTTCTGTATCCCAATAAGGAACACAGAAAAATTAAGAAAATGCCAAAACCAACATTTAGACAATATTTAGTTATTCCTACTTTTAGTACCTGGGAGCAGTGAGCGCAGTTCAGTATGGGAGTAAAGCACCTGGTTTTAATGTGAGCGCAATTCGAGTGTGACCCTCATTAATGTGTGCGCAATTCGAGTGTCCCCAGGTATTACAGAAAATTAGTAATTTCTTGTAAAACACCAGTACATGACTTGCTTTATTCACCAATCAATTACTGTCATCTTAACATAATATTGTATGTGATTTGTTTATATTTACGTTTACTATCCACAATTTGTTTTTTGGCGCGCTATTGTTATTTATATATGTACGCACTGAGTAAACTAAACGTGAAAATTTAAATATTAGTCTAGACTATATATAATCTCGAATATAAGAAAAACGTTACGGATGTAGACGTACACATATACATTTATTCTAGTATCGAGGTATTACGATAAATTTATTGTTACATGGAATAATAATATAATTAAGAACCCGTTTTTGCCATTAAAATTTCGAAGGCCAAAAACTATCAATATTAACTATTAAAGTATGTCTAATAATTATTATAATTCGTAATAAAATTGTACTTTGCTGGCCGACAGACAGCAATAACAATAAATCAAGTCGGTAATGTAATTCGTGAGCGTAAACGTAATTTTTGGCAATGAATATCAGCGTGGCGGCCTTTGGCGCCAGGCCGTATCATAGGAGCTGTTGTGCAATGTTAGTCTAATAGTCTAGTAGTCTAGTCTAGTACAGTAATACAGCATTTGATAAATTCAATCATCACTTAATGTGTGCCATATTAAAATTTTATGATTTTGATCAAAGTGCAAGTAACGTTGTTCAATCCTACTTGTGTAGTAGACAACAAATACTTCACGTAGGCGAATTATATTCGGGCAGTTGAAATATGAATTTGATGTATACAGATATCACGAGAGATAAAAATGACTACACAGAGTGTTCCAAAAGTATGGATACAACTGAATACTCGACAGGAAAGCGAGATATGAAGAAAACGACCTCTATAAAAGCTGTTGAGGTCATCTGGGGCACCACTTGATGTCCTTGGATTTGACCTTGAAGGCAATTTTGAAGGTTATTTGAATGACAATTTTCATTTTTTGAACAGGAACTTCCATTTTTGACGCCGGATTCTGAAAAAGCGAAAAATTTTGCATTAGAGTGGAAAGAGAAAATTGACCCTATCTGTCAGCTAAAGGTCAAATGACTCTCGAAATTTTCAGGCTGGTCTCTCGTCAGAATAGGTACGAAGAAAATGACCTCTATAAAAGTTGTTGAGGTCATTGGGGGACACCACTTGGTGACATTGGATTTGACCTTCAGGGTCATCTGAAGGTCAACTTTAGTTTTTTAAATAGGAACCCCCATTTTTGACCCCGGAACGAAAAATGTTGCAATAGAGTTGTGAAGGGTCAAATGGGCTCATTTAGCACATTTTTTTTATTTGATTATCGGAAGGATCTCAAAATTGTAAGACCCTGTGCATAAAACTAGAATTTTGTGAGACCTGTAAATCGTCTAAAAAAAATATATAAACATGGACCGTGCCCGCCTTTTCGAATCTCGACCGTGACGTCACTTGATAGGAACAAACTAGTCGCACAGAGAAAGACTCGACGATCTCAAGCGGAACGCACGAGCTTTGATATGTTGCGCGACCGTTTCGTTTCCCATCCTCTGACGTCACGATATTGGTCCCACCGCGTTTCCAATTCCCTCCTTAGAAGTCGTATATTTCGCGAACCACATATCGAATTCATCTGAAATTTTCAACATTGCCTAATTTTAAATAATACTTTATCCACAAGAAGTAACAACTACTAAATAAAATTCATTAAATGAGCCTATTGACCCTAAGGTCTGGTGATTGAAGGCAGACAATTGTGATCGTGATGACCTTCCAGGTAGATTTTAAGGTCAAATCGAGGTCATTTCATGACCGACTTCGGTGACTAAGGGGGTTTCCATTTGATAAACGAAAGTTGAGTTTCAAATGACCTTGAAAATGACCGTCGACGTCAAATCCAAGATCAGCAAGTGGCGCCCCCCCGATGACCTCAACAACTTTTATAGAGGTAATTTTCTTCATATGTCATTATTCTGACGAGATACCAGCCTGAAAATTTCGAGAGACATTTGACCTTTAGATGACCCTAGGGTCAACTTGACCCCCTTACTACTTAATGCAAAAATTTTCGCTTTCAGAATCTGTGGTCAGAAATGGGGGGTTCCTATTTAAAAAACGAAAGTTGACCTTCAAATGACCTTGAAAATGATCTTCTAGGTCAAATCGAAGGTCACTGAGTAGTAACTCCGATGACTTCAACAACTTTTATAGACGCCTTTTTGTTATAAAAATGAATTTCAGTAGAGATGCAACGGATATCCGGTTACTATCCGGTATCCGGCCTATCCGACCACTTTATTACTATTCGGCTGGGCACCGGATAGTGATCCAATATCCGGTCAAAACCGTATAGTTAAAAAATAAAAAGTGGTGTAAAGAATGAAACAGTTTATTATTTTGCACTTATCCTGCATTACAATTATTACTACAAACTGGTAATATCTATAGATCAGTTACTAAATTAATACTTAAAGTTTACCAATGGTAAATTATGGTGAACAAAGATGAGTTTTTCAGCTTTTAAGGGTAGTAGACGATTGCGTTTCTTTTCGTATACGTTGCCAACTCTGTTCCTATCACTGTATACACTACGGCAAGGGGCTGAAACAAACTTTGACAAAAGTGTATACTGATTAGAGTTAGTATAGCACCATGCGTAAGGGTCACTATTTCTTTGAATCGTGCTCCTTTCAAATAATAATCGATCTCCTAGGCCACTGAACTTTTCTCCGAAACGTTTTCATTAACGCTACTATTTTTTTCGACACTTCTTCAAAACAGTCCCAAAAAGTGTTGTGAATATCAGCAGTAACATTTTCTAGTGGGTTTCTCTTACTTTGTTTATTGGAAGGAGAAAAACCACTTTCACTATCATGCTTGAATATGAATCATCACAACTATTTTTTTAAGCCTCCAGCAGAATAATTTGACGAAATTTTTCAGCCAGATTTTTATCGAAAAAACTTGTTTTAAATTTGAGGTCTAGAAGAGTTGCCAGTAAGTATTTTTTGTCATTAAGGTTGCCAAAACGTGTTTTCAATCCAACTTTCAATGCACGCCGGATATTCGGCCGGATATCCGGTATCCGGTACAAGAAGTACGCCGGATATCCGGTATTCGGTATCCGGCCAAAACACTATCCGTTGCATCCCTAAATTTCAGTTATATTGGTTGAATTTTTAATATATTGTAAATTTCGACTCTCTGATCAAAAACTCTCGGGGACCCAACTCGATCCTACACCTCAGGGTTCAAAAAAGTTACAGTCGACTAAGCTACAAAATGTAAGATTGTTTCTAATATATTTTATATGTATTATTATGTTTCGTTATAAAATTTTCATTAATAATAAATTGTAAAATTTTTATCATATTTCATTGCACTGAAAACATTAGAAAATAGCAAATATCTAAAGAACCATATATTTTTTGTATAAGAATTTTTTTCTCTACCGAATGGTGCATACAATTAGGTATTAAAGTATTAAGGTATTAGTTTTAAAAGACTTTTTGCTGTTTTTGTGTGTTAAATATATGTCATTAATTTTAAACACTTCTTTGTGGATATTTAGATATTTTTTACATGATGGATAACTCCAATACCTTGTCTTACCCTCATAAAGAAGTCAGTGTGTTATCAATAATTGTTAGTGAGATATTAATTTTTATGTTATACAATTTTTCTATCAAAATTTTAGGAAAAAATTAATATCTCAGGAAATACTAATTTTAAGTAAAGGGAATCTTTAACAAAATGTTCTTTAAATTTTCTGTGGGTCAATTAAAGTATAACCAGAAATGTTTGAAATATTTTGAAAATATTTTCGTTAGGACTATAATCAAATATTTAGAATTATTAATTTTTTTCCTTCATATACGTTTAATAGATGGCAGAAATAAATCACCCTGTATACAGTATAATAAAGGACATATTGAATTTTTAATTCTTATTGGGTATTGGCGTTCAACGGAGCCATTTCCGAAAGTTTTTCATTGAGAGCTTCGTAATAAGGAAGATAAAAAACTTATTAAAAAAAAATTTTAGCTAATTGGAGCGAATTTTTTCACTTCTTATTTTTAGGATGAATTTTCTATCGCCATCACCAATTTATTTTTCTGTGCTATTCTTATTAAAGCGAAAAATCTTGTTAGTTCAGAATATTTTAAAACACTATTAGAAAGTATCACAATATAAGATATATTAAAAACATTAACAAATACGGAACTAAACCGCTTTTAACTTCTTGAACTTTTGATCAGAAAGCCACATATTAAAAACCGCTGCCCAAGGAATCACTACTTCCACATCCAGATTTGCTATCCAAGTATCTCACACGAAAAAATTTTGTATGCGGAAATAATTGTTTGTAATGAAACTTCAATATTTGAAATCGTCTACCCCAAAAACTCATAAAACGATATCCCACATCGGTAGTGGTGTGAGGGTAGTGATAGGGGATGGATGAAGTAAAAAAAATATTTTGATGCCTTTGGTTCTTGTACACACACTTAATCACATTTCTTTTTCACCTCCTTTTATAATGGGGTGGGGGTAGTAATGGGAGTGGCTAATTACAAAAAATTTTTTGAGACATAAGCTTCTCGTGTGTATACTAAATACCAATTTTATGGACTCTTACCTGCTGGATTTACCTATTTACCCCCCAACCCTTCAACGGAATAAGATGAAAATATAATCTAGTTCCAAATTTCAAGACAATATCTTAAACGGTTTCAGAGTAATCGTGCACACAAAAACAGACAGACCAACAGACCGACAAACAGATTTTTTTTTTAGTTCAAACTTAAAATCTCGACGTTTCATGACATTCTAAGACTATTTTAATTATAAAAATTTTTAAATTTTTTTTATTATACTTCCACTGGATGTGGAAATAAATTAAGTCAATTTGACCTAAATTCAATTTCCATAACAGCGGTGTCCTTTCAGGAGATTGTATTGTGCATTGTCTAAATTTCTACAATTTTATCTTTCCCATTTTGTCATACAATAATAAAAGTTTTTACTATATAAAAGCAATTTCTATACTTACATGAAACTGAAAACTTTATTTCAGCCATCAACTAACCAAAAATGAGATTTCCGTATTTTCTATTAATTAATAAAATCTTTTTACATAATATCCCTTTCCACTCCTTTCCAATTTCTACGGAACTCATTGGATAGATCCCAAACTCCTATCCTTACAGACATTCTAATGTGCATTAGCCTGTTTATTTCAGGGTTACTGCTGTTCTACGACCTGATTTGAGTTGGCCAACGGCCATAGTGTCAGTGGTTTTTGCGGAGTTTCGGCATAGTCGATTTCGGCGGTGCCGGACCGCCGGCAATACCTGCAGAGCAAGAGCACATCTCGTACCTACTCTAGACGATCATAAATTGGGCACTAACACTATGGCATACTGGCTCACCTTGGCTGTGACTCTAAACAGTCGATAGTTCTTTGCGCTGTGGATAACGTCGAAGAAATTGGTGGCTGTTAATTCCTCCTATTCGTTCAATTGGGCGAAGTATAATTATCGCTTTGTCTTCAGGCGGCAGAGATAGCTCCTTATTTAATTATTATATTTATCTATATAGTTCACTCCCGATTAATGTGAAAACTCTTCATTTTATCGTCTTAAAGCTTTGTTTACCATGACGCTCAGATAATTGAAATAATTTTATTCTCCTCCAGATTATGCCAAGTTGATTGGCAAAATATATATAATGTTCACTGTTTTAGAGATTGAAACTATTTCAGAGCGTATGCTTAGTATAATTTGATTTATGGAAAAATAGAAAAAATTGATGAATTTATTCTTTTATGTCTCATATGACTGCTTGGTCGAGAAGTACGCACACTTGACACTCACTCAGTGGGGTCGGTCCTTACATATGCGACACAGCCGTAGTGCAGCACGTCAACCACTAAATAAAGAAACTAACAGTTTTGGAAAACTCATCACAAATACATTACTTTACGAGACCTTTAAGTACGTTGTAGTTACATAATGCCACTGGCAGCGTACATCAAAGAAACACATTCAAATTAGAGATTTCATCCATAATATTATTTAATAAATTAAAAACGCTTTTACAATAAGAGTTTGAGTGAATGCTTTATACCGAGCGGTTGTGCGTCTGAAACTCTCCCACTTAAAAACGTTAAAAAACCCGGTAAAACTGCGTTAAAGACAAAGCTTAGGTGAATTATAGCTTAAGAAATTTGGATTAAATTGATGTCATAACAAAAGAACAAAGTTGAAATATAATTAATATTTTGAAATAACTGATACAGAGTTATTTGGTGGCAATCAGTGTGGTGCATAAAGAAACGAGCTTCAAAAACGAATATATAAACACGACCCAAATCCACGCATATAAGAGATAAATACATCTTAGTTTATTTGACTACAAGTGTCTGCCCCATAAAACCATTGAAATGTGAAAAATCGACATCTGTCGACAAATTTATGAGAGCAGTAAATTATTGAAATATGGCCAAATAAATTGTTTTTAATCATTATAAAAATATTCAAATGAATTTAATTTAAATTATATCCGAAATAATCAATAACGTATCGTAAAATATGGTCATATATATTTGTTTCTCTCAAATAATTATTTTTTTCATAATCATTAAAAATACTCAAACGAATTTAATATAAACTAAACCCGCAATAATCAAATGCATTACTCTTAAAGTAGGGACAGAACAATTTATTACCTAAATTTTCAAGTGAGGTTTTTTATAATTATTAAAAGTACTCAAACGAATTTAATTTGGATTAAACCCGAAATAATCAATGAGACATTGTTGATATACGGCGTCAAAATTAAATTCTCAGATTCTCACAGCACTTCAAGGTATGCGTGGTGCAGGCTTCTTTCAGAAAAATTGTATTTTCTAAGAAAACATACACATACGCCGATGATCTCCTTATCGCCGCAGGACCAGGTGCGTACGCATGGAGGCAAGGCGCGGCGTGGTTTAAGAAGTTAGATAGATGAATACTCTCTAGTGACAATTATTTCATATCTGTTTTTGCGTACCAAATATTAGTTTAACTTCGTTTTTAAGCATATGCCAAAAAAAGTGACGTTTTAAGTTCCACTGTGTTGTGTTATGTGTTTATTTGGTTCCCGCCTGGTTGCCCTCCCCCCAGGCGCGGCGGTTGAGAATTTATGGGATAGTGACAATTATTTCATATCCGTTTTTACATACCAAATATTAGTTTAACTTCGTTTTTACGCATATCCCAAAAAGAAAAGTGAGGTTTTAAGTTCCACTGTGCTGTGTTATGTGTTTATTTGGTCCCTTCCTGGTTGCCCCCCCCCCCCCCACAGAACACATTCCTGGGTACGCGCCTGCGCAGGACACA
Source organism: Rutpela maculata (assembly GCA_936432065.2). NCBI lineage: Eukaryota > Metazoa > Arthropoda > Insecta > Coleoptera > Cerambycidae > Rutpela > Rutpela maculata. Next base: position 38,092,785 of record OW386287.2, on the reverse strand, counting down.
TCTGGACTGAAAACAAACTTCAAGAAAAGCCTAATAATGGAGTGAGGCCCGTCAATAAAAGAGAGTTGGACCAGCGGAGAGGGACACAAAATAGATGAATACTCCCTAAGAACAATGAACAAATTGAAGAACCAGAATCAGAAGGCTCAGAAGAAGAAGAAGATTTATAGAAGCAGAAAAACAAAAATAGGAGCACAAACAGCAGCGACACAACGCGGCAACATATATCACAAGAAGACCCAGAAGAGGCAGAAGTCCAGAACCAAAAGTACAAAAAAAGGGAGCTTAAACGCTCCCTCACGACACAATGCGCATCTCACAAATACCTACACCTCCCATCCCACACTCCTTTACCATGCGCCATGTGGCACTCGCTTGGCAACAAGCATGACCCTAGTCCAACCCAGCGTGGACGTAGCAGGCCCAGCTGTATAATCCTTGGGAGCGGCAGAAATGCCTACCGCACGCTGGTAAATCAATCAATTAAAAACACTTTTACAATAACAAATTGAGTGGTCTGGCATTATCGTTCGCTCTCGCTGAATTAGCTAGTGGATTTTTTGGCTCACAGTTTTCCCACAGAAGCATGCTTTTGTCATCCATTCCCGCCATCATCATACTGCTAAAAGCTTGAAAATGGCATGAAAAAGACTTTTTTTATACTTTTTTTTATCGGCAGAAAGATATAACTTTGCGCCCGTTTTACTCCCTCTCCCTACGCCCGAGAAACAAAAATACGAAGAAAGATAGTTAAGCTTTAAGTTCTGAAAAAATCAGACAAAAGTACATTTACTATAAGCTCTAAATTAAAAGACAAAAAAGCAAAAAAATATATAACCTTAACCTCTACACAACATAATGATTCGGGAGAGAGGATGTTGGGGGGGAAAAGGAATTGGCATTTTATTATTAATGTAAATAAAAAGTCCTTTTAAAACTATTTTATTTCTGGTAGGCGCATAAAGGTTTATGTTTTGGGAGGAGAGGGTGCTTGTTATTGGGAGTTGGGAGTGTTGGGGTACTGTATAGTGGTAGGGGGAGCTTAGGGAGCAGTTTATTCAAAGGAAATATGATTTTCAAGTTCAAAAACATCTAAGCATGTGTTCTAATGTAAACTGGTTCTATAATAATTTAATGGAGGGGGGAGGGTTGAGGGAAGTTCCGTTTGGGGTGGAATATATTAGATATTGAATATATATGCTAAAAAAAATTTTTCGAAATGTTTTTACCGAAAATAAAAAGGGCCGAAAACCATCAAAAATTCACTTTCTACCAACTTTAACTAATCTTTATTTTCATGTGTTTATTCCAAATAGGTCAGATTAACTCTACCAGATTACCTTTTTCGTTTCAGTTTTCAAGAAATGGCACAAAAACAAGTTATTGCAAATCATAAGTAATAGTGATATTTGCATTTATTTTTAACATTTATCTGTGTTTGAAGTTAACCTCTTGGGTTCTTGATTGTCTACTGTAATCCATTATTTTACATTAGAAAGATCTACGCAGTGGCACTTCCTTTCGTGTTTTCTTTTTTCTGGTTGCCTATTAGCACCCAACAGTACTCATATTTTCATCCCGCCTCCGTCTATCTACGCTACATTTTTCTGATATTTTAATGAAATCGTTCTCCTTGCTCCTCATTATAGTCCCAAGATTTTCGGGGAAGAATTGATTTCTTGTGAGAATCCAGGAAGTTCAATTTCAAATTCATCAAGCATCCCAATTTTCTAAATTTTTCAACCACCTCGACTATCCGCTTGTAATTTGGACTTTTGTCATTACCCAGGAAATCTTCAAAGCCATTTTGAAAACTGATCCATGTTACTTTTCGATAACATTCATTTTGATAACAAAGATTCCATTCCTTAACATCGTGTGAATTTGGGGTTCGAATATTCCTTCCTTTAATTTTGCATCAGATACATTCGGGAACTGCATCGTCTTAACAGGGCTTGCGACAGTTCGTTAATGGGCTTATTTAGCATATGTTTTTATTACATTTTCTGAAAAATCATTAATTCTAGAGCGAAATTTTAAAAAAAAGTTCTAGGGTTCTATAGGCTTCAAAATTAATCAAGAACATCAAAACGCGTGACGCTTTGGTATTATAGCTGCGTGACATCAATCGCTCCTCTATTGCTTCGGAAGACGTAGGCGTAGCTACTTGCCTAGATGTCTAACAGTATGTATTTAAATGCTGCAGATGCGTCATGTGGATTAAAAGTACCGTTTGTATCATGACTACTGCAAATATCGTAGGTGATGGAAAAACTAAAGCAAAACGATCTGTTTGTAAGTACTGTATTGTGCCCAAATGTACAAATACAATAGGAAAAACTCCCAATAAACTGTTTATTAGTCTACCGGAGAATCCTGTTAGGAGAAAATTGTGACAGAAAGCGATGAGACGCAATATATACCTTGGAGATAAAACAAACAAATATGTGTGTGAAGATCATTTTAATGTAAGTAGTATTTTGTATAAAAACAATGTAATGCAAAAAAATATATGTATGTGCTTACATATACAGGATGCGCTTGATTTTAAATTAAAATATCTATACAACTAAATGAAACACTGAAGTTTGTTAAAGGACATCAGGTAGATAAAAATGCAACCGTTCTGTTTTTTTTTTTTTTCGTAGAGATTGCATATTTTTTAGAGTTGCCCAATGAAGCAGTGTACCACAACGTTGAGATTTCTAACTGAATTTTTTATTTATATTTAAATTGCACATTTTGTCCCTCTGCTTGAGAATGTAGTCTCCACATAACATATTTTTTGAAAAACTTGAATGTCATTTAGTTTTAAGAATATTTCAAATTAAAAATCGGTGAATTAAAATAGCCCCCTTTATATAGGTACAGGAGGCACGGTGATAAGTCAGTCAGTCATTCACGATCAATGATATTCTTTTTTAAATATAGTTATACACTTGTGTAAAAATCAAGAGCTTTAGAGATGTTCATTACTAATAACTTTTTATTAGAATAAGATTTTATGTCATTAAAAGTAAAACACCTTCTATGTTAAAAATAAATATCTTGTATTTCTGCTTACATCATTGTTATAAAATATTATTTTGGGTATTCAGTAGATAACTTTCAAAGAAATCATTCGCTCCTTTCATATATCATTGATCTAAATCTGACCAAGCTAGAATATCAACAAGGAGTCCCCTTATGAACTGGCTTGTCAACTTCTTTCATACACCTACCATATCTGACATTTAATAAGAAAAACAAGAAAATAACCATTCTTTCTTCAATGTATATTTAGTCTTCAATACCTATTGAAGAAAATAACCATTCTTTCTTCAATATATATTTATTCTTCAATATATATTGAATGGTTATTTTCTTGTTTTTCATATTAAATGTTAGATATGGTAGGTGTATGAAAGAAGTTGACAAGTCAGTTCGTAACGGGACTCCTTGTTGATTCTTCAATATATATTGAAGAAAGAATGGTTATTTTCTTGTTTTTCATATTAAATGTCGACCGACCGCCTTAGCTTCTGAAGAATTAAATTTTAAAGCAGTATATTTCTAGAACTACTTATCGGACCGACCTCAAATTTTTAGTGTAATAATTATATGATGATTACTTCGCACAATTGTAATAAAAGTGCAATATGAAATTTGACTAAGTGACCCCATAGGTCCTCAATGTCGCGTTGTGACACTTTTTTCATGTATCTAAAGATATAATTTCCCCGCCTTCTTCAAATACAAAACTTTTGACGATTATATTGATCATTTTTTTGATGTCCTGTCATTCATTTAAGTAGACTTGCATTTATTCAGCCAAGGTAAATTTGCAACCATTTTTGAGCGGAAGTTATAGTTTATTATTCACAGAAATCGATGAAGTCGGTACTGGAGGTCTTAAGACTTTTAGTATGGTTTTTGGCAATATTTAAAGACAACTTTCAGATTTATAAAATTTTTTCTAGGTTTTCGCGAAATCTCAACGGAACTATGCCCTATTTTGCAGACTGAAATTTGCAAATAAAAAAGTAGTCAAATAGACTTGTTTAAACAAAATCCAGCAATATTTCAAAACTACTAAGAAACAGTCTCCATCCTGTTACTCAATTTTCGTTGCATTGGATACAGGTGTGGAAGCATTTGATTAGTCATTAAAAAGTGACAGATTTTATGAACTCGTCCGGTAATCTTAGGCTTAAGATATTGAAATATTTTTATTATTTGAAATAGAATTATATGTTATGCTTAGACTCGTAAAAGCATATTAGTATACGAAATTGTTGAAAGTAATAAACATCAAGATAATCCAAAATTATGTTTAAAATCGTGGCTAACGTCCAGCCTCCACCCAGCACGCCAGAAGAGTTAGCAATGTCCGCCTAGTTCTTGCAGTTAATACCATCGTGCTAACCGCTTATAGTACGCCTGCCATACATCACTTAACATTATACAGGTTGGTTAGTTGCCGAATTCCGAATGTCGATAACAATCATTATTTATTATTCAGTTTTCTTCGATTTATTGCCATTGTAATTCTAATTTAAAATTGGCCAGTTTTTTGTTTTGAGTGCCATTTGAGAAAATGTTATTAGAATAATTAAGTCGGTATCGTATGTATGGAACCAGTAGCGGTCCAAGAAGATCTGGAATATATTAACGACAGAGTTATGTCTTTGTTTATTAGAATTAAAATATTAAATTATTTTCAGTTTGGACGAAATTATTTTACTGAGAAACAGTGTTTTGATATTAGAGTTTCTTTTTGAGTGAAAGTCAAAGAGTTATTTTTTATGGTTTCGTACTTAAAAACGAAAAACCGCTGTAAAAGGAATCAGTACTTCTACATCTAAATTTCTGGTGGGGGTGGCTGATGCCAAAAAAATGTTTAGGATTTTAGTTCCAGCACACATACTAAATCTCAATTTTATTTTTTTACCCACTTTAATAACTGAGTGGGGGTGGTAATTGGGGTGGAAGTGCGGGTGTCTAATGCCAAATAAAAAATTGAGGCCTTCGGTTCTTGTACACACACTAAATGACAATTTTATTTTTTACTCTCTTGGATAATGAGGTGGGGGTAGTAGTGGAGGTGGCTGATTTCAAAACAAATTTTGAGGCCTGTGGCTCTTGTACACACATTAAATCACAATTTTGGTTTTTCCACCCCTTGTAATAATAGGGTTGGAGTGATAATGGAGATTAGAGTGGGGATAGCTGATGCCAAAAAAATGGAGACCTTGGCTTCTTCATGCACTATATCCCAGTTGAATGGACTCTTGACTTGCTTGATTTAGCCATCTACTCCCCATTTACCCCCAGAAATTGCTTCCGTTGCGCTGTTCACCGTACTTTGCAAATTTTGTAACGGACAAAGCTGTGACAATGCACCAGCAATAGTCGACGAGCTTCATGACGATGAGGTTGACTCTCCAGTCGAAACATTTCTCGCAAGTATGGAGAACAATCAATACGTAGAATCAGTGAACAGCGCAACAGAAGCAATTTCCGAAGAAAGTATTGTTGAAGACTACAACGAACCTGGACTTTCGACATCAGGCACCTAAAACGCCTTAAGAAGCAGGCTAGTCGTGGATTTGGCCTATAGGGGACAACCGCGTAAAAGAAAACGCGCCATATACTCTACCTTAAGGTGGTGTGGAAACGAGTATTGAACATTGAGCTATGCGTAACAGACAAGTAAAATTAACTATATTTGAAGATATTCAAGTATGAAAACAAATTTTGTCTCAACACAAAAATACTCCTTCATAAAAGTCGCACTAAATTGAGAAATTACAAAAAATCATAATTTCGGCTGCTGCACCGAAACTATTCAGTTTAACGAAAAAATCTATAGGACATATAGAAAATGTAATGCTCTTTTATTTTCATAAGAACATTTTTTGCCGTATGAGGCACCCGAAGCGAGATATTTCAAAGAGACTGTTTTTGTGCGCCATTTTTTCAATATGGCGGCGCCCCTCCCCGCTCGAGCTGTCAGCAAATTCCCAAATCAGGAACCCCTTTCATGTACGACGTATTGTTACGGAAACTTTTCATAACCCGAGTCATATCGAAATTTCTTGCCCAGCTCTCCGTCTATTAGGTTCTTGTACACACACCAAATCAAAATATTATTTTTTACATCTTTTAATAATAGGGTGCGGGTGGCAATGGGAGTTGTAGTTGGGATGGCTGATGTCAAAATAAGTCTTGTACACATACTAACTCACAATTTAATTTTTTCCACCCCCTTCAATAATAGGGTGGGTATAGTAATGGGGGTGATAGTGCGGGTGGCTGAAGCCAAAAACATTTTGAGACCTTGATTTTTCGTACATACACTAAATCCCAATTTTGTAGACCCTTACTTGCGAATTTTATGTATTTATCCCCTTTTACCCCCCAACTCTTCTACAGAATAAGATTACTATACCTCTACGATGTGGAAGTAATTAGGAAAAATTAGCGAAATAAATTATAATGCATTGAAGTTTGGAAATTATACGCTCGAGGTGGCTAGTTTTCCGAAGTAAAAGAGTTCTCAAGGCGCAAGTGGCCGCTTCACCCGTAAAAACCACCCCTAGCACGACCCACCGCAGTTTTTTGCATTTTTTCTGTAAAATAGTTGGTCCCCCAGAAATTGTTTTACTCATTGATAATGTTGTATATATAATTTGCTGCAAATGTGGTTTTTCGCATATTCTCGAACAGTAAGTGATTAAATTTTTGAGCATCGATCGGTGCATGCATATATCTCAATATATCTCAATATACAGTGTGTTTCAGTAATGTCGCGACAAACTGCGAGAGGTAATTCCTCTAGTTAAAAAAGGCAAAAAAACAATAGAACAAACGTTTTAGTTAAGATGATGCATTTAAAACAGTAAAACAAAAAAACCAATCGGTTGCGAATAACTTTTTTTATCCCCACCTCACTCTAACACTGATGCCACTGGTTAGATTTTGATGAAACTTTTCGTGTAGATCGCTACCATGAAAATATTTCTCTGATAACTTAAGTCGGTACATTCATCCATCACTGAGTAATTATTTAAGAAGCATGTTTTAAGTTATACTTTCCAAGCATAGTAAAGCGCTTAAAAGCCATTAGAAAAATATTCTTGTCTTTTTTTGTTCTTGACGAGAAGAATCACCCTTTGCTGTACAATTACTTCCACATCCGGTGGAAGTATAGTAACGACAGAAAAATTAAAAAAAAGTTTTATTGTTCAAATAGGCTTAAAATTAGAGAATATTATTTAGGTATTATGCAAATCACAACTTACACACTTTTTATTTATTATGAAAATACCTACTTTCTGTATATTGTAAGTGTGTAAGTTGTGATTTGCATAATACCTAAATAATATTCTCTAATCATGATAAAAGCAAATAAATAAAAAATAATTAATTGTAAAAGGCTTAAAATGTCATGAAAAGTCGAGATTTTAAGTTTGAGCGAAAAAAAAATTCTGTCTGTCGGTCTGTCTGTCTGTAACTTTTTTTGTGCGCACGTTTACTCTGGAACCGTTTAAGATATTGACTTGAAATTTGGTACACATATGTACTTTAACGAGATCTGGAACTAGATTATATTTTTATCTTGTTCCGTCGAAGGGTTGGGGGGTAAATTGGGGTAAATTTGGGGTAAATAGGTAAATCAAGCAGGTAAGAGTCCATAAAATTGGTATTTAGTATATACAAGAGAATCTAAGGTGTCAAAAAAATTTTTGGCATTAACCAACCCGCATTACCACCCCCACCCCATTATTAAACGGGATATGATTTAGTGTGTGTGCAAGAACCAGAAACCTCAAAATATTTTTTTACTTCATTCACCCCCACTACCACCCTCTATCACCATCTCCACCCCTCTATGTGAGGTATCGTTTTATGGGTTTTTGGGGTAGAGGATTTCAAATATTATATTATTAAAGTTCCATAAACAATTATTTTCACATACAAAATTTTCTCGTGACTTGGATACAAAATTTGGATGTGGAAGTAGTGATTTCTTGGGCAGCGGTTTTTTAGTCCTGTAACCAACCTTTTAGTTTGTGTCAACGGGGTCACTTTCCGGTCGCCATTTATTTATTTTTTAATGGATCGATTTGAAACTAGGTGTGCATCACGTTGCCAAAACGACATTTTTTTATCTATCTGTTAAGCTTCTACGTTTCAGCAGAAGTGAAGCCAACTTTTGATTTTTAAATGAAACACCCTACATATTTGTGCAGTTTTGGAATTCTGTATTTGACGGTGCTAATTTCATTTTGAAGTTTTTGTAGCCAATTTTAATTTTCAATCTAGTGTGCCGTGACCTATCAGAAATTGTTCTAATGTTTATAAATAATAATTAAGTTGAAGAGAAATACATATTAAATTTTTTTGTTATTAATTTGTGCAACAGAGAAGTCAAAAGATGATAAAATCACTTTTCGAAATTACTCAAAATTTTCAATTGAGCTACAGCTAAATGTAATTTTTCAATATCAATCTAACGATGTACCACAACACATTCTGGTAGGTCAATTTCTCAAATTTTAAAAGATCCTCGTTAATAGGGAGATGAGGTGGACTCCGTTCGGTTTCAATCGTTCATAATTACTGTTATTGGTCGCATAATTATGAATTCATCATCCACGCATATTTACGATGCTGCTAAAGTCATTCTAATTACTAATTATACCAATTAAACTATCTCCAGTAATTGTCGTTCAGCAGACAAGTTCTAAATGTGTTCATTTCAATGTCAAGTTAATTTGACAATTCCTGAAAGCATCGCATTTGCGAAATACTAATATATTTCGGCAAAAAGACATTAAAGTATAATAAACAACATTGTGTAGAAGTAGGTACTTTATATTTGAGATGGAGTGGCCTTTAAAAATACATTTGAAAGGACGTCGAACATAGAGCTAAAAAATAAGAGAACTTTAGTGAAAGAGTAGATAAACTAAGTAATATAGCGTACGCTTCAGAGTTAGATTTGATTTGGAAAGCGAAGACACAGATTTCTTTATTTCTCAACGAACAAAATTTCACCTTGGTTCAGTGCATAAAATAAGGTATAAAGTGGACGGCACTAGTGCCGCCCAGTGACGAGTTTGTGCCGCGCAGTGACGCTCGGTTATGCCGGCGGCACAAAAGCTGAAAACTAAACATTTTCGTTTTCAAGGTAGAAAGAAAATTTACTTGTATTTTACCTTCCCCCGCTCATACATTTTATTGAGATTCAATTCCCCCGCTCTTCAATTTTTCAATTTGGATAAAACAAAATGTTTTCATTTTCTGCCCCCCCCCCCACTCTTCAGTTGTTTTTTTTTCAAATTTTCTTCCCCCCGCTCCTCAATTTTCATTTTAGATGTAATTATTTCTTTTCCGATTCCTGACTACGGGCCTGAGATTTTCGAGTTCTAGTGCCGCCCAGTGAAAATTACTTAAAATATGCTCTGCCCTGGTTGTAACTTGGTATTGGAGATCCTAGGGCATTTAGTATGTTATTTGTCATACTAAATACAACGTTTCCACCAATTTATAGATTTAGAATGTTTTTTCTAATTCAAAACCTAAAATGACACGAGTAAAAGCCTGTTAATACAAAAAGTAATTAACAGTGCTATTTTGTTGTTCCTTTATAAGTTTTCGTTGAATTTTCATTTCTGTTAAAGGTAAAGGTTTCATTACAAGGTAGCGCAGAAGTAGGTACTTTATATTCAAGATGGAGAGGTCTTAAAAATATATTTGAAGGGAAGTCGAAAAAGAGCTAAAAAAGAAGAGAATTTTAGTGGAAGATTAGATAAACTACGTAATACTGCGTACATTCCAGAGTTAGATTTGATTTAGAAAGTGAACACAGATTTCTTTATTTTCCAACGAACAAAATTTCACCCTGGTTGTAACTTGGTATTGGAGGTCCTAGGACATTTAGTATGTTATTTGTCATACTAAATACAACATTTCCACCAATTTATAGATTTAGAGTATTTTTTTTTATTAAAAACCTAAAATAACTAAATTAAAAGCCTGTTAATACAAAAAATAATTTTGTTTTTGTATTAACAGTGCCACTTTGATGTCCTTTTATAAGTTTTCGATGAATTTCCATTTCTGTTAAAGGTAAAGGTTCCATTTCAAGGTAGCATTAGAACGTTGTGCGAAAGTAGGTACTTTATATTCGAAATGGAGAGGCCTTTAAAAAAAGATTTGAAGGGAGGTCGAAAATAGAGCGAAAAAAGAAGAGAATTTTAGTGGAAGATTAGATAAACTACGTAATATTGCGTACACTTCAGAGTTAGAATTGATTTAGAAAGCGAACATACAGATTTCTTTATTTCCCAACGAACAACATTTCACCTTGGTTGTAACTTGGTATTGGAGGTCCTAGGACATTCAGTATGTTTAGTATGTTGCCATATTAAATAACAATTTATAGATTTAGAATATTTTTTTGATTCAAAACCTAAAAATGACTGGATTAAAAGCTTGTTAATACAAAAAGTAATGTTGTTCCTACATTAACAGTGCCATTTTGATGTTCTTTTATAAGTTTTCGTTGAATTTTTATTTCTGTTAAAGGCAAATATTCCATTACAAGGTAGTGTTAGAAGCATCGATCGTGTATTTTGCAAGAACACTTTTCATATTTTTCCATCTCCATATTCGTATCACGTTCTGTGTCAATTTGGCGCTAAACAATACAATAATTCATCTTAGTCTTAAGTTACGCCAATGATATAATAAATCGTGGAATGGCGTGTTACAATTTGCGAGAAAGCACATAGTAGACTCGTTACTGGATAAAATTTAATGTGCTTCGATAAAAATGAACATTATAAATGACACCAATTCCAACTTACTTTAGTACACCGACGCGATATAATTTATTCTGGGAATAATATCAGATCTTCTTAAAGAACCAGTCGAAGTGTTAGTTGGGGTTGAAGAGGTCGAAGAGCGTTTTTTGAAAAAAATGGTTGAAAATTCTAGTTATTCTCCTAGAAGTTTATGGATATTATAGATTTTTGTACGATAGAGCTGCCTACGTTCGATTTTTTTTTAGCTAATCATTTGCGAAATCATAAAAAACGCGAATTTCCCTTGTTTCATCTTAGAAATATTCTTAAATGTTCTGTTATATCTAGTTTAAATAGAGGTAGGTTGTTGTAATTTTGACTTGATATTTTGGTAATAAGTTTGAAAACGTGTCTTTACTGATTTTGGAGTCAACTAAAGTTTGAAACTAAACACTATCCTACGTTCTTTCATTTTGTTTATCAAGGTATGATAGACATTGTTACAACTCCCGTGAAACATACCGCCGAGCCGGCTACATCTACGCTGGGTTGGATTTGAGCTATGCTTCTTCTCAGCATTGAGGAACTCAATAGTTATAGAAGTGTTGGATGGGAAGTGTAGGTATTGCCGCATTGTGTCCTGATATGGTGCATTTATGCTGCTATTGCTCCTCTTTGTATGCTTCTGATTCTAAAGTTCCTCTCTTTCTGAGTCTTCTGGTTTTTCAGTTTCTGACAGAATATATCCTTGCAATTGCCTTATGATATTTATTTTTCTCCTTACTCTTCCCGGTGTGATGGGTCTTTTTCTAGTTTGTTACGTGTAGCATGGTTTTTGGTTTGTTGCTGTTCAGGATTAGCGCTTTTATCAGTAAACATGTTAAGTCCCTTTTTTGGACATTTCCCCAGTACTTCATGGCGTACATTTCTGTCTTTTTTCTAATTGTATTCCTCCTATTAATGTTGATGTTTTATGTTGTTTTAGTCTTGTTTTTGAAAGCAGTTGGATGATATCCTTTCAGCTCTTCTCAGACTGTTAGCTTTTGTAGTTGCCGCTTTATTAACTGTATATCATCGTTGACAGTATGATGGATATGTATATCCTCTTAATCGAACTCCATGATGAAATCTCTCAATTCTGTGCCGTTCTAATTATCCCCTTTATAGTTTCTTTCATTTTCAGTTGATTCGTCAGATATGTTCCTAGGCATTTCAATTTGTTGGTCATTCATAGGGAGTAGTTTATTTTGTATTCTTCTCCCTTTCCTGAAGTTTATTTCCTGCCCAGAGTGTCCAGATGCAGTTTCATGTTTCCTAGAATATTGAAAATACCCTGCTCTTCTTCTGTGATGATTAGAAGATCATCGACATGTGCTAGTAGGATCAGAGCTCTCAATGTCTCTGCATCTTCGTTAAAAAGGAAACACCCCTTTATCGTCCTTTGTATCATTTCAACTAGGACCATGGTGAATATTCGGGAGGACAGGGGGCTCCTTTCTTCACTTCTGCGTTCTTCTGTTTGGTTTCTGTCATCTGTCCGAATCATTCGTGCTTTCGTGGAAGCAGGCTTTTATTATCTTGTTTATAAGATAGTATCGTTCTGCTTCGTTGCGTAGGGTATTGACTATGGTCTCATAGCTGGTAGTATCAAATGCCTTCTGGATATCTTTTGCGACTATATGTAGTTTTGTCCCGTCTAACCAATTTCCTTCCATGGTTCTTCTGATGGTATACATATGATTGCTTGATGAATGCTGTCTGGTAGTTTGGTTATCTTCTTCCTAATTGTTCGAAAGGAAATTGTGTATCTTTCGTTGTTAGGTGTTATATTTCTGTAATAATCTATACCGTGGTGAGTTGATTTTGGGGAAGAGCAATTGTACGGCCGTGTGAACTTGACATTTCTTCCAATTAGATTAATCAGGAATACACGACAGAACGCCCGAGAAAAGAAAATGCTGATATAAATCGAGGCCCATTAACAGACTTTATGTGGCCTGAGGAAAATTAAAAGTCTGTACAGGAGCAAATTCGTTAATTTTGTGAAATAACTAAAGACGATGTACGTTATGTTCAAGATGTACCCAAGAAACCTAATCTGATGCTGTTTCAAGAAACAGTTCTAGACATAGTTTCGAAAGGTCATAGGTCATTTTGGAAAAGGCAACTTGCAATTCAGAATGAGAAGAAACATTCACAAAGTAAAAGTATAGAATCGTTAAATCCTCCAGTTCCGGTTCGAACCAATGATGCCAATACTTCGTCAGAATCTTTGGTGGCTGACTGGACAAATGAAGGTATACATATCGAGGAGGAAAAGACATACGTCAGAACGAATCATTCTGAAGAAAACGAGAAAACATTTCTAGGTTTTTTAAATTTTACAATTCCTTAAATATTCATAAGAGCTGTAGTTAGTGAAATATAAACCTATTTATTAAAAGGCTTCTTTAGACTTACTGCATTCCTTGTTAATACATAAGACAACTTTGTAACAAACTTAATTCAAAAATATTTTATTTCAAATTAAACATAACAGGGTTTTTCTGGCACCTGCTTGGAGCTAGCAAGGCATCTACGACGAATAACGATGTGACAAGTGAAGGGCTGGACAGGACGCGGTTAGATCAACTGAAAATAAATATGCTGAGATAATGACCAGGCTCGTTTCAGCTGAGGCGAATTAAAATGGTGGTAAAGGGGTGAACATCCAAAGGGAATATTAAAACTTACCAATTGAAAATAAGACGACATAGGTCATGAAATTATTTTTTGTCACTGTCACAGGAAAATACGAATAATTTACTAAGACTGGAGGCGTATAAACACAATGTACATCGTCTCAGTCAATGGAAGGTACTCCAGCTCTCTTCACTCAACTAAGCACTTTGCCATTCAATTCCATGATATCATGATCGAATTATATGTAACGCAAGAAGTGCTCTAAAAAATAACTTCTTATCTTTGAAAGCTTTTATAAAAAACTTCCCTACAGCCTAACTACATTTTTGCCCAATATTGTAGTATTGTTTATACATTTGTTTTAATTATTTTTTTATTTCATACACTGACCAATAGGTAGCAGACCTAACTGCAGGGCAGAAGAGTTTTGATAGACTTGGTAAATGCAAAGAAAATTGTAAACGCAGTAGAAATTAAATCAAGGTGGATAATAACTAAACTTAGGAAACACCAGTTTCAGTGGCGGAGTTAAGGCACGCCGGTTGAGTACATCACTTGGATGGGTGACGGTATCTCATCTCACCGTCCTGGCTTAGTGGTAATGTAGCTGTAGCTGAACTCCGCCAGTACGTTATTATAAAGAAGGCACTAAAAAATATCTATAAATAAAATTCACAATAAATAGACAAGGAAAATAAGCTAAGGCAACAACATAAAATAAAGAATATATTTTATAAATATTTAATAAACGCAAAGAAAAGTAAGGATGAAGAATATATTTTATAAATATTGAAATATTTTTTTCCGTAAGGACTTCTTACATTTTGATAATTTTATTGATAATACTAAGTTAGTATAATGAAATAATAATAAAATAATTGTCTTATCTAGTTTATAAAAGTTATTTTTATAAAGAAGAGGATATAAATAAATAGGAAAATTGGGACAATTTGCCTCTGTTATTATGATTTTGTTATTTAGGAATCGATCAGACAAAACCTAAAAAATACAATATAAGCTTTTAGGAGATCATCTAAAACTGACACCAACATTTCTTTAATAAACGCTTTTCGATCCTCCGAACCCTAACTATATTCTATCAAGTTTTGGGAGTGGTTTGGTAGGGACCCGTACATGCTACATTATATTTTCAATGCCTAATTATTGTTTACATCTCAAGGTGACCGTATATGTATGTGTAGTCATAAATACTGCTATATGTCTTAGTCAGGTAAGATTTTGGTACCTGTTCCCATCTTAATGCAGCTTTTATATTCACCAACTCTCAATTCCTCGAACTGGTATGCTAAATATGTACATTTACTTCTTAATACGTTATTATACTTATCATGGGCTGGATTTAATTTTCGTACGCTACCGTAAACCATGTTATTTATTCAAACGTGTACAATTCCTGTTCTCTGGAATTATGGTAAAAGTATACATAATGAAGCGTTATCAAAAAAATTACCTATTACTTTTAGCTTATTCCGTGAAAATTGTTATTGATCAGATACAAAGTCGTTGTGGAATTCACTGTATTTGATTTGTTATTTGCTTGTGGTAGCAAATTAGTTTTAAATTATAATATGTTGCTTGACTGGAACCCGGACCGGGCTTCCGGATTACCTAGCAACTGTGAAGATGCTAGCCCGAGGATTATGATTATTTGTTACAACAAAAACAATTAGTACTAACTAGTTGATGCTTAGTTATATATACAGCGGCGGCTGCTAGAGAGGTTGAGCTAATTATAACTGGCTGGATTCAAGCTATGCTTGAAAACAGAATCATAACGACTTCTCTACAGGGAAAAACGGTCAGATTTAAGGCCGCAAGGCGGAGTTCTTTCTCCCCTTCTGTGGTCACTGCTTATGGATGACCTGCTGGCCATTCTCTCTCTGTGAAAAGCCAAGGTTCAAGCATATGCGGATGATCTGGTCATTATGGTTAGAGGAAAATCCGAAGAGGTACTCTCTAATACCCTTCAAGAGGTGCTAAATACAGCCCATATTTGGTGTGAGAGGAAGCAGATGACTGTGACTGACAAAACTTCACCAGAAAAAGGAGGCTGAACAACTTAGAACCGTCCTCCTTAGCAGGTGAAACTATTCCATTTGCGGGGGAAGTGAAATACCTATATAAATCACTCAATTGGAACTCCCATCTGAAAAAGGTAATCCACAAAGCAAGACTCTCCTTGTGGACATGTCGCAGAATTTGTGGAATAACCTGGGGCATAGGTCCCCAACAAATGTATTGGATATACGTTACGGTCATAAGACCAATTGTAGCGTATGCCTCTATAGTTTGGTGGTCGAGAGGGTCACAAAAAACGATCAAAAGCCAAACTCTCTGGTCTTCAGAGACAAGCGTGCCTGGCGATAACTGGTGCAATAAGTACCACATCGTCAGCCGCTCTGAAATCCTCCTGGATCTATCCCCTCTCCACATCTATTTGGAGAGAGAGGCCAGGTAGGTAACATACAGACTTCAACAAGGCGCAACTAATATGCCGCAGGCTAGCATCATGGAACGCAACATTCTGTCAGATAACATGGAGTGTCATGACATCCTGGGAATGCTTTCAGATGTGATGCCTACCGTAACCAACTATGAACTGCCTTTTACCGTCCTGCTTCCTGGAAGAGACGAATGGGATCGGAACAAAAACGACATCTGTTGGTTCACAGATGACTCCAAAACCAACTAGGGAGTTGGAGCTAGAGCATACAGTCGTAACCCAAAGGTAAGAATTACTTCGAGCCTGGGCAATTATGGGACTGTCTTTCAGGCAGAAGTTCATGCTATTGAACTGTGTACAAGGAGGCTTGAACAGATGCAGCCTGGACACAGATCAATAAGAATCTTTTCAGACAGCCAAGCAGCTCTCAAAGCTCTTGGCTCACATCGTTGCAATTCGAAATTGGTCTGGAACTGCCAAAAGACTTTGACCCGATTGGGTAGATACAACAAATTAACTCTGGTCTGGATATCGGACGACTCTGGCATGGAGGGCAACGAAATAACCGACTCCTTAGCCAGGGAAGGTACGGTATCAAAATTTATCGTACCAGAACTAGTGCTTGGCATATCGGCAAGCATTGCTAAAACAACTCTCTTGGCTTGGACTGAGAGGAAAATGTTCCAGCACTGGCAAGAACTACCAGGATTAGTTCATTCAAAGGAGTTTATTACATATCCTCTGAAATCAAGAATTAAAAAACTATTAGAGTTAAATAGTTTACACCTAAGAGCTCTAGTTGCCCTATATACTGGGCACTGTAGTCTAAATCACCACCTACACAGACTCGGAATAGTGGACAACGCTGAATGCCGACTCTGTTTGGAAGAGGATGAAACGGCAGCGCACGTACTATGTACCTGCTTGGCAAAAGGCAAATGCTGCCAGAGGACCCGGACAACCTCTCACCCGATAAGGTAATCGGCTTTATCAAAAGGCTGAACCTATTGGGTGAAATGTAATTGGGAGTGAGCCACAATAGATCAGATTGTCGCGGTTACTAGCCCACTCACATTTCAACCTAACCTAACCTAACTTAGTTATACAGTTAGTTGCTGAGATTATAGATAATATAAGTCAGGTTAGCATTATCTGACTAGACTTTATATGCATGAAGCTGTTTCAAAAATTAATTTTCTTTAACCTTACTTAGCTCCTTAATACTTAATACCGCTGCTGAAAAAAATTTTGCACTTAAAGTGGAAAAAAGTTACTTAAGTAAATGTAACCTGAGCGAGAACCCAATTTTAAAAGATAATTTATAATTTGATGCTTAATTAGCGCCATTTAACGCTGCTGAAAGCAAAGTTAGCTTGACATTATTTGAACAATGGTAAAAAACCACGAGAATGTTCATATTTTGGAGACTTGAAGATTTAGTTCATCTCTTCTATAACTCTGAAACTCGATAATTGGAGAGGAAGCGACAGGTATTTCCAGGGCATTTCATACCACTGGACACTGTGGTATTTTGATATATTGTTGGACAAATCTAAAAAAGGACCAAGTACCCACTGGTAGAATTCTAGGGTGTAGCTGAAGGCTAGTCCGGAACATTTTTATGCACAAGAGAATGAAAGTATTTAGTATTACCCAAACTTAAAGTTTGTGATCGAATAGATTGGAGGAAGAGAGTATTTGCTTGGTTAATTATGTGATTCCTTGCATAATGTTGAAATTGATCAATTTAGAATTCTTAACATTGATAGATACACTTAGCATGTCTATCTCTTACTACACAGCTCTTTCCACAAGCTATCGAGTGGAATGAAATGCTTTAGAAATATCTGTCGCTGACTGACTAACAGAATTAATGCAAAGGTTTATTCATTGCTTGACTTCGTCTTAATTTATTTATTTTCATCTCTATATTACTTTCGTAATTGTTGAGTTAAGACTACAATTAATACTTGGTGTCTAAATAAGAACGATTAATATTTTCATTTTGGTTGCACTTACTTATGCTCTTTCACAGCACGGAATATCCAAATTACTCAATATCCAACAAATTGTTTTTGATATTAAAAAAAATAGTAACATTGGGAAACTTCATGCTAATGAAGTAACTGGTATCATATCATCAAATTCATCTGGTATGATATTATTATAATAAATAATTTGAAATTGTTCCTCCTTATTGTATTTATTTCTTCCCACATTATCATTAACAATTTGCCAAGACAGTCTATTTGTATTAGATGCATTTTTAATAACGTTTTCATAAAATGTTTTTCTAGTTTCCAGTATTTTTAAAGAAAATAAGGTTTTTGCTTCCAAGCAGGTTTCCATAAGTTGATTCAAACCGGTATTTTTGTACATCTAAAATAAATTCTTTAACTGTTCACTTTCGCAAATAATATTTTTATTAACCCAATTTTTTTGATGATCAGTAATTTAATTTTGTTGTAATTTTTATTTTAGGACATGCTACATCTAAACAATAATAAAATTGAGTTCATAAATATGCGTAAGCCATTTCAACATTTCGAATGGCATATATTTCTGAAAAATCATCTTGTTGAAGTAGTTAGTAAAATTACTTAAATTTTGTATTGATAAATCTCTTTTCCAATATGACACTTGTTTTCCCAAATAGTTTACTTTTTGGGAGCTATATTAAAAATACAAATCTGTGCTGCATGATCAAATATGCCATAATCTACATTACTTGATTTGATATAACTTAGATACTACATAATCAGTTTGATTTTGGGAGTTGTTAAAATTTCGAAAAGGTTCTGCTGGTACTATGTTCTAAAGGTATTGTCGAACATTTGATGCTGACTATCCAGAATGACGACATCCATTTTGAAAGTAATAAATCCAACTGTCAACCTTTAAATCATCAGTAATCACACAGGTCTACAAAAAAAAAAGGTCCTGTATAGCGACTATAGCGACTCACTCACTTCCAAAAGCGAGAAGTTTCCATGGAGTCGCTAAGAAACAAAAAGGAAAACTCGATCCATAATGGAGAAGTTTCCATGGAGTCGCTAAGAAAAATAAAAAACATTCGATATAAAAATATAATATCAGTATACTAAACAATACCAAAAATCACATAAAAAATATGAACATGTATTAAAAACAAATATACGTATATTAACTTCGATTTTAATTTTATTTATAGCGATAACGCTATATCCTGTCCTAAGGTTCCGACTTAAGTTTTCTGAAGTATTTTGACGCGCTGAAACCAATTTTGGATATACAATTTTTTTTATCATGTCAGTTTTCCTCCATCACCCCCATTCATCACTTAATCATCTAAAATTGGTTTCAGTGCATCAAAGTACTTCAGAAAAGTGCCAAGACATTTTTTGCCCTTTTTTAAGGGATGAAAAGTAATTGGTACTTGTACTGGTGTCCAAAATAAGAAATAAAACAAATTAAAATTCCACACCAAATGAGTTCACTGGTTCTCGAGATTAGGGCAAACAAACATACAGACAGACACACATAGCAACACTTCCTTTTGTGCTATGTAATAACTATCGAATATGGAACCCTTGACGCTCCACTTCAACTCCCATTTCACCGGTTTCTTGACACATTCGGTAGATTTCTATAATTATTGATTTTTAACAATTTATATTTGACGACCCACTTTTTCCCACATTTTCGCCGATTTTTAAGATAATTTCATCACACCGCACAGTAAAGACATACCAAATTAAATATAACTATGTTTAATGAATATTCTCCTTTGACATTACCTCGCCAAACTATACGAAACTACTAATTGCAATAAATCTGATTTGCCTCACCGTGGGCCTTTAATTAACATCTCTTCCGAGTAGTAAGTAAAGTTGGGACGTCCAAGGAAGGTTTGATAGACGGTCTAATTGCAGAGTATGGCCGCCCTTCTAATGCTGGCGCTTCGTATATTTTAACCTGTGCTTGTGAGGGGAAGAAGGCTTGAAAGGTTGAGGCTTTTACCAGGACACGAAAGTGTGTAATATATTTTTCGAGTAAATTATTTTTTGTTTGCTCATAGTTAGAGTAAAGAATATTTTTTTGTAGGATTTCCCAAACCACAAAAAGAATAATGTACTAAAAATCAAAAGAAAGACTATCTAAAAAGATATTAATTTTATATCTTGCTTTATATTGATAATTAACTTGTGGTTTTGCTAGAAACTATAAAATTTTAAAATGAATTTATTTGCAAAATAACTATCTGTTCAATCAACAATGATTAATGGAACTAAATATACATATTTTTTTAAATCTTTGTAACTCTCTCTAAAAATGCATTTATCCACGACTATCTATAATCCTTATATAATACATATAATAATTAAGGAATAATGATAGTCATAATTCCAACCTAACATATAATGAACATAATCTCATTATAACGCACCTTTGACCAATCAGAACTAACAACTAACCTCCATTAAATTTAAAATTTGCTTTACACCGTTCTTTAATCCTTGATTAAATTAGCTTAAACTTGCGTTAACTTAAACCCCCAAAGTTTGCCGCTTAAAAGGGCGATTAAATTTAATCGCAATTCCTGCGCAGTCGTCGATGTTGTGCATAACCTTAATTTTTAGTATATTTTCATTTTTTATTTTTATTAACAAATATTTGCCTTTTCTTGAGACGTTACGTTATTTGTTTGTTTATTTTCTAATATATTCTTGCATTTTGTGGCCGTATTATAAGTAAAAGTTTTTAAACTAATGAAAAATTATCGGATCTTGATCTTTTATTTTTATTACGGATTTCCATATTTATAAAGATCTTGTAAACAGATAACTAGTAGTAAAAATGTACACACACACACAGATTCACGTTTTTTTTCTGAAAAGAACAAATATTTGATAATAGTTGACAGAAATAAGGTTATAATTTTGAAAGAGAAGTTAGCAGAATACCAAATTCCCAAAAATCACAAGTTAACTATCAACTTAAGTAAACCACAAACAATAAAGCACGGTGCAATAAGACGCAAGTTAAACCTGGTTTAAAAATTAAACCTCGATTAGTTATTCATCGCTTAAAATGAAAACGGTGCAAATGGCTGTTAAACAATTAAGTCGAGAATAAAGCATAGTCTTCTACTCGCGAATAATGACTATTACACACTCAGAAGCATCACCCTCGCAAGTAATAGCCAGCATTATACGCTCGCTGAATAATGTACTATTATTTACAAAAATCAAGTATTTAAATTCAAAAGAACTCTCATGAGTGGAAAAATGGCACTTGAAATATATAGAGGAGTTCGATAAAATATTACGTTAGTAAATATTCTGCTATCTAAAAGCATACCTACTGCCCATACCATGCCCATACTTCTTGAATTGCAATGGACTTTGGCCGCTAGATGGAGCCTATCACTTTTGTTGCATGTTAAATCACCCATTTAATGTACAGATTATTTGTTACTTGTATATAAAATATTTAAAATTGTCAAATTTCACTGTATTTCAGTTTAATATTCATTAACAACAATTAATAAAATGTGTACCATTTTTACCGTAGAAGGAAAATAAATGTCATGCTACAAATTTAATTATAATGAGCATGTTTGTATTATGAGTACTAACTACAATAATAAAAACTGTATTGAAAAAAATGGTTTAAATATAATCTTTTAATATACCACTACGCCAATGAAAGGAGATTCCCTAATGAGATACGAAATAACTAGTTTCATATTTGATCACTGTACGTGCACTTCAAATTTTACATATGAAATTATTGTTACGGCCCTTACAAGTGAAATCATGTTTAAAACCTTTGAAAGGAATTTTAATTAGGGACACTGAATGGGTAATTAAAATTAAATTGATTGATATATGTAATCACATTTTAGGTTGCCCACATGAGCTACATAACATTATTAAATGTACAGCTTTAGGATACTTATAATTAATTGGATAAAGGGCTGTTAAATATTTTGAGCTTAATACAGAAATTTTTCAGTGGCGTGGTCTGAATTTATTTAAATTTGATTTTACAAAGTGATAACTGGTTATAAAGTGTTGTTCATGTGCTAAAAACCGATTCGAAAACAAGGTAAAAATATTGCAAAATAAACATATTTTAGAATTTTTCGTATAGAGCTTACTAAAGCTAAAACAAATAAAACAAACATTATCCGGCACGGTACTGTATTGGGGTTGATTTTATTTGTCTTTTATATTTTGTGTACACGTAAACTAGTTAGAGTGTGGTTAATGTCTAGCTTGAAATCTCTAAGAGTTGGTAAATTAAAAATTAATCGACTTACCTTAATATTAATTTAAAACATATATTTCCTCCGAAAAAATTACATAACACATGTAGTTTTCGTCTCTTGAATTATCAAGTCATATTGTTTAAAGTGAGTTTTTTCTGCTCACACCCTTTCGTAAACTTTACCCGGCCATACCCGGCTGTACCCTGCCATATTTGCTTCTGTTGTCTTGTGATAAAAATAGATCTTTGAGATATGGTTGGCAAGGGAGGGTGGGACGTAATTATTTCTGAGGAAATTGTTCATATTATTTAAATTAATCTACAGGTAAATCGATTCATTTTCGATTATATTTCACAATTTCTTCCTTCATAATTACATAATACATGTAGATGTTTAAAGAAATGAGATCTATTTTAATGCAGGTATATTAGTTATGTGAAAAATATACCGAAATGTGAGTTTCTTAGTAATAAACTATAAAACATTATAAAACATGATTATATAGTAGATAACATTCACATTATATAATTGTAAAGAGGAACATTTTAATAATAATTTCTATTATAAATAATAATAATATAGAAACAATCGTCTACTATGTATTATTTGATCATAGCAATAAGTATTTTCCAAACCCCGTCATTATGTTTAAGCATTTTGATCAATCTGCAGCTTTTCTGGTGATATTAGTGTCAATTTTAATAGTACCCCCGAGAACAGCTGATTTGGAAATATTGTAGTATCAATGCCACTTTTACTAATAACTTATTTGGTGTATTTTCTATTTATGGTTTAAGCAGCTGTTCCTTTGTGGGGCTTCCTTCAGGACGAATATCTCGTGTATATTCCAAATAAAATTTTATACTGATAGCCACTGATGACTGTGGATAATTTAAGAAGAGGAAGAGTATCAGAATCTGTTGAGTTTTAATTTTGTCGATATTGAGAGTTACCGGTTCTTTAATATAAAGACTAGTAGGGTAACCAACTTTAAGTGAAAGTTTGAATGGACCTAGAGGCTTTAGAGAACATAATTCTCCGTGATACAAAAAGTACTGGATTTGGATCTTAGCTATTTTCATATTTTGGGGCACTTGACCCTTTATTATATGATCTTTACTTTTCACCCTTGTAATTCATATACGCCACTCCACAGATTAAACAAATAACATTAACTTTATTGATACGCAGGACAAAAGTGAATACAGCCTGGTAAGTTGAAAAACAGAAACAGAAAAAATTCACTTTAAACATTGTGCTATTGCAATCATGTTGAAAAACTTGTCATGTATCACTAGGCAGCTTCATTTCTCTCTACTATTATAAGATGTCAGTATGGTATGCTCATTATCAAGAGAGATACATAGTCAAAGTTTCAAACACAAGATTTTCTAATATCCGAATTTTTTCATGATTTATTGTATTATAATTTTATTTCATATACAGTGTGTCCACGGATGGAAGCAACAAGCGGAAAAAAAATCATTTTGTTTTTCGAAAATAAATAGTTTTCCTTAAGACATTTTGTTTTTCTTCAAAAGCTAGTTAATACAGTAAAAATGTCAAAAATACATATTACATGCTTAAAGATATGAAAAATGTAATAGTTGCCCAAGAAATTTCTATTACTTTTTCACTATGGAGCGAAACTTTATTGGAAAAAGTCATTCGATATGATAAAATAAGCCTCGGCAAAAAATTCTCCTGATCCTGTGTTTTTGAAACATGGAAAAGGCATAGGGCACATTATTATTAGAGTAAAAATTATTTGTTATTTCGTTTAGCGATCAATATTAAGGTACTTATCGTAGAAAATTTTAACCATAAGCAGACTGTTGAGAGTCTTGAAGCGCGCCAGTATTATATGCACTAGTTGCTTATAAACCACAATTTGATAATTGAAAAATTAATCGACTTACCCGAAGATTAATTTAAATTATATGAACAATTCTCTCCGAAACAATTACTCAACACAGATAGTTTTCGTCTCTTGAGCGATTGAGTCACAACGTTTAAAGTAAATTTTTTCTTCCTATCCCCTCTCAGATCCTTACCAGACGAACCGACCTCACTTCTGTTGTGTTGCGCTAAAATAGATCTTTGGAAAAGAGTTTGTAAGGGAAGGTGGGGTGTAATTGTTTCGGAGAAAATTGTTCATATAATTTAAATTAATCTTCAGGTAAGTCGATTAATTTTTCAATTATATTTCACAATTTTCTCCTTCAACGATTATATAACATAGGTGGATAGATAGGTAGGTGTTTAAAGAACATGATCTATTTTAAGAGCACGTGCATTAATAATGTGGAAAATTTTCGATTGTGATTTCTTTAGTAATAGACTCTGAAATAATTTGTAATTGAATGGACAACACTTTAATGGTTTTTATTACAAAGAATACTAGCGATGCAAAATAAATTTCTACCATGTATTATTCGAACGTAGCAATAGGTCTTTTCAAAACTTATGTCATTATGTAACTTCGTATTGGTGCCCTCAAATACATTATTTGCAGTTGATGAGGTGTCCAGGATTTTTATTTTATTATTTGCTTTTCCTTGCATTTGTAATGCCACTTATGCATGTTTCATTTTATTTTAGTTTGTTTTACTTTACACAAATATCTGTAACTAGGTTTATTTCCTGTGGATATGTTTACAATAAATAAACAAATGCACAAATGTATCATGTGACTGATTGGGTTAATAGTAACGTATGTGGGTTGCATTTCAATACATAAACATAAAAAAGCCTTACTTTTTACCAGTGCACCTGATGTAAATCACTTCACAGATTATACTAAACATTAACACATTAAGTTAGTTATTGATACACATGTAACTCGCACAGCACAAGGAAACGAAATGAGGTCCGACAGCTCGTCTGGTAGGGATCTGAGAGGGGATAGAAGGAAAAACTTACTTTAAACCTTGTGACTCAATCGCTCAAGAGACGGAAACTACCTGTGTTATGTAATTGTTGAAGGAGAAAATTGTGAAATATAATTTTGTGATTTTATGGACTAAGCTTGATATAATGATATCACCTATCTTGCTCTATGATTGGTCTTTCTTTTGATGCCAAAATTTAACATTAAATTTTTTTTTTGTGGGATTATATCTATCACAAATAACACAAAAGTGAAACTCCTTTTTTTAAAATGATATCTCCTCTTACGTGACGAACTTAGAAATATGTAAAAATCTCTAAAAATATATCACATAATTATAGTTCCTCATTAAAACTGTTGTAAATTCATCTCTTTCTGATATAACTGACACAGCCGAAAATTTATTGGACCTCTGGTAATGTTTTAATACGCAACCAGCATGGTGTACATAGCGCATTTTAATAATTGGAATTTTTAATGAAGGATTTAAATTATATTTAAAAGCAATAAAAAACGTCGGACACCTGTCTCTAACACGTTAGATATATGGCGGTCAGAACAGGACCTTTGAACTAATAAAATGTAAAATAAAAATCAATTTCTAATACTTTTTCTTGTCTATTTTCGATACGTAGACGCAATAAATTACGATTGACATTATATTGCTAATGCTCCATTTTAAATACACAAAAAGTGATATATTATCTCGAATATTTATTCAATATTCTAAAAACACATTATCTCACTAAAATGTTAAACTTGGGCTTTGAAAAGATACTTGTAACTTGTATGGGCTAGACTGGACGATATGGCTCTTAAAATTATTACCGTTCTGTCGATTTAATGAGGATGGCATCATATAGAGAAAGAACCGACTATAAAATAACCATTACTTCTTTTACCCAGATTTTTTAATTACCTACCTATCTTGTTGTGATAATCAGGGAAATAATTAGAAGGAGAAAGTTACGATAATGATTATTGATAGTCATTGCTCGTGCTACATTAATAATAATTTAGAAACAAATTGCATCCATTATGTTCTAAAAGTTATGTTAAAAGCATGTAGGTACCTACATATTAATTAATTCAGTAGTATAACAGCTGAAATTGTAATATATCGGACAAAATTCATAAAGTTTCAATAATTGGAGGAATAATGAGGATACCATAAATATTATTAAGCCGAAAAGTTCCCACCCCCAAATGTTGTGCTTCATCTCCTAGGAAGTCATTTCCACCCTCATTTTGAGCTTTTCTGGATTATCTCGGGAACGGGGCACTTTTTGATGAAGATACCTATATATAAAATTATTCCTTGTAAAATTCTTTATCATAAAGATATCTACACTTTTTTTCCTAAAATTCATAATGCCTTGGTAAATGATGTGCAAATGTAATCAGCGCAAGTCATATAATTTGCTGAATATCCGCATGGCTATGGATATTGACCTGCTAGTCCTTCTTATTGCTCTTTTTCCCTCTTACAAAGACATTCAATTTATAAAAGAAAAACAGGGTAATATCAGCAAAAGGATTTACAATCCTCAGCTTTTAAAAAAAATTGTAAAGAAACAATAATATTATTTGCACACGCCATTAGCGGTTGCGATGCAACCTCAGCGTTTTTTTTTTCAAAGGAAAAGTTAATGCAATCAATGTGCTTAATAAAAGAGATAACTTACAAGACATCATGCAAACTTTTAATAATTAAAAAGCTAGTCATGAAGAAATTGCAGACGTAGGAGGGCGATTTGTTCTAGCTTTATACAACTCTACCACCGCAGAAAAAAGTCTAGATTTATACAGATTCATAACTTTTAATAAACTTGTTGGTAAAGCGAACAATACTGTAATGTTATCAAAACTACCATCAACTTCTGCTACTGCTTGGCAATACTCATATCGCGTTTTCTACCAAATTCAAACTTGCCAAAACGTTACTCTAGAAGCTACTGATTGGGGAGGGAAAAAAGTCGGCGGTATATTAACCCCAACTATAACAAAAGAACTGACTCCCGAATCTGTTTTATCTCTAATTTTGTTCGTGCAAGTTAGGGTGCGAAAACAGGTGCAGCTGCAGATGAACAGGCTTACATTGCTCCACAATGTGTTACCATTGCCACGGACAAGCATGTATGAGTGTCGAATCTATGGAGGACGACGAAATTAATTAACGTAGGTAACCTTCTGATAATTAGTGGATTAGGCCTACAGGGGACACAACGTAAAAAAACCGCCAAGTACTTTCCCCTGGGGTGGCGTGGAAACAAGTACAATATACAATATTCTAGAAAAAAAAAAAAAGGTGTGGAGACATTTTGGTAGAGAATTTTATGAGGAATAATTTTGTTTATTTGTAGGAATTATTGGAGGTGGAAACGACGTCCTAGGGGATGAAGCACACTATTTAGGGGTGGGAACTTTTCGATTTATTAATTCTTATGCTATCCTTAACATTTCTATCAATTTTCAAAACTTTATGAATTTTGTCCTATATAAATCCGAGTATAAATCGTTACATTACAGAACTATATACAAGCAGCTGAAATGTATTTAAAATGTCGTCGTTCATGACACTACTTAAGTTGGTTGAATATACACTTCAAAACAGTTTATTATGTATTCTTCGATAGATTTTAAAACGTCAACTTTTTAATTAAGCTATATTATATAATTATCTTCCATGGTATTGAAGGATATAAAAACAATTTTGACGCTTCTCGCAATCAGACTTCATCATAAAAAGAAAAGTGTTCATATGACTTTTCTGCCATATTACATAGAAAATGACTATTACGTGCATACATGTTTTTGCATTGTAGATTATCGTAAGGCTTTTGACAATGTGGAACGAGGCAAACTATATTACTGAAGACCAACATTTGGTCTTCATTATTTATCAACTAAATGAAATGAAGAATGCATTGGTGAAAGTCACCAAAACTGACTCACACAAATGTAAAGTTAGCAGAGGTTTGAGACAGGGCTGTGTTTTGTCACCAATATCTTTTCAATAACTAAAGATTTTAACTTTGGAATAATGTCATATGAACTAGATCTCGCTCATTTTTGTCAACTTAATAATAAATGAACCAAAGAAAAGTTTCAACATTATGCGGGGGCTTGCTAATTTATAAGAGGTGGTTGCCACCCCTGTTCATGGGGCGGCACCTAAAAAGAAAACAAAAATATTGGAGCTGAAAGAGAATAAAATTTTGAGAAGAAACGGTTCTATGCAACTTCTCATATAAATTGATAGTCTTTAAGTTATAACGACTTGAAAATTGGGATTTTAGTAATGTTGCCGCGAGACTCGTCTAGTCGAGAAATTGGTTTTTCTCGTCTCGTCTCGTCTCGTCTCGTCTCGTCTCGTCTCGACATTGTCGGGACGAGATCTTTCAGTCATCTCGTCTCGACATATTCTCGTCTACCCAAAATCTCGTCTCGTCTCGATAAATGTGAAATTTCCCATTTTTTCTTTTTTTTCACAAGTGAAATCTCTATTTATTTAATTTATAAAGTTACACTTCAATTTATATGAATATTTGACTTTTGTTTAATTTTTAAACGCACCTCTAACTAAGAGAACTATTTGATATATTGTGAATTTTAATTTCCTCCATATTTTAAGATTTTTTTTGCCTCTATACCGTATATTCTAAGAAGATATAAGATTTAATAATTTAAATTAATTAAGTTCGCATTATACTGAATATATATACGTTGTTGCTAGTTTCTATAATACGTAAATATATAAGATTAATTACAAATATTTCGAACAACCATTTCTAAGAAATACGGAAGTGGGCAACATTACACATGCCTAAATTATATTCATTTCCAAGACGTAGCACCAGTAAAAAATGGCAGGGCGTAATGCGATACACATGTGATTGACGAGTCTGTATTATTAATATTTATATTCTCAATTTAAGTCAAGTTTATATTATTCATTCGAAGATCAAATGTAGAACAATTTTACAATAAAAAAAGTCGAGAAATTCTCGATCTCGTCTCGTCTCGGCGAGATCTCGACTTCAAAAATCTCGTCTCGTCTCGATTTTTCGAGACGAGAAAAAAATTTGGCCTCGTCTCGACAAGTCGAGACGAGACGAGACGAGACGAGACGAGACCAAGAAATGTCTCATCTCGGCGGCATCACTAGATTTTAGCATGAAAAAAGAAGTATTTCAAAACGATTGTCGTCAATAACTCGAAAAATATTATGTTGAGCGTAAACGCGTTAAAGACTAATAAGAAGGCCATTAAATTGAGATTGAATTTCGCTTATTTATAATTTATGTAGAATTAGT
The DNA here is from genome assembly GCA_936432065.2 of Rutpela maculata. Lineage (NCBI taxonomy): Eukaryota > Metazoa > Arthropoda > Insecta > Coleoptera > Cerambycidae > Rutpela > Rutpela maculata. The sequence continues at coordinate 38,063,387 of OW386287.2, read as the reverse complement.
TGTTTCGGAGGTTTGAAAGTATAAAGTTGGCGTCCGAACATTTATAAGACGAAGTATTTAGTTTAAATATTAAATATCTCAGAAATTATGGCACTTTACTATTATTTAAGTTTTAAAATGATTTTTTGACTATTTTAATAGCATAAAAGGCAAAGAAGAAGAAGACAGAAAAAATGAGCTTCTTCACATTTTTTTTAATAAAAACGTCGCCATTTTGTTAATGTAAGTATTCAGTAGTTAAAAAACTATATTCTCATATATGGCTTATCGTTAACATATAGTATGACCTAGACTCCCAAATATTACAGAACTTGCTTTTGAAAGGGATTTTTGAAAAAACGTAAAATTTTTGTTTCTTTGCAAATATCGTAATAAATAGCTATTAGTTTTAAAATGATGGATACCAAAAATAAAGCTTATAAGCTGAGACTGAATTTGTTTCTGTTAAATATTTATGTAGGATTAACAGTTTCGGAGATATTTAGGTGTATAGATTGCATTCGAACGTTTCTAGGAAGAAGAATTTAGAAAGTATGACACTTTCAAAAAAAAATCAAAAGATTATGTTCATCTTTTCATATAAATTGATAGTCTTTAAGTTATAACGACTTGAAAATTGGGATTTAGCTCAAAAACGAGGTGTTTCAAAACGATTTTCTTGAGATAACACTCAAAAAGTATTACATTGAGGATGAATTAAGGATGAATTTGATGAATTTCGTTCTTATCTAATTTCTGTAGAGTTAATAGTTTCGGAGATTTGGACATATACACTTGCGTTCGAACGTAAGATGAAGTATTTAGTTTAAATGTTGAATATCTTAGCACTTCCTTCAAACAGTCTGAGGAACAGATTTAAATACAATTAATTAGCCTTTAAAATGTTTTTTTGTTGCTATTATATCATAAAAAATAAAGAAATTATGGCCGAAACAATGTGCGTTTTCATATTTCTTTTTTTTAACAAAATGTCATTATTTATTGTCCAGTAATTACATTTTTTTAAAAATAATACTGTTTTTCTTTAATTACCTAGATGCTCAATTTTTTTAACCGTTTAAAATACTTCCTTTATAAAAAATTTTCATCGCCATGTTGGAACCGCCATTTTGAATTTTTTACTTTTGACTTCAGATTCGTAATCAGCGATCCCAAAAACATAAATATTCTACTTTTCCAAAATAAATCTATAATACTTTTCCAAGTATAAATTATCTAAAATGGGTGGTTTTACCTTTTGAGGATAAGTGTCCGGTCCATATAGAAACTGAAGATGTTACCTTTTACTACAACAATAACCCATAAAAAAGAATTATCATTACATATGAGATTATTCCGAAATTTTACATACATTTTTTACCTTTAATCACTGCACTATATTATGAATCTCCCCGGGTGTATCAGTCGACACTGTAATTGTTGTGTCATCAGCAAACATTGTTACTTGGTTATGCTCTATGTAGTTTGGTAGATCATTTACATAGAGCATGAACACTGAACCTTGAAGAACTCCAAGTGTGACATCAAATATGTCCGACTTTTGGTCATTTAATAATCTACTTTCCATATATAAAATTAGCCACGATAGAAGGTTATTCCTAATGCCGACACTATATAGCTTAGTGTTTATTATTTCTTTATTGACAGTGCCAAATGCTTTGGAAAGATCGAACAGCAATAAAACAACATACCTACCCTTATCCAAGCGTTAATAAACATGCTCAAGAAGATGATATGACGCCGCACAGTGGGAAGTTATGGACCTTTTTGGACAAAATTCGCCCGACAACTGAATTCGAAACGAAAGCTAACATTTTTATTTTTTAAATGCATAGAAAGGTTGTAGTTGCAACATGGTACTGCTATAAAGTGACTAAAATTAAGTATGACCTGCAAAATCTTAAAACAATTCCTATTAAACCTTTCAGTCTAGTCAATTTTGGGTATTTTTTGACGTTTTTATCAAATTATTTCAAGTAGGACATATCTTTATTACAAAACACGGCTAGGTGGCGCAGTGCTTAGGATGTTAGGCTTGCGACCCTGCAAGTAACACAAAATATGATGCTTCGTGTGTTGACCAATTCCCCTAGATATACGACAATAGAGGAGCTCCATAGGATAACTTCAATGCCTATGGTCATAGACCACATTATGGAGATCTCCCAGAAATTTTTTACCCAGAAAATGGAAGTCTCGGATCTTACCCGGAATATTGCCAACCTGAGAAGTTATGATAACTCAACTCATACATACAAATTGTTACACCAAAAACTTGAAATATATAACCTCAATAGGAGGCAATAATCCGGGGAAATTCCACAAAAAATCCTTTCCCAGTACCATCCTAAACCCGTAATATACCCCCTTTGAGGTATCCTGTATTAGGATAACAGAAAATATAAAATGTTTTTTGGAACAAAGCCATATCCTCTTAAGTGATATTTTATATTATCGATAAATTTTGCTCCAAAAAATTACAGTTTGCTATAAAAACTTTAATTTAATTTACTGACGATAAGTAAACTTTCTTAAGCAGGTTTTTTAGGATTTTCTTTTCCTGCGTTACTGTCACACCTCTTTTAACTTATGCACTCCTAGTAGCCTTGGCATAAGTAAATCCAATGCATATAAACATTGGAAATATGCATATTTAACATAAGTATAAAGAATTATAGAGCATTATCTCCCGGCTACCACCAGCCATTGTTCGGGCGCATCACGCCAACGTGCGCCTGTTACGTCTGAGCAAAATACACACTGTGTTAATACTAGGACTTTTTGAGATAAAGAAATACACATATAATTCTCATTTACATTGTACATAGAAAACTTAATAAAAAGCTTTTAATGGTTAATGGTTAATGGTTAGGCTTGCGACCACGGAGTCCCGGGTTCGAATCCTGGCTAGGGTATGGGTGTGTAGTGGCGTTTTTCACGTGTTACCGAGATGGTAGCAGTGGGCTAGACTGCGGTTGTGTGAGAGACAACACGGTCTAGTCGCTCTCCTCTCCTGAGTTCGAGTCTCAGCTGCGGCAGATGGCAATGTCGCAGGGAATGGGTGTTGTGATGTTGTCTATGTGTGAGTGTCTGTCCTGGTAGAGTGGAAGATTAGCCTACGGCTGAACTCCGCCAGGACATTAATATGAATAAGGCTAAAAAAAAAAAATCCAATGAAACTATTAGGACAAAATGTCTATTGTACTAGTAATCATCGACACACAAAACATATAAATCCGTTGAATTTTGAAATAGAAATATGTTATGTTTGAAATTATTTAATAAAAACGTCAAAAAATACCTAGAGATGGTCAATATCTCGAAATGTGTCTAATTTTGGTCAAAATATCTATTGTATTCGTAATCATACATAATGTTATTGGATTTTGTAAAAAAGATATGTTCTATTTGATATAATTTGATAAAATTGTCAAAGAGTACCCAAAAGTGACTAGTTTGAAAGGTTTAATAAGAATTGTTTTAACTGTAGTCACTTTATAGAAGTACCATGTTGTAGCGACAATGTAATTAAAAAAAAATGTTAGCTTTCGTTGCGAATTCAGTTGTCAGGCGAATTTTCTCCAGAAAAAGTCCATAATAGGAATTGTTTTAAGATTTTGCAGCTCAGATATAATTTTGGTTAGTTTTTGAGTACATTCTGGTTTAGGTTTAGTTTAGGGATTCATAGGGATTTTCTGAATAATCTGGTATACAGATAAAAGCGCCGGCTTCATTTTGTTCCCTACACTGTGTATTAGCACCACAAGGAGATGGTGAACAAGGCGATAAAATGTCGTCTCTGATGGGTAAAGGTAACAACCATTGGCTAAATGGGTCTCCCATAGAATAGCTGGCTAGGCATGCACAGTTCCTTACATTTTTGGTTTATACAAGCTAAATAATTCAAACATTCAGGTTTATAATTTGGGGGATATCCAACAAATTCAGGCAAACAGGAACAAGAAGGTGATTCACCTATGACTACATTGAGAATTTGGTCAACACGAGGAAGATTGATGGGGATTCGTTGGAATAACTACTGGTTCCTCTTCATCTAAAATAATCGCAGGTTGTGTGTGGTTTTACGAAAATATATATGGGTCTTACGCCTTGGGAGACACTGACTAAATGAGTCGCCTATGTACCTTGGTGGGTAGGTACATATGGAATTATGATTTACTACTTGACAGGTTGCTGCAACTTCACACGTACCAAGGCATGGGTAAATACATTTTTGACTTGACCAAGACCCCTTATAGCAGTATCATGTTGTAGCGACAACCTATCTATGTAATTTTAAAAAATGTTAGCTTTCATTGCGAATACAGTTGTCGGGCGAATTTTGTCCAAAAAAGGCCATAATTTCCCACTGTACGCTATTTTTTAATCGATTTATTCGACCTAAATCTATCTAAATTTCTATTACTTTTCAGTTCAGTTTCACAGTAAATCATATTTAAATTTCGACTCATTTTCTTTAGTAGCTTAGCACGCATATTCATCCTATTTTCACATATCTCATGCAAGAGATGTGACCCTCCCCAGTCCCCACTATCAGCAGTCAGCTCTTAACTTAAAGCAAGTAGTAAAATATTAAAGTTTTCTTGATATTATCTCTGTAATTAGTTAGGAATGAGTCCAAGAATCCTATTAGCATTAATATATAATATACCACAAATAAATTACCAAGTTAGCATTTCCGATAATAATCACTATAAAATAATCCAAGATTATTCATATGGTATTTACTATTTTACAAGCATATGCTAAGTATAATTAAGAATATTTGTTATTATGACACACAGGTAAATAATAAGATGTAGAAAGTTCTGTTATAGTGACTGTTACATTCTTTTACCATAATTAGGTATAATAATAAATTTTATTTCTAACGTTTATTTCGAAAAGTCTGTAAATTAATAAATAACTGGTGTTAAAGTGAATACAAGTATTGCCGTGTATAGACGTTTCATGCGTATACTTTCAAAGTTCAATGAGGCTGAAGTACTTAATTTTACCCACGCAATCACGATAACGTTAATCATTGCTTTGAGCTTTGGAATAAAATAAATAATTCATTAAAAATATGAACCGATTGCGAAAAGGGAAATTCGATCTAAAAAAAGGAACTAAACAAGATTACTCGAATATAAAATAAATGTTCAATTATTGCAGTGGGAGTTCCAATGAATAGTTTGGTTCCTCATTACACATCAACTGTACATTCTCACATATTAATAGGTGATACATAATTCCACCTTCAATATCTGCCGTATAAAATACTGATATTTTATTTATTAACAAAGTTATCGTCATTTGAAGTTTTGTTTATGAGAGGCAGAAATTAATTTTTCAAAAATTTATGTTTTTCAAGGGCATTACAAAATAAATCGTACTTTTTCCCTCCATACATCTTGTAGACTGTAGATTGTTTAAGGGTTCGCTTGGCCCTAAGTTGGCTTTTTCACCTCGACCTAAAAGATCTTTTGTGAATTACCCTAGAACTAATTGCTGCCCAGAAGTCCAAGATTTTTTACAAAGCCTGTGATTTTCCTGGGAGCTAATCTTCCGATGTCTTAAAGCGTTAATTCCGTCTGTTCCAAAAAAAAAGGTAGCTAAAAATTATGAAAAAAAATTTCACCGTTACTCAGGTGTAAAAATGAACAAATAAAGAATTCAGACGTGTTTTTAACCGACTTCAATATCAATATTAGGTAATAAGGTTCAATTAATGGGGAGATGCATTTATTTCATAATTTTCAGCGACCTTCTTTGAAGGCGGCAAATTTTTTATTCACAAATTTTGTATGTACTTGAATGAAATTGAAACTATAGCTACTTATACACCATATTGTACATATTATATACTAATTGGCGAATATCATTTATTAAATTGGTCATTGGTCATTAAAAAGTAAAATTGTTCGTCTAACTTGATTTATCTTACATATAGGATGTAATAAAGGGTAAAGGGTAAAGAACTTAATTTCCACTCACCAACACGGTTTCATGGAGAAACGTTCTACAGTAACAAACCTAGCTTGTTTAACTTAGTTTGTCTCCAAATCACTGGACAACAGAAATCAAGTAGACGTGGTGTACACTGATTTTTCAAAAGCGTTTGACCGTATAGGCCACGATTTATTAATTTGAAAAATTAAATTATATTGGTTTTAGTAATTTAGTATTACATTTCTGTATATAATATTTACAAAACCGGTTACAATATGCTCAATATAATGGTCTTAACTCAAATACTTATCTAGCAGCATCAGGGGTTCCTCAAGGTTCAAACTTGGGGCCACTTTTGTTTGTTATATTTATAAATGATTTATGTGATATGTTAGACACATCGAAGAATGCCTAACTTTACAACAGCAAATACCCAAAATCGAAATATGGTGTACTTCTAACAAATTAGATATGAACGTATCAAAATGCAAGGTAGTAACGTACATGCGAAAAATCAATTTTATAGAGTTTTTGTATACCTTCAATGATGCGGAACTGTCAAGAGCTCAATCAATTAAGGATCTGGGAGTATTATTCGACTCTAAACTGAACTTTACAGAACATATGAACTCATCCATAAATTCAACTTTAAAATTACTAGGCTTTATAACAAGAAATTGTAAACAATTCACTAATGTAGATGCACTTAAAACGTTGTATTTCTCAATGGTACGATCAAAACTTGAGTATGGTGTGATAATTTGGAACCAAATTTATAACGTTCATTCACAAGCAGCGAGAGTTGGACAAAGTACTCATTTAAACTACTTCAAGTATCAAGTACCAAATAGTTACTTAGGGTACTTGTTGCATCAAGTATCAATTACTTTTCAAAAAGCAGAATACTTCAAGTATCAAGTACTTCGAGGTAGTAGTTGCAATTTTGGGTGTACTACTTGTACTACTTCAATTAGTAATTTAATTCTAACTAGTACATTTAAATACTTCAAGTATTTTCTTGTTGTATCAAGTATCAAGTACTGTTTAAAAGTAAAACACTTACAAATACATTCAACTACTTCAAGTACTTTAAATTTTTTGTTTTCATCTGAACCAATCTTTATGTGTAAATATTTCTATACATTGACATATTTTTTATATTTAGAGTATATTTAAATAATGATACAGTTTTTTCAAGTTGTTTTATTTATTTACTAAATGAGAAAATTTTGCTCCTAAAAAACATAACATTCCATTTCATTAATGTATTCTGAAATAAGTAAAAGTAAAAATATTTAAATAATTTTTCAGATTTTAAAAAATTTCTTGATTATAGTCTAGGAGACAGCTTGATACATGGGACCTGGGCATTGTTGGCATTGCTGTTATGTTTTAGCAAATATTTTTCTGAGTATTTTATCTTATGTGAGTCAGACCCCCCCCTCCCCCCCCCGTTTTGGCGCTAGCCGCCCCAGAAAATATTCAATTGTGAAACAGAGGATAACACTCTGGGGCTTGGTCCTAGTTGAAGAGGGTATATTGCCTATCGACATTCGATATATTCCAACATTTTTCTCCGTGCAATTATCAGCACCGGTGACATAAATTATGGCCAAAATTGAAACGTAGTAATAATATAACACTTTCTGACCAAGCGAAAAATTTTCATTGTCAATGCTCATTACTGGAAAACCATACATGCCAACATTTCCTGCTTGCCCATTTTCCAGATTTTTGGCAAAAAATTAGACTTTTGGTCAAAAACAACTAATAGGTAATTGATAAAAATAGCAAACGTGTGCTAAGTGAATGAAAGTTTGCAATCATAATTGGATTGAGCATCTTTCAAAGATGTCGCACCAGCTACAGCAGCTTTGGCTAAAAAAAAAACTGGCGAGACAATTAAAATAGTGAATAATTTATATATTGATACACTTGACAAGCTGGTTTAAAAAATATGTAAGGAGCAAAAAAATAGAGTACCTACCACATGTACATAATCAAATATATAATAAAAAGTCTTCTGAAAATCTAGGTAGGATTTTCATGGAGAGATTGTATCTAGTGAAGATATCTATGGAACGGCCGATCTTTAGTTGGCTGTCTTCGGACGTCGTCCGTCGTCAGCGGTTAGCAGCACAAATAGTTTCATTCGGCCCCATACTCTTGATACAGCTGTCTAGAACATCCATGGAATGGGAAATAATTTTCAGCTTAACTATGTAACAACTGTCAAAAGCTATTAAACTTCAGTTCTCTGTCTTCAATCTTCACAGTCTGAATTCTCGATAGAATTAAATCCTCATGGACTCTCAGGAGGTACGTGAAGATGTTCGGGGTCAAAATGTTGGCACTTTCTCAAACTTGTAGTTTCGGTACCAGAGAAAACCTGAACACATTAACATATAATATCAACACTCTCAATATAGGACTACATGCTTATTACCCTCACATTATGTCTGTCTAATACAAACTAAAGGCAAATGCTCTTTTTGGCAATAACGAATAACCGCTCTTGCCAGTATCTGCAGGTTTCAACTGGATTGTAAATTTACTTGCAGTACCTAAGGTACTTGAAGTAGTGATCAAGTTCTTTAAATAATTGAAGTAAATTGTAACGTACTTTAAGTACTGTAATTTCGTTTAACAAGTACTAAGTACTAAGTACTATTCTAAAATATCTGCAAGTATTAAGTACCAAGTACTCATTTCTTCGGGTATTTGAGTACTTAGTTTTCAGAATTGATACGAACTATCTAGAGCAGGATATCCAAATACTATGTTACTGTCAAGATTACACATGAAATCATTAGAGAATGGAACAAAACTAATTACTTTAGTATTTTTATATAAACTACTTAACCATTTAATTGACTGTCCAACATTCTTATCAAAAATTAATTTCAGAATCCCGTCAAGATATTTTATTTTATTGTCCCAATAGCCGTACAAATATTCTCAAAAAGTCTCCCATTTATTCTATGATGGAACTATATAACAAGCTTAGCAGTCAATGTGATATATTTAGCACACGTTTAAGTCAGTATATCAAGACCAGTACAACAGTTTATCGAAATCATCAGTATTATTTTGAAACTATTGTTACGTCTTTAATATGAATTTGAATCTCCTTTAAAAGTATGCTATAATGATGTTATTGTTATTTTTTAGTATGTATTAGTTACTGCATAGGCAGTACTTGTTCCTAGTATATTTCTTAGTATTATCATGTGTAATGGACGTTATCCTGTAATTGGATTATTCTGTTGGGCAATAAATCTATTATTATTAATAAGTCAACAAAAAAAGTTTACAAACGTTTGTAACTTTGTATTTGATGTCTGGTAACAAACACCCTCCTAAATTATGTGTTTAATAATTCCTCGATCTCATCTCATATACATATAAATGTAACTAGATCTCAGTGTTTTCATGCACAAATCTATGGAAATAGGGGAAGATTTTCTCGTCCGTAGAGACAGAAGTTTCATGTTATGGTCAACTATCACCATTACAACTTTGAGCTCTTTATTGGGTATTGTAAAGACCTCGCAATTGAAAGTACGACGAAACTTAAAATATAAATCGTCTAAAGCGTATAAGCGAATTGCGAGTAGCTATGCAAATGTCACAAAAAAAGGAACATAATAAAAGAAAAAACGTTAAAAGCACTAGCTAGAGTTGGCAAAGTTTAAACCCATGCCTAAAGTAAAAAGAGACGTACACAGAGCATAGTAAAAGTTTTTAACGAATGCTGAAATGTTTTTTTTCCGTAACATACTGCTTACGCAACTTTTTATGTTCCTGTTTATCAGGGACCCTAAAAGATTTATATTTTCAGGAAGGAAGCACGTACCAGGAAATTTTGCTTATTTGGATTTCTTTCCTTAATACAATGCATAATTTTGGATTTGAAATGTAAGAAGGTAATTAAGGAAATGAGAAAATTTAATTCTTTATTAACATACAGGGTGACTCAGTTTTTAATCTCCATCATCCGAGACTAACCCAAATCGAGATATTAAAAGTTCATATCACCCTATGCCCCAAAAATGCTTATTTGCAAGAATACAGGATAGAAAAGAACTGACATTTAAATGAAAGCAAGTGGTGGCGTCTGAACAATAAAACTGTTTTTCCTTCTTTTCTGAGTGATAGTGAGATTTTCATTTGTTTTCTTCGAAAATTCATTTATTCAAACAACTACACTGGTAGAAAACTGAATGACTATTATTAGTACTTGTATCGCTTACTACTTTGTCCACATTCAGTGGAAGTATAGTAACGACAAAAAGAATGTTGAAAATCTTTATTGTTCAAATAGGCTTATAATGTCATGAAACGTCGAGATTTTAAGTTTGAGCAAAAAAAAATTCTGTCTGTCTGTCTAACTTTTTTTGTGCGCCGTTTAAGATATTGATTTGAAAGATACACTTATGTAATTTAACGAGATCTGGAACTATTCTGATTCCGTCGAAGGGTTGGGGGGTAAATTGAGGTAAATGGGGAGTAAATAGGTAAATCAAGCAGGTAAGAGTCCATAAAATTGGTATTTTGTATATATAAGAGCTAAGGTTTCAAAAAATTTTGGCATTAGCCACCCCCATTACCAACCCCACCGCATTATTAAAGGGGATGAAAAAAATTGTGTTTTATTGTGTGTACAAGAACCAAAAACCTTAAAATATTTTTTTACTTCATCCACCCCCTATCACTACCCCCATCCCACTACCGATGTGGGACATCATTTTATGGGTGTTTGGGGTAGACGATTTCAAATATTATATAATTAAAGTTCCATAAACAATTGTTTCCACATACAAAATTTTTTCGTTGTGAGAGACTTGGATAGAAAATCTGGAATGTGGCAGTGGTTTTGTATCTTATGCGTTACTACGACAATAAATAGAGTAATAATAACAAGAAAATTTATAATTTTGTATTTCAAAAATAAGTTACAAGTAAAAAATTCAATTAAAGTGGCTTTTGGAATAAATTGTTGAAACCAGATAAACTTTGCATCAAGTTTGATGAATTTTTATTTTTGTTTTTCGTAAACAAAATGTACATAAAATAACATTCATTCAAAAAAATGCATTAGGAGATGATTTTAATAAAAATAAATACTTTTGTTTAAATTTGGTTGAGTTAAAAATGTATTAGTATAAAACAATTGCAAAAATAATAAAAGTTTTATGTACTAGAGTAGCGTATGGGTACTAGTGGAGTCAAATTAGGATTTTAACGTAAATTGTCTGGTCAAGGCAGTTTTTCCATTTTAACGTTCACAGCTCAGTTTTGCAGTTTCTGCGAGGTCGGCGTATTGTTTATTTAATCAATTTAATTTTTGAGACTGTGTTTTCCATTGGTTTTCTTTGAATATCTCGAAATCTATAAGTCTTAGGGAAAGCAATAAAAAGAAGGAAAATGTTCGTTTTGAGCTGTACAATGAAAATACATGAAATAAAATTCATTCCAATTGTTGTTACTATTAAAAAAAATTGAACACTACAAAATTATGCCCTTTTAAACAAATCACCGACCGTTCTTTAAAAAATAATGGATAATATTCAATGAAATTGGGAAAATATAGCTCTTATAAAGTACAGTCACCACTTAAAATTTCAAATCAAAATGATTACTAAAACTGCTCAAATATACAATTCTTGCTAAAACTTTGCACCCTTGTGAAATCCTGCCATCAAGACCAAAAAATGTGTAAAATTGTAGCATTCTATAAGTACTTTAAGATCACGGAGAAAAACATTTTTTTTTTCAAAATTTAAACCCATTTTATTGCAGTTGTTTATAGTTTTTGAAATTTTAGTTATAAACAGATTCAAGTAACTCTTTGTTTTTTTTTATGAAATCAAAAACGGCAAACGAGTAATAAAAGTAGATTAAAGGCCAACTCTTGAAAAAAAAAGTTAATGCTCTACTTGCATTTGGAGCTGAGATATGTTAGTTTTTACGTTTGTCACTTATAAATCGATTTGTTTAATCGATATTATTTCTTCTTGAAATTTGGGCTGGTTATTCTCCATTGTTTATTATTTTGTTTCTGCTATTTGAAGACAATCCAAAGCTACAATTTAAAATAACATCAAATAAAGCAGCTTTGAGAACATAATGCACATTTTCAATTTTTGTCATGAAAATGGTAAACCAACCTAACTTGAACAACAACTTATATTCATGCATATAGCTTTGTAAAACTTTTAATATTACTGATACAATAAAAAAAATATTTTGCCAACAGGATTTGAACTCGTGACGTCCGCATACTAAATAAAAATTCCTAGTCGCATTTTAGAATTTAAAGCATTTATTGGAGTGTTCACTTTCTTACATGTCAAGTTTCATATTTTACAGGCATCTCATTTTTATGTTTGTTTACAAATTACACATTACATAACTACCTTACCCACTGGGCTATCTAGCGGCTAAACTCGGGTTTGTAAAAACATAATAACATTTAGACATATTTGGTGATTTTCGGATCTCTAAGAACATCGCTAAAAACCCTACTTTCAGGCCTCTATACGGTGTATCCTTTAACAATACTTGTAGATTTGGATTATTTTCATGTAGCAGAGACAAAATAACAGATAATGGAGAATTACCAATTTTGATGGTAGGATTTCACAAGGGTGCAAAGTTTTAGTAACAATTGTATATTTGAGCCATTTTAATAATCATTTTGATTTGAAATTTTAAGTGGTGATTGTACTTTATAAGAGCTATAGTTCTGCAAAATTTTATTGAATATTATCCATTATTTTTGAAAGAACAACACTTAAAGAAAATGGATTTATTTATGCTTTTACGAAAATGGGTTAACGCCTCGTCTTGAAATTTTCAACTGCGTGAAACAATCAACTCATATCCTTAGTAGTTTCACAAATCAGTAATTTCAAATTTTTATTTACTCTGTAAAAATATCTGTTACCACAGTGAGAGTTTTACATTTAAAAACTGCGTCAAAGTAAAGAGGATCCCCCGGTATAGTTTTGTAAGTAGCTCAATGGAAAAATTTGCGGTATAAATAAATAGCTGAAGTTAAATATTTTCCATTAGATGAGGGAGAATTAATGAGAAAAGGCAAAGAATGAGAAATAAAATTTTCTAATATCATTGGTACACAACTTTCATTGTTGACTCTGTAACCATTATGAAACTTATAACAAACGTTCTATATTGGTTTGTCAACAGGACGTCGAAAAATATATGACATCATTGCTTCTATTAAAATTTCCTTAAGATCGGTTTGAAAGATATTAGGAAAAACATATAAGTAGTTACTTTGAATCAGGGTTGGCACAAAAACCCACCATTAGAAAAAACCGGTGGGTAAAATGAGTGGATTTTTCTGGGTTTTTTATTTTAGAAAACCCATCTGGGTTTCTGTTTGATTTTATTTTTTTGCAGGAAAAAAAAGCAATTATTATAAAAAATTATATATTTGCCTTATAAATATTTGAACAAAAATGTAACGTGTCAATATATTAGTAAACAATAAAACAAGTAAATAATAAACTTGAGAAAAATAAAAACATGAAACAAATAACAAAAACTTAACAAATTTTCCTCAAACTGGAATGTGAATGGCAGAAGATATTTGTTTTATTTAAATGTCTATAAATCTTAACTAGTTTTGACGCCTTTTCAGCTCCAAGCTTACTCTTTAGTTTGCTCCAAATACGGCCGAATGCTATATTGTCAAACAACGCCGAATGATAGGTGGGAAATTATGCGGGAAATTTGAATTTTACAAAAACCCACCAAAACCCGCATAAATACCCAGTCAGTCGTCTTTTTCTAAAGAAGGTGGATTTTTGAACAGTCCTGCTTTGAATGTTCTAAATATCTGTATACGGAGACAATTAGCTGTAGGTACTCTAAAGTTTGAAAGGCCAAATGTGTATAGATGTTAACAAAGGGCACCACGATTATAAAACGATTTTAATTCAACAACTACGCCAAGCAATGGCATAAACAGATATCATATGCATTTTTGAAGTGACGAGAATCCTCGTTGGATGCGAGAAAGGAATTTTCAAGTAAAAGTATATATAAGTATGCTTAAAGGCAGACTAACAGAACCTCATTTTTTCACAATCACTTAAACAGCAAAATATATTTAATTTTTTAAAGAAGGTGTTCCCCTGCAAGAAAAAAAATATCTGGCTCCACTAAGATGATGCTCCTCCATATAATGCCCGTATTGTTCTGGATTATTTAAACGAGGCTTTTGGAAATCAGTGGATAGGTAATTTCGGACCCTTGTTATAGCCAGCGAGATGGCCAGATTTAATTCCGCTGATATCTTTTTGTGGCATTACTTTAAGACCTTTGTGTATTAAACCCAACCTCGTGACGTAGAGGATTTGAAAAATAGAATTCGAAACGCATTCATTTCTATTCTACGAAATGCTCTCTTACGAAAAGTGAGTGGTGAAGTAGTAAAAACGTTTGATAACTAGATCCGCGTTAATGGACAAACACTTTAACAATATTTGTAAAAAAACATGTGAATCTTTTTATCCCCTAAGATGGGAAGGGAATTACCAAAGCCTGAGATGTGGTTTGGAATCCACAACTGTACAGTCCAACCTCTCTTTACCTGATTCAACATTTAAAACAAAACATTAGTGTTTCGTATGAAATTAACCCTACTTTATTTTTAGTCTTAAATACTTAATAAAGAAATATTTTTTAGGAATTTCAGAAAAAATTTTGTACAATAATTGCTCTTTTTAATAGAAATAAATTCATCATCCCCCGCAATATTTTTGTGATGTGTCATTTCCAAATAAAGCATAAAATGTTTATGTAAACTTTAACTGAACCAGAGAGCGTAATTTTGGACACAATGTAAAAAACGGCTGCCCAAGGAATCACTACTTCGACATCCAAATTTTCTATCCAAGTCTCTCACAATGAAAAAATTTTGTATGTGGAAATAACTGTTTATGGAACTTTAATAATATAATATTTGAAATCCAAAAACCCAAAAAACGATATCCCACATCGGTAGTGGCTTGGGGGTGGTGATAAGAGGGTGGTAGTGGGGGTGGATGAACTTGGAAAATATTTTGAGGTTTCTGGTTCTTGTACACACACTAAATCACATTTTTTTCATCCTCTATAATAATGGAGGTAGTAATGGGGGTGGCTAATGCCAACATTTTTTTTGAGACCTTAGCTTCACTTGTATATACTAAATACCAATTTTATGGACTCTTACCTGCTTAATGTACCTATTTACCCATGTTTATCCCAATTTACCCCCAACCCTTCGACAGAATAAGATGAAAATATAATCTAGTTCCAGGTCCCGTTGAAGTACATACGTGTACCAAATTTCAAGTCAATATCTTAAACGGTTCCAGAGTAATCGTGAGCACAAAAAAAGTTACAGGCATACAGACCGACAGACAGAACATTTTTTTTCGCTTAAACTTAAAATCTTGACGTTTCATGACATTCTAAGCCTATTTGAAAAATAAAAATTTTCAAAAAGTTTTTTGTCGTTACTATACTTCCACTGGATGTGGAAGTAATTATATACAACCAAATTACTGTTACTTATCAAATCTAATAAACTATAAATTGTTAAGTATGGTAAAAACGCAATAGTTCAGCCGTGCAAAAACGCACAGGATGTCCCAAACAATATAAGTTGATTTATTAGCAGAAATAAAAATAGTTTTGTACCGAAAAAGTGTTTTTTGTTTTTTCTGGAATACCAACATGTAATAACTTAAATTAAAGCTAATTAACATTTGACCAAAGAGCTTTAACAAATTTCATGTACAGAATGATATAAAAAAATATTCACGGGAATTAAGTTTATCGTAAAAAATTTTGTTGGATCGCTACGTATACATATTTAAAGAACTTAAAAATGCTTAAATAATTTGATATGGACATGGCAGTTAAAAAGCTATTGTGCTTGGAAGAAACGTGATGGATGGACAAACGGACGGACGGGAAGACGAATGGACGGACGAATGGGCGGGCATTTTGAAAGCTGTTCAGAATTCAATCACTAACACAATGTTGTGAACATTTTTCACTACGAGCGGAATTTACGGTTTTGGAAATGTGATGATCAAATGCTCTCTCTCTTTCTTTTCGTATTTGCAAATAAATAATAATTTGACCAATTAACTAATGTTTTATGCATAGCACTTATAGCACTTATTGACTAAAACAATTTACGGGGAGTGCACTTTTGGTTTTTCCAATGATTTTACGTAATTGGTACAAATTTTATAAATAGAAGAGGTTAGAGGCAGACCGGCGGAATTCTAAAAGCAATGACTAATAATATTCCTTTCATACGTAACTCTTTGTACTATAATTTTTTTTGATAATCTTGATAAAAGTCTTATCTAAATAAATTCCACATTGTGTCTTAATAATCTCTGCTTAAAACTATATTTTTGGGGTACCTATTAGTACAGGAAAACGTTAACTCGAAAAAAAATTGTGCAGACCTTAAACTTTGGTTATAGGTTCAAAATAGGCAAAAGTTCACGGAACAAAAAAGTTTAGGAGTTTTACGGATCCGCGGAAACCTATAAGGGGGTGAAAAGGAGTATTTTTAATTAATAAATCGATTTTTCTCTATTTTTTCGGGAAATATGGCATTTACAAAGAAATAGTTCAAATAAACAAATAAAAGTCCTTTCTGACAAAATTATCTTAAGTTTGGTGTTTCTAAATTAAATTTTATAGCAATAATTAACCGAAATACTAGAGGTTTTAACTTTGGAATAATGTCATATGAATTAGATCTCGTTCATTTTTGGCAGTTTAATAGTGTAATGCATAAAAGTAAAGTAAATGCAGAAGTTTCTATATTATGCGAGGGCTTGCTAGTTTATAGGTGGACGACACGCCTTTTCAGAGAGTGGCACCTAAAAAAAAACATTGGAACTGAGAGAGAATTAAATTTTAAAAAGAAAAGGTTCTATGCAATTTTTCATATAAATTGATAGATTTAAGTTAATTTAATAATAACTACTAGAAAATTTGGGATTTTAGCTTGAAAAAGTGGTGTTTCAAATACGTTGTTGTCAAATAACTCGAAAGGTATTACATTGAGCAAAAACATGCTACAGACAAATAAGGAAACTACTAAATTCAGAACGAATTTCGTTTTTTTCTAATTTTTTTTAGAGTTAATGGTTTCGGAGATCTGGAATTCTAAAGGTGGCGTCCGAACGTTTATAAGACGAAGTATTTAGTTTAAATGTTTAATATCTCAGAAACTATGGCACTTAGGGCAAAAACGTAATAACCAAAATGAAAAACAATTAATTAGGCTTTTAAATGAAGTGATGACAGAAACAATGTGCTTTTTCATATTTTTTTTTTTAATAAAAACGTCGCAATTTTGTTAATGTAAGTAGTCAGTAATTAAAAAAATATATTCCCATATACTGTTTTTCATTAATATATAGTATGACCTAGACGCTAAAAGTTTTTCATCGGGCTTACAGTGCTTGCTTTAGAAGAAAAATTGCATTTTAAACTGTGAAAGGATTTTAGAAAAAATGTAACATTCTTGTTTCTCTTCAAACATCTCAATAAATATTAGTTTAAGAGAAAATATGGTGCACATCAAAAGTGAAGCGTATAAACCGAGAATAACTTTATTTTGTTTATATATTTGTTATTTGTGTAGGGTTGATTGTTTCAGAGATATTTCATTTTATAGATAGCATCCGACCATTCTTAGGATGAAGTATTTAGTCTAAAATGTTGAATATATTAGAAATTGTGACACTTCCATCAAAAGTTCTTAGAAACAAAATAAAAGGTAGTTAATCAATATTTAAAATGATTTTTTGTTTGTTTCTACATCACAAAAAAATGAAGAAGTTATGGCCGATTCAATGTGCGTTTTCACATTTTTGTTAACAAAATGTCGGCATTTTGTTATTGTAATTGCTCAGTAATTAATCTTTCTTTCAAAAATGCTGTTTTTCGTTAATATATAGCATCACCTAGATGCTCAATTTATTTTTTCCCTTTAAAACACTTGTTTTAGAAAAAAATTCCATCCGCCATCGTCATCGCCATCCGCCATCGAAAAATTGCCGAATTTCGGTTAATTATTGCTATAAAATTAATTTGAAAACACCAAATTAAAGATAATTTTGCCAGAAATAACCTTTATTTGAACTATTTTTTTGTAAATGCCATATTTCTCGATAAAATGGAGAAATATCGATTTTCTTTTACCCCCTATAAGTTCCCACGGATCCATAAAACTCCTAAACTTTTCTGTTTCGCAAACTTTGGCCTATTTTAAACTTATAACCAAAGTTTAAAGTCTGCACAAATTTTTTTCGAGTTACAGTCATTTTTTTCAATCTTTCCCTGTACTATATGTACTTTTAAAATAGCTAAATAAATAGAATCTACTTATTTTAATCCATTAAATTAAAAAATCAAACGTAACTCATTTCAAACTTCGTATATGAATGTATCACTGCTTAAAAAGAGAAGAGAGAAGAAACATCTTTCAATTAACCAAATCAATTTAAACAAGCTCTAGAGACCTTCATAATGTACCTGTTTTTAAAAATAATTCACTTCAAATTACAATCTGTTACCTATTTATTTACTCGCCAAGAAAAAGCGGTGCATTACTGGCTGTAAATAAAGCTGTATTTCCGTCATTGCTCCTCGCGAATGTAGGGTACGGAGAGGTTTTTGCTCCACCACAGAGGCGTACGCTCTAAATCAGATAAATATATTACATTAAACAGATAAATTATATTATTCTTAAAATTTTGATTGTTTGTCAGTCAGCTTGGCCAATTAATTTTATTGGAAAGGTACGAAAGCACCTTGGTGTCGACATTACTTTTATTTTTTTAAAGTTTATTGAGATTTTTTTCTCAATATATTGACATTTTTCTCAATATAATGACTTTTTTCTCAATATAATGATTTTATTCTCAATATATTGAGAAAAATGTCAATATATTGAGAAAAAATCTCAATATATTGACTTTAAAGAAATAAAAGTAATGTTGACACCAGGGTGCTTTCGTAGAAAGGTGACTTAGAACTCACTCACAAAAGAAAGATAACCAAATACTTATTATCTTTTTAAATTAATTTTTGGGAGAATGCACAAGGCAATATTAGGGAAAAATACAAAAATTTAAATAACTTTTGAACCATCAACAAGTGTACAATCACATATATGGTTATTTATTTTGATCGAAAATGACCTTTTTCGGAAAAATTGTTAAGAAATGAAACTTAATTTCTTTGAATATTTTTTTACCTCACCCTGTACATGAACTGCATTAATGTTTCCTTATAAACGTTTTAATTAGCTTCAATTTATGTTATTACATCATATTGAAAATTCTTTTTGGTTTTAGAGATATAAATTAAAAACACTCTTTCCGATTCTAAACTGAATTTTTTTAAAATAACTTTGAAAAGAATGTAAATAATAATGTTGTGCTTTACTTGCAAAAGACATATCAGCAACAAGAAACAAGAAACAAAATAAATAAATATTTTTAAAAACAAACGTATATTAAACTGTACTAAATAGGAAATTGCAAAATTTTTATAAAAAAAAAAAAAAAATTTAATAACGTAAATTGAAGCTAATTAAAACCTTTATAATAACACATTAACACAGTTCACTCTTAAATCACTCTGTATGCATGTTTAAAGGCTTTAAAAATGTTTACAATTTGATGTGCCCAACATGGTCATCGCTTCAAAAATAAAAAAGTTACAAGCCTGGGGAGTTTTAAGTGGCGGACCCGGTATGTGCAAATATGACTGTTTAAGTTAACCTTATTTCCCATTTTTCATAATACAAACAATGTGTAGCTAATTTTCTCAATAAAACATCAATTTGGGTGCTCCACGTTAAATGGGCATCAAGATGTAACCGCAAAAAACTGAACAGAATTATTTTGCTGAATGCTCATATTACTAATTTTTATGAGAAGACTTTGGTTGGCATTTTTAGCGGAAAAAAACAATAATTCCGTTTTTGAATTATTTAATGATAAGCCATTGTTAAGCCTTCAAATTAAAATTTCTTTCAGCTCAATTTTATTAAAAAAATATTAGCATCGCCTTATGACGGTCTACGCTACTGCATACGCCGGCACGTGCGTATGGAGCGTGGGTGTATTCTATCTCTTCGCATCTCTTGCGTTTACGCGCATCGATCATTCAGATCCTGCAAACACCGACGCCAGAGTAGCCTAGCGTCGCGACGCTGAATCAGGGTGATCGCTGGCTCCACTGGGGACATGACGACGAATTAGCGATTACAGATATATGCACGATAAAGGGGTAGATTTATTACCATCTCCAAAGTGTGTGAGAAGTTATCTTGGTTTGACAAATAGCTGAATTTAGGTCGATATTACAGATAGAGGGTTTCTTTCTTCGGGGAATATTAAATTTAGAATAGGGTCGCTGTTACCTTCAGCTACATAAATAGTGCATAATTCTTGGATTTTGAGTAGGACGCGTCGTATGTTTAGTTGTAGAGCTTTATAAACTAAATAAAATTTAGGAAATTGCATCATAGAGGTTTTTCAATCGAAATAACTAAGTGGAATGATACACAGTATGTTCAAAATTTAGACGAATGAAAACAGTTGAATTTATGATAAATATAATTGAAATCATTTGTACAGTGTCCAGAATGATAGAATACGATTAGATTTTTAAAATTTTTGAATGATTTTGTAATTTTTTACAACGTAAAATAAAAGTTTTAAAGATGACTTCTTTCAAATGTTGTTCAAATGTCAAACCTGAAATAATTTTAGTAAAAAAAACATATTTAGAAAGGCGTCAAATATAGACGGAAAACTTTTGTAAATATTTTCACAGATTTTTTTCCAAGGTACCAAATACATTTTCTACAAATACGAAGTAAATAAAATAGAATATTTTAGTTTTTTTGAGATACAATTTCACAACCGTGACTGCACAGTCATAAAACTAAATTACAAAAGCCAATGCTTCATAGTGTTACAAAGAGTGTGGTGGCTTAGAGCAAATACTAGGCAGAATCGTGACCTGCTGGATTAAAGCGCCAAATTTTGCAAAGTTCTTATATACCCTCAGTGCTATCAATTCAGGGGGAGGTGCCCGATTTCAGTGTCCGCCATCTTGAAATACGACACTATCTTTGTTTTCTTTGGACTGTAACTGTAAATTTTCGACTTTTATTTGGTTTTTACTAAATATCTCCCCAACTCCGGGGTTTGTAGCAAAAAGGATTTAATTTAAACTAAATTTGTAACAATTTGAAACAAGAGCGGCTTTTGCAACTTTAATATTTTGCGAGATACAATCTTCCAAAGCTTTGGACTTTTTTCAGGTTACTACGAAAATCGGTTGGATTTACAGCAACACTATTCGAATCAATTTTAATCTAGACTAAATTTGTTATTGCAAAAAATAGCAGCGCACCGATGTCCGAAACTGACCACGAAGAAGGTGATACCAGAATGTATCTTCATATATTGGAGGCATTACAAAAGGGTGCAACCAACATCCTCATAAGTACAGTTGACACAGATGTTATTGTGGTACTAGTAGGCATCTTTTTCGAGCTACAAACCTAATATTCAACTTTGGATTGCATTTGGTAAAGGTAAACACTTTCGATATTATCATATAAACACCATCTGCCAAGAGTTCGGAGAAAATACGTCGCAAGCATTACCCTTTCTCCATGCTTTCACAGGTTCAGACACTACATCACAGTTTCTTGGTAAGGGAAAAAAGTCAGCACGGAAGACATGGAAAGCATACCCTCCAGGCACTGAAGGATTTATCTTCTCTGCAAAACATCCATTTCAGCAAGTAGATGATAAAACAAAGGTATTTGAACTTCTAGAATAATTCACATGCATCCTGTACGATGGCACAACAGAACTTGACAGCATCAACAAGCTCAGAGAGGATCTCTTCACACAAGGAAAAAAGTAAAGATGATGCAAAGTGTATAGTCCACACAGGATGCCCTCATTCAACACACTAATCGCTGCATCTATCAAACTAGCACCTGGTTAACCAATTTGAAATCACTCCAAAATGCACCTACCCTGGCTAACTTTGGATGGAAAAGAAACGAAGAGACATGGCAACCAATTTGGTTGTCTATACCGGAAGCAAGCAAAAGCTGAAAGGAATTAATCAAGTGCGGATGAAAGGCTGAACCCCTGTGCTCTAAGAATTGCGTTTGTAACAAGGCTGCACTTGCCTGCACAGATCTTTATCATTGCAAAGGCCATTGTGAACAGTAAACAACAACATTATAAATATAATTTTTATAATTATTTTTTTAATAGATGTTCTGCAGTTTCTTTATTGAAACGTTTGTAACATGGTCAAATTGTAATTCTATCGATGTCTTTATTTACTCACATTGTAGACTATTTATTCTCCTTAAACATTAATAAAAGAATGTTTGCTGCAAAACTGGAGATATGTTTTAATCCAGCAGGTCGCAGGTCACGATCTTTTCACTAAGCCACCACTCTAAAAAGCGTGCCTTAATAAAACATAACAAAGTGCAGATTTTTTTACCCTCCGTGTGTAAAAACATTCCAAATTTTTCAATTTTGATAAGCTAATAGGGATATAGTTTAAGAGCGATATCAAGCAAATGCCAATGCTTAAACAGTTATATGTATTCTTTATAAGCATTTAGAAAATTTTTAATAAATAACTAATCTTAATAATTTTGGTCAAATATTTCTAAGCGCTTTACTTCTTACTCATCGTTTGATTCAAGATGCATTATTAATTCTAATAAAAAGAGCAACGAAAAATGGATAGACGAAAAGGCAGTCAGTAGTCATAACCCTACACATAAGTCATTTTATAAGCACTTAGTTCTATTAGAGCACACTCGAGGATATTGGATATTGGTGTGATAAATATTTCTTATCTTATCCTGGATGTAATCTGCCAAATATCTTTCAACTGTTCCTCTATCAAGGACTATTTTATCTAAACTCATATCTGTCAAGTTTTGCTACATATTTTCAAAACAAAAGACGAGAAATTGGAAATTGAACGGGATTAATGAACATTTTAAGTATAAATAAATGGCATGGAAGGGTTTGAAAGCAGTTTTTACTTCCACGTCCTGTGGAAGTACAGTAACGAGTACAGTAACGACAAAAAATTTAAAAAAAAATTTTATTGTCCAAATAGGCTTAAAATGTCATGAAACGTCGAGATTTTAAGTTTGAGCGAAAAAAAATTTTCTGTCTGTCTGTTGGTCTGTCTAACTTTTTTTTGTGCGCACGTTTACTCTGGAACCGTTTAAGATATTGACTTGAAATTTGGTACACATATGTACTTTAATGAGATCTAGAACTAGATTATATTTTCATCTTGTTCCGTCGAAGGGTTGGGGGGTAAATTGGGGTCAAATTGGGGTAAATAGGTCAATCAAGCACGTAAGAGTACATAAAATTGGTATTTAGTATATACAAGAGAGGCTAAGGTCTCAAAAAAATTTTTGGCATTAGCCACCCCCATTACCACCCCCACCCCCTTATTAAAGGGGAGGAAAAAAAATTGTGATTTAGTGTATGTACAGGAACCAGAAACCTCAAAATATTTTTTTACTTCATCCACCCCTCACTATCACCCCCCTATCACCACCCCCCACCCCACTACCGATGTGGGGTATCGTTTTATGGGTTTTCAAATATTATATTATTAAAGTTCCATAAACAATTATTTTCACATACAAAGTTTTCTCGTTGTGAGTGACTTGGATAGAGAATCTGGATGTGGAAGTAGTGATTCCTTGGGCTGCGGTTTTTAGATTATACTATTAACGTTACGTTATTAAAAAAGTGATTATTGTGACGTTTTCTTTCCACAAACACTTTCCTTTCTTTGGTTATAAACGGTGCAGTGCTCATACTCGTTTCCTTAGGTAATATTGGAGGTATACCATATGCTAATAATACCTGGTCTAATTTCATCTTTGAAATCAATCAATGTGAGATGCGTTGTCATGATAATAATTATTTATGCTCCTTTTATTTTAATAATTTTGAGTCTTCTGGTTCTTCCGTTTCTGATTCTGGCAGAGCCATTTCTTTATGCTACTCCTTTTTTATTGGTGTTCGTTTCTAGTGTGCTTTTGCCTTTCTTTGTTTATTCTAAATTACTGTTATCCACGTGTAACACGGTCTTTCCATTTTTAGTTTATTAGCGCTTTCTTCAGTAGATGTGCTGGATCCTGTCTTTGGATATACCCTGTACTCCATTGTGTATGTTTCCATCCTTTTTGTAATTCTCTTAAGTATTAATGTTGACGTTTTATCTCTTTGTTTACAAAGAAAAAACTTTTGTTTTGTTAACCTGTCTATGAAAATAAGTAAAATAATTTTCGAAAGAGGCAGGAAGTAATTCTTGAATATAGACATAATGAACAGAACATTATACCTAAATGAGTCTCTATAATTTTTACTGAAAAATATTTCGTGATGCTAGGCTTCTAGTACCAGTATGGAATCCTAAACTTTAGCAATGTGTTATCCCCGACGGAGTGATGCATTTAGAATGTGATATTGTCCGTTCGTTTGTTTGTTTATCTGTTCCGTCATAACTTTAAAGCACATGCACTAATTTTGACCCAGTTTCTTATACAGACATAATATAATTCTTTAGAGTCGGTTCTTAAATACTGATCACCGCACGTCAGGGATACACTTGCGCGGAGTTTTAAATTTTTTAAATTGTTTCCTAGGTGCATACGTCCCTCTTTTCCTAGCTGGGATGGGACTCCATGATATTTATAAATTAAACCTATTCTAGAAACGCAAGAATACTAATCACAACGACATCATCGGGAGATGATTAAAATTGTATAACAATTTTATCTCAGAATTAGGTTATTTTAAAGAAAAACGGGGAAGGATATACTAGAGACTCTTGAACAGTTGTGTAGAAAATTCAGCAGCCCGGCGAAGAGTATAACATCTGCAATAATTTAGATACAAATTCTGGCTGGTCCTACCTCACCTCGCTCGACTTTTTCCTTAAAGGTTATGTCAAAAGTAACGCGGCGTTGTAATGTTTACATTGAAGTTGGTGAGTCACCTCGAAAAATCATTAAATTACGTATAATAATTAAGTTTATGATATTTCCAGTCTTTTTAAATTTGTTTTTGGTATTATTTTTATATTCTGTTAATAAGAGGATTTTCTTTGGAAAACTATGCAATTTATGACAATTTTTCAAGTCATCTTTTTCTGTATTTTTAAACTGCCTTACATAATTTTTCGAGAGGATTTGAAAATTGCTGCGGATAATTTTTATCTGACCTACTATTTGTCGCTCTGGATGACATCACATGGTGAATTTTTTCTCATTAACGAAGCATTTTAGCGCATTCTGTATTACAAAATTTTGAGCTTAATTTTGGGAAAGGAAATAACATATTCATGATGAGCCGTATCAAATTGCAGTACCTTTTAATATAGGCAGTTTGTTTATTAAATTGTCTCATTGCTCATTACATTTTAATTGCCAAACAACTTAGAAGGCTATTTCAGTCATTGTGATAACGACAAGATTTCTTTATCCTAAATTGCCGGATCAAATAAAATCTTTAATCACAGGTAATTGTGTAAGACAAAAAAAAGAGAGTTTTTTAGCATTAATATATTATTTGTACTAGATAGTGACCACGATATTTCACAGTACCAGCGAAATTTTAAGACATATTTTAGTGAACTACTTCCTACATTGTTTAATATCTACCAAAAATAGGAGTAAAATTTTTACTAAGTATTTTTGCTTTTTACTATTGATTTAGAATACACTGTCCGCCAAAAACTCTGCACCTGATGGGAAACTCTGTATTAAATTTGATTATTATATTTTAAAAATAAAAATGTTGGGAAAAAAGCTGCACATACTTGTTGAAGAGATCCTTTTTTCCAGTGTTAACTTTCTTGAAAATTCTTGATACAAATCGCTTAAAAAGAGTTTCGTTTAACTCAGTCAGACAATGTCAAAAACAAACAAAAACATTTTCCAAAAATCACTACAGCCAACCATAAAAGAGGCAAATTGTACAAAAATATTTTATTATATTTTAATCAAATCCTCACATTTCTAATAAACCTACTATATAAATAGAGATAGAGTCCGGGCCGTAGCCTTGGAGGATGGAGGGATGGGGGTATGGGGGGGGTCCGTTATCCCTTCAACTTTGTAAGATGGAAATTTTAAGCATGATATGGAGATGTATCCATAATAAATATAAAATTAAAGTTTAAGAGTTTTATTTAGAATTCATATAAAATTGGAATCTCTGAATATTTATAATAATATTTTATGTATTTATGTTATATCTAGATGCAGAAATGCGATTTTTGGATATATTACTTATTCACATATAAAGAACAATTATTGTGATATATATATTCCAGATATACAGTGTGTCGCACTCAAGAGTGTAACGCCCTTATATTTTATTTATATTTTTCTTCGGATTTGAATCAAATTGTACTCAAATATAGGTCTTAAAAATCTTTTAAACAAAATTTTAATATTTACGAAAGGACAGCGCACGTTTTATAGGTAAATTGATGAGCTGTCAAATTTGATGAATTTTTGATATCTTGTACTTCAACCGATTTTGAATAATAAGTTCCTCTGGCAAAACTTCAAATTATGGACAGTTTCTCTGGACCTACCCCTCAACACTCTATCAACGATTTCTCAAAACGTACTGTAGGTATTGAAATGATAACTGCTGGAAATGAATAACCAGACTATTTACCATTATTTGGTCTTAGATTGATATACCTCAACTTCCGGTTTTGCCGGAAGTGACGTCAAATCACGTTTATCGAATGCGCAACACTCGTTTATTTCAATTTAATACATCATATAATAAGAAGCTTTATTACAATTCACTATCTTAGTAAATAAGTAAGTACGTGCATTGATTGATAGAACATTGATGCTAGCTTGATAACGGATACATCATAATCGTGGTACAAAACAGTATCGAGAGGTAGGTCCAGTCTTTGGAGCCATCTATCGGAGAAACTGTCCATGATTTCAAGTTTTCCCAAAGGAACTTATTATTCAGAATCGGTTGAACTACAACATATCAAAAGTTCATGAAATTTGACAGGCCACCAATTTACTTATAAAACGTGCGGTGTCCTTTAATCAAACTTTGGACTTGGGCGTTTTGGGCAATTCTGAACAATTTTTATTACTAAAATGTTCCAATGAAAAAAATGTCTATAATCCGATAAACTCTAAGGTGGCGTATGTATGAGTTGGTAACACGACGTACGATTTGATATGCGATGCGCATAAAGCAATCGCAGTGACAGTGAACTAGTTGCGTATGTCTTATTCTCTTAGTTTATATGATGAAGCGACCTTTGGACGCGACAGCTTGGAGTTTCCTCGACTATAATATGATTTTTTAAATTTATTTCGCATATTTTGGTATTACAGGTAGCTTTGCATTTGCAGGAGGCGAATATTTTTTTTAGCCTTAAGTAGGTCCTAATTTCTTCTATATTTAAGTAAAATTTCGTTGAATTCGGAAGGAATAAAAAATATAAGTGCACTCTTAAGTGCGGCACACTGTATATTACAGGTATATTACTATATTCGTATGTTTGCTAATAAAATTAAGAAAGACACTCAGTTACCCAGTTGGTATTTATTTATTTACAGATGGCTTTTTAAGTTTATGGAGTTGACAGTCTATTAAAAAATAACCCTCCAAAAAAGTTGACTTGCTACGGCTCTGAATAGGGTAATTTCTTATATTTATTAAATTATGTTTCAATCTCGTTCATGCCCAGCCTCTCAATTGCCACTTAGTGTTGACCAGCGGATGTCCGATTCAATACTGGTGCAAGAAATATTGTACCTTAATATGCAGTAAATCTAATTTAATTTGATTTCAGCATGTAGATAAATTTTAATTCCATCAAAAATATATGGACACCATTATACCCTAGCCATGTCGTTTACGCTCTGTATACCGTTCTCATACACTTATTTTTTTATACCTAATTACTATTTCAGACAATGACTAATATGCTCGGTTCGCAGCGTTCGAGTAAACCCAAAAGCAACATATTTCCATTTACCAAGAAATCCTAATGGCGTATTAATTCGCGAATAGTTTTTGCCTAGGGGTGGCAATGTCTGAGCGTCGGTAAAGCAGGTAGCGACTATGTGAGGATGGGCAGAGATGTGCGAGGCCAACTAGTCTTTGTAAACTACCGAATGTGAGATTTATGAGCATCTTCACGAGCATACCAAGTATACAGCCCTTTTGGGAACCCTGCTTGAGTCTTCAAACTGATCCTGTCTTGTCTCCCGCCAGCCATGACCCAATTAACGCGGTAATTACTTAATTTGATTAAGTCGGGCTTCAGTTCTAATGTTGTTTATTGAGAAGGGGACTATTTGTCTAGCTGGAAAGTAGAGCTGATATCGGAGGATGGCTTCTCTGTATTATTTCTCGATTGAATTATTATTAAAATTCAATCGGGATATTGATTTTGTGAAGATACCAGATACCTAAATATTTGTAATATTATATATAAAAGAATAAACGCAATTATTTAATTATTATACTCATCGCAAATACGAAGTCGCTTAGATCTAGATGCATGAAATTTGGCAGAAATAATTTTTGTTGAAAATTATTAGATATATGTAAGACGAAATTTCGATTTTCACTTTTTGAAGGGGTGAAAACGAGGATGGTAGATGGTTTAAAGCGCACCCGTATTTTTGAAATTGCGTAAGGCAGAAACGTGATTATTCGAGGGATAGATCCCTCTGAACAAATAAGAAGACACATATTCGGCGATTTTCAAAAGAGTCCCCTCGAACTGGTGAACGGGCAAAGAGCTTTGTCAACGTTGATCTGAATGAAAAACATTTTGATCTATAATTATGTTGTATAAATCGTGGTAATACCATGAGCAGAGTTGAATCACTGTTTACAGCCAAAAGTCTGTTGTATAAAGGGACATCAACGGTTTAAACCAGGTTCGGTAGTAAAATAATTAATCCCTGGAATTCTATGGTTTGAACCAAGATCAAACGCCATTCAGTAATCTAACCTCAGAATTGATTGTTTGATATTCATATTTGCCTCGTCAGAATAATTGAAAAAAATTGAACCTACAACTGATGATAAAGACTTTTTAGAATTAGTTGAATTAGTGGAAGCTAAACAGCATAGAAATCCACGAGTATTTAATTGTTTATCAAAGTTACAACTTTCACAGTTTGATTCAACTTACCTTTGTTAATCAAGTTATCTCTCAATTTGTATATATCCCAGACTATCCTTATCTGTAGTCAATATTTCAACACAAACATAAATAAGCTCCAAACACTAAAAAATTAGATTGGGCGGTCGACACTCACGTCAAATGTCAAAAAGAATTATAGTGGAAAACTGTAAAGTCCCTATGTAAATTAGTAACTTTGGACTACAAACTTTCAAATGCAATTAGTAAAATACTGGTCAGTTCACCAATCACTGATTTTGGTTTATACAACGCTTTTGCTTTGATCAATGGTCAGATCTTTAACTAGAGATCAACTAAACCAAAGGTCAGTGCTCTTTTATACAACTGGCCCTAAGGGTCAGTATTTCAGTGGAGGTTTAAACCAAGCTTTTCTAGTTAAACTTTTTATTTTTAAGACTTCTTCAGTAGGTAATCAAAGTAAAACGAGACTTACTTAAACTTCAAGGTTAACCAGATGGTTACTTGAAGGTTTAGATCAAATATTCCCATTTTGCGCATGCACAGCGCTGATTACAAGTGACAACTTCAAATAATTTCCCACTTGGGAGATTATGTGTGATTTTGCATTTCCGATTTTTATTAAATGAGTGAACAAAGTTGACTAATTTGGCCCAAAAAATTTAACGTTTAGTGACGTTAATTTATTAGTAACCTGTGTGAGGTGTAATAAAGCAATTCTTGAATGTAAAGCATCTGACTAAAAATCCCTTATCACTTATTATCAGTCTAATACATGAAATGGTCTCGTCTTTTTTTAAATGATCTTCTTTGCTGACTAGGTCATCTCTAGGGTAATCAGCAACAAATAAAAATTCCTCTTCCTCATCTGAGATAAATAAATTTAAATCCATGTTTACCCCTATAAATAAAAATACAATATGTCGATATAGTAAAAACTAAAGGTTCAATAATATAGTTCACGTAGCGTCTCCACTTCAGTAATAAAAGTTACTAGCAAGCTTAACCTCAAAAACCTGTTTCTTCAGTTCTGTCAAATTGGCCCTAAAGAGTTGCCAACCACACAAACTCTTAGATTAGTTAGCTAGTTTTAGTGCTTTGTAGAACTGATATTTAAAACAAGAGAGTGAGAGTTAGATACGGATGCGCTCTCAAGAAGTAATTACTGATATAGTATTATTTATCGAAATGTTTGATGGTTAGTTAGTGAGTATTCTTCTTAAAAAAGTTCTCCAAGGAATAGAACGCATCAATTCATTTCTTACATTCATTTGATTCATTCTTATTTTCGTGCTTTATCTTCTCATCTATGATCGTACATACGGAATTTCGCTGTATTTTCCGGAATTTTAGTGGCATGTATAGCATGCTTGGATGTACAGCAAAACGTACAGCATTACGTTGGCCTAGAATTATATCATTTTTAATTTGGAATGTTTGTTTTTCTGAAAAGTGGTGTTTTGTTTTGAGATATATTGAGCTTTGTCATTGAATAATCGGTCAATTAAGGATGTCTCAGAGTACCGGATAAATGCTGAACGTGTGAAGTTGTGCGTGAATAGGTTTTATATATACGGTTATTGGTAGCGTTGAGATTACGCCTTGTATCGTGTAATTTTCTGCCCCGATTCGAATTCTTGATACAGAAGGAGACTTTGAGCGATGATTGAGCTGTGGAGATAGAGATAGGAATAACATGGTGATCGCGACAGGTTTTTAGGAATGTATATAGGGTAACATAGGAATCTGGTTTTAAGGAGTGTACAATGCGATTTAGTCAGATTATAAATTTCTTTCCGTAGAGGCAAGTGAAATGTTCCGAGAAATTTCCGCGGTTGCCAATATGAAAATTACTAAATTTACTGGTTGTGCTGCGTTTGAGATCGTTGAAGTATCGACGTTGCGATTCCTGCTTTGGAATCGTTTTCAAAAGAGAAAAGCATGATGGACCGTCAACGGATCCTTCATCTCCCACCTCCTTTTTCCACACAATGCCGCCACTATAAATAACTCATCATATATGTATATTTTGCATTTTGCTATACAACGATTGGCATACAAAAAAAGGCCCCACTTGACTCCATAATCCAAGTGTACAGCATTCAAACTGCAAATATCTGGTCACCCTAGGCAAGTGCCAATACAAATCTATGATTTAGCCACCTTATTAAATTTCTCTAATTCATCGATAGATGCTAGCGTTAAGATATCCATGCCTAGTGCCTAAATGTTACCTAAATATTCGCGATCTTCTTCCTGGAAAAGGCTCAGCGTACTAACACCGTTTCTTATGCACTGAAGCTAGGTATAATTCTTGATCATTGTTGAACATTAACATCACAAAACAAACTAAACTATGTATATAAATCGATTACAATACTGAATCACGTTCTCGGATTGAACATCAAATAAATTACACCACAGACATGGTTTTTGTTGCCAGATATTAATGTCCGATATGTCCTCTGCGCCGCTTTTTTTGGAACGGAACAAGGTACCATTTTTATAAAATACTTTATTGCAAGTAACCGTGATTTAGATTCATTCAAAAATTGATATAGACCCATGTAAGTGCCTGTTGAAATTATTGTAGCTACTTTGCTCAACATTAATTTCTATATCAAGTAAACAAAGAAATGAGGAAAAAAACTGTAACCGCATATTTATTTAAAGGAAAATTGTATTTTGTTTACTTCCAGTTATGAATATTTTTTTTAGTCTAAATGCCTCTATCAGTGTCTTGTTCTACTAAATATAGTCTACTTTTGTTCGTAGACTACTGTAAGGCTTTTGACAATGAGATAAACTATGGGCTGTATTAATGGAGATGAACCTCCCAGAAATCTGGTCTTCATCATACATCGACTATTGAAGAAAACTCCGGTTTGGTGAGACTCGACAACATTGACTCCTACAAATGTAAATTGGGCGTCAGATAGGTCAGTAATCCTATTTAGAGGTAGTATTGGAGGAGCGTATAATTGATACGGCAAAAGACTCAATGTGTAATTAAAAATTAATGACGTTTATGTTGCAAACACTTAGGGCACAGAAGACCTATACCAGAAGCGTCTTCTGTGCTAACACGGAGTTAGTCCTAACCCCGTGTTAAAAGAGGGTTAAGAGCAATGTCGCGTTGTACCAATACGCAATCAGGAATTTTCAGGTTATTGGACTCACTTAACCCCGTAAAACTTAAACTAGGTCGTGGGATGGTTTAAAGCGGGGTTGGTAAAAATGTCATTTCTAATTTTGTCATTTCTGTCTTGAGTATACAGTGTACATTGTAATTACTTAATAATAGTTTTATCTCCATTTTTTCCTCCAACTTAAAAAACCGCTGCCCAAGGAATCACTACTTCCACATCCACATTTTTTATCTAAGTCTAAGTTTGAACAATAAAAATTTTTTAAAATTTTTTGTTTTGGACAATTACTTCCACTGGATGTGGAAGTAATTGTCCATTTTCATTAAAGGTATAACCTACGACCTGTGTGATATTAATATTTATAATGCATTTGACACAACTTGACACGTTTTTTTATATTTAATGTCCTACAAGTCTGTTATTTTACAATAACCACCCTATTTTGAGATACATTAAATGAAAAATAACGCCCTAGGGCGTTATGAATATCTATAACGCCCTAGGGCATTATGAAATTATAATACAACCCAAAACAAGCAAATTATGATAGCGTTATTGACAAACAAAATGCGTTGCTATGCAACGGCGGCGTTTACAAACAATTTTGATTTTTACCCTCTTTTAAATCAAATCGTTCTGAACATAATAGATGTCAAATTAATAAATCGCAAATATCAAAAAAAAAAAAATTCGAATTAAATAACAGACTTGCAGGACATTAAACGTTGAAGGCACCACGGGTGTTATAGTATAATGACGCCCTCGGTCGACGTACACTCCCTCGGGCCAGAGGCCCTCGGGATTGTACACTGCCGACCTCGGTGCGTTATTATCCTTATAACATCCTTGGTACCTTAATAACCATTATGTAACTCGACTGTCAATACTCTCACTTCGATAGCAACTTGCACTTATGCCAGAGAAAAGAGAACTACCAGAAGTGACACTTAAGCTTCCCGCTCAAAATACATTGACGCCATCTTCTTGTAAGTATTTCCTTCAGTTCATTTATTGAAAAATATAGTTAAATTGTTGGATATTAGGCCACAGAATGTTAGGTTAAAACAATAATTGAACTGACGGAAACAGCTACAAAAAAATGGTGAAGGTCACAAAAATTGATCAAGAAACATCAAAGGCGGTGCGGAGAGTGTCGCTTACGATAGTTCTTTATTCTGTGCTTATATTTAGTTATTTCTGTGTTTGTTAACATCGGAGTTAATTCAGATGGTACAACTCGCAAAATTTTTAAATCAGTGTTAAATTTTAATACGGGGTTAGCTTAACACCCAGTTAGGGTAGTTTGGTACAACTCGTCCTTAATACAACGTGATATTTTTTGTATGGTGATAGAACCTTAAATTTATATTAACAATAGTCCAAAGTTTTTAGCCTTTTCTACAATTCTTAGGCGTTGGCCAATTTTATTTAGTTCTAAATTATTTAATATCAATTGTCTTTGGATTGAATTTAATTCACTATTTATATTTATTGAAGCATTTTATAACACTGTCAAAATTAAAAGTATATCACTTGCGTAGACCACAGTTTTTGTATATTGTGCGTACTAAAATATATTTGTTGTGTAAATTAAAAAAGAAGAGGTCCTAAAATGTATCCCTGGGAAACTCCCAATAATATCAATCCTAAATGTGAGAATTGATCATCAATAACCACTTTTTGACGTCACATTAATATGATGGAAATACTTTTACCGAAATATTGTCAAAACCATAACATTTTAATTTAGCACATAATAAGAAATGATGAAGCATACACGGTATGCTACAACCAAATTTAAATGTGAATCCCTTACCGTCAGGAGCCAATTAGGCCTATTATTAATTCTGGTTTGCTGACATCGAGTAGCTGCTTCTTGCTCTTGTTTGCAAATAGTTTATGAAACCTTTCGCTTGCTTTTGACCCTGGATTTAGACTTCACTAGAAGGATTTCTTTTCTTCCTTCAATGTTCTTATCAATTTGCTATCCAACCGAATGGCTGCAGTCCGATGACACAATTTGCCTACCACATTGAGAGTTCTTTGCATCATATTGGATGCAACGCCCTCCAATTTTTCTATTACTAGAATGGTGATGCTATCTTCATATACTCTCATATACTTCTCAGTATCTCAATTGTACTGGCATTCATCTATGATCAGACACCACAGAAAAGTATAGTAAGATCCCCTGGTTACGAGTACCTCCTCTGATGTGAATCTCAGGGTGAACTGAATGAGTCTAGTTCTGAATACCAAGTCTATCTATTTCGTTATTGATTGTCCGATTCGTCTTCACTACTTTGTGTAAAAAATCTAATAAAATATCATCAGATACTTGCTCTCTATCTAGAAAGCTTCCTATGACAGTTTCCTTACTGGCTCGTAATCTGTCCATTCTGTGAATAAGCTCATGTATAGTTAACTCAAAGTATTTGGTATGTGCATTGGTTTCAATGCAGAGGTTTTACACTTATAACTGCCCTGATATATATACCAACCAGTTTAGCCAAGGTCTTCAGGAGAAATGATGTAGGCTGATAGGTCGGTATGGTATGAATTTCATCTTTACCTTCGACCAGTCGGTTGACACATATCTCGGGGTCAAACTAGTCCTGAATAGTGTGAAGAAGCATGTAGGAAATATATCCATTCTCTGTTTAAACAGTCTATAAATATTTTATCCACCTCTGGAGACTTCTATGATTCAAAGAAATTGATCGCCTCTTTAAGTGCTTTGTTATGTGGAATATACAGTTAGCCAGTTACTAGTTGTGCTTTGTCGTTTTCAGCAAGACTTTGGTATAAATAGTTTACATTTGAGTAAAACTGCTGAACTGTATTCCGAGATCCTAATGAAGTTAGGACCTCATTATTATACATCCGTCTAACTTGGACGAAATTAAAGACACAACGAGTCATTGTATGAAAGAAAACATATTTAAATAGTTGCCTTTTAACTCTTCATTTTCCATTGGAAAATAAATAGAAAGCGAATGAAGACAGATTTAGTGCCCACTTTTTATGTTTCGTGACATTTACTAATTATTTGGGTTTTTGCATGTAGCTTTAAGCTCAAAGATATTTCAATACATTTTTACCAAATTAACATATAAATGACCTATTAAGAAGAGGATTTAAACATACTTAGCGGTATTCGAATTTCAAAAGTAATAAAACAAACTATTTAAAATAAATAAATTTAATATCCTAGCTGAATAATGAGCGATATACGTGGACTGAATTTTATTAGCGTAAGTTAACACGGCACATATTATACATAAATTTGCAATAAATACTGTAATATTTTAATATTATGTTAATAATTTGCTTAGCTATTTAGAGTTTTTAACGGATAATTAATAATTTCAGGTGTAAAATTTTTTCTGACCTTGATATTTTTTATTAAATTATATTTTTATTTTATTTATGGATATATTTACAAGACATAAAGTTATAGAATAATGATTAGTCTTTTACACTTGTGCTAAAATTTGAATAGTATGCCGAATACATAAATTTCTACAAGATCAATCTTACACTAAATGTATAAATGTCCTACTTTGGATTTCCCACACTGGTGCTCACACTAATAATGTTTGAGATAATTTTGACCCAAGATATCATTATGTAAAAATACATAATGAAAGAGGATAGTCAAATTTAACCGATTTAAAAGGCGAGTTAAGAAAATGAAGACAATTATATGATTTCATTCAATTTTTTTGTTTTTCTTGCTACTGGAATTCTCTGCCACATGTATTTTCTTCTAAGAACAATGTCCGTAATATCTACAAAATAATATAATTATCCAGTACCTACTTTACTGGAAAATAACCTGCCAGTTACTTTTATATCAAAGGAACAGTTAGATGGTGTTTTGGACAAATGATGAAAAAAACAAAAATATAAAAATAATTTACTTTGCTAACGTTTGGGAAACCGAATCCGTTTCCTTTCTCAAAGCTCTATTACAAAATCTTTTAAACTAAATGTAGATGTATAATGGAATTTTTGACGATGTGTATGAAACTTATTTTCAATTGGAAAATGATTTCTATCAATGGGATTTTGGTACGGCAATACCAATTTTGTCATAAATTTTAAGTAATGTATTTATGGAGGACTCCGAGACTAGACATATTCAAAATTATACATACAAACCATGGAGAGCTGGTACGGAGATATATTGATGATATTATTGCAATTTGGCTTCATCGAGTCGATTTTATGGTAATTTTTTAGAAAATATACATAAAACGGAACATTCTATAAAATTTGTATTAGAAGCAGAAATGAATTTTAAGATGTTTTAATTAAAAAAAGCAAATATTGCAATAATTGAAGAGCCAAAATAATTTCTTTTAATAGTGAAATATTAGACAATGAGAAACGTTTTATAAAAGAGGTTCTTATAAACAATCAATACTCTGAAGCCTTTGTTGATACAATTTTCACACTTAGGGTATGACAAAAACCCGAACAACGATACACAGCGTTAATTCCTTATATACACGGCACGAATTGTCTGAAAAGCCACGCCATATAAATTTAATACTACGACGATATTTCAAACGAGCAATACCTTGAGACCAATTTGACAAAAACAAAACCGCTAAACTATGAGCGAAATTCGAAAAACTGCATTTACAGTATTCCATGTGAGTGTAATGAACATTGTGTGTGGTGCCGTTCAGTGTAAGATTAGGCGAGCACAAGGATTACATTAGCAAGAATGAAATTAAGAACACCTTATATCTTTTTACCTGCTTACCTCTAATTTGTTATTATTTGGATTAAATTGTTCTTAAATACCTCCTACAGCAACATTCGATGCATCAACAGTAAGATAAAGTAAAGCTTTTTCATTAGGATGTACTAATAATGTAGCTGAAACTAGTGCTAGTTTCACTGATTGAAAAGCGGTCTCACAATCACATGGTCAGTAAAAGTTCAGTTTATTATTTTATAATCTGGTCTGTAAGTCATGTAAAGGTTTAAGTTTCTCGGCTAAATGTTCTGTGAATCTGTGGAAATATTAAACGGCATCAATAAATCATTGTAAAGAACGGAGTAAGATTGGTGTTGGATATTCAGTTATTAATTTAACTCTTTCTTGTGATGGCAAAATACCATCTCCAGAAATGTTATGACCGAAAATCAAGTGATTTAACTCCAAAAATAAATTTGATAGATTTAATGTTTAAACCAAAATCATCTGAGCATTTAAAAAGCATTTTGAGATGTTCTTCATGTTTCTTTTTAGTTTTACTGGCTCCTAAAAAGTCGTCGATATAAACAAAAACAAAATTCAACCAAAAACTGTTTCGTTCATAAATCTATGGAATGTTTGAGCTGCATTACGTAAACCAAAAGGCATTCTCGTAAACCCAAATAGACCAAATGATGTAGTTATAGCTGTTTTGTGAATGTCTTCCTCTGACATTGAAATTTGATGATAAGCGCGAATGAAATCTATTTTTGAGAAAAAGTTACATCCTAAGTTAAAATTTTGAATATGTGGCAATGGATATCTATCGGGTACAGTAATAGTATTAAGCCTTCTAGAGTCACCACATTGTCGCCAAGTAGTATCTTTTTTAGGAACTATGTGAGGTGGTGATGATATTGATGAGAAAGATAGACGACAAATTTCTAATTGTAATAAATGTTCTAATCCAGTTTGCGCAATACTAAGTTGAACTTCGTCAAGTTACGGTTTGCTAAATGGTAAAATGCTATTTGTGACAATATGATGTTGAGTATTATGTTCAACTGACAACTTGCGGCAACGACAACTGTGCAGCTGTTAGTGACGGAAATAATTGTAAAATTTTTGTATATTTATTTTCAATAGTAAAAATTTTAACTGATGGTGTATCAACATTAATTAATTGCGCATGAATTGAAATCTGCACCAATAATTGGTCGTGAAATATCTGCGAACACAAAAGGATGTAAAAACTCTCTACGTAAACCTAAATTTAGTTTAAAAAGTTTGGTACCAAATGTTTTGATATCCGAACCATTGACTGGAGTAAGTTCCATATCTTTATCAACTTTGAAAGCTTTGAAATATCGGTTAGTATGACAGAAATTTCAGCACCAGTATAAATTAAAAATTTTAAATTAATAGTTCTGTCGGTAATAAATAAGCGGTGCGGGGAAAATAATCCACTACTTTTCGCCACCGCAGCAGATTTAATTAGATTTTTGAATCAATATTTTGTCTGTTAATAGGTTTAAATTCACAGGAATGTTTACCAGTATATTCGAGATAGAAGTTCATCGTAACCATGTAATAAAAATAAATAAATAAAATAACAATACCTCCAAACTTATTATTTTCAGATAGGTACGTCCATTTCTGTTTACAGTGATGAACTATTATACTTTTCTACTGGTAACTTTTATATATCTTTAACATGCTTTCTCATTTTTAATGTGTATGAAAATTCAGTGATTAAAATAATGCAAATATGAACCATACAAATAAAATTTTATCATCATGAATATTCAAAGCTGAAATTTTTAAAATTAACTTCTTAGTCCGGAGGGTAAGAAAACCACCTTGCATTTTATGCTCAAGAATCAAAATTGGGTATACTTGTTCATTAGACACTACCCTTTGATATGAGAAATGTTTCCAGGGTCGAGCCCTCCGCGGGCGCCCTGTTAAAGCATGGTTGCCTACTCTCAGCGGCAAATCCGCATTTTCGCTTGTTTTGGAGCTAAAAACTACCGTTACCGCTGAAATTTGGTACACATGCGGCATTTGGGATGTTTAAGCTCACAAGTAAGTGTTCCAGGGCCCATAGCTCTTTTTTTCAAAATGGCTGCGGGGAGATGCACAAAATAACGTTATTTTTCTAAAAAGTTTATCGCATTCTTTCAAGTTTCATATGTTTCTGGGGTCACTGATTTCGAAAAATCATGTTTTTAGTACGCGAGGTCGAAAATAGTGACAGGGCGAATAAATTAACATACCAGTTTTCTTATAATAATGGTAGAATAACACTTTTATTTCATGCCAATGCCAATAAATACTACCTGTACCTTGTACGTTAATCCGAGTGGCACATATAGAACTACTAATACTACTATGCACTTTCAGATGTGTCACAACTACATTTACATAGATCGCAGCATTTCAGATTGTTTTTGAGACATTTACCTACATCGGTTTGCAACGCAGCCTTTTCTACAGCTACACTTAACTAAGGCTTTGCACGCTTCTGAAGCTATAGGCTTTGTGCGCCACACGAGTTTCCAAATACTGTTTCTCCATCCAAAATCTGATAGATGTGAAAGGTGCTGAAGCGACTGTCTCCATATTTGGCTTTGAAGGGAAGCGCGCCTGGCATACTGTTCTAGAGCATCCCTTGTTGGTGGAATGGATTCTATCTGACGATCATTTTTGGTAAATAGCACTCTTCGGCATTCGTTCAGAGTGTCACAAGACACGGTTCTGGAAAAATAAAACAGTTTTTCATTTGATATGATTTTCAATATGTAGTTTTTAAAATTGCTCCTTATTGGTATATTTGAAATAATTACCTGCTGTACGTTAAAACGACAAATTTTTCCAGAGTTTCCATTGCTTTTTCAACATCACCAGTCTGCAGGGCTGTGAATACTTATGTAGCTCCAGGATACTGTAGCCAGGCATTAATAGCCGTGATATTTCCAATTCCACGGAAAAAAGTTACATCGTATCCGGTAGCTGCGTGAAATCCTAGTATGGACTGAGATTTTTCAGGACCTGAGAACAAAATTAATACATCTTACCAATCGTGTTCTAAAATGAGTAAAATATAGACTACATGTGGTGACTTACCTTGTAAGTTCATGGGCAGCTGAAAATTTGGCGTTCTTTCCCGTGCCAAAATGCACCCAAAGCTCATTGAGGTTAGGCAAGTGTTGCTCACAAAAAACCGCAAGCATCAGTACATCCGTATCGCATGTCCTATCATAATTTTTTCCCAGGCATTACTCACAGCGTCTACCAGATGAACAAATAAGCATGAATGCGTCTTCTCATAGTTGCATGGCGTCAGAGAGGAAAAATTAGTATCATACGGGCTTTTAATGACATTCTCTTCCAAAGTGGCAAAAAATGTTTTTCCTGTGATGTTCAAATCGGCCCCGCAACAGAGCGGCGTCGAGAGCGAAATACTTCATTTATCTTTTTTATCGGGCGACGGTGCGGCTCTCTTTACCTGGTCTAAGTAATTGACACGGCACCTGTTGTGGTACATGGCCCTTAGTGTGTGTGCCATTAAGTCGGCGCCCGCAAGCTGTTCTTGAGTTTTTTACCGTTTCCTAAATTTCCGTACTACAATTCAGTATGGAGACTTTGCTCAACATCTTGGTGCGGGTACCAGGCAAGCCGCAAAATAAGCAACGGTCGGGGGAAAATGACTCTTTTCTAGTGCGAGTCTTGACAGGCGAAATAGTTGTTGGGTCAACAGCTTCTGTGCTTGGTCTTTTCTTTTTGCTCCTTTAGCTAGAAAGGTTTCCTTAAATCCCGCACCCTCATCCGGAGCCTAAACATTTACGCCCTGTGACA
The DNA here is from genome assembly GCA_936432065.2 of Rutpela maculata. Classification (NCBI taxonomy): domain Eukaryota; kingdom Metazoa; phylum Arthropoda; class Insecta; order Coleoptera; family Cerambycidae; genus Rutpela; species Rutpela maculata. Next base: position 38,022,395 of record OW386287.2, on the reverse strand, counting down.
CTTGCCCAAACCTCTCAAATTCATCTAGATTTTCAGCCAATTTCGAGTATCCAACATACTTGTCAGCTTTAAGATTCCTTCCCGGATACATCAGTTCCTCTTGTGTCTCTTTCTGGCATAGTATGCACAGTTCCCAATTAATCTCCTTCGAATTATCATCCTCCACCATTACATAGGTTAATTTTTTTCAACACTCTCAAAAGACACCTATAAAAAATGCAGGGGTACCAATTGCAGTTTCGTTCACCTAACCAGTTTCGCTAATATGCGGTTATAACATAACTGATTTAACTGGGACACTTGCTTGTGAGCTTAAACATTTCAAGTGCCGCATGTGTACCTTTCAACCCTCCACGACACTTTTTAGCTCCACAACAAGATAGGCAACCATGCTATAACATGGCCCCCGTGGGGGCCCCGGTCGTGGCAACATTTCTCATATCAAAGGGTAGGGTCTAACGAACAAGTGTACCAAATTTCAACGCTTGAGCAAAAAATGTAAGGTGGGATCCATTCGTGCAGGTTACCGCCCGGACTATCTTGAGAATATCCCACTTTAGGATCAATTTTAAATCACTTCCCAAATTCATATAGCATAAATATAAATACATAATAGGTTATATATTACGTAATAACATACCGAATTCAGTATAGTAAAAGTCAGCGCTTATATATTATTATACCCCTGCACTGCGAAACATTTTGATATGTAAATGTACCTAAATTAAACTACAGCTTTAATTTATAAACATGCAATTTGCTGTAGTAATTGTAATAACAAGTTTTGTTGTCTGAACACCAGGATATATAGTTTTAAATTATTCCCTCGGCCCGACCACAACTATTGCATTAGACTATTAAATAGTCAATCAAATTTGGTATAACGTATTATTTTATAAAGCGCATTTACATATTTCCCAAGCATTTCGAATTTTATCGACCTACCACAATAATTTTGTTCTTCCTTGATCACGGCATATATTTCTAGGTAGTAAATCTAGAAATATTTAGTGTTCTATTGTAAATTGGTTCAAAATAATTTTGGGAAACCAAATTTGGGTCTATAAATTATAGGGGTGTGCATCTATTATAGCTGCAGAATTGCAATACAGTCATAGGAAGAAAACTTAGGATAGATAACTTAAATATTTGTTAAAATTGCCCACCATATTAAAACAATTTTGGTATCGTGAACGACACTTCATACAGGATAAACATACTATGTACTATTTGTTAAAATTGTGCATCATATTAAAACAATGTTGGTATCCTGAACGGCACTTCATAAGGGATATACATATAGATTAGGGTGGACCTTAGCTATACTTGACGATATTTTTTTCTTACAATTTTTTCGGCCTCACCCCCTAAAGTTTCTCCAATTATTTAAAAAATGAAGTATACAAAATTTTAACTTGATCGGATAACGCTAACCCGTGCCTCAAGGCAATTAAAATTCACCATCATACGCAATTTTCATCGATATTTTTTTCTTAAAATTTTTTCGGCCTCACCCCCTAAAGTTGTTTCAATTATTTAAAAAATGAAGCGTACAAAATTTTAATTCGATCGGATAACGATAACTCGTGACCCAAGGCAATTAAAATTCACCATCAGACGCAATTTTCATCTATTTTCAATAGTATCTCGTCAACTATTGATTACATCGAAATGTTATACATACATAATTGAAAAATTTTTTTTATAAAACGTCATTTCTTTACATTTTTTCATACATTTAATGGCTGAATAAGAATAATGAAGCTTTGGTTGGCATAAACAGGCACCAGAACATTCATGTTTTCGTTGAAATGCCAGGATACACGTTTTGTGTCCCATGAATGTGTTTCAGCTGTATATAGATCGCCTTCAACTAATGTGGATATTTTTAACTATGATCTCAATAACTACTTAAGTAATTTGAAGAAAAATGTGATCGAATTGTTTGTTGGTGATATAAATTAATATAAAAAATCATGAGGAATTACAGGTAAGCAAATATTTAAATAATTTAGCTGCTCTTGGATATATACATTATATAAAAGAAAGCACTAGAAACATCTAGCGCCAGTATAGATCATATATTTGTTAAAGGAGCTAATACGCAGGAGTCTATAGAAAAAATCAACTCTATAATTGTAAATAATAATATTACAGATCACTTTCCTATAATTGCCCGTATTACACTAAACACTAAGAAATTAAATAGAAAAGCTCACGTTAAAAAAATTACTTTGATGGAAAAATTAATTAATGATCTAAAAAATGAAACATGGTAGGATATATTAATAAAAAATAACGCAGAATTAGCTAATAGTCTTTTTGAAAAGAAATTAAATAGATTTTTGAGTTAAATACTATTGAACAAGTAATTACGTCAAAACAAAGGAAAATAAAACCGTGGATATCAATGGGTATCATAAATTCTATTAGGAAACGGGATAGGTTAAAAAAGACCTGATGAAATATTTCACGGAGACAAAATTGCAGGCATATAGAACATACAGAAGTTCTTTAGGAAAGTTAATTAAGAATGCAAAAAATTTATAATACTACAAAAACAAAATAAATGAGTCGGATAAAGATAGTAAAAAACTATGGCAAATTGTCAACGAGGCCACGAATTGTAATAAAAATACAAACAAAAACATGAACATTTACAATGGCAATAATGAATTAATAACAGAAAATGATAAAGAAAAAGCAGATATTTTTAACAGTTTTTTTATTGACGTGGGAAAAAATTTAGCCTCAAATATCGAAAAAGTAGCATACACTTCTCCCCAAAAAAAAATTTCTAGTACAATGTTCTTATATCCTGTAAACAACAGTGAAATAATAAATGCTATAGCATCTTAAAAAAATAACTCTGCGCCTGGCCCGGACAATATACCAGCTACATTGATAAAAAACATTCACCTCAATATCAACACCGGTAAAGCACATAATTAACAAAATATTTGAGATGGGCACTTTCCCTTCCTCTTGGAAAACGTCCTTTGTAGTACCAATTTTTAAATCAGGTAATGCGCTACAACCAAACTGTTAGAGACCTATTTCACTCATTAACAATTTCGCAAAAATTTTTGAAAAAATACTGAAAGTTAGATTATTAACATACCTTAATAAATATAATATAATATCTCAAAAGCAATTTGGTTTCAGAGAAAATATATCCACTGAGCATGCTATATTTGATCTAATAAAATAACATTTATCAAAATTTCAATGCAAATAAAAAAAATATAGCTATATTTATCGATCTAGCTCAAGCGTTCGATACGGTTTCTCAAGAACTAATAGAAAAACTTGAGTAAATGGGAATTCGCAGCACCGTGTTGAAATTATTCAGTAATTATCTCAATAACAGACATCAATATGTAAAAATTAATGATGTGCTCAGTGACAAAAAAAATATCAAGATGGGTGTCCCTCGGGGCACAGTTTTGGGTCCGATCCTCTTTCTTATATACATAAATGATATAAGTCTTTTAGACCTAAATTGTAAGTTAATATCCTATGCAGATGACACTGTTCTTCTATTTCAAGATAACAATTGGTCATCCGTATATAAGAAAGCGGAGATTGGACATAACAAATTAAAAATTTTCTCACTCTCAATGTTGATGAAACCAAATTCATTACCTTTTCCATAACATGTGCTACTCTTCCTAATCAAAATTTTATTAATATGCATGAATCTAGCTGTAAAAGCATGGATGATTGCACATGCCAGAAAAGCATTGAAAGAACAACCAAAATTAAATATCTAGGAGTCATTATAGATCAGTACCTTAAGTGGAAGGAACATATCCAATATCTAACTTCGAGAGCGAGAAAGCTTTTTCATAGATTTTATATCCTGAGAGACATAATGAATAAGAAAACCATTACACTTCTTTATAATGCCTTAGTAGAATCGATTTTGCAATATGGAATTATTGTCTGGGGAGGAACGTATGATAGTCACCTAAAAATTTTACAAATTTGTCAAAATAAAATCTTAAAAATAATGTTTAGCTTGAATTTTAGATTTCCAACCAATGAAATATATCATTTAATAATAATATAAGAAATTTATATGTTACTGCTTGTTTAAAAGCAGTTCGTTATCATTTTTCATGCTTAAGAAAATGTTCGAATCATAATTACCTTACTAGATCAAATATGGACAGACAGTTGAAAACAAAATGTTGTAATGATATTTCTCAAAGATTCGTCACTTTTTTCGGACCAAAACTATATAACAATATCCCACAAAATATGAGAATACTTAATAAAAGAAAGTTTTGAAAAGAAATTAAAAAATATGTTTTTGAACACCAAGACATGTTCAGTCAAGTTCAGACGCTTGCGTGAGTTTCATTCTCCATCCGTTTTGCTTCATTCAATCAATACTATTTTTCACGTTTTATTATTATTTTTTTTTAATTAATTCTCTATATTGCATTCTTTACTACTTGTTTATATTGTTTATATATCAATTTCCGTTGTACATTATAACAAATTTGTATTAAGATTTCCCTGGCAAACACAAGTTGTTCACAACTCAGCTGCCAGGTTCTCAAAATTGTCATGTTTATATAATGTATATAATCTGCTAGGCGTACGACCTCAACAAACTCTTTTTCATTGGCAGTTTTTTAACAACAACGATTCCCTGCGATATTGCCATCTGCTGCAGCTGAGGCTTGAACTCAGTAGAGTAACAGGGACTAACCACGTTGTTTCACTCAATCATGGTCTAGTCCATTGCTACAGTTTCGTTAACTCGCTAAAAACGGCACTAAACATCCATTCTCTAGCCAAGAACCCTCGAACCAGGAAACCCGTGGTCTCAATGCTAACACGTAAGCACTGAACCACTGAGTCGGTTAAGTTTCTTTCACCATTTGCCATCTGATTTTCCATGAACCGTTTTATGTTTTCCTTTTCGGTTGATGTGGCCAAAAACATCAAAGGATGGAAAGTTCTCATCAGTAGTGAGATGTAGCGGACCTCCGATCGGCTTCAATTGTTCGCAATTATGGTCACATATTACTGAATTCACCGGTCACGAGTCTGCTAAGATCTTTTTATTTAGGGATTTTACTAATCAAATTATCGGCAGTAAATTGCCATTTAGCAGACAAGTTTTAAGTGAGTTTATTTCAATTTCAGAGAAGTTAAAATGACAATTTGTAAAAGCGTTTTGCATATTATTTGCGAAATATTAATATTTTGGCAACAAGTCTGGATATTAACGTGTAATAAACAACATTGTCCAGAGATAGATAGCAAATAGCGAAGAGACCGATCTGCTGAACGTTGTGCTAATATCAGCAAGGAGCTGATGGGAAAAGTTTTGGAAGGGTTGTGCGGCACTGACAATGCCGGTGGATTTGGATGTATGTCTACAGACAGACTTGGTTTTAGATTTGGGGATTGTCTATTTATATATGGTGTGCGTGTTACTTCAGTGTTTGATTTGATGTAGATAACTGAAAACTTTTTTTATTTCAAGCAATACAAATTTGAGAAGTTCAGTTTGAGGTTGTTTTGAAACGACGCAGAAAATGAGCAAATAATGTTTAAAGTCAATATTACACTATGAAAGTTTGAGAAGCCAATTCGAATAATTCACGGGAACTAAAACATCTGCTAAGACGTCAATAGCGAGAATAAGAATGTTCAAGTACCTGTTTACGCCAATCAAAACTCCATTATTTCGAAAAGTATTAATTGTACGACAAAAATACAACCAATAACTAGTCATTCTGAAGCCAGAATCGGGGGATTTGAATGGTTTTAAGTTAGGTTTTTGGTTAAACGAAGTTTTAGAAAATGAAATTTTCATTCGATTAAAAATGTAGAAAATTTCGATATGATCAACCGGTAACGAGATACTTTTGAAAATAGGTGAAAATTGCGTATTTTAGTGACTTTTAATGGCCTTGAGGCACGGGTTATCCGATCGAGTTGAAATTTTGTATAGTTCATTTTTTAATTAATCGGGACCACTTTCGGGGGTGAGACCAAAAAAAATGCAATGTCGCAAAATAAGGACCACCCTAATATACATGCTCGGAAGATAAAGTTTGAATTTATTTAAATTTACGTTGAAACTACATTTACATTCTAAATAAACATTAAATATAACAAATACGATTGCTTATTATTATTATGGTCACTATTTATAACACAATGATTGTTATTAGAAACATTCATCCCTACAATGCTGTTAGTTTCCTTTACTATTCCCGAAATCTTTAATTTTTGTGACTTTCTACAGAGATACTAGAGGTAAATACATCGCTCAAACGATTTCAAATATTATATTAGTAATCTAGGCGTTTCAGATGTAAAATTCACCTCTGTGCTAAATTCGTGCCCTACGAAAAATTGTTTTTTATTATGTTTATTTGGACGTCTTGAATAACACTTGGTAGTTACGCCGCGATACACCTGGAGGATTTCGTGAAAACCGCGTCGGAAACTCGCGGAAACCACGGATTCGCGATTAACTCAGTTTTTATGGCTCAAAGTTCTACATCTGTAAATTCTATACCTTAACATTTTTTTCGTACGCCTAACCGTTTTGGAGATACGACGCGGACTAAGTGAAAAATGCATTTATATCTGCCAAACCTCTTTCGCATCACATATTTCGCAATTAGGAAGTTTCCATTTTCTCATTTTCTCGTAATAAATAGTCGTAACAATCCAAAAAATATCTGTATTTTTTTTTAAATTATCTCTATAAATAAAAAAGTTATGGTCCTTCCAAGTTTAAAACGCCGCGATCATCTGGGCTGAGCTCGATTACGTCACAATACATGATAGACCAAGATCCCGTGAACGCCAGACCTACGTTATTTTATAAAATCTGAAAATTTTTCTACGGAAGTACACTACTACAGGTAAGAAGAATTGGCTACTATGAACAGTCGGTCGCGGTGCCTTTAACAGGTAACAGGTAGCAAAGGTGTATAGAATTGCTGCTCAAAATCGTCATACTATAAAGCGTAATTTTTTGATATTGTTTACGAGATGCTATAATAATTCACGTCCTCCACTGCCAGACACTTTCTATGGTGGCAACCCCCCGCCAGACCCCTTTAAAGTATAAAAAAATGTAATTGTAGCGCTCCAAACTACCCCCTACTCTGAAGTCGATAGCGAAAAAACGGTGGGGAGTACGCAAATCGACCATAGATCTTTTTTTATGTAGAATTTAATGAATAATGTTTTTGTTCCTATACCTGTTTTTCGTGGGAATGACGGATCCGAAGAAGAATGAGAATAACCGTAACTAAGTCCGTCTGGGGTTGGTTCTTCGCCCCAAAAAGGTGTTTCCATCAACGGATAAGGTGGGAACTCTTCGGATCCTTAATTCTATTCCTATGAACTATACATATATAATTTGTATATGAATTTTTTCTCCTAAAAAGTCTAATTTGAGTGGACTATACAGCTGACTTGCAACTATGCCTGGTAGGGGGTTGGAACCTTCGAAACTGTCTGGCTGCTTGAGAAACACCTTAAGATAGTTGCCGAAGTAACATATATAAAATACAAATTTTATAAAATAACGTAAGTACAATTACATTTGTTTATACTTACCACCATAGAAAGTGTCTGGCAGTGGAGGACGTGAATTATTATAGCATCTCGCAAACAATATAAAAAAATTACGCTTTATAGTATGACGATTTTGAGTAGCAATTCTATACACCTTTGCTACCTGTTACCTGTCAAAGCCACCGCGACCGACTGTTCATAGTAGCCAATTCTTCTTACCTGTAGTAGTGTACTTCCGTAGAAACATTTTCGGATTTTATAAAATAACGTAGGTCTGGCGGTCACGGGATCTTACTCTTTGATTCCGCCAACAGCGAGCGGGCGCGGGCACCTTTATACTCGCTGGCAGGCACCGGCAGTTTATAGCCAGCTTGCATTTGAGAACCGAAAAAATTGCTAAAACATGCAATTTTGGCACGTTCATATTTTTCGAAACACACCATTGGGATGGCCGTATGATATCGCGACGTAAAGAGGAAGTCTTCCAGATAAACCTGATCGTAAATTGCACGGCGAAATTCGAAAATTCGGCTCGGCACGAACGAATCAAAAGTGACATTTTGCGACATTTCAGAAAATCGAGTACATACACCAAATAAAGGGAACATACAGCGCGCCGCCGGCATGGCAAGTCAGCGCGTTGTGTATTGTGACGTCACGGTGGACTTCAGCCGAGGCGAAGTATTCAAATAAGAAATTGAATAAGTTCGTGAGTTTTTCAGATATCGAGATAATTTTTTTTTTGCTTGACTAGTTATTTGAAAGACTACTAAATGAGGTTGAATGTACATGATATTTCTAAAATAGGAAACTTCCTAATTATCTTGCTTTGTATGTCTCAGAATGAAAAGTAACGCGGTTTTCACGAACTCCTCCAGGTGTATCTTGGCGTAACAACCAAGTGTTATTCAAAACGTGCAAATAAACACAAAAAAAAATCGTAGGGCACGATTTTGGCAGCAAAAGTCTAATTCGCCTGGAGTATAGTTATATAAACAATTATTTCTACATAGTGAAGTGCAAATATAGTATCAAATTTTTTTTCTTTGTGAGAGACTTTGATATTGTTATTTTCTGTGGTGTTCATCTTTTTTAAGTGTACATTTCTTTCCCTTCTTGTTGGGCTTATAGGTGACCTTCCTTTTTAAACATTAGACGAAACAGATTATGAAAAGATATGTGATGTGCTTTTACTTCATTGGAGAGTTAGTTGTGTAATTGTAGTGTTTAATGTTTAGTATCTTGTCGTTTGTGTATTTTAATATTTTTTGGTAATGTATAGTGTAAAGATAATTACGTTTACTTTAATTGATAACTTTGATAGTTTGTACATATATCTTGCAGAATTTAAAAGAAGAATAAATATGTAATCATTCTCAAGTTTTGTCCGTACCTGTCCAAAATACAGCATTTGCGTAACAAGGTGAAAAGGATGAGCACTCCAACACTGTATACATTAAATATTTATTTAAAGTTACAAAATCTTTTCCAGTGCAAATCTAATGTGGGTCTAAATTAATTGACTTGGAAGGCAATGAGAAAATATGTCAGATATTTATCAGCTGTTACATCAGTTCTTGTTTGTCAACCTGATATCATTTCCGAGAGCACCCAACAATTTTTCAGCGTTTTAATGGTCCACTTAAGTGTCTTGGTATTGTAGGCAATAATTACGTCATACATCATTTTTACGTACGTAAAATCGGTGTAAATGTTATTTGGTCTAGGTACCTACCTATACTTATGTTCGATCAGATAAGATATTTTAATAATTGGCCTAACAGTACATAGCATTGTATACATACAGGTTTTAACCACTGCTCCGGGTCTGTTTAAATTAAGGCAGCTATTTGAAACAAATCATTTTTCTAAGGTGTGTAATTTAAAAATATACTGCATGTACAGGTTATTTAATGTATCTTGCCGATATTACTAAGGCGGGTTATAACATAAATTGTTCATTTTATATTTATTGTATTAATGCTTCTACTTTTTAAAACGCTATCCTACTGATTAGTTACAAAAATATCGTTTGGGCTGAAAACATGATTAAACGATCTTCCACTGTGAAATGTATCCAAACTGAGCGTTAGTTTAATGTTTCAAGTGTTGTTATTATAATTAACCAACGCAGAATGAAAACCAGTCTTTCTACATTATTTTATTAACTCATTAGAGAAAATTGTATTACTTATTATTTTTTCTTTAAATTAACTTTTTAGTTCTTCTAATTTATTTAATATCTCGATAACAATAATTGAATAGCTTGAATAGTAAGAAATAGTAAGATAATAACTAGTAAATATTCTGGAAAACGGAAATACAAAACGCTATCTGTATAACTTTTCGGATTGTAGGTTGGGCCGAAAAATGAGAGTTCGATTTAAATACAGTATTTGCGAAAAGTTGCTTAATACAGGATATATTAGGTATAGAGTCAAACATTTTCAGGATATATTCTACGTCAAAAACAATTAAAAAAAAAATCTTATAAACATGGTCCCGGATCTCTTTCCTGAGAACTACAACTCTCTGAAAAGTATATTCAAAATTTTACTAAAAAGTAAAAATATTTTTTTTTAAATTCATACACCTGGATACCAAAAGCTTTGGGGACGGTCATATAGCGCTATTTCATAGTTACTTTGCTCAATTGATCGCCCCCAAAGCTTTTGGTTTCCAGATGTATGAATTTTAAAAAAATATATTTTTACTTTTTAGTAGTTTTTTCAAATAAAAGCTTTTTCTTTAAATTTTTTTTTATATAATTTTATTTTTCACTTTTTTGTCTTATTTTACAAACAAACAGACAGAAAAAACCCTTTCATTTGCCACTGCCCACCTCTTCCCTCTCCCGTCTTCTAACACTACTTCCCACTTCTTCCCTTTCTCCCCCTTTCCCATCTCTTCCCACCTCTTTCCACACCTTCCCACTACTTTCCCACCTTTTCCCACCCATTCTCCTCCGCTTTCCCACTTCTTCCCCACGTCTGCCCACCTCTTCCCACATTTTAATTAATTTTGGGGTGCTGAATATAAATCTGTCATCCGAATTGGCTAAAACATCGAGAAGGCAGTAAAGAACAACCCTTATTTGTGTGGTGGCATTGAAATTGATATTAAAACTTGCAACAAAAAGTTATTGTTTAAAGCAGAAAATTCTCTCAAAATACCCAGTTTCGTTAGGTAAGTAGAAAAAAAAGCAAAAATTCTAAATTCACAATTTATATTAAAAAATTCTTTAATTATTTAAATGACTTTTGGTTGGGAAAATGAGAATCTTTACTTTATAGCACCCAAATAAGGGTCCTTTTCTAATGTGTTCCCGAGATTTTTCGTCAAAACGGGTGACGGATTCATTTTCAGCACCCTAAAATTAGTAAAAAAAAATGGCTTCCACACTTTACCACGAATAGGCCAAAAAATCCCTTTTTTCAACATTGCTCTTGGGTTTTATTTATTATCTCAACGATCCTTTGAGCTAAAGGCATGAGTTTCTGCTTGCGATTTGTGTTTTTAGGTTCATATTTCTCGGAAAAGAGTGGTATTGTAACAAGCTAAAAAGTACATTTTGATATGCTTTTTATCCCTGTTGGGATGATTCAGTACCTTTTCAGCAGAGGGTCGTAGGATGACACAGTACATTTTGACATGTTTTATTTTTCTTTTTTTTTTTCTTTTTACATTGACTAAAGTAAAGGCTAACCACATTTTGAAATAAAGAAACGGCATCGGTTATATTGTTATTTAATAAATGAAAATCGGTCAAATATTTATAGAGATAGAATTTTCTCTGGTATGATCTTAATTTTTTTTTGGTATGGACACCTATAGATAATTTCGTGTATTACCAAAAATAGAGACTTTTTCGAGAAGGCACGATATCAAATCTGTTTCATAGTAAAGCCTGTTTTGTTTTGCATTCGCATGTATCGCACGGAGAATTTATCGATTTGTAATATCTTTTTAAATAATTCTATGGACAATTATATACTATTCATATTTTCTTACTTAATTTTCCAAAATTTCACTCAAGAATATAGCAACAGAAAATTATAAAATGCAGAAACATCAGCGAGTGATTTCAGACTTACGATTTTATTTTCAGGCGGACTGCCACTCCGATATACCGGACGTGGTCATACATCTTTGTAAATAACTCGTTTATTTTTGTTTTTCTAAAAAACTCTCGAAAAAACTCTATTTCAGATTTTTTTGTCCAAAAAGGTCCGTGCCCTATACTGGTTATAGAGATTGATCGACGGAATACTTAATTTTCAATTTTTATTAGGAAATTCTTCGGTATTTGTAGAATTTATAAAAAAAATCAAGTTTTCCAGGATTTGTGGATTCGCTTTTGTTTTGTTAAATTTCTCACAAGCGTCACCTAATAGACTTAATCGAGCCCTACAATCGCCATTTTTGAAAATCAAAGTCGGACCTTCGGTTCGGGAGTTATTAATTTCTTTGGGAAATCATACTCGGCCTTGGAAAAAATACTTGCGGTCCACGGATTTGGGCCGCCAGCAATAGGCTTCAATTGTGGTCATGTACCTTTGATTCCACCAAGTCTCATCAAGACGATCAATATCCTGGTCAGTTATCGTGCTTCCTAGCCCGATTTCGAGAAAATCTTTTTTTGCAAAAAATTCAATTTCCATTTGTTTTTTGACATAGTCTCTGGTATACTTACCTGTAGATCGTTGCCAGCGGCACCATTTCGTTTTTGAAATATCTCGATCCGACTGCCCGTTACCGAGTTATTCAATTTTTTCCGAAAAATTGAAACGTCTATATCGGGTACTTCCAGTTTCCGAACGGAGCCGAATTTCCAGCGTTAAGGTTTTCTAAAGGCCTCCTATTACCCACCCAAGTTTTATCGAACTCCGAAAACGGATTAGGGGGGCTGAGCGTGACAGACAGACAGACAGACCGACTGACCGACGGACGGAATTTTCTAAATTCGCTCTCGAGTCCATAGATATGACTTTCATTTCGATCCGACGTTTTTTTCGGATTTCGATGGTCCACCGGAAAAATGCAAAACCTATACTACATTTTTTTCAAAATGTAATAACAAGGTAAACTTTTTTGTATATTTTTGACTAAGGAATCATGTTCTGATGAGAAAATCACAAAAAATAACACAAAATGTTTGGGAAGGTAGAGAAGCCAATTCCGTAGCATTGCACAATATAAATTTTTTCACGCACTGTGAGTACCATTTTCACTTAATTTTTTATGCTTGGTTCGTTAATTTGAAACAGAAATTAAGGATAATATTGACTACATTTGACAGATATGTCAATAATAAATGATAAATGTGTATCCACTGCTTTTCTCATAGCGTAATTTTAGCTTCTACATAACTTTAAATATTAATTCACAAAAAATAATTTCTATGCAGTTTTAATTGAATGGTTCAAAATAAAGTACCTACTAATTTATTCAAAAAATGGGAAGTTTCAAAAAAATAATTTTGTATTCCTGAAATTTGGTATAGAGATATAAAATTGCATTCTAAATATTTTTTCTCAGTGGAATCTTTTCATATTGAAAAATAAATGTACTTTATTAGTGGTGATTTTTACAACTTTACTTATAAAACACCGTGTAGAACAGCAAATCAAGTCATTTTCGGTATACTTTAGTTTTACAACAAGCAGGACTCAATCCCCAAATACCATTCCAAAATTCCAAAATTTTTGGTCCATTACACCTCTTGTTACATCTATCCTGGGACACACTGTATGTTGTGTATTATTAAGTGATTAATAATATCTGTGCATAAAAAAGTGTATCAACGTGCGCTCATAGTTAAAACATGACAAGAATACCGAAAAATCGGCGATTTCTCGCAAAATGCCGTAAACTACTCAAGTTTGGAAATTTAGAGAAGACATAAATATTAATAGAATGAAAAAAATATTGAATGAAACAAGTAGGTGTCTAGAATTAAAATTATAGCTAGAATTTTAGTTGGACCCATTTCATTCTTCACCAATTTTCAGAGTAATTTTTCTTATAGTGTAGACCTTCATTCTTTTACTGAACATTTAGAAGAATCCTAAAGTTGACATGACAAAGAGAAAAATTGACAGCAGGTGATATTTTGTCCAAGTAAGGTGTAAGATGTAGATCAGCAACAAAAGTAATAATTTTTTTTTTATAATTTGTTATATTTGTGCACTGTGTTCACGGATACCAACCCCAGAATTTGGTTTAATGGTTCATTTTTAGGATTTACTCAAATCTCTTCAGAAATACAAGATGGAGCAAAAGACTTAGTGCAATCCTCTTGGCATTATTTCAGCTGATCTCTGTATGTATTGGCAGGTATTTGTAACGTAGTTTTTTTCGTCTACTATTGAAAATCTTTTATATTAGTGATCAAAAAATCGTTTGTCTAGGTCATCAAGGAATTTTACTTGGACTCATTTCATTTTTCACCAATTTTCAGAGCAATTTTTCTTATGTTATGGACCCTCATCCTTCGGTGAATAAACAAATGTACTTATATTGATATAAAAGTTGCAGTCGGCAACATCCAAGTGAAATTTTCATTTGTCTTAATAAGCATAAACATGTTGTAGTAAAATTTGATATACCACCTAACCTACCTAAAGGTCGTTCATATCTAAGCATATATTGAAGTTTTGATATCATGTACATCTTCATATTTTTGTTTGATTAATCAAAAATTTTAGTAACATTTTCTTCTAAAATTGTAATAAAACATATTTTATATAAAAGAAAACAGTGAACATGCTTCTGGTGATCATATAATGACAGATATTGCTCAATTTCAATTAAATATTCTATTATGCTGTTTTATGTTTCAAATTTGAAAGTCTCATCAAAAGTTATCGCCTTTGATAGGTATTGGCAGTCGACGAAGCCCGATTGCAACTTCCATTCGTTTGGCAATAGACTTATTAAAAACCGCTGCCCAAGGAATCACTACTTCCACATCCAGATTTTCTAGCCAAGTCGCTCACAACGAAAAAATTTTGTATGTGGGAATAATTGTTTATGGAACTTTAATAATATAATATTTGAAATCCTCTACCCCAAAAACCTATAAAACGATATCCCACGGTAATTTTTTGACGTTTTGTTTCGTGAAATATTTTCCGCAAATAGGGCAACTCGCGCTTTCAAATTTTATCTATAAATATCTTCTCTAGCTTATTACTAATTGTTAACTTACCTTGTAAATTGTAATATTGTATTATGTACTAGCAAACATGAACACACCACATATATAGTAAACAATCGTCAGTTCCAAAGAGAAGCCTGTCTGAAATATATAGGCTATAACCCTTGCCTATCTGTAACTATTTCAATTTGCCTACGTTTCAATCAGGTAACAATAATATACAAAGATTGTACTTAATATACCTAACTCATAATACAGGAACAAGTCAAGCACAGCTTTCAATAGCTTAATAACGTAGTTACAAAGTTAAGCAAATCATTTATTATAAATGTCAAGTAAACACATTCGCTCTGGAAACAAAATGTACCTAGATACTGTCATACGGTAATCTTTCAAAAAGTAACTAGTTGAATCAAAGCTGTGCAATATTTTAATTTGTTGTATTTAAAATTCACTCTGCCTAACGAAGCAAACCTCAACATAATTTGTAATCTTCGTAAGTTAAAAATAAGGATTAAATACGTAAATATGAATCAATGAACAATTATTATGGAATATAACTCAAGTAGCGGTAGCGCTAGATGGCTCTCTCTATGTCAGTCTCGGAACCATGAGTGTATAGTGATAAATAGGCGGGATATCGGGAGTAAAGTAGTGCTCTCTCTATCGTTTCTCGTCATATTGCACCTCAGAAACGCCTGAAAGGTGTTAAGCCAGTCTATATATTATAATATCTAAGGTTTCAACTCGTTTTATTTACTAGTTGCCATAGAAATGTCACTAGATTATTTTAAAATATAGCGAATCTCCGTTGTTTCTACTGCGTTTGTTTCAGATTTGCTGTTTTGACAATATGAGTCGGTTTGGAAATATTTATGTATATCAAGTTAATGAGGAAATTGAAAATAAAGGTCAGTAAACTCTAAAAAGTGACAAGAAAACGTCTGAATGCAATTAATGAGAAAACATAATATTGAAGATGTACTTAATGAATTATTTATTCGTGAAATATTCTCTTCAAATAGCACTCATGCTTTAAATTTTATCTAAAAATTTTTTCTCAAGCTAAGTTGCCCCTAGTTAATATAACTCGTGCAAATTGGCAGTTTATTATCAAAGATTAAATCCCTCCCGCTAAAGCGGTCGGGATTTAATCAGATAATAAACTGCCAATTTGCACTCGTTATATTACCAGGCAACACGCTTTCGAAAAAATTTTCGATAAAATTTTAAGCACTAGTGATAGTACATACGATTAAATCAAAAATGTATGTTAAGTATAAGTAAGAAAAGGACATTTAGTAGGAGTAAAGTATAATTAATTAGAGACGGAAAAATTTTACGTATTTTTTCTTTTCAAAAACCTGTGAATATAATTTATTACTGAAATCCTCATGAGGATGGTTAAGCAACAGTCATTAAAAATGTTGTTATATAAAAAATAACTAGAAACTAAGCAAATATATATTTAAAACAAATTAAATCATTCATTATTTTCTGCAAATTTGTTATGCGTTGAAATAACATCAAATATCATTAATTTCAGTGTTAATAGAAATTTGTTGCACATAATTTTACAACTAGAACCTAATAATATAGGCATTTGACAAATAAAATATTGTAGTAAGTTCCACAAATTTTAATTGCCTTTAAAATAAATTACAGAAAGTTCAAAATAGTTGCCTCCCAATAAATGAAACATATGCTCCTCGAAATGTATGCAAGTTGTTGACACTAAATAATTTTTGATTATTAATTTAATTTAACGAAGTCTATAAACTGTCAAATAACATTAAAATGATTTACGGAATTATGCATATTTTACTGTAACCAGGATACTAATATTATATTAAGAAAATGGCTATAAGAGTATAAGTAATGCAAATAACGGATATTCATATTTATTTTATACATTTATTACATGAGTTAGATGTCTGCAAGGCAGTTATTAAGACCTATCCTGTAAGGCTGATGTAAAATTTCCTTCACACGCAATAGTGCATGATGGTTTTTGAATATTAAGATTATTAAATTGATTATCGTTAATAATATGGGCTAATTTCATAGGAGAATAATATTGATCACAATCTAGATTAAATTGCAACAAAAAAAATTATAGTGTAATTTTAGATATTTCGATGGAGTCCATTAAGCGATAAGAATTCGATTATCACGCGCGTTTGACGTTCAAACAAGAGTTCAAAATGTTTATAGTACATGACTCTATTGTTCTATCGGAATGTTTTAAATTCACTTATACAACCACGGCCTATATAGCCTTGTTAACTGGTAATTTTTATTTAAATAGTTTTCTGAAAATGTAGCGAAATATAATTTTTTGATAATAGTTATTTTCATAACGAGATCGGGAAATAGGTATTTTATTTTATTTTAGTTGACCAACCCAACAAAATTTTCACTTGTAATCTCCCTAGTGCTTGAATTATTTCCGGAAATTTTTTCGAGGTCCGAATTTCATTTAAATTACATGGCAAGCACGTGTAAATTGACGTAGAATATAAAGGGTGCATCACAATTAGTGGCCTCTTAGACGTTTTAGAAAAACTACACATAATTTGAAGCTGAAAATTTAGGAAAAAAGGATTTTTAGAGTTGTTCTATTAATACCGTCAATTATGTGATACTTCAACTTCCTTATTTTAAATGGGATGCCTTATTTTCATGCTGGATTCAAATTGTATTTATTATTCTAAGGTAACTTTCAATGACATTCCCTATCTAAAAAACCAATAGTTTTTGAGATATTCCAATTTTAATGAAATCTAATGTGAAAACTAACTAGTTGGAAATTAATAACCTTCACTATGGTAAATTCCGATAACCTATTTTTCTCCCATATGTCTACGAGAGATGGAGCTTATGTGAATTTAAGCTACAAATGTCCCAAAATATACAGGGTGGCCAGAAAATGAAGTCCAATTTCGACAACTTCGACAACTTCGACCTCCATCAAATCGCTTATTTCAAATGGAACATACTGTATTTTATAATCCTTTTCGGTTCTCTATATAGTAACTATAGTAACTGTGTACAAATCCAATGTTTTCTTAAGAAAAAATTTTTATTATTATTTTTCTTGGACGAAGTATGGCGAAAGTAATTAAGCAACTCCTTTCATAGCTTAAATATCTTGCGGAAACCATACTTACTATTGAGGCTTTAGGAAAATTCTGAGACTACTAAATATTACTAAAACGAAGTCATTCGACCTAGAAATATCATTTTCAAAATGTTAAATTGCCCTTGTGAGTGAATATGCACTCGCGTAGAAGGAATTTATAAAATATGTTGTTTAGTTCGGAACCTTATATTGGCCACAGGTGTATGTTTCATCTATGTGTTCTTCTTAATCACAATGCCTGTTTTGCAAGTTTTGTCACCCATGCCTCTGTTGTCCAATGCATCTCAGCAAATGAAAATTAATTGATTCTCTGGCACTATTGAAAGATTGAACAGAGGACGGTAGGCTCGTTATGTTAAAACAACTGATTGACTATTTTTCAAATAAAATTGAATTTTGCTCTGTTGTCCACTCATAACATTTAATAGTTAATCCTAATTATTTTTAATAGTTTTAATAGTTAATCCTAATTATATTCCAAGTGTACTAGCTTACTGTGTCGAAATATTAGCTACTTCCGGAGTCCCTCAGGGATCCATTTTAGGACAGTGTTTCTTTATTTTATTAACTAAAGATATTGTTAGTAGTTTCATAGTATCTTATCTGTTGTATGTCGATTTAAAAACTGTTTGTAGATGTGCAAGTATCGACTATTGTCTTCGTTGTTCTTCAACAAAATTTTATTCTTATCAGTGACTGGTGTACAAAAAATAATTGACACTTAAATATTCAGAAATATAAGCAATATCTTACTCCACCAACAAATCCATGATCAACTTTGATTATTCTATGGATAATAAGACACTCTCGAGATCTGACACCGTCTGTGATTTGGGACTTATTTTTGACAAAAAATTGTCCTTCAACAATCACATACATCGCCTCAAAAGCCTACAAAGCTTTAGGATGTATTATCAGAAACAGACTTAATTTTTGTAATAAATAAATAAATAAACACTTTATTTGCCCAACAGGTACAACCCAGTTACAGGGCAAAAGTTATACATAAAAGGAGGAGGATCTCTAACGCCGGTTTTCGGCCTAATTTATTTCTTGAGGAAAAAACTTGGAAAATATTGTTTTAGTATTTACTAACAATATTTAATCGATCCCACCCCAAACGAAACTTTCCCCCACCCTCCCTTTTTACCCAGTCACCCCCTCACCCCCTCCCCCCTCCCACCTCTTCCAAAACAACGAAAATACACGTACAAAATCAAAAATATTATTATATTCTTAAGCAACAGTCATGTTAAAATGTTTTAATGACCTGCAAAAAAATCAACTGAATGCTGATTATTTAATAGTTTAGGGGGGTATAAATAGGGGAGGTGAGTGCGGGAAAGTTTCGTTTGGGGTGGAATCAATTCGATATTGATAGTAAATAATACAAAAATGTCAGCTTTTTTTGTTTAAAAACAAATATAATCAAAATAAATTTAATCAACAAAAATTATTAATTAATTTAAGTTAAAGAATTGTATGATTTATTTTTATAGAGGAGCGTAGAATAAAATGAAACTTAAAACTTAAAATAAAAGCTAATAGTAGAAAAACATATCTACATCTACACATTAATTATATACTTATACACACATATATATATATATATATATATATATATATATATATATATATATATATATATATATATATATATATATATATATATATATATATATATATATATATATATATCTTCTTAGTGAAAAAAATACTTATATACTAAAAATCTGTTTTGCACAATTTATCATTTTCTTTTGAGAACACGTGTTTGCATCACAAAACTCACTTATTTTATTATAGTAATTACACATACAGTATACAGGTTTTAACATCACATTTGTATTGGCACTTTCACAATAAAACATAATATTTCGACGAGAATGCAACTTTGGAACGTAAATCTTTAACTGGAAAATAATTTCTGGGCTGTCAATTTTATTACGAACTCTTTTATATAAGAATACCAAAAAATAACAAATTCTTCTAAATTCAAGACTCTCAAAATTAAATGTGCTTAATAAATAACTGTTGTTCACACCTATAAATTTTTTTAAAACTTTCTCTGAACTTGCTCTAAACTGCTTTTGTCAGTTCAGTTTTGTGATTCCAAATTTTTGCTCCATATTCAAGTTTTGATCTTACATATGAGTAGTACAATAATTAAAGCCTCCAGATTGGTAAATGATTTGCAATTTCTCAAAATGAAACCAATCATTCTAATTGCTTCATTACACTTAATTCTTATATGTTCTCCAAAACTCAGTTCCGAGTCGAAGTAAATACCCAAATCTTCAATCAATGTATCGCGCTCTAGTATCGTTTCTTTTATAAAATAATTGTAATGAAACCAATTTTTCTTTCTCGTATATGATACGACTTTACATTTTCCGACATTCAGATATAGTTTATTAAGAGGACACCACTGACTGACTTTGTCAAGCTCCTTTTGAAGTACTCTGTAGTCATCTTTAAAAAGCTTCAAATCATCTGCATATATTAGTTTGTCACATTCTAAAGTTTCGCATAAATCGTTGATAAATAATAGAAATAGCAAAGGTCCAAGATTACTACCCTGCGGTACTCCAGATGTAGATGCATATGCAGTTGGGTATTAAAATAAAAATTCTCCAACTTGTTTAGTAATATTTTATGGTCAGTTCTGTAATGTTGATATACTGACACTATTATACACCACCTTTGTCCGTCCTAATTTAGAATACGCGTCAGTTCTATGGTGCCCTAATTACGTTATATATATTGACAATTTGGAAGGAACTCGGCATAGGTTTTTAAAATATGCCAAGTTTAGAACACATGGGGAAGATTTTACTATAGGTTTCCCTCAAGTCGAACTTCTCATAAAAGCATATTCTATTTTCTTACACAGGATTATTCTTAATGATATAAACTGCACCCAAATTTTAGGTATGTTAAATTTTCATGCTCCTAGAGCTGAGCAAAAACAGACACAGACATTTCGTTTGCCAACTGACGAACCAATACAAAAATATTCTGCTTATCCGCACTATATGTGCAACAATTATAACAAATTGAATTGTTCAACTGAAAGTCCTATCTGTTAACCCAGTCGTGCCTGAGTAATTTTTTTATGGAAAACGTTTGAAAAAAATATTGATTGACCTTCATTTAGGGCTTGTCAGTACCTCCTAAACCACAATTTATTTATTCCTGTGCATTTTCACCAATTTTTTTGACGTATGATATCATACATGTAGAATATTATTAAAAAAAAATTTTTATTATAATACAAAATATTCAATAAATTTAAGAGAAAGTAGCAGAATATATCACATAGAAGGGATCTGATATCTTCGAAAGCATATGTCTGGATGTAATCCTATGTTATATTTGACACAAGAAAATTTTGTACATTTGCCACAATAACCACAACGTCTTTGTGTAGCAATTTTGTCAATCAGGTGATCAGTTTTGTCATGCCTGACCTCCTGCAATATATTCCTACTACATTTTGGTTTGGGGCCAGCTAAATGTTCAGGGGCAGTTAAAGTTATGAGAACAATTCTCCTCAAAAACTGCAGAAGGGACACTTTTGGATAGATAAAACGATAAAGAAGCCACATGTTGACTACCGATCCATTCAAGCAAAAGCGAATCATTGCCCAATACCATTTGCGAGATCTGATTCGTATACAATAGAGCCCTTTCATTTTATCGAACATATCCACACCTCTTATTCCTTGATTATAGAGACTTATAAGTGTCGGTTGATCCGCATCAACTTGTCTTCTTTTCTGGTTTAGACTATCTTTTGCCCGTGCCTTTTGTCATGCCATCTGGTGAGTTGAATACCACTGTTAGAGTCAATCAGAGTATGAGAAGTCCCTCGTTTTTCTTTTTGCAGCTCTTTTAAAGGAGCTTTCTCTATACGGTCAGAGCGGATGGTATCAATACATTGAATTTCATTATTTTGCAGAAGTTCAAGTAATGGTAAGGAGTTGAAAAAATTATCCAAATATATGGTCGAATGCGGGGGAATATATCTCATCCAAAGTTTCTCGGTGACACTGGATCCCAAAGTTTTACCCTTGATTTTATCCCCACTGCCCGTGTAGGGGTTGAATTTCAATAAGTACCCCTGGGGGTTGTGAAGCACCAAAATTTAAAGCTACAGCGAACTGGCTTTCCCTTTATAAATTTCTTCATATTGTTACGAAGAAAATAAGGCTCCATATCCTCATATAATGAAAAAGAAGTTCTGAAACAAAGCTAACATTCATACCGCCATCTACCTACCGTATAATATATCATGCGAAAAGTTTTTTCTGCTGCTGCAATTATAGAATGAATTGATATGACTATGAAATGGTATAACACTCGGTTATAACTTATTTAATTATAAAACAATCGAATTTTTGTCCTAAGCTTATTGTCTACACATGCAAATAACACATTGGATGAGTAAAATCAATGAATTTATCACACTCGATTTGTTTACACTTCATTAGAGACAACCTAACCTCTGTATGATAAATCATACAATAGGCACTATTGGGTTAAAAAGTTTATAATTGATGTATTTCTTCGCTTCTCTTTTGTTGAATATTTTCTATTTTGGTTTGTGAGTTGTACATTTGTATTTAATAATAATTATCTTGTATTACATTTTATGGATTATATATTCTTTTGTTGTGTTGTTCCTATTCTGAAATTGGGTCTATCGACCTGTAGACTAGTAAAAATAAATAAATAATATTCATACACCACCAGGTATTATCTACAAATCACTGATTTGGAAAAAAAAATGGTAAAATAAAGGAACTCGTCAGTTCCTTGGAGAGACCTATCCTGTAAGAATCTCGCTTTAAAATAATATGTACAGGCAGTTACAGATGTAAATAGGCTATACGACATTTTGGACACCAGCCATTGCTCAGTCAGTTATTTTCATTTTATTTTTAAATTGCGTACATGAGGGCTTAGATTACACGTAGGTGTGATACTTTTATATTCCTCCGAGACTTTTATTGCCCATTTTATATATTCTTATTTTAATGAAGAACGCTTTTTCAAAACAATCTCGTTTCGAAATTTACCTAATAAATGTCATGGGAGTATTCAAATCCGAAGGTGTTTCATACACGAAATAAAAATATTAGTTATTTTATGGCTGGGCCTTTAAATATGATCGCCGAATAATTAAAGTTTTTGATATATTTCAATTTAACGATGTTGTGTTAATAAAATATATAATTAGATGTTTAATTAGGCATTTCAGTTTAATGTTTCCCACTGTAAGCTGCGCCATAGGTAATAAAATTCGGAATTAGATAATCTACAACCTGTTGATGTCGTACGAGAAAATGTATTCTATTATAAATTTCTATTTAAAATCAGAAATTAGAATTGCATTTCCGCCTCCTTTTTGAGATGTAAGGACGAGTAGCCCATAAATTACACAGCCACACACAAAAAAATTATTTTCCAAAGGTGGAAGACATCTCTCCTTATGTTTCTTGGTTTCACAAATTGACATTTCATCCCTAAATTCGGGGTTAAATGGCTATTAAATCTAACAGAACGACATGCGTTGAAATGACTACTGAATCGTTTAAAGTGGCTCTTGTCACATACTCCCAACGTTCTATCGTACCATGGAAATTATGGTGGTATACTTTTCCCCCCAAAAAAACTACTACTACCCTTTGTTCTGATTTTTCCATAATACGCTTGTGAGGGCTTGATAGATCGGGGTTATTACATGGAATATTGATAAGTTGAGTATATTTTGACTAGGAGATACCAAAACAACCCTCGTGGGTTGGAACCACCCCCTACCTGAATGACAAAACATTCCGAAAATACTGCGAAAGGACTAAAGAACGGTTTCCTCTAGTTTATGAGGGCGAGTAACACGACAATTGCAATACTTTTCCCCACTTTTCTGGAACTACCCTGATTTTTAGGTACTACGCTTGTGAGGGCTTGACATATCGGGGTTATTACAGGGAATATTGATAAATCGAACATCTTTTAACCAGGAGACGCCAAAACAAATCCGGGGGTTGTAACCACTCCCTCCCTGAATCACAACTCATTCGGATATTACTGTGAAAGGGCTGGAGAACGGTTCCCCCCGTTATCGAGGCGAGGAACAAAATGGTTTTGATATTCCCCCCCACCCTTCTGAGACTACCTCTAAATGGAAGAAATTATTGTGTTCCTCGCTTCGATAACGGGGAGAACCGTTCTTCACCCTTTCACAGTATATTCCGAATGTTTTGTCATTCAGTGAGGGAGTGGTTACGACCCTTCGTTTTGGCATCTCCTGGTTAAAAGATGTTCAATTTATCAATATTCCCTGTAACACCCTCACAAACGTAGTACGGAAAAATCAGAAGGTAGTTTTTTTCATTATGGGGGTAGTTCCAAAAGAGTGGGGAAAGTATTGCCATTGTCGTGCCACTCGCTCTCTAAAATTGGAGGAAACCGTTCTTCAGCCATTTCGCAGTATTTTCGGAATGTTTTGTCATTCAGGGAGGGGATGGTTTCAACCTCCAGGAGTTGTTTTGGCGTCTCCTGATCAAAAGATACTGTATTTATCAATATTCACTCTAATAACCCCAATCTGTCAAGCCCTCACAAGCGTAGTACGGAAAAATCAATTCTCTTTCATTTGAAGGTAGTTCCAGAAAACCGGAGAAAAGAATTGCAATAATCATGTTACTCACCCTTGAAAACTAGAGGAAACCATTTTTCAGCCCTTTCGCAGTATTTTCGGAATGTTTTGTCATTCAAGAAGGGGGTGGTTTAGACCTCCGGGATTTGTTTTGGCGTTTTCTGATCAAAAGATATTCAATTTATCAATATTCCATGTAAAAACTCTGATTTGTCAAGCCCTCACAAGCTTAGTACGGAAAAATCAGAATAAGGTGTAGTTTCTTTTCATTTAGGGGTAGTTCCAGAAGATTGGTGGAAACTATTGCAATTATCGTGTTACTCGCCCTCGAAAACTGGAGGAAACCGTTCTTTAGCCCTTTCGCAATATTTTCGGAATGTTTTGTCATTCAGGGAGGGGGTGGTTCCAACACCCGAGGATTGTTTTGGCATCTCCTGGTCAAAAGATACTCAACTTATCAATATTCCTTGTAATAACCCCTGTCAAGCCCTCACAAGCGTATTATGGAAAAATTAGCACAAAGGGTAGTAGTAGTATTTTGGGGGGAAAAGTTCACCACCATTATTTCCGTGGTACGATAGAACGTTGGGAGTATGTGACAAGAGTTATTTTAAACGATTCAGAAATTTCATTTCAACGCGTGTCGTTCTATTAGATTTAATGGCCATTTAACCCCGAATTTGGGGATGAAATATCAATTTGCGAAGAATTGAGCAGTGAAACATTTTTGATGTGATATTTGGAATCAGCGTCCCAAAAAGCAAGGACAGATGTCTTTCACCTTTGGAAAATAATTCATAATTTTTGTGTGGCTGTGTTATCGATATCCATAATAATTCGACAAACCTTATATAAATGTTAGGAGTTAAGAGAGTTTTTACTGACATTAAATAAGCTTTTTTATTCGACTTAAAATACTGAATATTTTCTCCTACTTACTACAACAGTCCAATGACGTACTGTTCACCGCAAGTTAATAACAAAATTATTTTTTTCTTTTGTGTTATGGAATTCTTATCTTAAGACTTTTTCTGTTTTGTCATATGTAAACTTTAGAGGAAGTGCCACTAATCAGCTTATAGGCTCCTGATGACTTTCGTTCTTGGCTTTGTCTGTTATTTATATTTATTTGGTTGTGGATAAACCGGTGTATTGTTGAAATGATTGCTTTTGTATAAAAAGAAGCATAAATAAAATTCTACATTTGCTTAATTTTCATGGTAGCTAAACTAAAATACTATACTTACAGGATGAATTCGGCTTCCAGCAAAATAAAGGAGCCATTGAAAATTATAAATGAGAACTTAGGCAAACAAAAAAATCATTTTAACATCTCGATGATGTATAATAAGCATATTGTCACTGATAATTAGCAATCATCTGGGATTTTTTCAAATTAATTTTTCAAATATCTAAATTAATAAAGCTTACACATAATTATAAATCTCTCTTTTCCATTGTTGGCATTTAAACGTAGTTTCAAAAGAGAGATTCACGTCTTTTTGAAAAACGACGGTTTTCAAGGTCTGTACAAAGAAATAGCAAAATTAAATGTGTTTCAAGTTTTGGAGGAAGGGGGGAGATTTTTTTTACACAGAAACCTCCATTTTAATGTAAATCGAGTTTGCTCAGCGCTCGTCTGAATTTGAGTAGAGTCACAGTTTATCACTCTAATGTAATTTGGTAATTTCTATTTATATATTATATTGTGATACATTCTAATTGCCCCTTATAATATTTTGCACTAAAAAGATTTGTGCTTTTAATAAAACCAGTGTAGAAAAAAAATAAAGTTTGAAAAATGTTGGCGAAGGTGCCGGGAATTTTACAAAAAATAACAAGTGAAAAAAATATTCGGTAAAATTGGCTAAAACTTTTTTTACATAAAGTATGTGTCTTACTGAACAATAAACTTTAATGAAAAAACTTGCAGAAATTGCTTTTTTGACCTCTAATACCCAATAAACTAGACATAAAATCGAATAGGGCCCATGAGAGGTTTTGATCAGAAAGTCGAAATCTACAATATATTAAAAATTTCAACAGGGGCCACTTCCCATAAGAAATAAGCGGGGTCCTTTTGTTATATGTTATATGTTTTAATACTTTTTGATAATATTCGTAGTTCAAGATATTTGCAAAAAAAACGTTTTTCAACTATTTTCCCACCCCCAAAAGTTCAGCCCGCAGCCGACTTCTTGTCAAATATTTTTTACGTGTTTAGAAAATCTTAATAAACAACAGTTCTCTGCAAAAAAAAATCAGGTCACATTAAATTCGAAGTCAAAACCTAGTATCACTAGTATCAACATAAATTGCTAAAACTTTGTAAATTTTTCTTTTTCTTTTTCACTATTCAATTTTATATTTTTATATGAACTAATACATATCGCGCATAAATAATTTGTCTATTAACTTAATACCATGAGTTTAATTTTTACAGTTATATATAAATATTTCATTAGAATATTATTTTCCATTATTTTCTATTGATACGGTATATACATTGTTGAAATTATTGTTTACTGGAAACTTTTTTTGTGTACTTTTATAAATATCGTTTTATGTCAGTGTCAACATGAATTTTCAGTAAATAAAAGTTGACTGAATCGAGTTTCTTTTTTAAATTTTGAGAGGCGATATTGTCAGCTACTTGTTGAAATAAATTAACCGCTGTAATATTACCATTTCAGCTCCACTGATAATCCAAAAATTACTATAAAAATATTAGCACCTGAATATCTAAATACCAATTGCTGAAAAATTTACTATATTAAATTAAAAAAAAACGAGTGAATACAGATATCTTTTTTTATAAAAAAACCATATATTAGTCAATTTAATAAAAAGAAAATCATATGACGGAAACCGTGAATAAAATTTCGATATTTTTATTAATGATTTTTATATTCCTAACCACTAAACATTTCAACAAAATTAAACCTTTGAATATCAGTCCTCCAATAGGCACCGTGAGTGATCACAAAGCCAACATAAAAAAGCTTTCGTTGTAATTGAAAATACGTCCAGAATCTGATCAATACTCGTTGCATTCCGTAGAGAAAGATCAAAGATGCTACAATAAACTGCGTGGGCTGGGAACATTGCGTAAAAAAACATACGCACACACACGCATTATACAAAAATACACTGCAGCCTCCTTAGATAAATTACATACTAACTTACATATGCGTTGCAAAACACATATTTTTGTTCTCATTCTCCGTGTATTCTTCAATTTGTTTTAATTTTAGGTACGTTACAAGGTGGCCCACATACTCGTAATATGTCTAGTCTATTTCACTTCTGTATGCGCGTGATATCGGTGTAAAGAAAAATGTAACGTATTATTAATGTTATTATTAATGAAATTGCATCTTGATATTATGCGAGAATCAAGAATTCTATTTGGAAAATTGCAATTGGGATATAGTTATTATTTTATTTCTCATAGAATGTAAAACAAGCAAACATAGCCTCACATAGCAATCCACAGCAAGCAATGTGGAAACTCATAAACAATAGCAAACCTGCTTCTCAACAAGTTACTGATAAGATTAGCTCAAACGATTTTAACAAATTCTTTGCTAACGTAGCTGATAATATAGTGAATGATTTACCACCTAGCAATCATGACTACACTGAATTTTTGGAAAACTTCACCACACCTAATATATTCAATTTTACTATAGTCTCTACAGAAACCGTCCTTACGACCATAAATAACATGAAAAACAAAAAAAGCAAAGATGCGTATGACTTGAGCACAGAAATAATAAAGGCAGTCAAACATTCTATATTGTTACCCTTAACGGCATTAATAAATTTAGGCATCAGCAATAATGTATTCCCCGATTGCTTGAAAATTTCAAAGGTAGTTCCCATCTATAAAAAGAATGATATAGATGATCCAACTAACCATAGACTTATCTCGATCATACCATCTTTAGCAAAAATCTATGAGTCTATTTTAAAACTTCAATTAACTGATTATTTTGAGAGATTTAATCCAAATCAATTTGGATTTAGGAACAATCTTTCAGCTACGTTAGCGATAGACAAACTAACTACTATAATTAATACGGGTTTCGAACAGAAACAATTTACTTGCTCGAAGTTCTTTGACCCAACTAAGGCTTTTGATTGTGTATCACATCAAATCCTTGCAAACAAATTGTATTTTTATGGCTTTACCACAAGCAGTGTCACCTTAATGGAATCATATTTGAGCAATAGACAACAATATGTGTCTTATAAAAATATCAAATCAGATCAACTTAGAGTGAATATTGGCGTCCCTCAAAGCTCAGTCCTGGGACCGGTTCTCTTTTTAATTTATATAAATGACTTACCTCTCTCACTAGGTAGTTCTACTTCCACCATCTTATTTGCTGATGATACAAACCTTACTGAACATAATATCAACTTAGGTGCTTTATTAGAAGGAATGCTGGTAACTGAATCTAGGATTCAAAATTGGTTTCTTTCAAACCAACTGAGTCTTAATACCGCAAAGACTGAGACAATGATTTTTGGCCTTAGAAATATGAACCAAATAGAAAATCCAGATCCAGTAAAGTTTCTCGGTGTTTACTTAGACCACAAGCTATCATGGGAAAGTCACACAGACTATATCTGCAAGAAAATTTCAAAAAAAATTTTTCTACTTCGCAGTTTGGCTCATCGGGTTTTAACAGAAACCCTCGTCACAGCCTATCACAGCCTGATTCACTCGGTAATATCTTATGGTATCCTCGTCTGGGGGCATCCTAGCTCTGCGTCTAGTGTGTTTTCCATGCAAAGACGAGCCATAAGAGTAATTGCAGGTCTCAAATATAGAGACGACTGTAAATCGAAACTGATTGAATTAAAAATCTTAACTGTCCCGTGTACATATATCTTGCAATGTTTAATTTACATAAAAAATAACTTATCCTCATACACAACTCGTGGCGAAATTCATTCTTACCAAACGCGACACAGAAATAATTTGGCTAATAACTACTTAAGACTGACAAAAACTAGAGATGGCACTGCATACTGGGGCCTCAAATTCTATAATGCTTTATCACCAGAGATCAAACTCCTTACGGAGAAATCTTTTAAATACAGGATTAAGCAGTTTCTTGTACATAATGCTTTTTATTCCATACAGGAATTTTTAAATAGTGACTTAACCATTATATAATAACATTAAACTGAAGATGAAAATGTTTCATGTTTTTTTACTTAATCTTGATTTTTAATTTTAATTGTTTGTTATAAACAATTGTATCATTTTACCTATGATTTTATCTAATTTTATCTAATATATGTATGTGTGTATATGTCTATATGTCTATATATGTCCATATGTGTACATACTTTTAAACAATTCTATTCAATTTTAGTGTCCTTTGAACTGTTTATAATCGAAATTATATGTGTTGTAGCCTTCTAATTTTTTGACTTGTGTAAATACTCTTGTATATTAAACACCAATAAATTAAAAAAAAAAAAAAAACAAGAAAGCGGACCTTCTTCGTACAAAATGTGTGAAAAATCACTAAATGCGAGATGGTCAAGAACTCCCAATTTTTTGACCTTATTTATGAATATAAAAATTTTAAGTTAAACACCCAATATCATATTCAGCAGTTCCATTGAAACCAACATCAACTTCGTTATTATAATATCGACATCCGGGGTTAGAACTGGCCTATCGGGTCAAAATTGACCGAAAAAAATAAAAAAATGACCGGAAATTCTCCAAAATTCGGGTCAAAAAACATTGAAGGGATTGACGTGATTTAACCCTTATACTGGTATGTATTTTCGCCCACTGTACACAATTCCGGAGGCAGAATTGGCCCATCGGGTCAACATTGGCCGGAAAAATAAAAAAATTGCCGGAAATACGCCAAAATTCGGGTAAAAAAACATTGAAGGGATTGACGTGTTTTAACCCCTATACCGGTGGGTATGTATTTTCGTCCGTTGAACCCGACTCCGGGGTCAGAATTGGCCCATTGGGTCAAAATTGGCCGTAAAAATAAAAAAAATGGCCGGAAATTCGCTAAAATTCGGGTAAAAAACATTAAAGGGATTGACGTGACTTAACCCATGTACTGGTATGTATTTTCGCCCACTGAATACGAATCCGTGGTTAGAATTGGCCCATCGGGTCAAAATTGGCCGGAAAAATAAAAAAATGACCGGAAATTCGCCAAAATCTTTAGTCAAAAAACATTAAAACATTAAATGATATTAAAGTGATTCTACCCTCATATCGGTGTGTATTTTTGCCCGCTGAAACCGAATCTGGGGTCAGAATTGGCCCATGGGGTCAAAATTGGCCGAAAAAATTGGCTGCCAAATAGCCTCCAACATGTTCAAGCAAGTTTTCCTGTTCCCAATATTTTTTCGAAGCGCTCACCAGACTCTTTTTTTAATTTTTTGCGATTATAACGGACCCGTTTCCATTTACATTCAAAAGACCTTGCAAGGACATTCTTTTCCTTTTCCTCCCCTGAGCAGGCAACTCTCTTTTGATCATCCAGCAATAGTCCGCCAACATATTTACGTCCCATTGCCCTTGGTAGCGATGCTCCATCTCTCGGAGATCTTGGTGGAATCTTTCTCCTTGCTCCTCACTATAATCCTCAAGATTATCCGGGAAATAGTCCGCATGCGAATGCAGGAAATAATAATAATAATAATAATAATAAATTGCCTTTATTTCAATATTATACATTAATACAATACCTAGGGCGAAGTCTAGCCGAAGCTACTCTACTGTAATTTTAAATTCATTAAACACCCTAACTTTTCGAAATTCCTAACCATTTCAGCTACAATATTCTTCCATTCGACACATTTATTGTTACCCAAGAAATTTTCTACAACATTTTTAAAACTATTCCTTGCTTTACTTTCGGCCTCATTCATCGTGGCAGAGGAAATGCATCCTCTTTTAACAATGAACGAATTGTCCATTGAATATGCCTTCTTTTAATTTTCCCTCAGATATTGCTGGAATTTTTCTGACTAGATATCCCAAGGTCCAGTGAAATTCTTTGAGGTCAGCCTTGTTATTGGTAGTGATTTTCCCTATCCTAGCGGTGTATGTTTTACCGAAATGAGCAGTAACTGGATGGGTGACCATTTGGTAAAAACGTATCAGCATGAGTTTCAGATTGCCCACGGTGACCGAGAGATAAGAAGAAGATGCTGATTATGCAGGCTGATTCCAGTTAACGATCTGTACTTCGTACAAGGTTTTCTACAGTTTGCCTGTAGGTTAAGGCCAATGCGAGTACTTCTAATGAAAAGTGGGATGTAGCCGGATGCACACTACATACACAAACAAAGATGAATAAAGGAAAAACCCTTAGGCAGTTTTCTTGTGGATGCTCAACAGGGACTTGCTTGTTTCGGGGGCAATATGGTTTGGAAAAAATGGAGGCTGAGTGGGGCGACCCAAAAAAATGCCGGAAAATTCGTTTGCACATGTTCGATCTTTTGACGTTATTGACCAACGGATTCAGATTCAGTGGACAAAAATACATACTAACACAATAGTCGAATCACCTGAACGTCATCCAATATTCCTTGCCCCAAATTTTGGTCAACTTTGAGCCATTTGTTGGCTTTGACCGTTTGGGCCATCTGACCCCAGATTTAGATCCAGCGGGCAAAAATACACACCGATATAAGGGTAAAGTCACTTCAATATCATTTAATGTTTTGTGACTCCAGATTTTGGCGAATTTCCACCCATTTTTTTATTTTTCCGGCCAATTTTGACCCGATGGGCCAATTCTGACCCCGGATTCGAGTTCAGCGGGCGAAAATACATAACAATATATAGGTCGGTCCCCGAGTACACGACCTTTTTTTTTTTGTGTGCCTGTGTAATTTTCTTTTTGCTTTTGTTTTAGTATTAACCATTGTTGGGTCATTTCTATTACGAATAACTGGCAAAATAAATATATATAAATTTTTTTAAATCACGCAGGCCATGGCAGTTAAGCAAAAATGAATCTCATGTTAGGTAAAGTACCTTCTCTGTAAAAGATACAGCAAAATGTCATTGAGGAAAGTTGTTCAGATTAAAAAGTTATAATCCTATGCAAAATTTCAAAAACATACGCCTACTTTGATGATTTTGATTTTTTTAATATAATTGTATTTTACGAAAAAAAAATATTTCCAACTGAAATTAAAAGTTTGTGGACATTCCTTTTACGCAAAACTGTGCAATTTTTTTTTCGGTAAATACCATGAATATAAATCTCACAAATGTTTTTTCTTAAACACAAAACTCTATATGTATCTGTATGTGTTTCGTTTCCTTCGGTGGATCCAAATTTTACAAGTTTTGATCAATCAAATAGTACCGTATCAGAATACAAATGTTACTCAAACGAATCGAAATCGGCAATACCCAATAGCATATTCCCCGTTATTATTGAAGCCTAATAAAATTCTGTACTGTTACTACATTAATTATACAATATTCTAAGCTGTTTAATGATTACTACTCATTATAAGATGCTGCAAGAAAGTGTTAAGACAGTAGATTGCTTGTTGTGATAAGTCTATTAATATCCATAGTAGCTAAATCTTGCATCTGTAATTACCTACTGTCATGCTTTAAAGTAGAAATAGTAAGTAGTGGTAGCTTATCGAAGATCATATTAGAAAAGCAGTGAAATCAGATAAGCTAAGAAATAAATTTTAATTATTTATATAACGTTTTCCTTAAGACTTCTCTAACAATAAAGTTGAACATACATTGCTAGGTAAAAATAGAGATTATTATTTATTTGTTAGTAATTTCGAAAGCAACAATTTCAGGACTATTTTTTAATGTATTCTGGCAGTTAACATCTTGGTTCTAATGGTGTCATTTGAGCCTTCTATTTTCGTGGAAAGAATAATTATGCAAATTAATTAAAACTGTTTCAATATAGTTTTATTATCAATTTGTCAGTTTCAGTGCGTATCACTTCCTATTAATATAAAAAACCGCTGCCCAAGGAATCACTACTTCCACATCCAGATTCTCTATCCAAGTCACTCACAACGAAAAAACTTTGTATGTGAAAATAATTGTTTATGGAACTTTAATAATATAATATTTGAAATCCTCTATCCCAAAAACCGATAAAACGGTACCCCTCATCGGTAGTGGGGTGAGGGTGGTGATAGGGGATTTTTTTCATCCCCTTTAATATGGGGGAGGGGGTGGTAATGGGGGTGGCTAATGCCAAAAATTTTTTGAGACCGTAGTTTCTCTTGTATATACTAAATACCAATTTTATGGACTCTTACCTGCTTGACTGACCTATTTACCCCAAATTTACCCCAATGTACCCCCCAACCCTTCGACGGAACAAGATGAAAATATAATTTAGTTCTAGATCTCGTTAAAGTACATATGTGTACCAAATTTCAAGTCAATATCTTAAACGGTTCCAGAGTAAACGTGCGCACAAAAAAGTTACAGACAGACAGACAGATCGACAGACAGACCGACAGACCGACAGACAGACAGAAATTTTTTTTTCGCTCAAATTTAAAATCTCGACGTTTCATGACATTTTAAGCCTATTTGGACAATAAAAATTTTTAAAAATTTTTTTGTCGTTACTATACTTCCACTGGACGTGGAAGTAATTAATAAAACAATGCTACAAGATTTTTTAAATCAAACTTATGGAGCCATCAGTATGCTATACACTAGTCTAAATTTATAGTCAAGTTGATTTTCTCGTAACAGTGTTGATCTAGTTCCATCACCAAGAAGCAAAGTATTAATGGCAATTTCTTGCTCGTTACTTGGTAAGTCGTTTTAGTGTAACCCAAAATTATTAGTCGTCTATTGAGATTTCGAGAAACTCGATTGTCATCAATGAGCTCAATTCTAACTGCACTATGATTCCAGGCTATATTATGAATTGGGACCCAGAAAAACTACCTTACACTTGAGCCATGTCCAAGAAGTACAACCTTACAGAGGAGGTTGATAATTGTTTGGACTTATATAACGCTGAAGAGATGTACGTTATTGTGTGTTTACAAACGAATTATGACTGGATTTATGCACATAAATGTCACCATTCTTCTAATATATTCATAGGTCAAATTGCGGAAAATTGCAGATTTTTTAATGACAATGCACATTCCAGCATTACACTTAAATACAAATCAAGAATAAGACATAAGGGGCGTGCTTTTACTAGATTTTAAATCTATTGAGCACACTTGGAATAAGCTAACGAGCAACTTCTCCTATGGCTTGTCTGTGAAAACTCCGAGGGCATTGGAGGCTTCTGTAATTTATTTTTCTCTCCATATCCTAATCTGTTCTGTATGCATTTGCCGAAAATATTTTCTCTTTTGAGAGTCAGCACCTTATCTTGTATTTTAATATAATGGTTCATCGCTTCTAGTTCTTCAGACATAATCTCTGCAGACTAGGTTGCCTTTGTATTTACCGATTTTGTGCAGGTGTTTTGATGAAAAATATTTTGGAAGTCCGGTTATTATTTCCAGCTGAAATCTAGAGGGTAGTTGTGTCGTTTGTTTTTGGTATGATTCATTGATAAGTGCTTATTTATATAAATTTCCTGGAATATTCCTCCAGTGTAATGGGATAATCCTCCAGACTTTGGTGGTGATGGTTCTTCGTAACCTTTCTGGCTATTCTTTTGGTAATTCCCAGCGTGGGTTCTAGGGTATGAAATATATCACTTATCTAACAAGTTGGTCAGCTTCTCGGTGCCAGCTTTGGTATCATTCATTTCCAGAGAATTTTACTGATCTTAGGATAAATTACTGTGGTACATGCATTTCTAGATTACTCTGAGCAGCATGCCAAGAAGAATTTAGGTAGTTCTGGAGATCAGGAGATAGTTCTAGAATAAGTTGTAGTTGCAGTTTTAGAGGTAGTTCTGGAAGTACATGAAAAAATACAAGAAATATGAATCGAGTAAATATTATCCTTCCGGTCTTTCAATAGCAAAAAAATATATTTTCATATTTTTTTTGTCTAAATAAAATAATGAATATATACAATGTAAAATCACGTTAAGCCTTAATTTTCTATATGTCAAACTAATTTTGAAAAAAGTGTAACACTTTTGCCATTTTTGCCAGAAACTAGCTAGCAAAAATAACAATACCTAATTTTACTTTCTTACAAAAGTATGACTTTATAAGTTTGAAAACTAAGCCAATATATCATTTTTACTAAATAATTTACATAAATATTTATGACATATAGAAGCTCTAATCCTTTTATGTCTACTTCTGTAAACAGATCGGGCGCCGAGATAGATTTTTATTTAAATAATAAATGGAGACATTAAAATATTAATATTTTTCAACATCAAAAATTACATTTTATATCCTGCATATTCATAATGAATAATTATATGCAATTCTTTCCAAGTAGATTACTTGTACCATTATGGTATATTCGCCCTTGACATATCTAACACTGTGGGTATAACTGATGTCATTTAAGAATAATATGAACTGATTTTGGGATAACGTATTTTGAAAATAATGGTCACTGAAGGTTAAATGCATTATACTATTATTTCAAGATAACACTAGATTTATACATTTCATTATTTCCTTGTGTAATATTCAAAGAACAAGCATTAAAAAAAATCTAATTCGAAATTTTAACAGATGATGTCTTACATCAAAATGTTTATGGTATTATGAAGTATCAGTCAGGTGGTTAATTCACACACCTACAAATTTTAACTTTTATTTTGTATCGTTAACCAAAACCACTTATTTGCATTGTATTGGTCCCAGCTATGTCTAACATAGTCATAAAAAAAATTGTAATAACTGTTCTAACTCACATATTATGATATAATTTTAATAAAAAAAGCAATTAATTGCATCATGCGAAAAAATATTTGCCATTTTGATATATATTTCAAATACATGTTATATACTATATATTTAATTAGAATATAAGCCCTTTAATCAGAAAATTAATTATTCTTCTTGCGCTTCTTAGCCCGTCTCTTATAAGTTACTTCTGGAGCACCTCTTATACATGTCCAACAGTAGTCTGCCAATATCGCAGAAGTCCATTTGCCTTGATAATCTTTTTTCCATATTTTGAATATCCTGGTGGAGTCTCTCTCCATGCACATCACTTACCGCACCACAGTTTTCTGGGAAGTAATCTAGGTGTGAATGTAAAAAGTGGACTCTTAATGACATATTGCATCCTAATTTCAAGTAGCAAGAAAGAAGATTCCCAACAAGGTCTCTATAGTTTTCTGCTCTTTTGTTACCGAGAAAGTGTGTTGCTACCATTTTAAAGGAATTCCAACCAGCTCTTTGATCCTTCTAGTACGTTGTCAAATTCAGCATCTTTGAAAAGGTTCTTGATTTGAGGACCCACAAAAATTCCCTCTTTAATTTTCGCATTACTAAGTCTGGGAAATTTTTGTTTTAAATAACTGAAAGCACGTCCTTCTTTGTCCATAGCTTTCACCAAATTTTTTATAAGCCCCAGTTTTATGTAGAATAGTGGCAGTATTACCTTTTGTGAATTAATTAATGGAATGTTAGCAACATTTTTTTCTCCTGGTTCAAAACCCAGTTTTGCCGGCCAACTTTTTCTTTTGTAATGTTCTAATCCAAGTAAGATAGTTATCACTTTTAAGTCTGTACAAATCTGCCACTGATACTTGTTATATTCTATAGTTTGTAGCAATACATTCATGTAACTGTAATTTTCCTTCATGTGAACAGCATGGGCGATTGGAATTAATGGCAATTTATTTCCATTGCGGAGTAACACAGCTTTTAGATTAAGTTTCGAGGCGTCAATAAAAAGTCTCCAGTAACTAGGATCATGGGGATTGTGTAAAGTACTCATTAAACCGTCAATGTCCTTGCAGGCAACCAAGTCATTTTCCATTTTGAAAAAAGGTATAAGATCTTTTTACGACTTCGATACATGGAAACTTTAACATTTTCTTGTAGTAAATTCCATTGTTGTAATCGAGATGCCAAAAGCTCCGTTTTTGCCTTGGACAGATCAAGGTCTCTTATAAGATCACTTAATTCGCGTTGATTAATTTTGTGTGGTTCACCACCGGACACTTCGGCAGAGAAATCGGGATCTTGTGATGTTGTTGGCTGGACTAAGTCGTCATCTACATTATCATCCGATTCTTCGTCAGAATCAAGGCTGTATTCTTGAGGTGGATTAGGAATAGGTAGTTCATCACTATGGAGAACCGGGCTAATGGCAGATGGTAAATTGGGGTATTGTATTACCATCCTTTTTTCTTGTTAATACCCTGTCTAATAGGAGGTATCACGCAAACATGATCTGTAGGTTCTCGCCAGATCATGGGCACAGCAAAGCCACTGAACGTCCTCTTCCACTTCGCCAACTGCAAATATTGTTGGCACAATTGCTGCAACATATATGAGGTGCCCATTTCTTGTCTTCATCAACCAAAATACAACTGGTACGCCTTCTTAATTTTGGGAGTAAAATTACGTTTTTTATGCGCAAAAGTCACTTCACAAATATAACAAAAGTTGTTAGGTGTATATATGAATATTAGTTTTAGTGACAAATAAAAAGGTAGGTAGTTAGTATGTCTATTTTTCGTAGAATTCTAATTCTACCTGTTATTTGTGATAGGACCGCCCATAAACTAGAGTTTATAAGGGGTCTACACACGATCCAGCGGCAGGGAGCCAGCCTTGTCGGCATGCTTTGAACTCATTCGTAAAAGTGAACTGGTCCGCTGGAATTCCAATTATCTTCAAAGCGTACCAACAATGTCGGGTCTCAGCAGCCGGATCGTCTGTAGACCCCTATACCTGCGTTACACTTTATTACCTGTATTGGGAAAACCAGAGCCAACTTGAACTTTTGCTTTTTATATTGTTCTTTAGCATTACGAAGTTACTAAGAATTTGCTATTTTTACTTCCAATACATGTAGGCTGTAGAATAGTGATTATTGTTGCGAATTAATGTTTCCGTTTGATCTTAGGGAAGGGTAAGGCAATGGGATGTTTGCATTGAAAAGAAAGTGGGTTTTAATGGAGTTATTATGTACCATTGCAATTTTGCCATATTTGACGCACTTTTTCGTCTCCAATAAGTTTATGTCTAAAATTTAAATACAAATTATTCCGTTATACGAATCTGATGACGTAGTAGATTTATTTTAGCATGTGCTGGGAAGTAAAACTCGATATTGCAGAAAGAACCTTAATCCATAAAATGAATATAATTATAAAGCCCCACAAAAAGAAAGTGATCTATACGGTGAACCAACACTTATGTATTTTGACCCACTGAATCCGAATTTGAAGTCAAAATATTCAGATTGGCTCGCTTTTCATCTTTAACTCAAGAAAACACCCTTAAATAGGAAAAAAGTGGTCTCTCCGGCGGATCAGACAAATGCATCCTTATGTATTTTGACCCGCTGAATCCGAGTCCGAAGTCAGAATTGTCAGATGGCCCGCTTTTCACTCCTAATCCCAAAAAACACCTCTAAGAGAAACAAGTGGTCTGTCTGGCGAATCAGACTAGTCTATCCTTATGTATTGTGACCCGCTGAATCCGAACTGACAGATTGGCTCGGTTTTCATGTCTAACCTCAAAAAACACCCACAAAAGCTTTTTCGCCTTTCACACTTAACAAGTTGACTGCCATACGGGTTAAAACAAATTTCTCATAAGGCGCCAACCGGTAGCAACGGTTTACCAAATAAAATATCCCCCCA
Source organism: Rutpela maculata (assembly GCA_936432065.2). Taxonomy (NCBI): domain Eukaryota; kingdom Metazoa; phylum Arthropoda; class Insecta; order Coleoptera; family Cerambycidae; genus Rutpela; species Rutpela maculata. The sequence goes on along the minus strand of OW386287.2, from coordinate 37,983,093 downwards.
GGCCATGAATATCATCGGCTAATACACTATGAATTGACACACAATATTTTGAAAAAAAAAAACTGCCGAAAAAAACGTCAAAAAAGGTCTCGGTCCTTTACTACGCCATGTCGGTCTATTTATAACGATAGAAGTGCGCTGGACCGAGTCGCTGGGAGATTCCGAGATCCCGAAAAGATCTAGAGATCCCAAAAACATGACTCGGTCTTATAGACCGAGTCAGCCCACAGGGTAAATATAAGTACTCGGTCTTATGGACCGAGTTGGCCTCATAGACAATAAAAACCTCGGTCATATAGACCGAGATGGCAGTCAACGTGTTAAATATGTTTATTTCATTACTTCATAATACCATAACTTCATACCATTGTAACTCCATAACTCCATAACTCCATAACAATGTGAAAAGCAAAAAACTGTTTTTACGGGCGTTTCAGGAGGTTGGAGATGAACACCGAGCCAATCTGACAATTCTGGCGTCTCACTCGGAGTCAGCAGGTCAAAATACATAAGGATACATTGGTCTGATCAGCCGGACAGACCACTTTTTTGTTTTGGGTATGTTTTTTGGCGTTAGAGCCAATCTGAAAATTCTGACTTTGGATTCGGATTCAGTGCGCAGTGGGTCAAAATACATAAGGTAAAAGACCCAATTATAGTCACTAACTCAATTATCGACAGTTCTTACATGTTTTTGTGGAAAATAAGAAATTAGGAATTGGTTCATGTACAACGGAAATTAAAGATATTTTCTTATACATTTGGAAATGTTTTTAGAGAACTCATTTAACCCTTCGCATCTTAGATTTTTTATTAGAAACATTGTTTCAGTGGAGACTCTTTACGGATAGCTCACTTTAAATTCTAAGGTAAGAGGAAGGTACAGGCTACCTATACTTTTTATTGTTGAGCTTAATTTTCAATTCTTAGTTTTTGGGAATATATTTTCTAATTCATAAAGGATGTTATTTTTGTTATTTAACCATATGATATTATTTTTTTATAATTTTTACAGCAAAAAAATAGGTGACGATATTAGGGAATGCCACAAGAGAGATTACCCAATTATCGTGACGATAAAAGGTGACGAAATTTCCAGTTCAATAAAAAATATATTGATATTGTCATTATGAAGCTGTTTTATTTTTTAACAGCTATACAAAGGTACAAAATTTTCGTCACCTACTTTTCTGAATAGTTTGGCTACAAAAAAAATATTTCAAAAGGTGACGATGTTATGGGCTATCTATGACGATAATATGATAGATGGAAAAAACTATACTTAACGAAAATATTGAACAAAAAATTAAGCAAGTTTCTTGTCATTTTACTTAAAAATGAGAAAAATAGGAACAAAAACAAAGAAGAAGATACATTAAAAATAAATAATAAAGTTAATATTAATAATTACAATATAAATAACAATCCTCTTTACCAGTGAAGGCCTAAAGTGACCTTGTGCGAGAGGGGGCTGCACACTTCGAGACAAGAGACAGCCACTGAGTATCCTAGGACAAATTTATTTTCTATAAAAAATCTCAGTACCGCGATTGAAATTCGAACCCGGGACCTCGGAATTTAGGGTGAGAGTTAAACATGCAGTCATACTGTTATATTAAAATTGGGCATTCTGCTGTCAAATATGAAAATTGCTTGGACTATTAATAAATTTAATATGTAGAGACTACAGTGTTAAGAAAATTACATAAAGTGGAATGAATTGACAGTGTTGTCTATAGGAAATTATTGGAGAATATGAAGAAAGTGATACTGGAAAGAAGGCTATTAATAGGAAATAATATTTGTACGAAGTGCTCGATATGCCAATGAAAGAGAATATGTATCTCTGTTTAAAAAAATTTTTACGTACACATTCCATTCGTTTATAGGTATAATTTGATTTATTTCTTGTTCATTTTATAACTATTCTAATTTGTTATAAATTTTAAATGCTTTAGTTTTAAAATAATTTTAAAAATATTTTAAATAAAATTTCTGATATCAGCTAAGACTGTGACGATATTTGGGACATGTATATGACGATATATAGAGCGTCAAGTGATGATTATTAGGACAATCGGTTTTTATTCCCCATTGCACTAAAAATATAAAACGACGTTCTTTTCCTGTTAAAAATATATTATTACTCTCATGTAAAAATAACTCAAGTATCAGAACATTAAATAGCTATATTAATTTTGAGTTTTCATTACAGAATTATTAAAGTCAAAAGTTAAACTTTTGCTTAACATGACGATAATTGGTACATTTACCTTAAGGATACATTGTTCTGATCCACCAGACAGACCACTTTTTTTATTTAGAGGTGTTTTTGAGGTTAGGGATGAAAAACGAGCCAATTTGAAAATTCCGACTTTGGATTCGGATTTAGCGGGTCAAAATACATAATACAGAATACATAGGTCCGGTCCGTCGAACAGACCACTTTTTTCTTTAACTCCATAACAATGTGAAAGGCAAAAAACGGGTGTTTCTTGAAGTTAGAGATGAAAATCGAGACAATCTGACAATTCTGACTGCGGATTCGTATTCAGCAGGTCAAAATACACAGATCTGACCATCGGACAAACCACTTTTTTGTGGGGCTGTGTTATTTAACTTGTTAGTATTAGATGAGATACTAAAGATTCATTGATAAATGTTCCAACAGAAAATATCCCACAGTTATTAATAGATAATTGACTAAATTTGGAGCTCATGTGACTTTTTACCATCTATTTCTAAAATTGTTTGAGGGGATCGAATCTCCTAAAAAAATTTTCTTTATATCTAGAGAACTATCACACATTCGATAGCAATTTTGAGACAAAAAATGTTGCCCCTTTCTACAAATTTAATCTTCACGTATTTACTTGCAAAATGTATCCCGAAAATCGCGCACTGTAGAAATGTAACTATGTAACTATCAAACTATCTATTAATATTGACTCGTTATGGGTAGAGTAAATGAACAACCAACAACAACCATTTGCCCTTTTGGCTCAAGCTGTTTAAAATTAGACAACATATAAGAAAATATGTAAAAAATAATAATAAAAAGTCTGCTGACCTTATTTTAGGCGAGCTTAACTACTTAATTTAATAATTAAGTAAATAAATCAGATGTCTGTGATTATTTTTTTTATTTGCTTTCATCATAATCAGAGAATATTATTTAGGTATTAAACAAATCCAATTCATATTTATTATGGAATTACCTACTTTCTGTATATTGTTCCCTAATCTGGGCACGCTAATATGCTAATTAGGTAAATACTTTAAACACTCATTATTGGAGAACCAAGCAAGACAACTACTCTTCTAACTAATACTGACGAAGTATTGAATTACACGATAGGATTCCTGTCATTTTAACGAAAGCAAATAAAAAATAATAATTAATTGTAAAAATAAATCTAGAACAGACTTGTAAATAATGAATAAATGTTTCTATACTCTACTGATGAGAACCAACCCCAAACAGCACAAGTACATCCAGTGAACATCCATTGGATGTCTGAGATAAATTTTGTGGACGTCCAGTGGACGTCCTTTTTTTGAAAGAGGACATTCAATGGACCTCCGATGGATGTCCAGATGTCACAAAAATCTGTATCCAATGGACGTCCACATCATGTCCATCGAGGGATATACTCGGCAGAGCATGAACGTCCAATGGATGTCCAGAAGCCCCAAAAATTTGCATCCAATGGACGCCCATATCAAAGAGAACCTGGACATAAATGGGCTATATTTTAATAGTGATGGCTGGTAAAATTTAGGTTGTCATACATTACTATATAAGAGCATGGGACCCAGTCAATACTTTAATACATAATTATCTAGTCTAAATAAAGAAGTTTTTACACGAAAAATATGTAACAGAAATAATTTGTAAAAAGAAGTTGCAAACAACGCCGCCAAACTGTAAACCGTTAGCGACTTTTAGACAATTTAAAGTTTTCCTCAAGGAATAAAACTACAAAGGTGTAACGTAAACAATCTAAATTTCAATATAATTTAAAATCTGTCGAGAAATGTGGGAAAAAATAATTTTGAATTTACAACTTATTTTCACAATTTTCAATTAAAACAATTTTTGTTTGGCAAAGCTTATCCATTTAGCATTGATAGTCATGTTGCAAAGCATTGGTTTGGGTCCCATGCTACAAATAGATGGCAAATCTAAATTATACACGCTATCACTGATAAAACATGATCCATATTTATATTTATATTTTATTTACAAATCCTTTACATTTCAAGCAAAAATCTTTTTGACGCATTATTACCACACTGTTCATACTAGTTTGTCAGGTAAATACAAACATACATTGGGAGTAAACTCACATATCAAAATGAAACAAAAAATAAATAGGAAAGTAATATATTAATTATCATCTTCTGGATACTCTACTTTTTTTTTTCCTTGCTGTATTCTGTGAAGAGAAATTCTACTGTATTATCACATTATTCTCTACTTACATTAAAACTTGAATAAAACAAAACATTTGGACATTTAAATTTAGAACAAATAAATAAGTTTAGTTAAAAAAATTACTAGCAGTAATAAATAAATAATAAATCACTTAAAGCCACATGTGTTATGTTATTTATGCTTTGTAGCCCATTCTGTAAGTTGTGAAGTCAAATTTTCAGAATATTTGTTCTCGTGGCTACAAGATTTAGAAAATACATCTTCTGGTATTTACCATAAGATGTATTTTCTAAATCTTGTAGCCACGAGAACAAATATTCTGAAAATTTGACTTCACAACTTATATTATATGAATTTGAGTCGTCACATTCTGAAATGTTTTCAGTTGGATGAAAAATACCGGAAAAATTAGAATCTAAGTCTGAGTCAGAATCATGGGCAGAATTTGTTATACATATATGCATTTCCGAAGGAACATTACGCAATACATCACTATTTGTTAAAATTTCGTTAGAATCTCGCTTTGAATTGTACACTTCTAGATGGGACTCGGAGCTTGACTCGGTGAGGCTACTTAGAATTAATTCATTCCGCACATGTTCATTCACTTCTATTAAAAAATCGGACCTGGCTTTAGCTATCCTGTATCGATGTCGTGATATTTTAGGCATATTTTTGAAATAAGAATAACTAAAAGTATTCAAATTTTTAATTAATAATTGTATTTACTTTGAGAGTTATTGCACTTTTCAAATGGCTACAATAAACTAAACTGAGCACACCGCGGCAGACCACCAACCACAAATAAATATAATGAAAATGTAGGGTTAGGTTTTATTGGCGTCGGCTTGCAGTCATTTGTGGCATTGCCAGACTTAACAAAATTCGCCACCTTCAATTTACCATAACGTAATATAAAGTATATAATAACATTTATTTATCTATTCAACAGAACATTATATTAAAGAATAGATTGAAATTAGAAATTATTATGATGCTTTATTTATTTATAATATAAAGAACTTATTCAAGAGGATACTTAAAACTGTTAAGCACATATTAGCAGAACTGATCGAAGGAACTAACTACCTCGCACTCACGTACTTTAGGGCGGGAATATACACGAACTTGAAAACACACTTAGTCTATTGGTTTGAAATATTGTTTTTAATGTCTTTTTCCCTAATAGGTATCTTCAAAAATCTGTCTTCAAATTATTTGCGAAAAGACGCACATTAATAAGTGCTCGTGACAGAAAATTACGTCACACATATGTCGATATGTTGGAAAATTGTATTTTTTTCTTCGATAAACGCGTGGAAATGAGGCAACAGACATTATACCGTATATGGATCTCTGAACACGTTATGGACATAACATGGACGTCCAATGGATGCCTTCTTCTCGCACATCCAGTGGATGTCTTATCAGGGACATTCATTGGTCGGCGTGATATGGACATCCAGTTGATGTCCAAACTGCATCCTTAAATCTCTGAACATATTATAGATATAAAATGGACGTCCAGTGGACAACCTTCTCTCGTACATCCAATGGATATCTTGTTATGGACATCAAATTGATGCCCAAAAGGTGTCCATGGACATTCGAACTAGTTCTGGACATAAATTGGATGTCCAATGGATGTTGTGTCCTGTCTGGGACGTGCCCGAAAAAACTTGTACAACTTTTCTACAGTAGAAATAGACTGTAAGGTTCAATAATTGTTGTAAATTACAGAATTTTGATAAATGATTTAAGTATTGTCAATATATTTTTTTGCCTTAATATGTTAGGAATCCTATCATGTAATTCAATACTTTGTCAGTATTAGCTAGAAGAGTAGTTGTTTTGATTGGTTCTCCAATGATGAGTGTTTTAAAGTGTTTGTCTAAGTAGTATATTAGTATGACCAGATTAAGGTACTAATATATGGAAAGCAGATAATTTCATATTAAATAAAAAAGTGAGAATGAATGAATTTAAATAAATATTTAAGTATTTTCAATATATTTGTTTGCATTGAAATGCTAGGAATCTATCATGTAATTCAACACTTCGTCAGTATTAGCTAGAAGAGTAGTTGTTTTGATTGGTTCTCCAATAAGGAGTGTTTTAAAGTATTTACCTAACTAGTATATTAGCATTCCCAGATTAGGGCAACAATATACAGACAGTAGGTAAGTTCATAATGAGTAAAAAAGTGTGTAAGTTGTTGATTTGCTGAATACCTAAATAATATTATCTAATCATGTTTTATGATCCATACATCATTATTCTAGTTTGCCACAGATTGTTCTATAGCATATCTGACGGCATGACAATAAGTATAATTTTTACAATTAATTATTTTTTATTTATTTGCTTTTATCATGATTAGAGAATATTATTTAAGTATTATGCAAATCACAACTTACACACTTTTTATTTATTATGAAAATACCTACTTTCTGTATATTGCTGCCCTAATCTGGGCACGCTAATATACTAGTCAGGTATATACTTTAAAACACTCATTATTGGAGAATCAATCAAAATAACTACTCTTCTAGCTACTTTCTGTATATTGTTGCCCTAATCTGGTCACGCTAATATACTAGTCAGGTAAATACTTTAAAACACTCATTATTGGAGAATCAATCAAAATAACTACTCTTCTAGCTAATACTGATGAAAAAAAGTGTGAATGATTAAATTTGAATAAATGATTAAAGTATTTTCAATATATTTTTTTTCTTTAAAATGCTAAGAATCGTATCATGTAATTCAATACTTCGTCAGTATTAGCTAGAAGAGTAGTTATTTTGATTGATTCTCCAATAATGAGTGTTTTAAAGTATTTACCTGACTAGCATATTTGCGTGCCCAGATTAGGGCAACAATATACAGAAAGTAGGTATTTTCATAATAAATAAAAAGTGTGTAAGTTGTGATTTGCATAATACCTAAATAATATTCTCTAATAAGTATAATGAGTAGTTTTGGATTAAATTTGTCCTATAAAATATAAATAATATATGTTGCAAATCTGCAATTTTGTGCAATTTTTCTTATTATCTCCAGCCCCTAGGGGTCTTAATTTTTTTTCGTATGTGTCATAGTTCCCAAGATTTTCGAAAAAAGAAACATTTTGGGGTTTCAGGTAATTGCTATTCTGTTATTCAATGATTTCATTTAATTTCTTCCTACTGAGTTGTTTTCAAGAAAACGGGCGATATTTTAGAGGTGCAACTTTTTATAATAGCAACTAAAGCAATTCTTGAATCTAATTGTGCCAAAGAATATAATGTGGATTCAGTCTATTGTTAACTTGTATGCTATATGAATTATTGCAGGTCTAGGCTTTCGTGAAAACTGTCGTACTACATTTAAAAGGTTAAAAATACTAACTGTTGCAAGTGTATACATTCTGGAAATCTGTATATTTGTTTACAAGAATCAACATAAGTTTCTTGCTAATCAAGTCAGCCATGACCACAAAACAAGGTTTAAGGGATTATTACAGCCGCAATCGGACCGAATAGCTTTGTACCAAAGAAATTTTTATTATAATGGCTGCAAATTTTTCAATGCACTTAATGATGATATTAAATTGTCTCAGGATCTATTTATTTTCAAATCAAAACTAAAAAAAATATTACTAAGCAAAAACTGTTAAGAGATTGGTGACTTTTTTTAGACACGTACTTGTTCGATTATGTAGTATTTTTCCAAATGTGTTTTCACTATTATATTTTATACAGACTTCACTGCATCTGCAGTTTGACTATATGTATTATATTTTTTATAGACTCTTTTTTAATGTATAATACTTTTTTTATGTATTTTATTTACGTGTCATAATTGCTCCTACTCTTTTATATGATATATACAGTATCGGAAAGTCCTGGATTAGGTATTGCACAGTTTCAACGACTTAACCGAGCGCCCACAATAAAGGCGTCTACCAGTACCTTAGCAGAGCAAAGTGTGACACGCCCCTTAATTTACATCATTGCTTGCTTCGCTCTCGCTTGCTCTTATTGCCGTACCCAATCAAATGCTTGCCGATACTGTATGTTAGCTATATGTTTTTCTTTAATTTGTGTAAAACAATTTTTCTCTTCTATACATAAATATTGTTATTATTATAATTATTATTAACATTTTTTTTCTCTCGTGTAAAAGTAAACAGTGCAAATTATTGAAGAATTCATAGGAGAGGGAACTGTTTCGAAAACTAGTAACATCCTCGATTTGGCATTTTACGAGACTTTTATGACATAAATATAATTAAATTGGCTGCTTATTTCCTGAAGAATGCATACTTACCAAGTCAGATATGTTAAATTAATGCAAATTTTAATTGAAATAAAATACACTTGTACATCGGACAGGTTCATAAATTTAATCAAATGTCAACTATATAAATATCTAACACTAACTATATTAGAGAAATTTTGTCGTAATTAACAAACAGTATGGCTCATCTGTATCTACTTTCTAACTGAACAAATGTCCTTACCGTCGAAATGATATATATTTAATTTATGTAATTATTTTAGTCTGCACTCAAAATATTTAAAAGTCGAAACCAGTTTCTAATCAAGATTCTGGTAATAAAGTATTAGATATATACATTTACAGTAGGTAGATACTCGAAATAACATCACATTGACTTTGCTTTTCATATAACAGGTGGTAACAAAACGAAAATTACTAATTTAAATTTTGTTGGTTCACTCGAGTTCACCACAAAGGTATGAAAAAATTACTTTGTGAAAATTATAGGTTAAATAAATCAAAGCAATATTTTTTTCTCATTAAAAGTCATATTTTTCGACCGTCATTTCTTCTTGAAAACGATATATTTCACGTACTAGTGTGGTAACACTAAAAGGGAGAAATATATGCAAGATTTGTTTAATGACAATGAAGAACGTGGAAATCTACTAATAACTGATTGCAGTAGCGGGCCACCAATCTCCAAAGAGGAAATCGTGAATTCTATAGAAAAAATAAAAAGCAGCAAAGCGTTTGGTCCAGATAATATATCAGAAAATATCCTCAAGCTTAACGAAGAACTGCACTTTGATGTCTTTGTTGAGATCTTCAATGATTTTTATGACTCAAGAGGGACCCCCCAAAGCACTGTTTAACATGAATGATTGATATAAATTCTGGTACATTAAATCATTATACGATTACAGTGATGCTACTATAAGTTGCCATCAACGTCGAGTTTCGATGTCAAAGCAAGTACAAATTTACGTTTGATGTCCACTAACTCTACATCGTTCTTTGCAACGAATACGAAACTAACATAACTAATCCTCCTTCTTACCCAGCGGTAGCTACACATGGACCTGATTAATTTTTTCATAATATTTACTTTTTTTTCAATAATTAAAAAAAAGAGTGGTTAATATAAGTGAAGTAGTCTCCTTTTCTATCAATTTCAGCTTGTTATATCTCTGCAAAGTTTCTACAAAGTTCTCTCTTCTGGCGGACTTTGGCCCACAGTCATTCAATTTTCTATGCCTAATTAGGATTGAGATTGTGGGAGAGTGAGAGAGTCTTTACGCCTGTATATCCAGGTGCATTTAGAATGAGTAGTGATATGAAAATTTTCAGTAGTGTTCCATTATGTTATTTTTATACACAGATGCATTTGTATTTCCTCTTACAAATATAATCACATCTTTCCAAACCATAATAGAGCTACACCAAAACGAAATGCACCTTGAATACGTGGATGATTTCTAGATAGACAACCAAGACGTTCTTTAGCTTTGATTGTTTTTCTATCTATCAGAAAAAACAGAAAAAACTTATTCTATGTAGCCTCCCTGTTCCATAAAATTGTGTACCGAAACCCTGATTCTAAATCTCAAACGGTCTAAAAAAGTTTGGCTCCATCGAAATTTTATGCTAATTCAGATTGTGTACAGTGTACACTCAGGCAAGAGATTTGCTTGGATCTCTTAGACAAAAACTATGTATAATTCTACACTAGTTACCAAAAACATATATGATTTTCTATAGAAGAACCAAAGTTCGAATTTGTCAATTTCTTATTTCCATGTAGAAAAAAAAGTAAGTGATATGGAACATTTCGATATATACTTTATTTGCAATACCCCTGAATTGAAATGAAAATTTTATATAGATTGGGAGATTATTTTCTTTTACGTCCTATTTAGATCAACATCCTGCCGAATTATTTATTCATATTAACGAGATGCACACACAGACAACAACACAACAACCATTCCCTGCGACATTGCCATCTGCCGCAGCTGAGACTCGAACTCACGAGAGATAAACAGGTGCTATCCACATTGTTGTCTCACTCACTCAAAATGCCACTTCACATGCTCTAGCCAAGATATAAACCCTGGACCTTTTAGTTTCAAGTCTAACACGAAGTCACTGAATCGGTATTAAATACTTACTGTGAACTTTCACACCCAAAAGTTATACATCACATTATCTAAAAATATACCACGACTCACTAACATACATTAAAAACAAAAGGGCCTAGGATAGAGCCTTGAGACACACCTTAAATAATATATGTTTTGTAAAGAAATAATTACAAAGCATATATTGTTAAACATTAATTATAAAGATTCCGTGAATTTTATTATAAATATAAGATTGAATTAATAAAAGGAAAAACAGCCTCAAGTTAAATAAAAAACAACTCTGGAATGATACTGACTTGAAATTTGGTACACCCATGTATTATAACGAGATCCGGAACTATATTATATTTTAATCTTATTCCATTGAAGTGTTGGGTAAATAAGTAACGCCAGAAAGTCCATATAATTGTGATTTAGTATATGTACGATTAGTCAAGGTCTCAACATTTTTTGGCATAAGCCAGCCCCACTTGAAAGGGGTAAAAAAATTAAATTGCTATTTAGTGCGTGTACAAGATCATTTCAAATATTATACCTATTATTACAGAGCTATGAATATAATAACGATTTTTTTTTTTTTCATTGTAAAAGGCCTTGATGCGGAAGTAGTGATTCCTTAGGCGGCGTTTTTGTTTTATTGAAATTATTTAATTCGTAGTTTGTATGATTTACAATTTTGCGATTATTTTAAAAGTATGCATAAACACCCATTTGTGAATAAATACATCATTTTTTTTGGTCACGTGTTACACTATAACTAAATCAACTTTGTCTTAGTGATCGAATAAATTACGTGCCGTCTCTGTCACACAATTAGAAATGATACAACACATGTAAACGGATGTATAAGGTTACATTGTTCACCTTTCTTTGTCCATTTGGAATCTCCGAGAGGACATTCCAAATCTCCGATTTAGTACATTTCACGTTAACTGTACATCTCAAGAATTTACCATTAAAATAGTTTATTGTAGGTAAATGTTTCGAAATCGTGTAATAAACTTCAGATTTTCTCTAATTCAAATGTGAGATGTAGGCAGATATTGTGTTTTATAGGTAGTTAAATAATATATGTACTTGCACTTCTTAAAAACATGTGTTATGTTGTATTTACATATATCTTGACGTGACTTTATTTAAAATATAAAATTATGGACATAAATTAAATTTAAAACTCCATGGTGGTTTTGGTTATAATACATTAAAACTATTTTTTAGTTTTTGGGGGAGAGGGGGTGTTCAGAAAAATAAATTGACACAAAAAGGTAAGAAATCCTTGTTTTTAACAGACTTTAAGAAAAAAATAAAATTAAAGAGGAGATTCTCAATTTGACACGTACGCACAATGTGCCAAAAAGGCCAACTTTTGAGCTATCATTCTTTTTTAAATACTTACAAACGATAAGAGAACAGTGAGTCACTGCCGCTTTGACGAATTTATTTTTTTCATCCCTGTTAATAATAGTGTGAGGGCAGTAATGGGAGGTGATAGTGATTTTTTAGACCTTAGCTTCTAGTACATGCTCTAAATTCCAATTTTATGGACTCCTGCTTACTTGGACGCCTGTTGCAAATTCTATGAAAACTTAATGGTATCATAATTTTTTCCCTACGTGCGATATTGACAATTTTTGAAATGTGTCTATGAAATGCAATATACACCCTTTGCTCTCATATTTCTAAAGAGCATAATAACAGATTCGAAAGAAATGCATGTTATATTTTTTGTAGACAATTTTATAAGCTTCATTTCTTATATAAACATAATTTCGATATCGCCAATGGTTAGAGAGAAAAAACTGATTCGGTGCGCCATCTTTCCAAGATGATGGCTTGATAGCAACAGTTTGAGCTGAGGACTTTTTCAAAACTTCATCAGTTTTTCCCTCTAATGTTCCCTATTTGATTGAAGTATAAATCTTTATCAAATCAAATCTTTGTCAAACTGCAAGGTATGGATGGCTTGGCGATGTAAGACTAGTGGTAAAAAATTTAATTTTGTGATAAAAAATTAAAATTTCGTCAAAATTGCATCAAAATTGGTAGTTATGTTTTATGTTTCATTATCACGTTTTTTCTCTTCAGGACCAGCATCAATTTTATTTATTTTTTTTAATTGCATTAAAATTTTAATGCGGTAATTATAGCAATTTGTAACAAAATGTTCTAATGCTTTTTTTAACATTTTTTATAACAGCGCTAAAAAGAAAATAATTATTTCGGATTTATCGTATATCTCAGGAACCAATCGAAATATTTTGAATTATCCCATTTCATTGGCCTTCAAAATACGAAATTTTTTGGAAGAAAGAAAGGAACTTGTCTACAATGAGGAAATTCAAGCCATGCTCAGCCGATAAAAATTGTGCATGATGTCCTACAATTATGAACAGAAATAAGACTAAGGGCGACTATCGTTGAAATATGAAGTCGAGCACGGAAATGTACTAGAAATAATTTATCTCATTTCAAGTATAAAAAAACAAATTTTAATTTTTTTTTTTGTCGCTACTATACTTCCACTCGATGTGGAAGCAAAATAATAATTCTGTAATGTTTTAACTAAAGCTTTTGAAAAGCTAGCCTCGTTTTTGTTGAAAAACCCTACATATTTAATTTTCTTTAAAATGAAAAATTATTATAGTCTTTTTTCAGTAACTAATAAAACTTGATAGTATGTATGATAATACCAATAAAATAGAATAAAACAGAGAATTATTCAAAATAATTGTAATATCTAGACGACTTTTAAAAAAAACCGCTGCCCAAGGAACCACTACTTCCACATCCAGATTTTCTATCCAAGTCACTCACAAAGAAAAAATTTTGTATGTGGAAATAATTGTTTATGGAACTTTAATAATATAATATTTGAAATCCTCTACCCCAAAAACCCATAAAACGGTACCCCACATCGGTAGTGGGGTGGGAGTGATGACAGGGGCGTGGTAGTAGGGGTGGATGAAGTAAAAAAAAATATTTTGAGGTTTCTGGTTCTTGCACACACACTAAATCACATTTTTTTTTCATCCCCTTTAATAATAGGGTGGGGGTGGTAATGGGGATGGCAAATGCCAAACATTTTTTTGAGGCCTTAGCTTCTCTTGTATATACTAAATACCAATTTTATGGAATCTTACCTGCTTGATTTAAGTATTTACCCCAAATTTACCCCAACCCTTCGACGGAACAAGATGAAAATATAATATAGTTCCAGATCTCGTTAAAGTATATATGTGTACCAAATTTCAAGTCAATATCTTAAACGGTTCCAGAGTAAACGTGCGCACAAAAAAAAGTTACAGACAGACAGAATTTTTTTTTGCTCAAACTTAAAATCTAGACGTTTCATGAAATTCTAAGCCTATTTGAACAATACGAATTTTTAAAAAAATTTTTGTTGTTAGGTACTATACTTCCACTGGATGTGGCTTTTAAATTATACATCTTAAATTACCATTGTAATTCTTTTGCCATAAATATATTTTTTTAATTTTTTCTAACCAACACAAACTTTGAAATTACTTTTCTTCTGGAACTTTATTTATAGTCCACAGTACAGCGCCCTTTTTTTAATGATTAGTAACAGGCTGAACTTTCGTGAGTAACTTGGCAATTTCCAAGCGTATGACTGAAAAAACATACCATTCAATTTGTAGGACAATGTGGCCATTTCATTTTAAAAACATTTATTAAGCAATAGTAAAAAAATCTGCTAGTTACTAATCATTTTTTTGACCTGGTTATTTGGACATGTTGGGGGTGGAGAACGCTTCGGTCAAACCATCGATTTTGTAGGACAAACGTTTTTTCGTGTGTTTTTATCAAATTATCTCAAGATTTAACTAAAAAAACTAGCTACCACTACCGAGAATTTTCGCAGAGAAAAAAGTTGGGCGTCTCGTCAAAGCGAAGCTACTCACGAAAATTCAGCCTGTTACTAATCATTAAAAAAAGGGTGCTGTACTGTGGACTATTAGTGTCAAAAGTTAAACTTAGTGCGTACTAATTACATAAATGATGAAAAACTCGGAATTATAAAGAAAACTGTTGCATTTTTCATATAGGCTATGTTTGATCGTGTAGATGCCAAATAACCATCTGTATCGACATGGCTCTACCAAACACTCTGTGTAATTTTTATCTAAAAACATTCCAAAACTTTTATATTTAAATACTGCTCCTCCTGGTTAATATTAACTTACTGTCCAAAAAAAAAAAAAAAAAAAATTGGACATTTCGTACTTAAGTCATCGTGCTTTCAACAAACGTGGCTGATAGACGGAGAAACAATCAGACAGACATTTTGAAAGTTATTCAGAATTGGACAAAATGACATGAAAATATTCCTTAACGAGCAATATCTACAGCTGTGAAGTATGCCGATTAAATGTAAAATACCTATTATAATACATATAAATACATATAACAGAAATATCACATATCAATAATAGAAATATCACATAATGTATAATATCGAAACACGTAAAGATATGTCAGTTTGACACTGAAAAGCATTTTCGAATTCTAGATGGACGATTTTATTTCTATTTTATAGAACACTAGCCTAATTTAATATATAAAAATCTCGTGTCACAGTGTTTGTTATCGAACTCCTCCGAAACGGCTTGACCGATTTTTATGAAATTTTTGGTAGGTCTGAGAATAGGTCGTAGGCTATTTTTATACCCCTAGGTGATAAGGGAGGCCCTATCCAGAAATTTTCTTTTTATTTTTTGGATAAAAATTTATAATTTATATGGCAAAACAACGTTTGCTGGGTCAGCTAGTATCTCAATAAAACTAAAGAAATGTGCATATGAATATTAATTTCGAACAATTTGAACAATGGTGACGATATTGAAATTAATTTTGGACAATACTATGAACTTGATTCGAAGTAAAAGAAAATAAATCTAATAAAAGATCTTACAACTTCGATTTACAGGGTGCCTTTATGCCTAGCGACGAAAATCTAGTATCTTATTTTATTAATATTTGTAATAGTATCGTTCATCATTTTAGCCTTATTTCATTAATTGTCGTATGGTGGCACACTTTTTGAAAATATTATCAGAATTATATCTAATTATAACAAACGTCACTGACTCTACCACACCAAATGTAAGTGCGATAAATTTAACTTCCTACCTATTACATAAATTTTAATAAGGTCCAGTTGACATATTTGGGCGCTTTTAATTGCAGGCAATATAATTATTAATGCTATATATCCATATTTATATTGTTTTAGAAAGTTTTAATCCTCATATTCTATATTAGAGTTTATTAATTTTATTGCATTTCGTGACTAACGTTTAAAAATGACAAATTAAATACTACAGAATTGATTTATATTTATTTATTTAATTTGTATTTTGCACTTTATATTTTCATGTTTCATTCAAATGGAAAGTGTACTGGAGGGTGCTGGAACCTTGGGTACTACACTGGGTCTGAAATAGTTTCCATAATCACAAAAACACTGAAATATTATTTCTCAACCACAGTGTCGCCAACCATGTTGGAATCATATGGACATGATTAAAACTAAAGTACAACTATATATACAGCAAAAGGAGGCCAATTCTAATTTTCTCTTTGTTGTAATAATGCGAAGCGTTTGCCAAGATGATTGAGAAAAAGAAAAATGCTCTTAGCATCTATCATTAATTAAAGAATTTTTATTGCAGATTATTGTTTATTAAGAGGGACATTTAATAGACGATGAATCTATAAATTAAGAGCAATGATTTTGTGTTGAGTACAATGGTGTGACTCAGTAGGTATATACCTGAATGCTATTCCAGAAGTTTTTAGAGTTCAGTAGGGTCTAATTTCTCTCACTCTCACGTCACCACTCTCTAACTTTTAAACCATAAATACACATGCTTAAGTTTTTCACAAGTTTTGTAAAATAATACTCAAAGCCAAAGTTGATGTTATTTTGTCAATAAGAAATCCGTATCTATTTTAGAGAAAAAACGTTTTCGTATAAACGCGTGTGACTATTGTTGAAAGATTTTCGAGTTGAGTTCGTCTTATATTTTCTAAAGTTAGGGTTTGAAGTATCCGCTCGTAGTGAAGAAAAATGTATGAAATTTAGCAGCACCCCCCCCCCCCCTCCCATTTCTATTTTCCAAAAGTTCATAATAACTTTTTTAATCATTTACATAGAATAAATTAGACCAACTTTCCTACGGACCCCCCAGCTTTTGGCGGGAACTACCATTTTCAAATTATAAATTGAATTTAAAATTATTTAACGTCCATAGAAAAAAATTGCTATTACATATACTTAGTTATTACTAGCCCTAGAATCCAAATTTAATGTAAATAAAAATTATGAAATAACCCCATTGTATAAACGATTCCGCAGGCTCTAAGAAAATTCGGTACCGCCACTATAAAACAGTTTTATTGAAGCTTTATTTATTTGCGTTATAAAGCACATACTTCATTGTTTGTTATTATTGCTATAAAACAAAATTGCTGCGTAGAGACACACAAATAAAACGATTTCTTAGATGTATTCAAAAAGTCGGATACATAAACTTTCATGCAAATATATATTATTCTAGGAAATAGCGTGCAAATTAGACGATGAAAGGTTACCGTCTGCCACTTGGTAATCGAAGGGACCATATAAATACAAAAGTTTCTTCCCTCTGAAAAATCTTGGTATGGTGGGAGATAGGGAGGGGGGAACATATTTTTTTAATCGAATGATTATTATCGATGTGTGTCCGCATAGGTAGTTAGTACATCAGTCGATGAACATTCTACAAAAAATACCGCATTCCGAAAAATATTGTGTGATCAAGGGATGGTCACTATTGCGGGTTTGAAAAATCCTCCTATTATATAGAAAAGAAACGGTGCCAAATTTCTTAGTCTTTTTTGACTAATGTCAGTAATTAGAATTTATCACAAAAGACTAAGAAATACCTACACACGGAAAATAGTATATTATTTAACGAACGTGCAATGATGTCTATTACTCAAGAGGATGATCGAATACTCAACAGGAAGTTGCACTTTAAGATAAATTTGCCGAAAATAATAATTGTGACAAATGGCAAGATTTGTATGGAAAATGCCACAACGCACATTGTTTCGGTCATAACTTCTTTATTTTTTAAGCAGAAGAAAAAATTAAAAATATAATTTTAGTTTAGTCGATAATTACTTCCACGTCCAGTGGAAGTATAGTAACGACAAAAAAATTTTTAAAATTTTTTATTGTTCAAATAGGCTTAGAATGTCACGAAACGTCGAGATTTTAAGTTTGAGCAAAAAAATAATTTCTGTCTGTCGGTCTGTCTGTCGGTCTGTCTGTAACTTTTTTTGTGCGCACGTTTACTCTGGAACCGTTTGAGATATTGACTTGAAATTTGGTACACATATGTACTTTAACGAGATCTAGAACTAGATTATATTTCATCTTGTTCCATCGAAGGGTTGGGGGGTAAATTGGGGTAAATTTGTGGAAAACAGGTAAATCAAGCAGGAAAGAGTCCATAAAATTGGAATTTAGTATATACAAGAGAAGCTGATTTCTCAAAAAAAATGTTGGCATTATCCACCCCCATTACCACCCCCACCCCATTATTAAAAGGGACGAAAAAAAAATTGTGATTTAGGGTGTGTACAAGAACCGAAAACCTCAAAATGTTTTTTTACTTCATCCACCCCCACTACCACCCCCTATCACCACCCCCTATGACCACCCCCACCCCGCTACCGTATGTGGGGTATCGTTTTATGGGTTTTTGGGGTAGAGAATTTCAAATATATTATTAAAGTTCCATAAACAATTATTTCCACATACAAAATGTTTTTGTTGTGAGTGACTTAGATAAAAAATCTGGATGTGGAAGTAGTGATTCCTTGGGCAGCGGTTTTTTAATTTGGTTCCTTAACATTTTTGGCGAAAGTGCTATAGTTTCTGAGGTATTTCACTTCTAAAGTAGTATTTTCACTTAAAAACGTTTGACGCCATTTTTGTACCTCCATATCTCCGAAAAAACTGTTCCTCAGTTTAGAAACCTTTCTTTGGATGTGTTCAGTTTTCAGCTAGGAGTGATACTTTTTGATTTACTCGACAAGAACTGTGTTGAGGCGCCCGTTTTCGCAATCTGTAAAGAAGGCGAAATACGAAATATTTAAACGTTCAAATAATTTTTAATATATGAGATGAAGCTCCATACTCCATTTTACAAAAATTGCATTTGATGTGAATCGCACAGGAGAAATCGAAAATTCGAGTCTACAGGAACGTATGAAAAGTGACATTTTTTGACTTTCGGCACAGAAGACAGGAACTATACAGAAACGAAAGCTTGCCGCGGCACGTTTGATATCGGGTGTCTGATTTATGTGACCTCGAAGTGACAGTGATATGCCTTACTACACTCAGAGAAATGATGTACACAAAAAAATACATCAATATTTCGGTTCAATACACTGTACACTGGGAAAACTGTCTTGTTTTATATTTAGTAGATAGGTACATGAATAGGAATACGTATATATGGTATTAATGAAGTTGGGGGCCCAAGTCATAGTGTATTGCAGAATGTTCAAAAAAAGAAGTACACTTTTATATTTATATCCCTTATTTCAATCATAATAATGCGCTTTTAAGCCAATGCATTTTTTTTCATACTGCTACAAGAATATGAAAATGCTCTCATGGAAAGTAGTATAATGTATAGATATATAATGAAAGAGACATATATTATGTATATAACTATATTGGCTATATTGTTGAATAGAATATTACAAATCAAATAGTACAATGAAAAAAATGTTTACGTAAACAATATACGTGAATAGGGCATGTGCACAGCTAACCTCAAAAATATATATTTCTAAAGATTTATGAGTATTTCGTAGCTGTTGTTAAAATTTCAGCTTGGTTTTCATACTTTTAACTAAAATCTAGTTCAGTGTAATGTTTATGAAGTTCTAAATACTTTCTCCTAATAAAATAGGACTCTTTGTAGGTTGGAAATCTAACCTGTAATTAGCAGCCTATTTTTATTAACCAACATTATTGAAAAATTATTGATCTGAATTTTTAAATATTTGCTTGAGGCCAGTATTGCTCCAAGCTGAAATGAGTATACAAACATTAAAAATGAGAATAAACCTGAACAAACTTAAAATTTGAGGTTATGTTAGTTATATGATGCACATTATTGCAAATGCCCAATTATTGATTTTTTTTAATTGATACAATGAAAAGTTCTTTAGTATGGTACGAGTTGAGAGTCATTACTTAATTACCTTATTCATGGTCACAATACAATTCTGTTCATTAGAAACTGATGAACATATTCTGTAACTTATTGCACTTCTGATAAGAAAATATTTCCTTTCATATTACTTCTT
Organism: Rutpela maculata; assembly: GCA_936432065.2. NCBI lineage: Eukaryota > Metazoa > Arthropoda > Insecta > Coleoptera > Cerambycidae > Rutpela > Rutpela maculata. The sequence goes on along the minus strand of OW386287.2, from coordinate 37,962,852 downwards.
TTCAACTGCTAATTGTTTAGTATATCTAACATAACATTCTATGTAGTTGTTTCAGTAATATAAATTTGTACATACCTTTCAAGATCTTTGGGAAATAGAAAGAAGCTTATTTGTTTCACCTTCGAAGGGCATGGATAATAAGCACAACCCCAAACAATTTAGAACCCATTATAAACAAAAATCAAATAAATAAATAAATTGTCGAAAATTGGAAGAAAAAGGCACGAATATAACCAACCACCGTGTAAGAGTTTCAAAGACTGTCAATCGCACAACGCCAAAAATTATCATATGGCTTTTGACAAATATATGCCTTATCGTCATGGCGTCTATGAACAAATTTGGTCCCGTCAGAAAGGCTTGCTTGCGCTTCTGTATAGTTCATGTCTTCTGTGCTTTCGGCGAAATCGACGACCTGCTCATTATGACAGATTGAATTGATTTATGACACGCGATGTTTTTAAATTTTAGATCGTCTTTTGCGATTGCTTCACAAAAACTGTTGAGTAATAAATATGGCACGGTAGTTAAGGCGTATATTAGCCGCACGCTAACGCCAATTTCGTTCGGGGGACAACAAATTCCAATCAAACGGCGCGTGAAGTATCTGGGACAAAAGACTGACGTTCAACACTCATGTCAACGAAACCATACGGAAGGTCTACTCCATGTCCAGAAGTCTGTACCCACTCCTAGCCAGGGGTAGCGGACTAAGCAAACAAAAGACTGTTGTACACAATGATGGTCAGGCCGGCAATCGCATACGCGGCGCCGGTATGGTGCAGCATCCCGGTCACGACAATGCGAAAACTTCGAGTTGTCGAACACAAATTTTTGCGCATCATCTCTGGTTCGGACAGAAACACCTCCCTCAAATATTTATGTCACTATGTCACGACATAACCCCACTAGCGGACTACACCCAAGAAATTTCTCAAACATTCTACGAATTCAAACTGGGTGATAGTCCGCTAACCCGCAACATAACCCGAATCAGACAGCATACTTTCCGATATAAGACACCCCCTACCATACCAGGCGTTGCCTATTTTCCGGCAACTTTCCTATACGATAACCTCCTATTTCCCTACTTTTGATCTCTATGTTAACTTTGTAATCCCCAATCCTTTCTATTCTTTCTGTATATGTTCTATTTGTTCTTTTTTACCTTTTGTTCTTTTGTCCCTTTTTGTCCCAACTTTTTTAAACACTAACTTTCACTTCACCACATTTTCGTGGCAGGAAAACCGCCAGGGTGGAATTGTTTCTATTGTGTTTTTAACTGAGTTTTTCCCGTGCCTGCAATCAAAATTTTTTAGTGCTTGTGCATTTGCACGCACAAGAAGGCAAGTTTCAGTGTTATATATTAATTAGTTATAAGTATCTTAGTGTATTATGTCAAAAGTTATTGTTAGTTTTAGGTTTTATTTCTAAACAGCAGCACTACCTTCCAATCTGATTACTATTCTAGCCCTACCCAGCCCTACACTCACCACGGCGCGTAGCACCCTGGCTGGATCTGGGCCAGGTTGTTCCGGGGAGGCGCATATTTGTACATGCTTATGCTTAATTTAAAATAAATCTGTTTTGCTTGCTTGCATATTGAGTGCGAATATGCTGACCGACTGTCTATCGCGTTCTGGGTTCGAGCCCCATCCCCAGTACTGACAATATCGGTGGGTATGGATGTATGTCCATGTTTTTCAAGATGTGTAACCCTCTTTCAAACAGCCTTGGATTTGGATTTGGGGGTTGTCTACTATATGTGGTGTGTTTATTATGTTTAAGTCTTGTGATTGCTCCTATTTCATTAAGTAACGAATTATTGCCCACGACCGTGAGTAATGAGCCATATTTCTTGTTCAAAAATATATCGATAATCAATAAATTATTCAGTAGTCGTATAAATAAATATATATCACTTACGGTGTTCAAAGCAAACTTTCATTCCTTTTTATTTTATCCCTATAATTTAATGCTGACACTTCTAATTAAAAGATGCACGATTTCTGTTAAGTATTTTATTACAATATAGATAAACTCTATGTATCTAAGAGGGTACACAAATTTCTATGGGTTCCTGGTCTAAATAGTCGTACATCGGCATCGTGCTGTATTTGATATTAAAAGTAATTCATAATACAATACCATATTCCGCAAAAATAAGATACAAGATTTATTAAACACGATATTTAAATTTAAAAACATGTTAATGTCTAATATACATTTTAAAGACTTCTATTCACTCAACTAAGGCCGACAAAGACACACGAATATCCTTTAACATAAATAATAGAAAAGGTTTCACCTCGGAGCTATTAACGAAATTTATGTTACCGAATTTTGAAAGAAATGTCGATGCTGATTTCTAACTGTAACTAAATTTGAATTTAAACACGAACAAAATAACGACATAATGAGAAATATGCTTTTATACTTTTCATCAGTCACTTCGGTAAAAAAGTAATTTAATCTTCTAAAAATCTAAAATATTGACCAAAGTAATTAAAATTATTGACGACACAGACTTAGGACAATTGTCTGAATAATATTATTTTAAAAACTGACAGTAAATCTGCTAATTTTTTATTTTTATTTTATTCATTTATTTATTGAGAACACTGTTCAACAGGTAGATAACCCAATTATAGAACAGGAGGGTAAGCAAAATCAATAAAGTTAAATGTAGATACAATAAAAAAATTGAACATAAATATGAACAATAAAACATGTGGTAACATAAAAGAGAAAACATGGTCACAGACATACAAACATAACATATATATATATATGTAATACAATATAATGTGAGCTAAAAAAAATGTGTACAAATTATAACAAAACTAATATTGAGTGAAATAGGTAACCAAATGGGAAGAAGAAAAACAAATTATTTATTTAAGTAAAACATTTTTATGTCATTAAGGCTGCAACTAAATATGTCAAGATTATTACCGGCTGCATTGCAATTATTACACGCTGAACATAAAGGCGAATGTTTAAGAATATTAGTGAAATGTGTCTAGAGATAAAACGTTAAATTCTCCCTAGAGGTTTTTCTCGGTACGATGTAGTTCAATTGAGATAATATTTCTTGAAAATCTGTGATATTATTAAAGATTTTAAAGAGAAATACATGTGAAAAATATTTGCGCCTATTTTCCAGACTTGACATAGAGTGTCTTTTGAGCAAATCCTGCTGCGGAAAGCCGATACGTGGATAAACACAATCAGATTTAAATGACAAAAATTTTAAAAATCGACGTATCGATTATACGGTATTGATGTGCGTATTGTAATATGGAGACCATACAAGAGAAGCATACTCCAGCTTGGGTCTAACAAAACTAAAGTAATCGCGACAGTTCCGTCTTAGTAGCCTCTGAGACGATGACGTCTATATGTGACGTAAAAGAAAGTTTTGAATCAAAGATAGAGCCAAAATCGCCAAATGTTGTGGGTCAAATTAGACTGACATTGTCAAGATTGTAATCAAATATTATTTGCGTGGATTTATTTGAAAAAGACATTCTATTACACTTACTGGCATTTAAAGGCAACTTATTTTCCTGGCACCAAGCATTTACGTTATCCAAGTTTCTTTGTAGATATAAACAATCCTCGATACTATTAACAACACTATAAATCTTTAGATCATCAGCATAAATGAGACAATTGACATCTAAAACATCTACAATGTCATTGATGAAAATAGTAAATAACAAGGGACCAAGTATGGATCCTTGTGGAGCTCCGGGTGTTGCCAAATATTCGCCCGACTTAAACCCGTTAGAAACATCTTATTGCGTTCTCTTATATAAGTATGACTCAAATAGTGTAGTTAAAGCATCCGACTTGCCAAAGTAACTAAGTTTATGTAGTATCAAATTGTGATCAGCCTGTCCAAAGCTTTTGAGAAATCTTTATAAATTACATCAGTCCGTATATCTAGATATTTAGCTATAAACCGAGTAACACAAACCAAATTCGTTACTCTAGAACGGCCTCGCATACAGCCATGTTGGAAGACCGATATATTTGTAGAGACATGATGATATATGAAATCGTGTAATAAAATTTCTAATGCTTTGCAAAAGTTGCAAATGATAGAAGTCGGTCGAAACTTATCCCCTTTTTTTATAAATTGGACACACTTTCAAGCATTGCATGCATGCCAGCACATATGCACAATCTTTTAACATAAATGCGGGTATTCTATCAGGGACGGTTGTCATTTTTGCTAATTTTATAGACGTGAGGGGGCATAGCCCGGGAGACAGCGACAGAAGTTTTAGTCCGATTTCATTAACATTATTTTTAACATTATTCCACCATTTTTGTGCAATAAATAATAAAAATGGTTGCCTATCAGGGTACGCGCTGGACAAGGCTCGGCAGGAGTGTTTCAACTATATAAAAAATAGTGTCGTTAACCGAAATCAGTAACGACAAAATATTTTTTATTAATTATGGGCATCATGAAATCGAAAAAGCTTGTCCGTTATACGTCAAAGAAACGGAGTAGTTTGACTGAAATCATTAATGTTGAAACTTCTTGTATTAATAGGTATACAAGAACCCCACTGTAATCTTATGTAATTTGAGTTTCAGCGAAATTGTCTTGATTTTTTATATGTTGTAGCTCTTGTCATCCTGAACAAAAGTCTCCATTGGCAGATTCCTCCATATTGAGTTTTTCGGCTACTTAACTACATAACTTCATAGCCCCAATAAAAATAAAGTAGTGCTTTAACCTAGCAAAACTAGAATAAAATAATTATTTGTAATACATGAATGTAATAAAATGGATACAGATACTTAGAGTCAGGTCTACACTACTTTAGACTCAGCTACCTTAATCAGTACACTTGCGCGTGCGCATGCATCTCGCATGAGAAATCTGAATATATTGGCGTAAAATCGTACTCTTTGCAGGGCAGAAAAGCAGACGAAAGAAAAAACTTTCATAAAAATTATGTTTTATAATGAAAGAAAATCATTTTAAAAGTATAATTTTAAAAAATTAACAAAATCTAATACTGTATGAAGCGTAACATAGGTACTTTCAAAGGATTTAATCTTAAAAATTAAATCAAAATTAGAAACAACTTGGATTTAATGAAACAAAATTGCTAATCTGTATTCATAATCTTCATCGTGACTATCTTCCGTCTCCTCATATTTCATTTCAATCCCGAGAACTTATCTAAAGTTTCAGTTTTTTTATAGGTCTGTGTGTGAAAACTTATAAGATATAAGACGTCTTTGGAAAGCGAATCAGATGATTTTTTGAGTAGTGGTCTCAAACTTGTTATCAGTGAATCCGATGAAACTAATAAGGCGTGCAACAAATTAGCATTTTTAGCCACTCCACAGTTTCAGTGTGATTTGAGTGTGATTTTTTCGATAGAAACTTAAGTCTTTATATCGGGTCTCTGTGATTGTTTAGACAAAAATAGCCTATTGGTAAAATGGTTTCACCTATCACGTGAGTCATGTTCAGCAAAATCTTGTGAACAGTAGTAGACAAATGGTACCATGGGTACTCCTTTACAAGCACCCGGGCGAACTACAAACCCATGCATACGTATCAATTGTGTTCTCAACGATTTTGAAACTAGAAGACAAGGAGCCTAATTAAACGGAACATTTGTATATCAAGTCCTTTTTTATAGCGCTGCCAACGATGGATTCGAAAAAAACATCGCGCATTATTTCAATTGTTACAAATCCCCGGTCCTCCTGCTCTCACTTTCTCTACTTTAGATCCATTTTTCTTGATATTTTTGCTGTGTCAGTGTTTCTTGGGCAAACACCTTCACTGTTTTCTGTTCTTGCCTGCTGCCATGTTTTTATTTCCAATCGATGACATGTGAAAAAATATTTAATAAACCGAATTCACACATCAAGCGTGCGTTGTATATCAAAGTTCATATTTTTGTGTCAATTATTTGTCTGGTCAGAATATTCATTTGCTTTAGGATTGCCCTTCCACTTTTGAGTTGACTTAGTTTCTGTTATGGCTGTACACATTTTATAGGATTGTGCTTTCTGACAGTTTTTCCAGATAGAGTATCCTCCACTAACAACTCAATATTAAAAAAAGGAATAAAAAAATATCGGCATCACTAAAGTTTGGATCTTCTATAAATTTTTGTTTGTACTGGGCGTGACCGGTACTGTCACTAAATCTTCATTTCGTTAACAAAACCATTTTTTGAGATATTCTTTGTTCAACGTTAGTATAATATCTGCGTAGACGGTATAGTTCAAAAAGTGTCTAAAATTTTATTGACTTTCAGTTATTGTAATTGCCTCTTTTCAGCTGGACAGCAATTTTTCATGCACCTTCTAATATTCCAGATATACCTTAACTCCATTAGCTTCTGCTTTACATGGCACACTAGAGAGATAATAAATGCCTTATCTGGAGAATTTGACTGGGGACTTCTATCTTTCCAGGAAAAGGTTTATCTGTTCTCTATACCTGATAATAATAGTACAGTACCTAGAGGCAAAAAATATGCAAAACTTCGGAATAATGTCATATTGAACGTTCATTTTTGGCAGTATAATAGTAAATGGTTCACAGAAAAGTTTCTATATTGTGCGGGGGCTTGCTAATTTATAGGGGGTGAACGCCACCCCCTCAATTTTTCACATAAATTGATAGTTTTTAAGTTATAACTACTTGAAAATTGCGATTTTAGCTTAAAAAAAAGGTATTTCCAAACGGCTCTCGTCAAGTATCTCGAAAAGTATCACTTTATCGAAAAAATGTTACAGACCAATTACAGAAAGTACAAACTGGGAATTAATTATATTTTTTGTTTATCGATGTAGGATTAATAATTTCGGAGATATTTAAGTTTACATTTGGCATCCAAGTGTTCATAAGATAATTATTTAGAGTGAGAGTTAAATATCTCAGAAACTATGACACCTACGTCAAGGATGCTAATAGGTAGAATAATAGGTTATTAACTGAGCTTTCAACTGTTTTTTTTTATTTGTTTCTGTAGCATAAAAAATAAAGAAGTTATGACCGAAGCAATGTGCGTCTACACATTTTTTTAATAACAACGTCCAACGTCCTCATTTTGTTACAGTAATTAGCCAGTAATTAAAAAAAAAAGGAATTTCAAACACTGTTTCTCATTAATATATAGCATGACGTAGATGCTCAATTTCGTTTATTTGTATACAGCACTTGCTTTAGAAAAAAATACAGTTTAAACTATAAAGGTATTTTCGATAAAACGTAATTTTTTTTTCCTTTTCCAAATATCTCAAAAAAGATTAGTTTTAGTGAAAAATCAGTAGAGATCAAAAATAGAGTTCATAAACTGATAATGAATGTCGCTTGTTTATTTATTTACATACATACATTTAATAGTTTCGGAGACATGAAAGTTTACAAATGGCATCCGAACGTTTATAAGACGAAAAATGCAGTTTAAATGTTAAATATCTCAGAAATTGTGACACCTACGTCACGTATGCTAAGAAATGAAATTAAAGACAATTAATTGCGCTTTCAAAATTATTTTTTACTCATTCCTGTAGGATAAGAAATAAAGAATTTATGACGGAAAAATGTGCGTGTCTATATTTTTTTATATAAAAAGGTCGCCATTTTGTTACTCTAATTAGACAGTAATTTTATCTCAAATACAGTTTTTCGATACTCAAATTTTTTTGCTCATTTAAAGCACTTTGAACTTTAAAGGTAATTTCGAAACACTTGGATGCCAAATATAAACTTAAATATCTCCGAAATTATTAATCCTACATCAATAAACAACTATACAATTAATTCCCAGTTTGTACTTTCTGTAAATGAGCTGAAACATTTTTTCAATAGAGTAATACTTTTCGAGATACTTGACGAAAGCCTTTTGGAAATATATTTTTTTTAAGCTAAAGTCGCAATTTTGAAGTTGTTATAACTTAAAAACTATCAATTTATGTGAAAAATTGCATAGAACCTTTTCTTCTTAAAATTTGATTCTACTTCAGCTCCAACAAATATATATATTTTTTAAGTGCCACCCCCTGAGAGGGGGTGGCACTTAAAAACCCTATAAATTAGCCCCCTATACCCCCTATAAATTAGCACCCCCTATAAATTAGCAAGCCTCCGCACAATATAAAAACTTTTCTGTGAAGCATTTACTATTATACTGCCAAAAATGAACGAAATCCATTTAATATGACATTATTCCGAAGTTAAAACCTCTAGTTACTGTACTATAAGAAAGTATCACGAAAGTATTAGAAAGTTGACAATTTTAACGATGATTTTTATCTTTAGACCGCTGTGCAGTGAGCTAAAAAGCTAGTTGGGAGTTTAATTGTTCAATCCAGGTTGAGATTAGGAATTTAACAGCTTCGCTTCTAGAAGGACCACTACTAATTATCCTTAAGACTTGTTAATCACTGACCATGGGAAACACAATATGTTACTTTTATTTTGTTACTGCTACCACTACCATTTAGCTTCTTGAGGAATACTTAATTTCATAGGATTATCTATGTAAGGACGTAAAGAAGTCGGTAACTATGATATGAATGTGCAGTGAAGGTGTTGAAATATGAATGCGAAAATGTCTTAAAAATTGTTTGAAGAGGAACTATCTAAACTAGAGAAACCTTCAAGAATTAATATGGATAATCCAAAATTACACGTTCTCCTAATAATAATTATGAAAACAAAAATATAACTGAAATTGGAATACTTCAGCAAATTAGAGAGTTTTATAGAAAATACATAGTAATAATAAACTATTATGTAGTGTGTGTTTGTATACGTATATGAATTGTAATGTGTAGTTTCTTATGCGATAATTTCTCATTTGATACATTCTTAGTTAGTTTAAAATTGAAATAATCCTTGTTCTACAATGTTGCACACAATATTCCGTTCCAGTTACGTCCAATATTGACTATCGACTGTCTGTCAGCTAGTCAACAGGGGATCACTTAATGCGCCGAAAGCTCAAGTATGCATCGCCATAATTTGATCGCACCGCCTTACCACACTACTAAAATAGTAGTTGTGAACGCGGCCACGTGCCCAACCACGTGGTTATTTCTGGATCTCACGAGCAACCAGTAGCAAGACTTTCTCGGGGTAAACTGCACAAATCAAGTGGATTTTAAGTCAATGCTGAAGTTTTTATATAAATTGTATATGCCTAAAAATATTAATAAAGGAGGATTTTACAGGCTACACAAATGTCCCCTACGAAACATTTCGTAGAAAGGCAAACATTTTAAGGTTTTGAAGTATTGAATTTATTGGAAAATTTAGACCATCCATTCATTATTAGGAAACTATAAAAACTGTTTTCCTTCAGCCATTTTCTAAGAAAATAGGTACCAGGTTAGGGGCCATTCAACAAATACATGCAAAAAGGAGTTATCTTTAACTCCTTGCTCTCTCATTGTAACACTTTATAACATTTGTGAAAACCCCCTTAAATGGACTTCTGTTTGCAAACTGCCCCCTTTCTATTATACTTTAAAAAAATATATTCTGTTGATCAATTTGCCATGAGAAAACGAACTTAAAATGCTCAACACAGCTATTTCCCAATCAATTTTATTTTACCAGAACGTTCACATTTATATCAATTCGCGCCCTCCCCCATCGTTTTTTTTTGTCACATTTTCAGTAACTCTCTCTACCCCCGAAAAGCAAATGTTTTTATTGAATGATCCTTTAGTGTCTTTTTCGGTTTTCTGAGAATGCTGATTTTAATGACTTAAAATGATTTTCACATACGGCGCATAGGTAAAGCACTTTTATTTTATTTCTTTAATATTTGGTAATACCTAGGTAATCTTAAACATGAAAAATCTGTTTTGCTTCCAAACTGTGCTCACTGGGCAGTTTTTCTATGGCTAGTGAGATATCTCCTTTTTATTTTCTTATAAGCATTGTTTTAAGAATCGGCACAAGTCAAGATAATAATGATTATTAAAAGAATATAGGCTTATTGCGAGACATCGTATAGTGAGATATTCAAAACGAAAAGAAGAATCGCCTAATAATCTAGTCATATCGGAGTTCCACCTCGGAATGAAAGATAACAAGCTATAAATTTGTATAAATCTTTATTTTGGCATTTTATAAGTTGGCTCAAAAGTCTCATAGAATCTCGTGCACGCGAGTCAAGATATTTAAAGTCAAAGGTCGCAAGAATCGGTTTATTGTAAATATCTCGTTTTCTTTGATCTAAATAGCATTTTGATTTATTATAAAAGTTGTAGAGCATAAAATTCTCTACAAATTTTGTTTAAAGCAATATTTTATACATTCAACCGTTCTTGAAATAGAGCGCGAAGAGTGGAGAGCGCTTAGCCGTATATATCATAACGCAAGGTTAACTGTGGAATCCATGTTCTTCTCCTCAAAACAGCCATTGCAGAATCTGAACGTCAAAGGACTGCCGTCATCATATGAGAAGATATTGATCTGCTAGTTCTTTTAATAGGACGTACTCAATGTTAAAAATTATTATTTTGGATATTCAGCAGATAACTTTCAAAGAAAAACATTAATTTCTTTCATTTACCATTGGTGCAAGTCTGACCAAAATAGAAGATCAACAAGAGCTCCCTCCTACGAAGCGACTTGTCGACTTCTTTCTTACTATATCTAACATTCAGCATGAAAAACAATAAAACAACCTCTTTCTATATTTTGATGATTCAAGTCTGATCATGTCAATGTAGTATAAGTAGCCTCCTTTACGAGGAATTCTTTCTAGTATCTCTAGCCCTACCTAGAGGATACTACATCACAATCAAACATTTGTTACATTTCAAAGCCAAAGAATATTAAAAAGCATAAAGAAAAAATGTATAAAATTTCGCTCACCACATGCATGTCCAAATAAATGAAATATTTCATATGTTTTCAATGGATTAAAACCTCTAAACATTGTACAATCTTTTTGCTCTTTTTAGAACTCGTCATGAGGAAATAAATCCAATTCGGAAGAAAAGTTACTGTTAAAAAATAAAAATAAAATATTTTCATGTCAAAAACTGATGTAGTATGCTCTAGGTAGGGCGAGAGATCTCAATTAACATGCGTCCTGGTGAATTTTTAAATCCGCAATCACAGTAGTTAGTTTTGAATTTGTTGGAAAATGAAAATGGTGGACTTTTATTGTCAATAAAAAGTGTTCAAAGGCGAGTGGGTGGGGATTTAAAAATCGATGAAAAGGCTGTAAGAAAAATAGCTAAAAACGACAAAGAAAATGTGGAACCTGAAGCTTCGGTTCAACGGAATCGTAAAAACTCCAAAACAGAGTTACCCAATGCTGTAAAATATGAAATAAAAATGTTATTTACGATATGGTGTCTGGTCATAAACATATTTCCTTGGCTATTCTTTTAGAAGAGCTAAAATCTAGAGCACTAGTTGATACTAGAGTTTATAAAAAGTGATTAAAAATTTAGGCTTTTCCTTTAAAAAAGATGACAATAAAAAAGTATTGTGTGAAAGACCACACATTTATCTATAATGGCTAGAGTTTTTACGCAAATACGTAAAAAATTTGTAATGACCCCAAAGATGTAGTGCTCTTAGACGAAACTTGGATCTTATTAAAACGTTCTTGGCAAGATGATTCCAGTAAATCGAAAAGGCGTCGTACAGCTACAGAAGGTAAAAGATTTATAGTTGTACATGCAAGATCTATTCATGGCTTTACTGAAGATGCGAGTTTAGTTTTCTCCACCAAGAATAAGTCAGCAGATTACCATGACAACATGAACTCTGAAAATTTTGAAAAGTTGCTGACAGAGAGACTTTTGCCGGGGTTACAAAATCCAAGCATTATTGTTTTAGATAATGCTGAGTACCACTCTCGCGTTGAAGAAAAACAACCAACCCGATCTTGGATGAAAGAAAAAATACAAACCTGGTTAAAGACCAAAAACATAGATTTCAGTGATACCGCATTTAAAGCCGAATTATAATAATAATAATAATAATGTGTATTTACCATCAATAAAAAAACAAAAACGGGTTGTACATAAGGTAAGTAGTAATAACAAATAGAGAAAAAAAATATAGTGTAGAAATAATATCAAAAGTTTTGTTCAAAATCAACTAAAATTGGAACTGTAAAATATGGGTACCTAATAGTAATAATTTACATATAGTGAACTTCGTAAATAAACAGGTAGAAACAACCCACAAAAGAAAATCTTGCTCCAAATACCTGACGCTAACAGAACAGAGAAACACTATGTTGTCGACAATTTAATTAGAGAGCATGGTTATGAAGTACTGCTGCTTCCACCATATCACTGTCAGTTCAACCCAATAGAACTTGTTTGGGGAATTTGTAAGGAGTATTACGACAAACACATCGAGAAATATGGTTTTAGTGACTATGTGGAATGAGGCTTTATCTCAAGTGTCGAGCTCAATTTGGTCCAAGTGTATAAATCACACAAATAAATTGATTTTAGAGACACATAATCGAGAGGTTCATACTGAAGAAGTTATGAAAAGAAGAAAACTAAATTTATTTATTTATCTTATACTAGGTATTTGTATTTTACTGCCATATTTGTTTTATATAGGGTTCAGCATAATTAGTATTAAGTATATATTTTTATTTTAAGGTTACATATACTTATTTGACAAAATTCTATTAATGGATAAAAAAGATTTAGCTGCAACTATTTAAGTGTATTTATTTCGTATATTTGCTCTATCATATTTTTTACTTGAAACGAAAACAATAAAACATTATAATTTATTCATTTAACTTAAATTACTATAAATTTGCAATAGATGTATTATATATACTTATAATTCAATTTCCTTTAAATGAATCTAATTAAATACATCAAGTAAAATATAAAAGAAAGCGACGCTACTATACGTTCGAAAACATCAACGAGCCTACGGCATCTTAGTTCAGGCGTTCGTGACGTCACACCGGGACTCTATCACCGAACAGACTTTACATTCGAACACTATCACTCGGCACGCGTTTCGCCAACCATGCTGGCTTCATCTGGAGATGTTTAAAATTACAATTTTAAACTTCTCCAGATGATTATGTGTTTGTAAAAATTACTTCGAGGAAGAAATATACGTACATTTTGCCGAAGTTTTAAGGAAATCATTGAATATATTTAAAATGATGAACGAGCCAGCTATTTTGTAAAAAGTGTTGTAACTGATATTTTAAAAAGAGAAAAAAAACCTACTTGCACAAAATATTTTCAAACTGTTTATATGAATATTTAAAATGACCAACATTTATCAATGGAGTGGAGAACTCGTGTTCTAATACCCTAAAACCAAAAGTAAAAAACGGCCACCTGTGATTTACTTATGTGAATGATAAAAAAATAGAGATATATTTACACATTTTTGCCAATTTTAAATTTAAATTAAACATTCCGTTATTCAAGTTACACATTGATGGCAGTATTATGTAAATTTGTTCTGTATTACAAAAAATATGTGACATAAATTATTACTCAAAAGTAAAATGAATAAAATTGTGTCCCAGAAAAAATATGTATGGTGAATTATTTATCAAAACCCACATCCTATCATTTAATATGTATGTAAGCTTTATTATTTATGAGCAATTTTTCATAATTATTTTTATTCAAATTTTTATTTCTTCTAAAAAGTAACATACTACTTTATGCCAGTCGCTTGGAAACCATATCTTAAGAAATAGTATTAATAACACAGCCACACAAAAAAAAAGTTCTGTGCAGCGGACTCCGTAGATCTATCGTGTCAGTTTTGATTTTTAGTCAAAAACATCCCTTAAAATGACGTAAAATCATAGAAATAATTTAATAATTCTTAATGAAGTGTGATCAATGGTAGAGGTTTTGTAGTCGAGAGTAGAGGATACAAATTCGAGCCACAGTAAGCTACCTCTATAAATTAAACCGAAATCCGCCCTTATGGGGGGTAAAAACTACCGCTAAAACTCAAAAGACTCAGGTGAGTGTGAATAATATGTACAAAGGCCAAATTTGTCTATCTCTTAGTGCAAAATATTTGACTTTGGTGCGACAACCAGCCATTATTCTCAGAGGGTAAAGACTCAACCCTATGGAGGGTTAAAACTACCCCCACCCCCCATAGGTTTCAAAACGGGAAAAAAATTGAGTCTTTTGTAGTTTTAGACAGGGTGAACAAATATGGAGTGAATTCGTTACTCCTATTTCGGGTAAAAACTACCCCCACAGATGGACTGATTTCATTACATCTAATATCCTGGAACAAACATTCAGGCATTTGTAGTTTTAGGCAGGGTAGATAAATATGGAGTAAGTGCATATTTAAGCATTAACCAGTTATTTATTATATCATACCTGCTTATTCAACTGTTTATCTTAACATTTAACAACTTATCTATCTTTCAATCTGTGTAAAGCTATTCTTTTTCCTATTTAGTCTTTTTCCTATTTATATCATACTTCCGACCATCAATCCAAATACTTTCTTTTGATTTTTCTCTCTTTTTTCAAAATATTTTTTCCGTGGTTTTATTTTCCTTTTTTTTTTAGTCATAGATAGGATATATCTTTTCAGTGACCATTTTTTCGATCTATGTAAGCTATATACCTAAATTAACTAAATTTCCGTTAATCTATTTCCGTCTTTATGTCGGGGTAGTTTTTACTACTACTTTTTTTGTTTGGCTGTGTAATTAGGGAAGAGTCGAAAATTTTAATTTCATTATTTTCAGAAACATACTAATTTTTATAACTAAAAAAGACCGTTGCTCGTACTGGAGAATACGTGTTCCAAATCGTTTTTTCGCTATATCTCAAACACAAAGAAGAAGATCTTAAAACTCGGAGTTTGTACAACTGACTCACACCCAAATAATACACGCACAATACGTTTGTGTCTTAGAAGTAATAGCAGGAATGCACCTCATTAGAGTTCGATAGCAGGGAAGTGCCTTAGTCCCCCGCGCTCACAGGATTTATATTTAAATTTACGCAGTAAACATGTTCATTATGCGTGCCGATTACTGTTTTATAAATAATTCTCAGTATTACTTCATATTTTGTTGGATTATTTTCATTTCATTTGTCTACACGGTGAATCCATAAATTCATAGTCAGAGGCTTTCGCATCGTGCGTTCCAACCATTAGTGTACGTTGTCCTGTCACTGTCAATATATCTTCTTATTCTCGACGTTTTTCAAACATGCATTATTTTAGTTGTCTTCGACTTGCTACAGCAGGACTGAGTCTTCACATCATCTGTCGTGGTTGCTTATTATGTGCATAGCCTCACGAGAGCTGTTGCCTATTAACTCCTTGGTGACATCTGTCCTAAAAGAGAAAATGTATAATGCCATTCCCAGAAAATCTAAAAATTGACAAAATTTAAGTCGGGTTGTAATTCTACGCTGGAGAATTATCGACCAGTATTGCTCAAAAATATATGAAAAATATGTGACACAAAATTCTTTGATGAGCATAAGCTGTTTAATAATAATTAGTTTGATTCTCGTGCTTTTGAACCATCTGTATGAGAATTTAGATAAAGGTAAAAAAAAGTATAGGTATCTTTCTTGACTAAGACATTCGATCTTGTAAGCCATGCTAATCTTATAAGAAAGTGGTTGGACGCACTTTGTTGAAATTAATAACTCCAGTCTTAAAACTTCAATGGAGTTACCGCAAGGGTCAGTTTAGGTCCCTTACCATATATTATTTATGTAAACGACTTTATCGTGGTCGACTCTATACTATTTGCTGATGTCTAATCTCTTTTTATACCAGAATCGAGTATAGGACATACTTGAAAAAAAAGCTAATGTAAAGCTCTCACAGGCTCACGAATGGTGAGGGTCAGTTTTAGGCACGTTACTATATATTATTTATGTAAACGACTTTATCGTGGACGACTCTATACTATCTGCTGATGACTAATCTCTTCTTATATCATAATCGAGTATAGGACATACTCGAAAAAAAGCTAATGTAAAGCTTTCACAGGCTCACGAATGGTTTACCGAAAACAGGCTTGTTCTAAATAATAAAACTATATTTTTAAGATTTAGTACCTTAAGAAAATATTATTAGGAAAGCCTTTTGATAAAAACAAAAAATGGTAGTAGCAGACAAGAGCAAACTGTTAAATTTCTAGGTTTATATTTATCAGACAACTGTTCGTGGTCTGTACATATTGATAGTATTTGCAAACGAGTTGCTCCAGTTTCTTATTGCATTAACCAATTACATGATGTTGTTGACAGGTCAGTTTTGATCACGCACTATCATGTTCATTTTCAATATATAATACTTTATGCCATAATTGCCTGGGGAGCTACAAGTGATAGTTTTAGAGTCGTCAAATTGCAAAAAAAGAGGAGTAAGATTTATTGCCGGTTTAAATAAGTGAGTGTAAAACTCTGTTTAAATGATTGGGAATATTAACACTACCCTGCACTATGCTAGAATGGAACTAAATATGTATAATCTTAATAATTATCATTCCCATAACACAAGAAATAATACATCACTAGAAATACCAATACATAAACTAACAAAATATAAACAAAGTCCAAAACATCTGGCTATAAAAGCATATAATCACTTACCCGCCAAATACAAATACATGCAGATAAGATATTTTAAGTTAGAACTTAAGAAATTATTAATAAATAAGAGTTATTATTCTTTAAGAGAATATTACAAAGACACTAGTCTCCATGATTGTTCTTACTCTGTAATTGTTTTTATTGCCATGACCTACGTGTATTTCTGGTCTTTTTAATAATAACTAAAATCTTTTCAGATCCTCTGGAGCACTAAAGAAACCCCCATGCAAAGTTTCATCCAAATCCGTTTAGTAGTTTCGCCGCTATCGTGTTAACATACATACACACAAACACACAGACATTTTTCAAAAACCACTTTTTTGGGTTCCTGGAACCTCAAGACGTAAAGATTTGATGTTATCTCAATTTTCGATTTTGGACCAATTTCAGTAACCTCCCACAATTTTATTGTGGGGAGGTTAAAAATAATATTATGCCGTCTTCCCGCAACGTTCTCATGCTTTTGCACTGTCTTCTCTTATCGTCCCACCACCTTTTCTCACTGTTCCATGATCTTCCCTCCCTTTATGCCTCGGCATTTTATATTAAACTACTTATTACATAATGAAAACCTATTTCCATTTCAGTTTTAATTTAGTCATTGTGACCTCTGTTTAAGCGAACTTTGTTGTTAAATTAAATACGTTTTTAATGATGTCTGTGAATAATTCATATGCCAATCGTTTTCTCGTAGTTTGACGTTACAGCTTTTATGGCGAGCAGTTGTTAATAATTTATACTAAACTTAATAATCTTAAAATAAATTTCATATTTTTATAGTCTTTTTATCTGACTTAAACAAGCCGCTGAGAAATGTTAAAGTTAATAGTGCTTAAAAGAATTTAAATTAATAATTATTTCTAAATTGTTTAGTTTTTTTACCATAATTCATAGTAAATTGTTTCTTTAATATCAGCGTTACTACCCAAATAAACATTCGGCTTCGAGCGATATTGTCACTATAGTCACTCATCACATTTTCCGCTACGAAAAAATTTGAACTGGTCTAGCCAAAGGTCGGTCTATGTTTCAATCGTATCCCGCCGTTGTCAGATGGGTTAGCGAAAGTCTAGGAAAGTCTAGTATTAGTCCAGGGCAATTAGGTTTATACCTCGGAACCCAGCTATAATGAATGGATTTGAATGATTTTTTTTTTGTTGGATTTCTAATGCCATAAACTAAAAAGTTTACCCATTGAAAATTACCGCAATTTAGAAAATACGTATATTAAAAAAAAAACTAAATTTTTGGAAATCTCAACGAAAAATACAATTATCGGAATTTTTTAATATTTGTTTTAAGAAAATAAAGATTGTTATAGTTTTCGAAGTTGTTTATAAAGAATTTGCAAAAAAATGAAACTTTATAAAATTAATTTGAAGATGGCAGAAGCTCCGAGAGAAGCTCCAAAAAGCGAAATAAATAATACAAATATATCTATTTTTTGTAGAAAATAATTTATTAACAACTTATGCTAAATACCATTTACCATTTATTTATTGACAACATATATGCACAGATACTCTTGGTTTTACAAATACAAATTAAAATTCTATTTTCACTGCTGAGAATAGTCCATGTACTCTTGTACAGTGTAAAAACATTGTTGCTTCAAAAAGCTCTTAGCCCGATTGACAAATTGATTATAGTTTAAGTTTCTTCCTACACTAATGTGATTAACTTTGTTATAAATATTTGAGCCTAGTTTGTTGACCTTCGTTGTGTGTATAATACGAGAATTCGGCTATTATATGTGTGAAAGTTAGCATGTATTTTAAATTTATTTAAATTTGTCCGAATTTGTTTGAGAGTTTCAAAAATATAAATGCAAGGTAGCGGGAGAATTCCCAACTCTTTAAATATTGGTCTACATGGAGCATCATATGGTGCTCCATACAGTATGCGCACAGCCGCCTTCTGGTAGACAAATACTTTGTCTGCTTTCACTGAGTTTCCCCAGAGATGTACCCCATAAGTTAGATGGGAATGTACGTTAGCATAGTACACCATTTTGAAGACCTCATTGGTTAGACACTATTTCAGCTCTCTTATCACAGACACCTGTGAGGCCAGCTTTGAGCACAGATAGTTAATATGCGTTATCCAATTCAAAAATGTATCTAAGACAATGCTTAAATTATTAATTGACTCTGAATTATTTACCCATCTATCTGAATAAATTTGTAAATATTGGGTTTTTGTCCCATTAAGTTTTAGTTTGTTCGCAGAAAACCCCGTTTTCGCTCTATCTAGAGTCCATTTACCTCCATTTAGCAGTATCGTGTCATCTGCAAATAAGATGCACTTGTTGTATCCATTTAGTGCTGATGGCAAATCATTTATGTAGTAGAGAAATAGAATGTGACCCAGCACTGAGCCCTGGGGAACACCATTACTGACCGACAACATATCCGATTCCTTGTTGTTACAGACGACAGGTATGAGGAAAGCAATTGCAGAATATTGCCTCTGACACCATAGTACTCTAGTTTCAGCAGCAACACTTCGATTACGACACAGTCGAAGGCCTTGGTAAGATCGCACATTGTTACAAATGTACTTAGACCCTCATCAAGACCCTCGACTGCGTCATCAACCAAAGTAGTTATTGCCTTAACTGTAGATTTATTTTTCCTGAAACCGTATTGGGAGACATTAAAAAGTGCTTATTTTCAGTATATGAAACTAAATTAACTTTCAGGATTATTTCAAATATCTTCCCAATTACTGGTACAATGGCTATGGGTCGATAGTTGTCTAGGTCTTCCAAATCACTTTTTTTAAAGGTTGGCAGTATTTTCGTTATTTTCAGTGATTCTGGCTAATTACCTTCCTCAACACATTTATTAAACAAAATTGTAAGTGGTTCAACCACAGATTCAAGGGAGGCTTTAAGCATGGCACTGTTAAGTCCGTAGTAGTCTAGGCAAGACGACTTTTTGAGGCAAGTTATTGCCATTTTCACGTCAGATGATAATATTGGCGACATAAAGAAGGAAGAAGTACGCTTCTTAGCCAGGTTTAGCAAGGCTTTTGGAGCTACAGGACTGTTTCCAATATTGTTTACAATACGTTTAGAAACAGAAGCAAAATATACGTTAAAATCTTCACAACAATTATTATAAATTTGAATGACATAAATAATTATAAATTTTACTTCCACTAAAATGTCATGAAACGTCGAGATTTTAAGTTTGAGCGAAAAAAAATTTTCTGTCTGTCTGTCTGTAACTTTTTTTTGTGCGCACGTTTACTCTGGAACCGTTTAGGATATTGACTTGAAATTTGGTACACATATGTAATTTAACGAGATCTAGAACTAGATTATATTTTCATCTTGTTCCGTCGAAGGGTTGGGGGGTAAATTGGGGTAAATTTGGGGTAAATGGGTAAATCAAGCAGGTAAGAGTTCATGAAATTGGTAATTAGTATATACAAAAGAAGCTAAGGTCTCAAAAAATTTTTGGCATTAGCCACCCCCATTACCACCCCCACCAACCTATCACCACCCCCACCCCACTACCGATGTGGGGTATCGTTTTATAGGTTTTTGGGGTAGAGGATTTCAAATATTATATTATTAAAGTTCCATAAACAATTATTTTCACATACAAAGTTTTTTCGTTGTGAGTGACTTGGATAGAGAATCTGGATGTGGAAGTAGTGATTCCTTGGGCAGCGGTTTTTTTACTTAAATTGCACTTAGAGCTTATTATTTGAAGAATATCAAACAGATTATCGAGAGGGGGTATAAACTGAATACTTGCTTCAACTAAAGTGGTATAATTTGCAAATTCCTAGTTATAAATCTTAATTCATTAGGTATTTATCTTGACAGTCCTTCACGATTGACATTGACAATAATAATAATGATAATGGTAATGACGATAACGATAACGATGACGATGACAATGACAGTGACAATGACAATGACAATCACAATGATAATGATAATGATAATAATAATAATAATAAAGCAGTTTCCAATAGGTTTTAATCACTCAATTATAGAAAATATTTAAAAACAGAAATTCATAAAAAAGTAAGTATCATCAAAAGAACTGTAAGTATACAAAAATGGTAAGAATAGCAAGTAAATCACACATGTACAACTTATAAGCCAATCAAAACTATAATAATTTGCAAAATGTTGTGGTAAAGGAGAAGGGCCTATAAAGCCGGTTTTCGGCCCTTTTTATTTTTGGTCAAAAAATTTCGAAACAATTTTTTTTATCATATATATTCAATGTCTAAAAATTTTTGCCCAAAATGGGCTTCAGCTTCAGCGCGTCAAAATACTTAAGAAAAGTTAAATCAGAATCTTAGGACAAGCAAGACCATATTTTTGCCTTTTTATGGGGATAAAAGGGGTGGTAGAGGGAAACTGACATGTTAAAAAAAATTCAGCGCGTCAAAATACTTCAGAAAAGTTAGATTAGAACCTTAGGAAAAGATCTTTTTTTTGTAGACCTGTGTAATTTAAGGGGGACACATGGAAGTGGGAAGGTTGGGAAATTCCGTTTGGGATGGAATGGGTTAGATATTGAATATATATGATAAAAAAAATTGTTTCTAAATTTTTTGACCAAAAATAAAAAGGGCCGAAAACCGGCCTTATAGGCCCTCCTCCTTTCCTGATTAGCCATCTGATTCGCCATCTTCTTTAAATGCCAAGAATTTCAAAAGCCATCGTTGCCCATATTCTATACTATTTACAAGACATTGATAGATAGGACACCAAACAAGCATTCCATTATCATTACTTTATTTTGACCTTGCCTGCGAAAAACATACAAGTTCGTATGTTCAAATATTTTTGAAGTGTTTGCAATATCATGTAACTTAATTTCCTAGAAGGTGTAGATACACCATGCTTAATATGAGACAAAATAGAATTCATCATCGAAATATATGTGTAAGTCATTAATATATTTATGAATAATAGGAGCAAATTAATGCTATAATTGTTCTTATTTGTTTGGTATTACTAGAGATAATATTACAAACTGTAAAGGATCATAATCTACAGTTAATTTTATAGATTTTAAAGTCGTCAGCAAAAAGTAATGTTAAGCAATTGATTTGATTAGCTAGATCATTGGTAAAAGTAATAAAAAGCAACGGACCCAAATTCCACCCTTGAAGGATACCTGAACTTACTTTATATTTAATGGATTTGACATTTTTGTGTTCTACAAATTGTCGTCTATCTGTACAATGAGACTAAAAGAGAAGAATTTTGTCAGATAGCTCAATAGAATGCAATTTATACAATAACACATAGCGACAATTTGATCAAACGTCTTCTGAAAATTGATATAAATCACATCTATTTGATCCTGATAATCATTTCATAGGTGTACTATGTAACACAAGACTAATTTGTAATACATGATTAATTTTTCATCACGTTATATTGGTAGGAGTATATAATATTTGTAGGTCATGTGATGCTTATATTGTGATCCCGAAAAGCTTTGCAAAAGCTTGAAATGGCTGATAATTACTTATCCTAGATGAATCTATCTTCAATAGGATAGGCCACAGTTTCCACAAACCGGGGATAGTATTTGTAGATACCTGTACACAGACTAAGCAGAAATAATAACTAAAACACCGATACGGCCTTTCACTACAAAACTCGTATCGGAAGAGGGTCGATACCGCAGGAGAGTTTGTTTTTAAACTTTTTTGAGGCGGAAATAATATCCTGTTCAGAAAAAGTATTAATCGATATATCAAAGTTATTCTTATATGCAGGATTACTTGTTTTATTCAAAATCTCTCGTTTAATATTATATATACAGTACTCAAGTAATTTGCAAAACCATTTCCTATTAATTGAGGATTGTTATATGTATAATATAACTTACATGATTTTAATAATGACGTATTACTTTACGTTTGCGTATTATTTGCAATATGATTGATCCCTATAAAACTATTTTTGATTTTGACATTCCTAAGGCTAGGTATTGAATGACCTACTTTTCTGGTACTAACCACATTATTATAGTATAAATTGGTACAGCATTATTAATCACGGTAATTTTGAAATACAAATAATTATAACTTACGTTGATGTCATTATATTGAGCAAGACAAGACATAATTAGTGGTTCCAAGTACTTAAATGTAGATCAGAATAGTAACCCAGTTAGTTTATTTTTCAATAGTTCATCAAATTAATACATAAATCACAATTGTTTGTTATTACGGAACAGAAAGATAATTATTTATGAAAATAAAAAGGTTTGCATAGCTTTGGTGGATATGCTATATTATAATATAATTCAACAGGAAATTCAATAGAGAATTCAACAGAGAGAAGCCTGCGTTCTGCACATCTACTAAATATCTTGCAGCCCGTATCGTAACAAACAAGAAAATAAATTGTTCATAATGAAATTACGAAAAGAACTAGATATGTCCGAACCTTCTTGATCAATTTTTAAAGTTGCAACAAAGAAAAACAATTAAGTGTTACAATTTTTAAACAATTGATGATATTAACAAAAAATAATGGTTATAACCATCTTTTAAAATTTGTTTATTTTTTTTATAAACAAATGCATTTTACAATTAATTATTTTTTATTTATTTGCTTTTATCATGATTAAAGAATATTATTTAGGTATTATGCAAATCACAACTTACACACTTTTTTATTTATTATGAAAATACCTACTTTCTGTATATTGTTGCCCTAATCTGGGCACGCTAATATACTAGTTAGGTAAATACTTTAAAACACTCATTAGCTAGAAGAGTAGTTGTTTTGATTGATTCTCCAATGATGAGTGTAGGTATTTACCTAACTAGTATATTAGCGTGCCCAGATGAGGGCAACAATATACAGAAAGTAGGTATTTTCATAATAAATAAAAAAGTGTGTAAGTTGTGATTTGCATAATACCTAAATAATATTCTAAATGCATTTTACTTATCAATATTTTGCTAAATATAAAAATTATTAGCATGTTTCAAAAGTATACAAAAAGAGACAATTTGAGAACATAAAACAGTTTTGTCTGCCCCAACTGAGTGTCAAATATGACAATTTTTTTGTGCTTTATAAATAAACAGAATCAATGACAAAATGATTTGAATTTACACTGAATATTTTTTAATGTTTAAACTCTTCGCTGGGCTGAAAAAAAATTGTTAAACTTTCTTTTCGTACATCATTATTTCGTTACATATTAGACTTACAATAAAAATGTACATACCAAAAATGTAGGAAATTTTATCCTCTTCAACTTTGTCTCGACCGCACTCTCCACCGCAAGGTCGAAAACTTTTGTTTTTCATCAGGGCCTCGACTTAAATAACATATATCAAAATCCATCCACTCATTGGACTATAATAGCTTGTTTTAATAAATCTGAAAATTGTCATTTTGGAATGATAAGTTAATCAGATATACCAAGATATTAGGAATATTGTATTTAATTTTTTTAAGTGAAATTAATATTTTCATAGATAGATTCTCGTTTTTGATTTTTCATATATTGCTTTTTCTGATGTTTACAAAATCCTTTTAAAAAAAAATTCTTTTCTACAACTGCAAGTAAACAAAAAATACTTCACTTTAAAATATGTATTTGATTTTGCGAAGTGGGTATAATAATAATGTGAATATATTTGTGATGTTATCTAATTTTGTATATAGGTTGCATACTGGCAAAACGAAAATAAACCAATTGCTTGAAATTGGGGTTTTCCTGTGTTGTTTACAAGATGTTTTCTATTGAGATTTGAATGATTCTTGGCCGTACTTTAGAGTGTGTTAACATTTCATTACGCATACATTCATAAATATGTTTCTTTACATCAATAAACATGTTTTTGTAGTACACGTTGAGTGCATACGGAGTGTCCCTGAAAACGGTTTTGAATACTTGGATGTGAATCTAAAATATAACAAAGATTTGAAATAATTCTTCTTTTTCATGTTTTACGCGGCGACGTTTTGTGATTTATGAAACTTATTCTAGTTGGTCTCCGTTTACTGTATAGCGCGTTCGGCGGCATCACGCCATCTATCGCGCGTGCCTGCTAGACGCATGGTCTCATTTAATACATGGTGATTATAAATGTTTTAGTCAATTTTGGGAAGATGAATTCTCAATTAAAAAAGCAGTCTATACAATTGTAATATAAAATCTCCGACGTGGAATTCTGTTGGTTAACAAAAATGCCCGTTACTTTTTCACTACTTTCCTATCATCTACAAACCAAAAATTCGCTACGTTAATTCTTGGAATTTAAGGTTTAGTTATTGTTTAGTTTCTAGGCTTTCGGTTGCTCCATATATTTTAAGAACATTCTGTATTTCAATATTTTTAAATAAGCTCCAGTATAATTACCAGTATCTTCAAGAGACTAATGCAGAGATTGACGTAAATTTCTCTGTAAAATATTATTATTGTTTACAATACGGTTTTACCAGAGACCATTAACATTTTTAAATACGTACTGTTAATTCTTGTTTGCAGATCAATTATGTGTAAATAGATTACAATCTCTTTAGAATACCGCAATGTAGACAGCGTTATTATTGATTGCAATAATTTTTTTAGCGTAGTGCTGCTTCGTACTCCTAGAGTAAATAGAAAATAGAAATTGTTCAAAAATAATAAACAATTTCCTACAAAAGATTCCTCTGTATCTGTTTTGATCAAACTTAATCGGAATTTGTTTTTCCTGATAGTTCAATCATCTGGTTACAAATCTCCGATTAAAGAACTTATATCTAGATACATAATGGCTACCTTTTCTTCATATACCTTATTTGCTTCTAATATAGTCACATTATATGTCCTTTAAAATGGATAGATGAACATCACATCCCATAGGCAACAGAGGCGGGTATGTGTAGAAGGGAAAATGTAAAATATTGTACCTATTTTATGTGATAATTATTGGTTAACTTCTAGGAATATTAACGCAGATTGAAAAAATACAATAGGTAAAGATGTTTTATTCAAGGGAAATATGCATTGGAAGGATATTATTTATAATATTATTATTAAAATTATAAACTGAACCTCATCATGTTACGACTATGACCCATTTACTTATGAAACGATCGATTTCCGCAAATGGCACAGCACTGTTGCATGTTGCTCTAAATTGTCACTAAACTGTCTAAATATGAACAGAGAATATTATTTAGGTATTAGGCAAATCGAAACTTAAAATAAAAAGACTTCTTCACCACATTTTGATCGAAAAACACGAAAAACACTTATTAACATTAATTACGGATACTGTCAAAACTGTCAAACTGAGATTATGATAATCAAACTGAAGCCGACCGTGTACGAGCGGCCGCGAATACGCCGATGGACCAATCAGCAACTTATGGGAAGAAGTGCCTTAGATTGGGAGTCTTTCGGGATCATAAAATTCATGCCATTATGTATCTAGATATAAGTTCTTTAATCGGAGTTACAAATCGAATGCAACTACTCCTTGAGACCATTGGGGCGCATGCAAATTGTAACAATACGCTAGTGAGGAATACAGTACCCTAAGACGATTTCAGAAGGGCCTTTATTATGTCTCTAGTGCCCTTCGTTTCTGATTACAGCGTGTTTTCTATTTTTTGCCAAAATTTCGATCGGCCAAATTTTTTTATTGTCTTCACCAATGGGAACCAAATTTAGTAGGCATGTTTTATTAATGGAGATCTTCCCAATTCAGTTCCGTAAACGAAAAAAATATCAGGTGCGGACTCAATTTTTTTTTTGATATTTGCCGAAAGATATCACCCTGTATATGGATTTCTGCAAATTTCAATACCTAATTTAAACATGCTCTAATAACGTTTTAAACCTTTAATTAGTTCATTTGGAGCACTTTTAATGCTACGAGAATTAACAACTGAGTTTCATAATAAATCAATTTCAAAGATATTTGGAGCCTCCGGCTACATAAACATCAGTAATTACATAGGGGTAGTTTCGATATGTTATACATCTTCATATTTTTACATGCTTAATCAAAAACTTTAGTAACCTTTTGCTTTAAACTTCAAACATAGTTAGTTGGTATGAAGTATTACGGATATGTTAACTATGTTGTGGAATTATAGCTATCCCATCACTCAACCATACCATATGCACATACAAATAACACAACAGCCATTTCCTGCAACATTGCCATATGCCGCAGCTGAATCTCGAACTCCGGAGAGACAACAACTAACCATGTTGTCTCACTCAATTCAAAGAACTGCAAATAGAGCTTCAGACCATCGCATGTCAAACTTGGCTTTCCAATGAATTGTTTATCAATTAAAAATTCTCGTTAAGTTCCAGGCTACACCTAATTAGAATATAAAAATGCCATTTTGGCAGGCTATTGTCAATAATTCAGTTTTAACTCACTATTTTACTTCCACATCCAATGGAAGTATAGTAACGACAAAAAAATTTTTTAAAATTTTTATTGTTCAAATAGGCTTAGAATGTCATGAAACGTCGAGATTTTAAGTTTGAGCGAAAAAAAATTTCTGTCTGTCTGTCGGTCTGTAACTTATTTTTGTGCGCACGTTTACTCTGGAACCGTTTAAGATACTGACTTGAAATTTAGTACACGTATGTATTTTAACGTGATCTGGAACTAGATTATATTTTCATCTTGTTCCATCGAAGGGTTGGGTGTAAATTGGGGTAAATTTGGGGTAAATAGGTAAATTAAGCAGGTAAGAGTCCAGAAAATTGGTATTTAGTATATTAAAGAGAAGCTAGGGTCTCAAAAAAACGTTTGGCATTAGCCACCTCATCCCCACCCTATTATTAAAGGGGATGAAAAAAAATTGTGATTTAGTGTGTGTGTACAACAACCAGAAACCTCAAAATATTTTTTTACTTCATCCACCCCCACTACCCATGTGGGTATCGTTTTATAGGTTCTTGGGGTAGAGGATTTCAAATATTATATTATTAAAGTTCCATAAGCAATTATTTCCACATACAAAATTTTTTCGTTGTGAGTGACTTGGATAGAAAATCTGGATGTGGAAGTAGTGATTCCTTGGGCAGCGGTTTTTTATTTTCTTTGATTTTCAGAGGTATTGCAAAAATAATTTACTAATCGCGAACAGTAAGTGACTTTAGGTCTAGGAAACCTCAGCAATACAAGTCTCGGTTTCTCAAATCACACTTTCGATCTGAAAAGTATCGCTTACAGTTCATGGTACATAATATACTGTTTTTATGTATTGTGTATATTAAATACAAAGCATTAAGTTTGTGTTTATGTTGTATAGATAGATACTTACTAGTTACACAGAACTATTGATATTTTTATTTTAGTGAATATTATTTTTTAAACGACTGTTTTAAGTGCTTCGATAACAACTGCATGTTTCAGAATTATTATTGACTTGGTACAGGCTGGATACTCAAGTAGTAGTATCGTGCTATTCAATAGATGTAGAGCGCAAGAATTTTAGTCCACAGTTGGGCTGAACTTCCGGCTGCAAACATCTATTAAACAGCACTTTACTTCCTGGCAAAATTTTAAAAACAATGTTTGAAAGTCTATAACTGTTGCTGTTCATCCATTTTTAACAATCTCTTCGCATATTATGTTGCTTCTTTTCGGATCTCCTTTTTAGCACAGAATCAGCAATATTACTTATTTAAATTACAATTATCCATTGTGACCAAAGCCCAATTGCAGGATAAGGGTGTACATCTGAAATAATGCATACATAAAGATAACTCTGTAAAATTTACAGTAAAAACATAAATTTTAGAGGAGAATATAAAGTCATAAATAAAAATAATTATACATTAAAACATATAATGGTATATAACGTTAAATAAATTGATAATGTTGCGTGTTTACACCCTTTCAGTAAACACCCTGTACTGTGGGTTTGGAAATTTTAACACCAGGGTAACACTAAACACTAATTCATTAACTTACGTACTAACTACAACAAATAATTACTTCACTAATATTACACTGAGTACTAATTTAATATTTCAGTCACTTCTCTTTGATCTGATCTCAACTCGCTAACTGAACTGAACTGTACCGTCTCGTGCAGTCACTCGCTTTCTGTTTATACAGCTAAGTAAGTGGTTTTGGAGATCTCTACAAAATTCCGCAGTTTTCTAGATGCCGACATAATGAGCGCCATCTCTGGGACGATTACCGAACTAATTATGTGTAGTTTTCTGTTATTCACACACAAGATTTAAAGGGAATTCTTTTAGATGTATATAGGGGTATAAAGCTGTAAAAATAAATAAATATAAATCATACAATAGTTATTTGTTTAACTAAGCAACAAAATAGTAGATTGACTGCCGCGACTGGTAATTAGGAATACAGCCAAGGCAATCAATCAAGTTTGGTGCTGAGTTGAACACATACTTTTTATCTTTGTTTCTTATTGGGATGCTCTGCCACATATATTTTCTTCTATCTACAAAATAATACAATTATTCAGTATTTTACTGGAAAATGACTTCTACGCCTGTGACTTTTACGCCAAAGGAGCAGTTAGAGGGTGTTTTTTGACAAATAATGAATAAGAACAAAAATATAAAAATAACGTATTTTGCTGACATTTCGAAAAAACGAATCTTAGTTCAATCAATAAAGGAGGTGTAGAGTGCGTGAACAGGGACCTAAGCGATTCCTTTAGAAAGTTGTTGAGGGTACTTAAGAAGTGAACATACTGAAAGTCCTGACGTCTAGGAGGAGAGCCGGAGGGGGGGGGGGGGGGCACAGAGAAAGTTCCACTTTTGGTTATTTCGCTTATATCTCGAAAACGGTGCGTCGCAGGAAAAAATTAAAAAGTTGATGAAATTCTCTACAACTTTCATTACATATATTTTTTTCGAATTCGCAACAGTTTTCGAGCTACACGCTCCGGAAAAGTGAAACTTTTCGAAAAACAAATTTTTACCTGAAAAATAGAAAATTGTATTTTAAACATGATAAGAAAAAGTAGGATCTCCGGTGCTTGTAATTGGCACCAGGGTGTCTCCTACATGTTTCCACTCCCACTCTTGAGGGGGCAGCTCATTCCCGAGCCTCTGCTGCACTTGGTGGTAGGTGTGCCGGGAATGCTGTTTAGCTGCGCTCTCAGTTGGTGGGAGGGAGCTAATGTCAGGTTTAATATTGCCACTGACCTCATGAACAACTGGAAGCGGTACTGGTTGAAGGAGGTCTGTCTTGCTGGTGCCCCATACTATTTGAGGAAGCAAATCTTCCCAGCCTCTTCAACCTCGCCTTGAGTGGAGGAGGGGTTGTAAAAGATCACTGCCGCTTTCTTGATGATTTCTGACTTAAGTATAATTTTGAGAAGCCCACCTTGCTTTTCCTTAAAGTTGAAAAGGTAAAAATCTGTTTTTCGAAAATTTTCACTTTTCCGGAGCGTGTAGCTCGAAAACGGTTGCGAATTCGAAAAAAGTATATAAAATGAAAGTGAGCTTTCATTTTGTATAAGAAATTTTTTCCCTACGACGCACCATTTTAGAGATATAAGCGAAGAAACCAAAAGTGGGATTTTCTTTGTACCCCGGCTCACCTCCTAGACGTCAGGACTTTCAGTATGTTCACTCCCTAAACACCCTGAACAACTTTCTAAAGTAATCGCTTAGGTCCCTGCTCACGCACTCTACACCACTCTTTAGGTCATTCGTTGACTGGACTATCTGTTTCCTTTCTCAAAGCGCTTATGTGCTGTGTATTAAATATACAGCTTTAAGAATATATTTGTTATATTCAGTATCCATAAATACTTACTGCTTACACAGGACTGTTAAAATATCTAGTGGATAGTTTTATTTTAAACAATGTTGAGTTTGTTAAGTTCTTCTTTTAACATCGGCAGCCAGGTTGTGCAAAATCTACAGAACAATTCGACACGCATTTGTCCCCATTCAATAATATTATTGCTGTTCGCAAATCTTCGATTTCTGAATCTCATTCTTCCTAATGCAATCCCTGTGCTCACCCAATCTAACACCAAATGGTCTGGACGACTCACCCACATAATGTTTATTACGCTCACACGGAATACTATAAATGCAGTTTTTTGAATTTCGTTCATGATTGAACGGTTTTGTTATTGCTAAAATAGATTTCAACGTATTGCCCGTTTGAAATATCGTTGTAATATCAAATCTATTGCCTGTTTGTTAAAAGAAGAACTTAACAAACTGAACATTATTTAAAATAAAGATGTCAGCTCGATATATCAACAGTTCTAAGTAAGCAGTAAGTATCTATGGATACTGAATATAACAAATATATTCTTAAAGCTGTGTATTTAATATGCAATATGGTGGACAAAGTAAAAAAATATTTTGAGGTTTCTGGTTCTTGTACACACACTAAATCAATTTTTTTTTCATTTCCTTTAATAATGGGGTGGGGGTGGTAATGGGGGTGGCATTTTTTTTGAGACCTTAGCTTCTATTGTCTATACTAAATATCAATTTTATGAACTCTTACTTGATTTATCTTTTTACTCCAAATTTACCCCAATTTACCCCCCAACCCTTCGACGGAACAAGATGAAAATATAATCTAGTTCTAGATCTTGTTAAGGTACATATGTGTACCAAATTTCAAGTCAATATCTCAAACGGTTCCAGAGTTTTTCTCGCTCAAACTTGAAATCTCGACGTTTCATGACATTCTAAGCCTATTTGAACAATACAAATTTTTAAAAAAATTTTTGTCGTTACTATACTTCCACTGGATGTGGAAGTAATAAGAAAATGCCACAACCAACATTTAGACAATATATAATTTTTTCGATGATTGTTTAAATATATTTTAAAATATTTAAATTATTCAAACTAGTAATATAATAAATGTTAGTAGAAAGATGGGAGAAGAGAAAAAAGAAAGAATACTTATACAAAATTGTAAAAATTTTATTGTTAATGTTAAAAATAACTAAAATGCGTCTTTGATTTTTTGTTGGAAATTTTCTGTAAATATGTTCCTTAATAAATGTTACTTGTCAAAAAGTGTCAAATATTTAATTGCCATGACGACCAATCATTTTGCTGCCTGGGCAGGAAAACTGACCCTTTGCTGATTGACATTAATCACCAAAATTAGTATTTTGCGGTCAGTCGGGGAAAAACAATGTTTTAATAGAATGAACAGAACAAGCAAACATATCAAGCACCTGATAAAAGGGTGAGGTAGTGAAGAAATTGATGGGGGTTGTAGGTAAATGAAATGCTATGTTGCACCTCGAATTCACTCTAGGTATGTACATGATCTAAGATCGTCGATATAATTGTATCTGAACTTACTGCATTGTTTATGATTTTGTCAAGAAATAATCAAATGCATAGTACGTCCCTGATATACACTGCCTAATTCAAATCTCGCCTACATTGCATCCTGGCGTGTACCAAGAGGAGGATATATTTCATCGGTAAAAAAGTGCATAGTTTTGATGTATCTACGCTGCACTTTCTCTAATTCAAATTAATGCATCATGTAAAGGACCCTAAATTACAGAAGCGTATTCCAGTTTGCAGCGAACAAAAACAGCGTAAAAAATATATATTAAGTTTTTGCATTTCTAAATTCTTAAGCATTACGAATTAGGCCTAAAATTCGAAAAGCCAGACATTACATATAAATTTAGCCAGACATTTGGTCCAAAAAGTCGAACAGCATTCGTTCGCCATAAAAAGATAACTAAAACACCAAATCAGTCTTTTGATATTCTTATTAAATTTAATTAACTTAAAAATAAACATTTGGCACATAGGAACAGAAAAAATCATCGCAAAACAATAAAATGTACCTATAGAAGAGTGACTAAAAACGAAAAAACCACGTATGAAACTAATTCATACAAATTTATATCAAATGAAACTTTAATAAAAAATTAATAATTTATTCTAATCATATAAAATAAAATAATTTTCATTAATAAAAAAATGTCTTTTTAAAACTTAAAAACTAAAATTATATATTTTAATGATTTTTAGAGCCTTAGGCAAAAAGTCAAACAAAGGCGGACAGGCCGGATATGTTAATTTTTAACCGGACGAAACCGTAAAAAAGAAACATGTCCCGCTAAAACCAGACTCCTGGCAACCTATACACAATACAAATTCCAAACTCTTATACGCCGACTCAATGGTCAAATGAATACGTTCATCAAATGACAACTGTCAAAGGTGACATGAAAGATTTCTAATTAAATAAAATTAAATAGTTTTACGTCTAGACTAGGACGTAAAATTGCGTTTACCGACATTTATGGGTAGATGACTTTTATCACACTAGTCATTTAATTTACACAAATTAACTTGTAATTTAGTATATAAGTTCATTCGCATGCATTCTAGTTAGTTAACATTAAACAGTTAAATCATTATTAAAAATGAGAAATGTAACGGTCCCAAAATTGAACCTTGCGGAACTTCTGATAATTGCGAAAGTTTTTCAGATTTGAAACCCCGATATTGAACAAACTGCGATATATCATTAAGATAAGATTCAAAGAACTTTAGTAAACTCACATATTATCAAATGTATCCAATTTTGATAGCAACAACTCGCAGTCAAGGCGCTCAATAACTTTAGAGAAATCAGTATACCTAGATGTGGATGTGGAAATGTACTGAGTTTTTCCACAAGTTTCGAGGTGGTAGAGCGCTTCGACATAATCCATGCTTATGTGGAGATTTTAAACTTTCTGTATGGAAATACATATAACGAATAATTATTAATTAATATTAAGTATATATAGATGCCAGGTATTAAGGTGACGTTTAGATACTAAATTGTTGAGATTACTTGTAGGCTACAAACCTCAAGTGGTTTTTAGGCATTGTATCTAACGTTTTGTCTGTATCATTTCGTTAAAGTAATCAAAGGATCCTAAAACTAAGTTCATAACACTTTTAAGAGATCATAAAATTCTATTTTAATAGTTATGTACATACAATTTTGTTTAGATGAATAACTAATTAAATGCCTGTTTTATTGATGCCTTTGTGTTATCTCGAATAAAATTTTGTCTAGTTTCAAATGTACAAAGGCGTTTACAAGTGCGACTGTCCGTTAATTTAAATTCAGTGTCGACACATTAAGGGCAGGTAAATGTTAGATATTATTAAGTCGATAGAAATTCAAAATCTTTGGAGACTACATTTGAAGCGTGTTTCACCTACAAACTTGCTCTTTCGACTTCTTCGAGAACAGACCAAACGTGTGACGTGTATGATTTATGCAATTTGTGTTAAAGTGTTCGACTCAAAAATGATCAAACCATTCAAGAAATGATTTTAAATTCGTTAAATATGTAAGTACGACTCTAATTTTACATAACCTCATATATTTGACTCTAGTTACTGTGAATACAAAATTTGACAAAACCCTACAAATTCATTTCCTAATTATCCAACTTGAAATAATTCAGCACAAGGAAGAACTTTGTTCAGTTATTTGATTGTTTGTTTGGGAATCAGGAATTACTAGATCATCAAATTCAAATTCAAATTCTTGTGAGTTCTCCAGAGTTTTATAGAATATTTATCAAAATGGTGTCTCATTTACACAGCTTTGTCTGGGTTCAAGAATTCCGTAAGCTTTCACAAAACTCAAGAAATCGGATTCACGATTTTTCAATTCTGGGGTGCAAACATTGTATCATGATTTAAGAGTTGCATTGTAAAACTGAATAACACCTTATTGCATATTACATATTACCTTTTATTAAAAACTTTTATTAATCATTTAGTCGCTATTAGAAATTTAAAAACGATTTAAGCTTCATGTAGATCCCAAAATGCATAAGAAATAACAGACAATAGACAGAATTAGAATCTCGCACCACAAAGTGAATATGATCTGAGTTATTCACTAATAAATAAATTGGGCTCCAAAAGGGCTGGCAATGCTGCTGTAATTTCTGTAGAGCAACAGGTAGGCATAAAGCTTAGCTTTATCTGTTTTGGAAATTTTGCAAATACATATGTTCAAGGCAAAATAAAATAAAATTGGTTCTGCGAATACGAAGATACAAATGAACCAAAACGAGAGGGTGAGTAAAGAACATTTTTAAATATGGCGATCAAATGTTTAATTCTAGAGATACTTGACCTTACCTTTGAGACAAGGGTATCTTAATTCGGTTCTCAGCTGAAGAGGCTAGAATTTCTTTAGTAAGAGAAGTTATAGCCTAGGAGCCCGCCGACCACTAATTGTGTGTCATAGCTTTACTCCCAAAATGTTTGAATTTTTGTTAATTTGAGGTAGTAGAGCACAGAAATGTCCAAACGGAAGGCTCCCAATAGTTACACTAGTTACACTTGTAATTCGATGAGTATCATAAATTTACGACTGGCAATGAGAAACTTGGTAAGTATGAACCTCCTCTTTGAAAAGTGGTGCGAACGTCTTGCTTTTTACGATAATTGACTGCGTATCGGCTCTTCCTACCGCAATCACTAGTTACACTTGTAATTCGATGACTATCATAAATTTACGACTAGCAGTCAGGAACTTGGTAAGTATGAACCTCTTGAGTGCGAAAATACATTTGCCATCTTTGAAAAATTGTACGAGGTCTTGCCTTTCACGATAATTGACGGCGTATCGGATCTTCCTACCGCATATACTACATTTCAACCCCTCTAGCTGACCCCTGTACCACTTCACAAAGATGACGCACATATTTTCTCACTCCGGAGGTTCATACTTACCAAGTATCTGATTGCCAGTCGTAAATTTATAATATTCATAAAGTTATATGTGTAACCAATAATACATACGGTAGGAAGCTCCGATATTCCATCAATTATCGTGAAAGGCAAGACCAAGTTTCTGAATTTCAGTCGTAAATTTATGAGACTCATCGAATTACAAGGGTAACTAGTGCATGCGATAGAAAGAGCCGATACGTCGTCAATTATCTTATATAATTCTATAACCACTTTTCAAAGATGAAGAATGTATTTTTGCACTGAGTTCTTGATTGCCATTCATAAACTTATCATTTTTTTTACCTGACTTTTTTTTCAAAATTGAGCGAGGGTAGCCCCTCCTTATACCACCCAAAATGAATGGCAGACTGGACTCATGATTTTTGGGGTAAATTAAGAAATCCCTCCAACCCACATGCGTAAATCTATGACTTATTTGTGACGTTTTTTTTTACATTTAATCATCATATTTCTTACACATTTGGGGACCTGCCGAACGCTCCTGCACCAAAAAAAAAAAAGGGGCTGGCATGGACATTTCTGTGTGCTACTATCCCAAATTAACAACAATTCACAAATTTTGGGAGTAAACTTATGACACACAATTAGTGATCGGCGGGTTCCTGGTCTATTAATTTATCGCCTGATATTGGGCGTGTATTTTCACCTCCCATACTCCACCATAACTCCCTTTTAGAGGTACAGGACAGTTCACTCTCTTACCTGTAAGTGTATAATGAATAATTTCATTGATTAATTCACACTATAAGCAAGATGGAGACCATCTATAGTTTCTGGTACCCCACAAAGTTCTGTCCTAAGGCCCCTTCTTTTTATTCTATGTGTCATGGATATTGATAAATGCCTTATAATTTTAAAACTTGCCTTCGATATCAGTTAAATATTGACAAAATATCTCACTATCTGTGAGACACATTCATTAAATTAGACTCAGCGGTTCATCATGTTAAAATGAAGGTATAGTGCATTTCAAAGAATTTTGTGAAATAACCTTATGCGATCTAGTTTATTCGAAAAACGTCCATTTCAAACGAAATTAATTTATTAACTTTAAAGTAACATCCTCAAATAGTCTCAGCAACTCGATGAAATCCACGTTATTAGAACTTGTTCAACAGGCTTCTTATAAGGAGCTTCGTCAGTAACATTTTCTGAGTATTTGTCGTCTTAAAGTGCTTGCGCTACAACTGCATTAGTACTTGATTTTGTAGTTTTTTAAACTGTAGTCGTTACCAAGAGTTCGCTCATTCAACAATATTCCTTAAATCGGTTCTCTAAAACATTCACTATCTGCCCGCAAGCATTGACGGTTTCGTCCACACCAAACCAGATATATTTCCCATTCAGTTTAGAGAAAATGTTCTGTCTAAAACTGCCACAGTAGTTTTACTGTACTGTTCACTAATACAGTTTTGAAAAAATTGATCCAAAAATTGTATCGACTTCTCTATCTCCTCCACCATATGTTACCTTCATTAAATTTTCACACTGTCAGTAGTATAACACATATTTTAAAACTTTCCAATAAATGAGTTTCATAATGTTGGATTTAGGCAAAAGAAAAATGTATTTTTGGTTTTGTGTCGTCAAATTGTGGTTTAGAGAAATCACTAATTCACAAGTTTACTGTATAGCATAGTCGAACCGGTCGAGACATTTATCGATCGTCTTTAATTCTGCCCTGCCACGTGCTCATTGTAAATTGGAAATGGAAGAAATTTATGTGTCATTGTGAATGGCAACATTTGGAAAGTCGCAGGTTTACAGGCGCTTCATTGTATACTGTTTTTATAAATCATATAGACCTTGAGAAAGCCTTCCTCAAAGTGTGTCACCCCGTGCTACTATTTACGTTTCATGACTGGCCCGATAAAATGGACTATCTTGGAGTTATCTTGAACAGAACGTTATTATTTAATTCACATGATACCAACCTTACAGATAAGTACTGTGTTCTACTGTACTATATTCCTCAACTGGACCCCCCCCACCCATACCATATCTTGATCAGCGCATCCCCAATCTTGTTCTCATTATATAGCCACTTCACCCTAAAAAAAAATTCAAACCACACAAAATAAACTTTTACTCCTTTCAAGAAACTTTCCTTAAGTATCCCCATTCAACTCCTGCATGACCTCACCGGACTTCTCAGTATTACTATCTTCAGCCTCAGAGCTGGGAGTAATTAATTACTAAAGTAATTAAATTACTAATTTAACTACTTTTTTAAAAAAAGTAATTGTAATTGAATTACATTTTTCAAAGCAGTAATTGTACCTAAAAAGTATTAATTCCTCAAGCGATACTCTGAAAATACCTTTGCAGAGTAATTAATTACTGATAGAAATTACTTCATGTAATTTAAATTATTTCAAGTAATTTAAATTACTTCAAGTAATTTAAATTACTTCTCAATCATTTCAAATCTCTAGAATAATTTGAATACTGTAGAGTTTAATTGTTTTACCGTAATTAAATTATTTTAGAGTATTTATATTACTTTACATTTCTATTAAAAGGAAACATAAACAAATAATATTATTCATATTTCATAGTTTGTGTCATTTTAGTTCCACATCCAGTGGAAGTATAGTAACGCAAAAAAAAACAATTAAAATTTTTTATTGTTCAAAAATGCTTAAAATGTCATGAAACGTCGAGATTTTCAGTTTGAGCAAAAGAAAATGTCTGTCTGTCGGTCTATTTGTCTGTCGGTAACTTTTTTGTGAGCACGATTACTCTGGAACCGTTTAAGATATTGACTTGAAATTTGGTACACGCATGTATTTAAGGTAGAGGTGCAACGGATATCTGGTTACTATCCGGTGTCCGGCCTATCCGGCCACTTTATTACTATTCGGTTGGGCACCGGATAGTGACCTGATATCCGGCCAAAACCGGATAGTTAAGAAATAAAAATTGGCATAAAATATGAATCGAGTTTTATTATACTGATTGGAGTTAGTATACCACCATGTGTAAGGGTCACTATTGCTTTGAATCCGTGCTCCTTTCAAATAATAGTCAATCTCCTTGGCCATTGAAGTTTTCTCCGAAACGTTCCCATTAAGGATGGGAATTTGCAAAATGAGAGGGAAATATGCGTTTATTTTCGATTTATTACAAATATTTAAAAAACCAAACAGTATAATCTTAAAACCTATTTTAGATTCTTGCTATTGTTCTAATGCATACAACTATATATATTTTTTATTATAAATATCTGTTGTATTTGAATATGTCAATGAAAATAGTTCCTAATTTCATTATTAGAGCATGGCATTATACTATATACAAAATTTATGATAAAAACTGTATATGGTTGTATTCCTTAGAGCAATGGGAAGTATCTGAAGCTATTTTAAAGATTATACCATTTATGACTTTTTAAATATTTATTATAATCCGAAAATAAACGCATATTTCTCTCTCACTCTACAAAATCTTATGCTTAACGGTACCATTTTCTTCACCCACGTCGTCAAAACTCTTCCAAAAAGTGTTGTAAATATCAGCAGTAACATTATCTTGTGGGTTTCTCTTACGTTGTTTACTGAAAGGGGAAGAACCACTTTCACTATCACTGCCTGAGCATGAATCATCACAACTATTTTTTAAAACCTCCAGCAGAATAATTTGGCAGGATTATTCAGCCTGATTTTTATTGAAAAAACTTGTTTTAAATCTGAGGTCTAGAAAAGTTGCCAGTAAATATTTTTTGTCGCCGAGGTTGTCAAAATTTGTTTTCAGTCCAACTTTCAATGCAAGCCAGATCAAGAAGTTCGCCGGATATCCGGTATTCGGTATCCGGCCAAAACACTATCCGTTGTATCCTTAATTTAAGGTGGGCGGGTGCGGTGAACATAATTCGACAATTTCTTCTACATCCCTGAACCGATTAACAAAATGTTTGTTGGGCTTTTAGAGACAACTTTATAGAATGGTACTAGGCTATTTAAAACTAAAGAAGGAAAATTTTTTTTCTCGTGCGAAAATTAAAAAAAGTTTTTGTTGATTTTAATAGTCTGATATCATTCTATCAAGTTTTCTCTAAAGGCCTATCAAAGAATTTTTTCAAGTCGTTCAGGTATATAGAAGAAATTGTCGAATTACGAAATCGTTTTCTTAAGCACGGCACCGCCACCTTTAACGAGATCTGGAATTAGATTATATTTTGATCTTATTCTGTTGAAGGGTTGGGGGATAAATTAGGGTAAATAGGTAAATCAAGCAAGTAAGAGTCCATAAAATTGGTATTTAGTATATATAAGAAAAGCTA
Source organism: Rutpela maculata (assembly GCA_936432065.2). NCBI lineage: Eukaryota > Metazoa > Arthropoda > Insecta > Coleoptera > Cerambycidae > Rutpela > Rutpela maculata. Next base: position 37,923,204 of record OW386287.2, on the reverse strand, counting down.
TTAGCCACCCCCATTACCACCCCCACCGCATTATTAAAGGGAGTGAAAAAATAAAATTGTGATTTAGTGTGTATACAAGAACTAAAGGCCTCATTATTTTTCTTCATCCACCCCCACTACCACCCTACTACCACCACTCCCATCCCCACTACCAATGTGGCATATCGTTTTATGGGTTTTTAGGGTATGCAATTTCAAATATTATATTACTAAAGTTCCATAAACAAGTATTTCCACATACAAAAATTTTTTCGTTGTGAGAGAATTAGATAGAAAATCAGTATGTGAAAGTAGTGATTCCTTGGGCAGCGGTTTTTGTATTTGCTTTTAGTTATAGATTTTCATTCCTTTGCGATTTCTGTCTTTACTGATTACTAAAAAATTTGTGTTATTCAGTATTTGTATATATTTATAATTATTTGTACACCAATAAATGATCTTATAATTTACTAAACATCTCCCATTTCCAATATAACAAATTTAGAAGCTCTAAAGTAATTATAAAAGTAATTTATTTATTCAATTACCATTACCAAATAATTAGTAATTTAATTACATTTTTTTAATAGTAATTTAATTACATGGTAATGAAATTACTTTTTAACATTAGTAATTTGTAATTTGTAATTAATTACTTTTTCAAAGTAATTTGCCCAGCTCTGTTCAGCCTTAACCACCTTCTTCCTAATTTTGCCAATAGCCTAGTTCAGTCTGATGATCCTGTATTCCAAAGCCTTCTCACCTCAAAATTTCTCCAAGCCCCTAAGTATTCTTGCCCTAATTATATACGCACTACCTAATCTAATATTTATTGTAAATTTTGTTTGACAAAATAAATCTAAAAGCAAATAAATAAATAAAAATAAAAAACAAATCTATACAAAATATTTTCCCAAAGATTTTAAATAACATCGTTTTCAGTCGAATTGTTATTGGAAACCAAAAAAAAAAAAAAACAAATCAAAAGAAATGACATCAAAAGAGTCCATAAGATAGCAAATAAATAGAGCCAGGTATACCACAACCTGTACGAACACAACATAAATGTAAATTCAAAAAAATTTCAATTGTAAACTTGTTTCAATGAAATACATATCATAACTAACCCTTCATTGTCATAAAAATTCTACCCATTAGCTTCAGAGCAACATACATGACAACCCATTACAAGCATCTAACTAAATGGAAAGCCCTAGGCATTGACACGCACTATCCTAAGTCATCTATATAAGCATTACATCTCTCGTAGGTAAAAGATTTCGATACGTCGTATATTTTCTGGAAATTTACATTTATATTATGCCAAAATTTTATTTGTATATAAATTAAAGCCGTCTCTGGAATGAATACCGGAAATCCGCTCACTAGTAATTACGCCGCCATTTAGTAAAGTCATTGTTTGTTTGGTTACTTACATTTATATACTTAAACTCTATTTAGCTTTACTGTCAATTTTGTTTAAGTATTAGTTAAAGTTCTAATTATTGGCATTAATGAAAATTAACTGTTCCATATTTCATTCACATTTTAAAATTTTTCATACCTCTTAAAGAATGTCACGAGTCACCGCTGTAAGTCTCATAAGTTTCTGAACAATTAGCATTAATTAATTTTAATTGGGTACCTATACCAAAAATACATTGCAATGTTCCCATAGCAGAAACTAAGTTAATTAATGTAAAACAAAAAAAGAGGAAATAAAACCGTGCATAAGTAAATTAAAATCTGGTTTTGTTTAATCGACTTTTTTTATTACAAAATTCTATATAGCATACTATTCTCATAAAAATAAAATACTTCAGAGTTCACGATAGGTCAGTCGCCTTCTAATGGACAAGTCCCCAATAGATATTTCAAATGATTCGATAATGCTTCATGAGAAGTTGTTTTTTTATTATCAAAGTTTTAGTAGATTATTAGGTGAATAAAACTATTACTGTAATTTATTCTGCAATAATTTTAAGATAGTTGTCCCATTTGAAATTTAAATATATATAAGTATGGTTAATAATTAGAAAGCTCACTTAATATGTAACTAATTATAATAAGGTTGGCAAATAATTTATAGAATTATTAAGTTCGAGATTTGGCCGTAAGACCGTGAAAGTTTGATAGAAATAAGAACATCGTAAATTTGTACTGGGAAATCCTTCTACTTCGAATATTTTCATTTAACTATACATATTTTAATTAGACAGCCACACAAGAGAAAAAAAAGTGCTGTGCAAACGATCAAAATATAGTATTCCTATGTATTTTGGACCGTTGAATACGAATTCGATGTCTAAACTCCCCCAGCAAATCACCAAAATTTTCTAACCTCAAACAACCGCTTAAAATCGTCAACATTGTGAAAAAAAGAAAAGAAAACACTTATGCAAATGACTAAAATATTGTATTCCCATGAATTTTGAAGCGCTGAATATGAAACCAATGTTGGAATTCCCCTAGTAAATTATCAGAATTTTCTAACCTCAAAAAATAGCTTAAAATCTACAATATTGTAAAAAAGAGAAAATAAATACCTATGAAAACGTCTAAAATATTGTATACCCATGTCATTTGAGACGCTGAATACGAACTTGATGTCACCAGAATTTTCTAACTTCAAAATAATAGAGAGAAATGCTTGCACAACGGCCCATTTATATTTCAGCCCCAGCCTTCCTTTGGTAATTTTCACTTCTGGTGACTGTTGCTCTGATATTGTTACGGGTAAACACCCTGTATCATGGATCCAGGGTAACACTAAGCATTAATTTATTAACTTACGTACTAATTACAACAATTAATTACTTCACTAATATAACATTCAGTTCTATAACTCAATAATTCATTCACTTTTAATCACTTTATTTCCTTCTTTTGATCCTCCTAATCTTGCGATCTGAACTAAACTGTTTACTGAACTGTACTAGTACATAGGCCAACTAGCCAAATTAAAGTATTCGGTATAATTTTGTGTAATTTCGGAATTATTGTTCCTCATCAGCGTAGCGTAGCAACAAAAACGATCTAGGACAGATAGGAACAATAATTAATTGAAGGTTGAAAGCACAGTACAGAGTACTTGTATTTGTACACTACTAATTCCACTAATTTCACCAATTCCACTACTAATTCCTTCCTATTTTATTTGACTCGCCAGGTTGAAATTGGGCAGTCCACATGGGGCTCTATGTGCCGACTGTCCTTTAAGAAACAGCTATATGGGTGTACAGAGATAGCAAAAAACTATGATTGCCATCTGTAAATGGTAGCTAACAAAAATGGCGGCCAATCCAAGATGGCGCATGTAGGACGTATCGACGACCGTATCTCTGTAAGGTATTGTCCGATTTCAGTGTTGTTTTTTGGCAGCTTAAATTATGAAAATTTTGTAAGTTCCCAAAAATTTTTTCGATATAAGCAACCATTAATTAGTAAATCACGAATTAGTGAAAAATGTATTAGTTTTTACAGATAATTTGCTTGTTTATCATAAATTTTCTTACAACGTAGACGTTTTAGAAAAAATTGTTTCCAGCAAATACTGTAGCACAAACGATTAGCTTTAATTTGGTGTATTACACTTGTGTGTTTTGACAATGTGCACTGGAACAATGCTGTGTGATAAGAATAACAGTATGGGCCAATTTCATAATCGAATTTAAAGTGTAAATCTCACTTTAAAATTCCATTTGACTGTGATAGTAAGTGAGAGATCTGTCACAGTCAAATGTAGCCTTAATTTGGTGTATTAAACTTGTTGAAAATGTCTGCACAAAGAGTCAATAATAAACACCTCGCATAAAAATAGATGAGGAATGTGTATCTTCTGCAGTTCAATTATTAGATAGGGGCCGTTCAAAAATTACGTAACGCTCTTAGAGGGGTACTTAAAAGCGTGACAAATTGTGACATATAGCGGGAGGGGGGGGGGGGGAGGTGTTGCATCAAGTGTTACGTAACGTAATGTTATTCTTTTTTCAACAAAAATTCTGATCTAAAGAAAACAGCTGTTTTTGTATAAACTGTACAAGGTTTGTCCTTAGTCAGGCAAACCAAGTTACGGGATTTTAATATAAATGACATTTAAAAAAAAATCTTATTTTAATGGGGGTGAAATTTGTTACGTAATTTATTTACGGGGGTATCTTCAAATGTGACAACATGTGACAAGGGGGAGGGAGGGGGTCAAATTTGATCAAAATTTGCGTTAGGTAATTTTTGAACAGCCCCATAATAGATGGACTAATCCGTTTGACAACAATCCTTCAGACATTATCAAGCTATCAACAGGAAGAGCAGCACCTCCTGATGTACAGACATCTTTGCTAACCGCGAGTCAGAAAGATGAAGATGCATATGATGCATTCAAAAGAGATCATCTGGAAAAGGGAGAGGCATTTTTCGATACATTAAAAAAAATACCTTAAAAACTTTTTCATCAATTATGCTAGTGAAACGAAGTGGAAAGAATAAAGACATAATCCTCAAGGCTCACCGCAAGCTTTTTGCCAGTATGATTCTGATAGCAGAAAAGCAACAGTTAGATAATAATATGTTAAACGTGTTAGCCATCCCATAGGACCTTTACCTTGGGGTCTGGCCAATTCTGATGGAACAATGAAAAAAACCAACAAGGCTGTATTGGGGAAACACCTGAAAAGCCTGATTTCACCTGAAGATGGAAATATTTCTTGATCTGCTACTGTAATTGATGGGATGGCATTAATTCAAAAATTGCATGGAGAAAATAAAACATTTAATGAATTGTCTGATACAGTTCTCAATCACGTCTTAAACGCTGACTATTATAGCAATAGAATAGAAGGAATATCATTCAAGAATATAAAAATTGGTCAAAAGATAATCAAGTGGAGACGTCTTCTTCAAAGTGGTGACAGTAAAAATTAATTAATTAATTAACAAAATTCCTTGTTGAAAGTTGGCAAGAAGAAAACAGGAAGACAAAGATTGGTGATAAGGATTTATTTGCTATTTATGGTTGTAAGTGTATCAAAATAACTGCTAATGGCGTCCAAGAAGAAAAAAATCTTTTTTCATCGCAAGAAGAAGCAGATGATGCTACATATAAAGGATGCTGCAGTAAAATACTCAAATGTTATTTGCGTATTTGACGACACAGATGATTTTAGCTCTATATATATATATCATCTGAAATCAGTCGGGAGAGTAATTTGTACATCAAACGTGGAACAAGAGGTCGAGTCAGGTTAATTGACATTAAGAAACTTGCAAGTGCAGTTGGCAGTGAAATCATATCAGCATTACCTGATTTACATGCATGGACAGGTTGCGATACAGTCAGCGCGTTTTCGGGACAAGGGAAATTGAAAGCTTTGAAACTTTTACAAAAACGTGAAGAGTTTATTTAATTGTTTTCATTGCTGGGAAACCAGTTTGCATTATCTAACAATAACCACTATTTAATCCAAACGTTTACATATTAGTTGTATTCAAGAAATACCAAAACAGAGAGCATAAATGACCTAAGATACCAAATTTTCCGAAGTAGACAAGGTGATGTTGAATCAACACAACTTCCTCCATGTGAAGACTGTCTCTGCCAACATTCTATGCGCGCAAACTGTCAAGCAGCAATTTGGAAGCGATGTCTGGAAAATTATCCTCAAGTTCCAGAAGCAGAAGATCATGGATGGATGATAGATAATGATAAGAATACTCTGCATCAACTGGATGACGGGAGCACTCGCACCTGTAGCAGTTTTGGAACTTTTGAGTTGTTCTTGTGCAAGGTCATGCCAACTACCATCGTGCACTTGTATGAAGAATCAGTTGAAATGTACCAATGCGTGTAAGCTGACTAAATGTGAAAATATGCATGATCCCGGGGGAAACTGCAGAAGATGTATTTTTTTGATGAACCATATGAATGAAGTGACAGCGAAGACGATTTGTGAAAGTTTAGTTGAAACGATATGATTAAGAAATATTTCAAAAGGAATAATAAACAATTGTTTATAAAATCTGTTAATCTGCATAATAAAAATTTTCATATTAAAATTGTCAAAACTTATATCGGTATTGATTATTGTCGGTCATATATTTTTCCGTGACAAAAGGTCAATTTCATAATCGAATTTAAAATTGACTTTAATTAAGGCTACATTTGACTGTGACAGATCCCTCACTTACTATCACAGTCAAATGTAATTTTATCTAAAGCTCACTTTAAATTCGATTCTGAAAGTGGCCCATACTGCTATTCCTATCACACAGCATTGTTCCAGTGCACATTGTCCAAACACACAAGTGTAATACACCAAATTGAAGATAATAGGTTGTGCTACAATATTTGTTGGAAACATTTTTTTCTAAAACGTCTACGTTTTAAGAAAATTTATGATATACAGGCAAATGATCTGTAAAAACTAATATATTTTTCACTAATCAGCGATTTACTAATAATTAATATTGCTCATATGGAAAAAATTAATGGAAACTTACAAAAAGTTCACAATTTGCTATCATTTAAAAAAAGAACACTGAAATGGAACAATAAGTTATAGAAATACGGTCGTTTTTTTAAACGTCTACATAAGCTATCTTGGATTGGCCACCATTTTTATTAGCTACCGCTTTCAGATGGCAATCATAGGTTTTGTTATCTCTGTACACCCATATAACTGCGGTATGAAGGAAAATTAGTACCCCCAAATTATACCAATATCTGGCTGGCCCATATACTATACTATCTGACCATCTGAACTGTACTAAACTGTCTTCTTTCGACTTCTCCATACCTGTATATACCCAAAGATGAGGGCTCCAGAATGTTTTCAATGAATCTGTAACATTTTAGTTTATGACACAGCGCACCATCTCTGGGATGATGGCCAAACTAACCAACCAACTTATTTCTCCCTTGTTTACACATGGAACTTAGGGGAAATTCCCATAGATGTCTCTGGGGGTAGGATATGAAACAAGATAGATTCACCCAACGAAATAAATCTGTCTCAAATGGAAGGGGTCAAAACACTAGAAACTGCATTTTTCTCAAAGCCGCCATATTGGATGTAACTGAATTTTTTAGATTTGTCATCGACCGTAAGTGATATGGAATATCTGCAGCGAATTTCAGAGCACTAGGTGATCGACAATTATAAAAGAAGGCCAAGACATCTTTTACTAACAAACAGAACCACATGTTGGGAATCTTATATTATTAATTGTAGTGATATCACATACGAAGTCATTGAAAACCGGAACGCCAAAAAAGCATATCTTAATAGGAATTAAACTTTACGTGCAGTGGATGATATTGCTGAAGCGGTATTCACATCTATTAAAAGTTGCAATTATATGTCATATCATCATTTCATAGAGAAAGTTGTTAAAATTGATCTTGGTGTAACAAAAGTGATTTTTCTGATTTAAGGTCAGTATCTCACAATTCATGTATAAAATTTTAAGTCCCTCCATATTTTACAGTGTAAGTTATGATAGTAATACCGGCATTACCAGTGAAATTGTGAAAAGTAGGAAAATATGAATAATGACATCATTACGGAAAGTGCCGGGATATTACGAATAATCCACCACTTTATAAAATGACTTCATGATATATTGTCCTTTTGATCTTGCTTTAAAGGAATGTCTAAGCGATTTCCTATTATAATATAGTGTCATTTTGCATGAGTAACATTTTTTATTCAATTCATTATGATAATACGTCAACATTTGTCATTGCTTAAAAGTTAGTACCCCTAGATACGGATATCATAAATTAACTCCCACTTGCCCGAATTATATTTGAAACGTATAAAAATAACTCCCAGTCACATATACGTGCATAATGGTAGGCTGTGGCGTATTGGCTGGGATAAGATTAGGGGTAAATTGTCTCAAAAAATTTATACGCGATGAAAATGTTTTAAAATGGTAGCTATAGCAATGGCAATATAAGGATGGGTGTTCTGGTGTGAAATAATAAAAGAATAAAATTAAATTCAGGTGGAGATGAATTTTCTAAGAGCAGTTAATGCTGCACCCCCTTCTGTCAAATAATAAATTTCATAAATAAAACGCAATGAAAGAAGGTGGTGAAGAGACATAGAGGAGGACCACGTAAAAGATGGATTGAAAATGTGGAGCAACATATTAGGACATTGGGAGTGAGGGGAAGGAGCGTTCTTCTGGTCCTCACCATTTTTAAGAAGCAGAATGGAAAATAATTGTCGAGCAGGCGAAAATCCACATGGGGTTATAAAGTCATAAGAAGAAGAAGAGATAAATAAAACAATGTGTGCAAAATCGTTAAATGGGAGATAAAAGAGATGCAAAAACTTTCGATGATACTGTTGAGGGACGGGTTATTAATGAAGAATACAAAATGTGGAATTTAATAATGACACATGCTTTAGAGCGGCCGTCTCTGGCTGCACAGTGGTTACCTGATGTTACTCGACCAGATGGAAAAGACCATTCAATCTACCGATTAATTCTTGGTACACATACGAAAGATGAACAAAATCATCTTTCAATTGCTAGTATTCAATTTCCGAATGAAGATGCTCAATTTGATGCTTCTCATTATGATAACGAAAAAGAGAATTTGGAGGTTTCAAATTGAAATAAAAAGTAATTATGAAGGAGAAGTTAACTGAGCTAGGTGCATGTCCCAAAATTCTTGAGTTATTGCAACTTAAACTAGTGATGTACTGGTTTTCGACTACATTAAATATCCAAGTAAACCAGATTCTAGTGGTGAATATCACCCAGACCTCCATCTCATCTAAAAGAAGGTTACGATCTATCTCAGAATCCTAATCTCAATAGCTATTTTCTTTCTGCCAGTGATGATCACACCATTTGTTTGTGGAACATAAATGCAATACCCAAAGAAAATCGTATAGTAGATGTCAAACTTATATTTACCGGCTGTTGTTAAAGATGTTGCATGAAAGCTTATTTGGATCATGATGACCAAATATTAATGGTTTGGGACACGCGGTGTAATAATACTAACAAGCCATCCCATACTGTTGATGCCCATACTGCCGAAGTTAATTGTCTCAGTTTCAATCGCTATTCGGAATTTATTCTTACCACAGGAAGTGCTGATGAAATAGTAGCTCCTTGGGATTTACGAAACTTGTTTTGAATTACACAAGGATGAAATTTTCCAGGTCCAGTAGTCACCTCATAATGAAAAAATCTTGGCTTCTTCTGGTATTGATAGAAGACCCTATGTTTGGGATTTGAGTAAGATTCGTGAGGAGTAAAGTTCAGAAGATGCCGAGGATGGCCTTCCCAAATTGTTGTTTATTCATGGTGGATATACATTTCAGATTTTGGTTGGAGTCCAAATGAACCATGGGTCGTTTGTTATAATGAAAATGTAATGCAAGTTTGGCAAATGGTTGAGAAACTATATAATGATGAGGAACCTGAGCAACAAGCTTCTGATATAGAAGCAACGGTAACTTAAGATGTTTATTGGAATTCATTAATTTGAATACTTATTTATATTTTGTTATATTCTACCGAAATTGTCGAAAATAGAACTAGGAATGCTGACATTATAGTTCAAGATCCCAGAGCTGCCAGACCTACGTCATTTTAGCAAAGCTAATATTTTGACAACAAATAGTGTAATATCTAGTTAAGAACGTATGCGTATTTGCTAGTTTGAAAGTGGGGCTCTTTTGCAGAAAACAGGTACAAAAGGTACATAAGAATTTTACTCAGTACGTTAAATTATGATAGCTGGATTATTTTACAAGTGACACGCTAACTACATGGTGTAAGCGTCAGCCTCTAAATCCGAAGGTCCGAGGTTAGATCCCTGAGCGTTCTCAGTTTTTTTAATGGGATGGTTCTGATTGCTCATGTTATTCCTAGGCAAGCTAGCTTTTGAACTTGGCATAGACAAGCTCTAATTGTGAAACGCTACTGTGAACGCCACCACACAAGTGCCACATGTGTTATGAGAGGTTTCACCATGATTGTACATCCAGAGAGTAGTATTTGGATGTATTCCCCACTTAAGACCAAAGATATGCCTTCACATCCATAGGGATGTGCAGGATTTTCTCGCTTGAGCTTCCACGTGGCTTTTCCACGGCAGTTTTGAGTCTAGGTATCTCACTGTACGAGAATGAGTCTGACGTGTGCCCATAAGAGAAGGAATATGAAAATCGTTTATTTCTCTTCTTCTCATTAGTGAACAGTATAACCCTGTTTTGCCGGATTTGACAGAGCCCACGTCTGTTACACCATAAATGAACTATGTCAAGAGCCCTTAGCATAAGCCCTGCAATAGTCATTTCAAATCGGCCTCTTATCGTGCAAGCCAGATCGTCTGCATATACTCGCATATAGAAAACTGCCTCGCCCAGCTAGGTCAGTAGCCCATCGAGCATGAGGTTCCACAATAGTGGGCACAGTATCCCACCCTGCAAACAGCCTTGGTCTGCCTTGGCCCTAACCGTTTCATTGCAAAGCGTGATTTAAATGTTGCGGGTGCTCAGCATGGACGTTATCCACTTAATTATGGTGTCGTCCACTCCTCGATCCGCAACTGCTTGACGAAGAGAATATACGGTTCTGAGCTCTAACAACTATCTGCAGATTTCCGGGCTTGGTATGCATGTTGGTTGGGGTGAATTGAAATGCCCCATCCTTTATATACCTTTCTACTAACGTTTCCAAGAAAGGAAGTTAAGCTTATCGGTCTAAATGCCTTAGTCTGGTCATATGTGGTACAACCCTTGATATAAAGACCACTTTTACCTCTCTCCAGGACACCACTTCTAGTGTTACTTTGACTCAAATTATACATGCCTTAAGTGTGCACTCATACACCTAAGACAGTCTGTGTATCTTGATTTAACCTAGAATGGAACCAGCTATCAGATATAGTATTTAGAGTGCAAAAAAAATTGGAAATAACAGTTGGCAAATCAGTTGACAAAATGCAGTTAATAACAAGGTCCTATTAGATTTGTTCCTGCTGTTATTGCAAGTTTTCATAATTGACATGGATCAGGAAGAGACATATACTACATTAACCCAGATTATTCAAGTATCTGAAATTAAAATCCTTGTTTATGTGATATCCTTGGTATTTTAGAATTTAATGCAAATGCATAAAAACTAAATAATAATTACTTACCTTAATTATTATTAGAATATAATATGTAAATTTAAACATTAACGTCATAAAAATTTGAGGTCACGTAGAACCTCTAGTCTTGTTTCGTTCTAAATTATATTATATTATCACTAATAATTACAATAAAATAATTGAGATCCATCCAAAGGCATATATTTATAACATTGGCGTTATTAGTAATTAAATATTTCAATCATTTGTCTATTAAATGGGCGTGGTGTAAAATTAATTAGCATTACATATTCAATTGTATCGACCAAATAAATAAACTCATGTCAATCTAAGTTTCTTGTTTTTTTGTTTGTTTTGTTTGTACAGTTGCTCACTGTCACTATCTATAAATCTCCAAATTAATTACACATTTAGTTTTTTACATTCTTAACAGGTATACATGATACTCCAGGAGTCAATAAATCTGGAACGTGTATGTAAGGTCAAAAAGTACCAAAGTAGCATATTAAGTAACAAGAACGGTAAGGGACGTTTACCGGTCGACGGCAATGTTTGGAGGGTGAGTGATAGCGAAACCTCCCATTTTGCCTGAGACCGGCAAAACCCTTAACGTTCGCGATGCTTATACAGTTTTTTATACGATCGTGTTAAATTACACTTCAGTTAAGATAATTTAATTTCTACTAAATAAACAAAAAGTCAAATAATATGATATATGGTATTTGTATTTTGACTTTTCGTTTATTTAGTAGAAATTAAATTATTATAACTGAAGTGTAATTCTAGGACACCTTGTATATGCAGATATATTTTAATGACTGTCTTTAATTGCTTGTTTATATTTCAGTGATATTATCTAACATTGTCGTTTACTAATCAGCCTTAATTTTAACTCATTGCGAACATTAACATACATTGCTTAACTTGATAAGGATCTTGCCAAATAGCAACAGATATTTGCAATTTTCTGTGTAATAAATAAATTTCAGCTTAATTATATAATAAAAGATAAATTATGTCTCATCTTACATGATACTATATTTTTAATTCGACGTGTCTAACGATCTAGATAGACAGGTGATCTGTTGTGAAAATATTACAGATTTTGAAATCAATGTTTTGACATTATGGAGGACAAATAGTAGTGCGAGCACCAGAGAAAATTTCTTTGGGTTATTTTTTACTGATTATTTGGCTACATTTAAAGCGACAATCATTAAAAATTCTTAAAGTCCTCCGCCGCACAGTGGGGCCATTTGCATCAAAAGTTTGACAGAAATTATTTTTATTCAATCTTTATTCACATTTAATAAATAAGACCAATAATTATAATACAAAACCTTAATCCGCCATTATTTTACATTTTGAATATCAGACACTCCTGAATTTTTACTTGTTAGATATTTTCCTTTATGTAACTATGGAGCTATAAAGCCATTAAGGACTTAAGATATTTTTGTTCAAAACTGCCAATTTAAGCATAAAAGTAAATACCAATGACAAAAAATCAACTCCCACTTCAAATATTTATTCACAATAGAGAAAATACAAAAATGGCAAATTCATATTCTTCTAAAAGAGCAGTACTTTTCAGATATGGTATTAAATTAATTTGCTAAAAAAATGAAAATGTCAAAATCTATTATGAATCATTATCACTGGGAGCTGTCTTGTTCTTCAAAGGTGTTGCTGATTTCAATATGTAGATGTAGAGCATCCAATAACTGCAGAATCTCGTTGTTTAACTTAGTAAACTTAGTTTCAGTTCGCTGCATTCATGAAATGATAGGGTCTGATCTATAGCGAGCTGTTCGTTTGCTAGTATGTAGTTTCATTATTTTCGATGTTTCAAATTTTTGAGAAAATCGCAGACACATTTAAAGTGCATAATATAACTCCCCAGTAAAATGTTCATACCGCAATCTTTATGTCTTCTGCCATCTTGCCCTTTCCGTAACATTAGCAAAGCTTGTCTTAAACTTTTTTTATCATTTGAGTACCGACCGATTCATCTTAACACTGACATAGTTAGGAAATCCTATAAGCTTATCTAACCAATCTCGATTGATTATTAAAAAATCGCTCGGTCTAACCATCGGCTTTCTTCCAGCTCTTCTTAAAATAGCACACAAAATTATATAATTTGTCTTATGCAGATTGCAAACTTGATGCTCTGGACACTTTGCGTAGTTTCGATGAATTTCTTCAAATAAGCGATTTGTTCATTCAATTTTGAATCACTGCACTTTCTCATTTTGTCGAAAAGGTATCTTCTCGACAGAAAAAAGTCAGTTGAAACTCTCCCAGTGACAGAAAAAAATTATAAAAATAAAAATTTGAATATTTAAACGCGCATAATGTATGCCGCGTGAACATGAAGCGTTAGTATACGCACGTATACGCACGTTTCTAATTTTTCGCCAAGAGTACCATCATTCAAAACGAGATTTGTCCAAAGTTCAAGCGGGTTCAGGCACACTCTAATTTGAGTATTTACAAAAGTATCATAAAATCATGTCGTACGAAACAGGTTGAAATAAACTCGTATAAATTAAATAGTATCAATATCAATACAGTATCAAATATAGCAATTATTTGTCACCTTACCTGTAGGTCGGAAGCCGCGATGAAAACAAATTCGCTTGAAGGAAAGTCACTGAGAATTTAATAAAACAAAGTTACACTTACACGCCCTAGTTAATTTTTATAACATCCAATCTTAACGAAGCACAAGTTCAGACTGGCATGCAGCGAATCGCAAGCGACAAGCAACGTCAAGTAAATTGGTTTTTGTACGTTCAATTTGCAGGCACCAATCTCTGAAAACGATAATTCACTATGACAACTTTTGTATCGTCTAATTTTTGCCAACTTTTGATGCAATTCGCCCCACTGTGCGTCGGTACAACGTACGATAACGCCCCGTCAACGCCGTCAAAAAACACCACAATTAAGGGATTTCTTACCAGATGCCCCTTTCTTGTAGTAACAGTTTACATCACAAAATATAAAATACTATAATATAATTGTAGGAAGGTTGTAAGAAAAGTTGCAGCTGTGTAATAATGAGGATCAAACCTGCCATTTTTAAAAGCTTTTATTTAACTTGCAATGTTTGTATGTTAGTTTGTTTGTTTAGGTCAAATCTTGCAATCAAAATTTCGACTATTTCTAATTAAGCTAGAGCTTTGAAATTAGGCACACGCGTTTAAGTCCAGTGACAATGCAATATAGTGCATCTATTATCGTTCTAAATTCAATATGGCGGACGTCCCAAGATGGCGGATCGCCTTTTTCTTCGCAACCCTCGTGATACGGGTATCAAATTAAAGGCCTTGATGAATAAAATACGATAAACAATGTGACGTCATTTTAAACGCAATATGGCGGACGTGCAGTCAAAATTTCGACTTGTTCTAATTAAACTAGAGCTTTGGAATCTTGCATACGTGTATAAAACCGGTGATAATGCAATATGATATATCTAATATCGTTCCAAATCCAAAATGGTCGACGTCCCAAGATGGCGGATTACCTTTTTCTTCACAACCCCCTTAACACGGGTACCAAATGAAAGGGTTTAATGAATAAAATACGATAAACGTGACGTCATTCTAAACTCAATATGGCAAACGCCCCAAGATGGTGGATTATCTTTTTCTTCCCAACCACCTAGATATGAGTATCAAATGAAAGGGTCTGACGAGTAAAATTTGATAAACTATGTAACGTCGTTCTAAATTCAATACGGTGGATGCCCTAGGATGGCGGATTACCTTTTTCTTCTTCACAACTCCCTTGCCATGGGTATCAAATGAAAAGGTTTTGTCTGTCTGTTTGTCTGTAAAATAAGTAGACTAAAAAAGTAAAAAATAAAATTATATAAAAAAAAATATTTTTAAGAAAAATCTTTCATTTTAAAAAACTAAAAAGTAAAAAGTAATTTTTTAAAATTCATACACCTGGCAACCAAAAGCTTTAGGGACGGTCAATTGAGCAAAGTAACTATGCAATAGTTCTATATGACCGTCCCCAAAGATTTTGGTTTCCAGGTGTATGAATTTAAAAAATATATTTTCTACTTTTTAGTACAGCTTTTTAAAATAAAAGATTTTTCTTAAAAACATTTTTTTTATATAATATTTTAGTCCTCTAGACGATAAAATATGATTGTAATAACAAAATCGAAGGGTAAACCGCTGGCCAGAATTTGTACACTAAAATGCATTGCAATGCACATAATGCACATAATTCACCGCGATGCATTGCTGAAGAATTTAAATGCACCGTGGATTATTAAGCATGGCAATTCATCGCTGATACATGAAAATGCACAAAAATGCATTTGCGAAGCATTGAAATTCACTAAAATGCATCCACGAAGCATTGCAATGCTTCGAAATGCAGCCACTGTGCATTGCAATGCACTAAAATGCACCCTTCACATTTCACAATGCATCGATGTGCATTATCATAAGCAAGATATTTCAATTATTTTGCCTCCATTTTAATAAATCCAAATATTTTACTTAAAGTGCCCGTTTTCTAATTCATGTATAATTTTTAAGTTGAATAATATCGTTAAATAATTTCATATATAACCCGAAAGTATCTATTAAATAAACGTCGAAATAATGTACGGTGTAAGCTAAATTGTAGATGTATGTGATGTAATTAAATATTTTTACTCCGATGGAACGGAGCGGGCATATGAGTTTAGAATTTGATCTTGTTTCTCTGTTATTTCACAATTTTAAAACAATAACATTCATTTTGATGCAGTATTCTGTAAATGTTAGACAATTATTTAAATTGGTATCGTGTACTGAAACATTCTCGGAAACACCAAAGATGTATCGTCGATGTCCGTAGTTCTAATCGAGTTTTTACTATTTAAAGTGATTCACAATGTTAGACACGAGGTTAGATACTGTATACGTAGATTAGATTAAACTATATTTATTTGATTACATTTTTGTAGCAAGCCAGGGTATCGGGTAAATAGTGATTCTGCAATAACAGACAAAATATACAAATTTCTTGTTAACGCTATAATTGCTGCAAAGATATGTTTTATCTTCTTTTTCTTTTTCAAAATTACGTAAAGCTATATCCAAGATATTCCAAGAACCCTTTTTTGGCTTTACTCGTAGTCCTTTAATGTCTTTTTGAGCGTCGCCTAATTCCTCCTGAATAGTTTTTTCTATGTCCATAAAATGAATCTCCTTTGCCTACAAAATAAATAATTTAGTGGGAAATATATAGACACCATATTATATTTTTAAAGCTCAGATCACAGCAATAAAATCCAGAGACGGCTTTTATATACAGCGTGTCCCAAAAGTGGATAATCAATTGGAGTGAAATGAAAATAATCGTATACAGTGTGTTCCTTAATGACGTCCTAATATTTCAGGGTGAGATTGCTTAGGTCATTTTATGAAGAAAAGTTCATATGGACATATGCCCGCAACGGCTTAAATTTTTTGCTACATGTTGAATTTTTTTTCAAATCGTTATTTTTTAATACTTATCTCAAAAAGTACTTTAGATATTATTTTCAATTTTGGTATGTGTTAATAGGATCTAAAACCACATACTTTAGTTAGAAAAGTTATTTTATCGCTCCACTAGTGGAGTCCCTGCAAACATGTCCTCTAATATTTTTTACAAGAAAAGTGGTACGCCACTGACATTTTTCCATGTGGATATTTTTTCTGATTAGCCTAGTCTATTCTACATGAAAATGGTCTCTTGCGTTTTTCTCGTCAGGCGCACAGTTCTTGATTGGTTTTTTTTAACGGGTCTTAAGTCGTTCCAATAAAAGCATTAACTCTATTATCTTCTGTTAAATAAAAAAAATGGCTTGTTGAACACTCTTTGTTAACAAAAACGTTTAGTTAATCTTTAAGTTATGCTGACAAAAAAATAGACTACAGTAAGTTTACCAACAATCAGAAGTTTTTCCTTACCAAAAAAAATTGAAAAAAAATTGTTCTGAATATAACGCTATGTGCTATACCATGTTAGAATCTGTATTCATTGATCAACTTTTTGTAATAGTTGGTCAATATTCTGTAGTACTATTTTTCAAAAAAACAATTTCATTACAAGTTATTGATTATTTAATATTTAAAAAATGTGATTTTAAGGGAACCGTGATTCGAAAACCATAAATCAAATGTCGTTAGGGGTTCTAAGGCATGTTAAGGGGTTCTAAAGCATGTTAAATAATAATATTACATTAGTTTTTCAATAAAAAAAAATGCCTAATATGACTTCTTAATAAAAATGTACGCTAAGGAATAAAATAAGTTTTTTTTGCCCAAAAAGGACATAATGAAAATCTTTGATACTGATTCGAATTTGGTTGAATCCGGGCAAGTAATAACTGAGATATGAAAGGGGGGCTTTAAAACTGAGATACGCTGTATATAATAATAATAATAATAATAATAATAATAATAATAAATACCTTTATTTAGCCTGGCGGGGTGTCAGCGAGTAGCTGTTGTTAATCCCAACCAACCATAATCTGAAACATGAAAATTCAAAACTTTTGTATAGTAATTTTGTCACGAATTCTTGGTAAACGAAATAAGTAAAACCTACAAAATATATAATAATCTTGTGATATTTCATTTAAAAAATCGTTGGAAGGTAATTATCATGTTCCTCTTTATAATTAAAAATAAAATAATATTCATATTAACCATGTGTGCTGTTTTTGTTCATGCGATATGATCTGTTTATTGGTACAAGATTTTACAGTCCTTTCTTACTTTACATTATAACTTTTATTTTATTTCCCATACAGGCAGCTTATAAACGTACAAATGTAAAATGTAATTCTGTTTGCCTGAAAACATGACACAGTTCCTTGCTCTGACGGATATTAATGCTGGTTACGTGCTTTTAAAGCGGTTTTGTGAGGGTCTGCAAAGAAAAATGGTAAAGTGCGAAAGTAATAGGGCCAGATGCAGTTGTTAGTTATTATATTAGAAACACATTGGACTTCCGGCCTACATCTTACTTCGTCGTATAGTTGGATTGGTGTGCCAACATATGCGGCTTCTTGCAATGTGATATTATTTAAGTTTGGCTATAACTTTTGCCTTTATTTCTTTCTCCGAGAAAGAAGCAGAGAGTGTTAATTTTATGTTGAGCCCTGGATTGACTTAGTTTCCGTAAATCTAATAAAATATTGCATTACGTGGTCCTCCTAAAATAAAATAATAATAATAAAATAATAATAATTCATTACTGCAGTACAATAATAATAGAATAAACCTTAATTTTATTATAGAATCACATATGATAAATAACAAATTATAATAATATTATAGTTATAAACCGCTGCTCAAGGAATCACTACTTCCACATCCAGATTTTCTATTCAAGTCTCTCACAACGAAAAAAATTTTGTATGTGGAAATAATTGTTTATGGAAATTTAATAATACAATGTTTGAAATAGCCTACCAAAAACCCATAAAACGATATGCCACATCGATAGTGGGGTGGATGAAGTAAAAAAAAATTGAGGCCTTTGGTTCTTGTATACACACTAAACCACAATTTTTTTTTACCCCTTTAATAATATAATATATAATGGATGGAGGTGGTAATATGTAATGCCAAAAAAATTTTTGAGACCTCAGCTTCTCTTATTACAGTGTGTCCACGGATGGAGTTGACAAGAGAAAAAACATCTTGATTTTACGACGAAGTCATTCTTTATAAAAAAAATCTGCTTGTCGAAAAAATGAATTTACCATATAAAAATCATAGATCAGATGTACCGGGTGTTAATAAATTAAGAAAATATCAAAATGCCTCAAGGGAGAAGTACCTTTATTTATTATTTTGGACAAAATGTTTATAAAACAAAATTGTTTATAATCCAAAATAAAGCCTAAATACAAATTATGAAGTCTAAATTTTGACTTTTATGTTTTCATTGTGTTTATCTTTTTATGTTGAATTTATTAATATGAATAAGAATTCAAATTAAGAAACAAAGTGTGCTATCGATAATATTGAACTGACAAACGTCATTGTGACATTGTGTAGAATATTATAATCTCACAATTGCATTTATTAGCGTTCTGTTGGTCATTTAAAAAATGTTTACCAAACAAGAAAGAATTTATTTGATCAAATGTTATGGGATTGGAGACGTCTCTTATCGATTTGCAATTAACCTTTTCCACCAAAAGTTCCCTAATACAGCGGTATCGCGCCAATCATTGCGCAAACATGTGAAAAAAATTCAATGAAACTGGATCTGTATTGGATGTCAAAAAACCCAAGAAAAAGTACAATGAAGACGATGCGGTAACACCTTTGGCAATAAATTCAGTAATAGAAAACACGAAATTATCTTTACGGAAACGCTCACAAAGACTGGAAGTAAGTAAAAGTCATTTACAGAGAATTTATATGGAAAACGAAGTTCGACCGTTTAAGCCAAAGTTCAGACATACACTTGAAAATGGAGATGAAGAGAATCGATTAGGTTTTTGAATATGGGTCGGTGAGAATTACCTCGTAGATAAAAGTTTTCACAGAATGTTTTTTTTTTACTGACGAAGCAACATTTTGTACCAATGGCCACGTTTCATTAAAAAACAATCGTTATTGGGCTTTTGAAAATTAAAACAATGTCATTCACAAACGAAGTCAACGTTATAAAAAAGTGAATGTATGGTGTGGGATTTTTTATGATCGAATCGTTGGTCCATATTTCTTAGAAGAAAATTTAAATCAGCATGTTTATTTGGACCTTTTGGAAAACTTTGTATTGCCATTTATAAACAATCTGCAACCGGAAGTAAGGCGTAACATATTTTGGCAGCAAGACGGTTGCCCAGCTCATTCCTCAGTTTTGGTACGGCAGTGGTTGACAGATCACTTCGGAGCCAGATGGATGGGAAGATATGCTCCAATTAATTTTTCTGCAAGATCACCAGACCTTACACCAATGGATTTTTTTCTGTTGGGTGTTTTAAAGCAGAAAGTTTATGCAGATGACCTGCCGCATGATCGAGAAGCACGAATACAAGACGCGGTAAAAGAAATGAATGTACCCTCAACCATTCGTAAGGTCTATGGTGAATTTATTAAAAGGATGGAGAAATGTGTTGAGGTTGGAGGAGGCTGTGTAGAATAAATTGTTTTTCCAAAATCGTTGAAGTTATTATGTTATGTTAATGTTTGAAAAAGAAAATGTAAGTTGTCATAATGTAAAAGTCAAAATTTAGACTTCATAATTTGTATTTAGGCTTTATTTTGGATTATAATCAACTTTGTTTTATAAACATTTTGTCCAAAATAATAAATATAGGTACTTCTCTCTTGAGAGATGTTGATGCTTTCTTAATTTATTAACACCCGGTACATCTGATCTAAGATTTTTATATGGTAAATTTATTTCTTCGAAAATTAGAATTTTTTATAAAGAATGACTTTTCGTCGTAAAATCAATAATAGAGATGTTTTTCCTCTTTTCAACTCCGTCCGGGGGCACACTGTATATACTAAATACCAATTTTATGGACTCTTACTTGCTTGATTTACCCACTTACCTACCATTCACCAATTTATTCCCCGCCCCTTCATCAGAATAAGATCAAAATATAATCTAGTTCCAGATCTCGTTAAAATACATGCGTGTACTAAATTTTAAGTCAATATCTTAAACGTTTCCAGAGTAATCGTGCGGGCAAAAAAGTTACAGACAAACATTCAGACCGACAAAACGACAGGCAGAATTTTTTTTTGCTCAAACCTAAAATCTTGACGTTTTACGAGACGTTTTATGACATTCTAAGCTTGTATGAACAATAAAAAATTTTAATTTTTTTTTTTGCGTTACTATACTTCCACTGGATGTGGACGTAATTAGGTACTTACAGTATAATAAGAATCAATTAATTAATGGGATATTGGTATTTTGTTGTGCGTCGCCTTCTATCATCTTTTTATTTTGGTTCCTTGTTACATTTTTTCATTCATAAGATATTGAATGAAGGGCAGCGTTTAAATTTTAATAAACACACAGGTAGCTCGTGCGTACCAGTACAATATTTGTCGCAAAATTCGCATTCGCACAATCTCGGGGCTATTCTCTTTGTGGACAAGGTATTATGTCTTTTGAGAAAATGAGAATACTACATTAAAAGGAAATCATAAATGAATGTTTGTATCGAGTTTTTTGTCACATTTTGATTTTAAATAGGGATTAAAATAAAAACAAAAACTCACAATTTATTGCTAATTACAATGAGTTTTATTAATTAATACTAATTTGCTTCCAAAATACTAAAACATTAGGGACCTAAATTGATATGTTTTCTTCTATTTTTTGTTTGTACAAATCTTGTAACTGTAATGGCCTAATTATAAACAGTCTAGCACGATACAGCATTTTAGGATATGTTATTTGTGATTTTGACACGGAATATCCACTCTTAATGACTCTACTAGCATATTGGCACAATTCCTAATAAAGAAAGGATATGTCATCAGCACGTGAAATATTTCAGACTTTTTTACTGCTTGTAAAACATCAGCCTCAGTGCCAGATATAGTAGTTGCAAAATTATTATATTGTCGTTGAAATTAAAAGAAGCTTCAGACTTACTAAAGGACAGGAATTGTACAATACCTTTAAAGAAGAGCGGATTCCATCAGAATAATGTAACCCTTGGGCACAAATGAAAAAAGAAAAACTCAAACTGTGTAAAAGTACACTCAAAGTGGCAAAACAAAACTATCAGACACATAATGCAACTGAAGGCAGATCGTTAATCGATGACGCGTTTGCTGAATGTTTCAAAAGTAGAACTGCCATTGGCCTGCAAAAATGTATTAGTAATTATGAATATTTGGCAGTACCTCGTTCATTGTTCAACTTACATATCACAATGATTTTACCTTCAAACAAAAGCAATTTGATGAAGGTTATCGAAGAGCAACAACATTTATACCCAGTCAACTCGACTCACTTTCCCTCATATGATACAAATGAAAGGTCACCTCTGCTAGAACAAATAATAACGGCACCTGATTCATACTCAGCAGCTGTTTTTGATGGAATGGCAGAGTTACAAGCCCTGTATAGATATATAGATAGATGCATAAACCTGCACATGTGAAGACTTGTTATGGCCTCGCAACTGAATTTAATCGGAAAATAGAACCTTACCTGCTGAAGTACAACGAAACTTACGTAGTATTTGATACTTCCCTAGAAGATTCACTCAAGAACTACACGAGAAAAAAGAGCTGGAGAAGCAATGCGTGTTAAGTACGAAATCACAGACTCTACAATATTCAAAAAGCAATAAGATCTCTCTTTTCTCATTCTAAAGCTAAGGATGAGTTAACAGCAGATCTCGCAAATAAAGCCGTGTTGCATGCACACAGAATTAAAGAAAAACTGACAGTTAGTTGGAGAAATGAGGCAATCTCATCAGATGGAAATGACGTTAGAGAACTTCAAAATACGCAAGAAGAAGCAGATGCAAAAATTATTCTACACCCAATGGACATCTTACATCATTCCTGCACATATATTCACCAGATACTGATGTTTTTCACTGTAGTGGTCGTAACTTTTCCCAAAAGACGGCATGGCATGTTGGTTACAGGGGTTGGTGCTAATAGACGATTTATTGATTTCAATCTTGTTTATTCCAGTATAGGATAGACAAAATTTATGGCATTGTTAGCTCTTCATGCACTATAGGTCTGTGATATTACTGTGTCCTTCAAGAATAAAGGGAAACTATATTTTTGGAAAGCTTTCCAGACAGCAGAGAAAGAAGTTTTTCATGCTTTGGCATTACTTAAACCTCTAGAATTTAAACCAGAAGATGAACAACTAATCGAGCAAGTCATTCGTCAAGTTTACTTCTCAGGGAAAAGAATATCAGACATTGGTGAATTGCGCCAGTGGATGTTCGCAATAAAATGTGAAAATCTACCTCCCACAATATCCTCCCTAACATCTACATCTTAAAAGTATGTTACCAAGTGTTGGAATGGCGCAGTGCTGATACACCGAAACTTCCCAGAACCATCACAATTTGGATGGTAGAAATCTGGAAACCAGTATTCTCCTACGATGAGTTCGATGCCATTATGCACCAGAATGGATACTTAATTTAGTACATTGTAGTTTTGAGAAAGGACGGTGTGCTGTAAATTGCAAAGTGTAAAGCATAGTCTTCAGGATGCATAGAAATGTGCAAGTGTGGTAGTGATGAAGAGGTCTGCGATAATAATGACTTTCCAGATAATGAAAAAGAACGCACAGACTCGGAGGATGACCCGTGAAACCTTTTATACAAGATATTTACGTGTCGATTAAAAAATATGTGTAATAATAATGTACAAGTTATATAATAGATATTGTGTTTCCTAGAAAAATCAAATACTTAGAGTATTATTTTCATTGTTAGCAAGCAGTCACACATTATGAAATTTTCAGTGATCGAACAATAAAGTATATCTCAGAAACGGTAACGTATATAAAAAAAGTTGTGATAATCTTTTTTGTTCCGTATTTTATTAGGAACAAAAATGGTTCTCAACAAAATTTCCCTAGAGCCAACCATAAACGAGATAAAGATAAGAAAAAGCGATTAGCGTCCATTCTGACGGCCATCTTGAAATGATGACATCATAGACCACAAAATCGGACAAAACATCTGATAGTATCTGTTTGTGTAACTCATGACCTATCAATCCCATATAGCCACACTATTCCTTCATTCAAAATCCTACGGACTAGGAAATATTTACTTATATTATACCCATACATGTATTTAAAAATGATCCCGGTTCTAAGTAGTCGAAATTTTACGATACATGTTTGCATTTATAATTTATTTATAATTGTATTTTTTAATACTTACGAAAATGAATATTCGTATTAATTAAAAAATATATAAAGTTTTATAGGCCAAATCTGCATTTTCTTAATTTGATTATTTGACTTCGTTTTTGGTTATCAACATAAAAAAATTTACGAGCCGTTTATAGTTTTATGTTCAGTGAATATTTATCTGAAATTATTTTTAAAATAAAGTCATTCATTTAGCATATTTATTGCCTTTACACTTCCAAAACAAGTAGAAGTTGCAATCGTAATCAGGGAAAAAAAATCTAAAAGAATATGAAAAATATTCCATTTAAAAAACAACCTGCCCTGTTGTTATATCACGTGACCTGCATGCAATTGTTTTTTATTTGCTTTCAAATAAAATATATATACCACCCTACGATTTTCACAAACTTTTTTTAATTTCCAATAATAACAGAAATAAAGGGGGGGTTAATATATAATGAACAATCCTGTACATCTCCGTATTTTTACTTAAGCAATATTGTAAGTAAAATTTTTATCCAAAATTAAAATAATTTATAGAAAACACGTCAGCATCGCCTCTGGAAATCACCCTCTGCGGTGGATTTCAATGAAAAGTATTCTACCTTAACATTTTAATATGTTACTAATTTGAAATGAAAATTTTGAGTTTAAGAGAAGTTTTCGTTTTTAATAGGGATTCGCAGTCTTATTAAAAATACGTTAACAACATTTTAATATAAAATTACTTAATATATCAAATAATCTACGTAAAATCTATCCAAATTTATAAGGAACACATAGTACATTGCAGTTCCGATAATCTGAACATTTTTGTATTTTTGTCTGCTTAATAAAAAGCCTTAGTAACTTTTTTCTTTAAAATAGTAATAAAGCATAGTTAATGTAAAATATGACATTTTACATGTCTCTGGCGACAGTTCTGTTTTAATGATATAGCTCAATTTAAGTTGGGGAGATTTCTAACACGCTACTTTACATGTATTCCATATTTTAAATAAAAATGTTATGAACAACAATGTTTTTTTCTACGATTTTTATTATTAATATTTGTCTGTTAAGTATACAGGGTATCTCAGCTTTCATTAACAGGACTTCGGCAGTCGTTAGAAGGCCTCATTTTGAGAATAAAAGTTCCTATAAATATCTGTTCTGAAATAGTTAGTTTCTGAAAATAATAATAATAAAAAAAATATCGCCTAAAAATCGAAAATATTGATGAGATGTCAAATGATGATTTGACTTAGATTCATTCCTTAGATTTCTTATAGCAGGTCATTTTGTAGATAAAATTTAATGCCCTTTCATATTTTTTGAATATTTTGTAAAATTTTAATTCGGCAACAATTTATTTAAAAAAAATAATCATAATCTAATAAAAATTTATTCACAAATTTAACGCTCTCGGAAACGATTTAGGACCAATACTTGTAGTAACTTTTGTTCTCAAATGAGGCTTTCTAACGACTATTGCAGTCCTGTTAATAAAAAATGGGACACCCTGTATATTAAAAATAAAAAATAAAACGTCTTGTTAATTTATTTTATATTCTAATTCAATTCTACTCAAGTCGATATATCACTGCCTTCCCATTTTGCAACTCCTTATTTCATAATATGTGTTGTTAAACTGGGATAATTTTGAGACTAAAGGCAAAACTGATAAAACTAGCTACACCACTGACGCAAAAACCTAAATGTGATTGCGACATATGGTATGGCTGTTGCCGGTAAAACGCAATGCAGTTCCTAATGCTTGACTGCTGTATCGAATTACTTCCCTCCGTTCGACCCCTTGCAACCCCGATGCTGCAATTTCTTTTACCTACAGAGCCATATGACCTTCTTAGGACATACTTGCGAGGCTTTTAGTTTTTGACCTTCAACACCCTCTACACGCCCACCGAAACTGGCTTCTTGTTGTTACTTTACTCTTCGCATAATACATACATCTGTTCATGGCAAATTGTAGTTTTGTGCTTATAGTACAGGACCTAGAGGTAAAAAATATGTAAAATTCAGGAATAATCTCATACGTAATTATAATTTTTTTATGGGTATTTTTTATAGTAATAGAATCATATCATCTTCAGTTCTTATATGATCTCGACACTTGCTGTTAACCACAAGGGGTGAAAACCACCCCTAAAATTATATATTTAATATATGAAAAAGTATTGCTGATTTATTTTTGAAAAGTAGGATATTTATGTTTTTGGGATTGCTGACTACGAATTTGAAGTCAAAATAAAGAAAATTGAAAATGGCGGCTTTAATACGGAGGGTGGAATTTTTTTCCAAAGCAAGTGTTTTAAACTGACAAATATCTAGGTGATGCTATGTATTGCTGAAAACCAGTATTTTTGAGAATTTCTTTTTAATTACTGGACAATTAGAGAAACACAACTGCGACATTTTGTTGAACACAAATTAGAAGATGCACATCGTTTCGACCATAAATTATTTGTTTTTCACGATACACAAACAAATAATCATTTTAAAGGCTGATTAATTTAAATTTCTCCGAAACTATTAATCATATATAAATGAATGAAAATTAGAATTCATTCGGAGTTCATAAGCTATATTTTTGATCTTCACCATTTTTTCGTTAAAACTAGTATTTTTTGAGGTAGGTATTTGAAAAAAAAAGAACAATTTACGTTTTTTCGAAAATCCCTTTATAGTTTAAAATGTATTTTTTTCTAAAGCAAGTACCTACTGCAAACGAGTGAAAAAATTTAAGTGTCTGTTAATGAAAAGCAGTATTTAAGAATTATATTTTTTTAATTACTGACTACTTACAGTAACAAAATGGAGGTGTTATTTTATGCTGTGGAAATAGTAAAAAAATAATTCTTAATTTATTTTGGTCGTTGCAATTTTTGACGTAAGCGCCATAGTTTCTGAGATATTTACCATTTAAACACGCGCACGCCATCTTTATACTTCCAGATCTCCGAGACAATTAAATCTACAGAAATTAGGAAAAAAACGAAATCCATCCTCATTTTAGTAGTTTTATCCTTTGTCTCTAGAATTTTTTCGCCAAATGTAACATTTATCGAGTTAGTTGACGAAAATGGTTTTGAAATACCTTTTTTAAATCTAAAACCGCAATTTTAGTAGTTATAATCAAGGGCGGATCTAGCTTTGTCATGGGGGGGATGAATACGATTTTTTTTAATAAATGCAGCATTAAAATTAAATAATAAATATATATTTTTTATATCATTCTAATTCATACACCCCCCCCCCCCCCCCCCCGTAAATCAGTTCTTGGTTATAATTAAAAAATTATCAATTTATACGGCCCGGTAAGGTAAGGTAAAAAGGTACTATACAAAGTACCCTTTCTTCTTCAGCTCCAGTATATATTTATTCACCGCTATAAATTAGCAAGCTCTCGAATAATATAGACATTTTTTTGTGATTTTTGACTATTAAATTGCCAAAAGTAAACGAAATTCATGTGACATTATTCCGAAGTTAAACCTCTAGTTACAGTACTATTATACCATATTGTATATTTTTTACGTAAAAGTGATGATAATTGTTAGTCGTACTGTGCTAAGCGAACTTCCGTACCCTTTTACGATCACAAAGTTAAGGGAAAGGCAAATAATATAAATAAATGAAAAAGCTTGTAAACATAATAGGCAATATTTTTGGTTTGAGTATCAATTCGTCATCAGAGTTTTGTTTTTACGTCTTCTTAACAATAGAAAATAATTTTGTTGTAAACATGCTATTATTTTAGCTGTTAGTTTTTATATATATTTATGATAGTAGAGAGCTCAGATGCGCAAAATGTTCATCCTACAGGGCTTTACATACTAAAAGCTGACAACTGGCTAAATCGATGGCTTATGTATAGGTAAAATTTCAAAAACAGTTGTCCAAAGATTGTCCTGTGGAAAAGGGTGTCATTCAAAATGTTTGAGTTACGCAGTGCATCAGATAGCCGAGGTTCAGATCTCTCTTTAGTAAAAATTCTATAAGATTCTCTATAGCAGTTTGGTTGTAAAAAAATAATTAAAAAAATAGCAAAGAATTTTTGATTCATGAAATAATTTGCATGTGGCTTTATGCCTATCTGAGAAGCACATAACAAGGGCGAAAAATGCACTTCAAAGACTAAGCGTCTAGAAGAATTTTGGAATAATAGTATAATTTTTCCAGGTGAGTCCTGTTGTATTAAAAACTTTAAGATAGGTGTTCGTAAATAAATTTATTTTACAGCTCTTTGCCTCGGCAGAAACTTTAACAAAAATATTTCATATTTAACCATTTTTTAGCATTTTATAGCCGCCATTGATTTCGCAATCTTGCAGGTTGGTTTATGACAGTTTGGATATCAGATTCGTAATCAGCGACCTCAAAAACCCTCGAGTAACAAGATTTTTTTGTTTTGTTTTTTTTTTTCGTCTTATTTTATTTTAATGGCCTGGCGGAGTTTAGCCGATGGCTATTCTACCACTCAACCAGGACGGACACACACATAGACAACATCACAACACCCATTCCCTGCGACATTGCCATCTGCCGCAGCTGAGACTCGAACTCAGGAGAGGAGAGCGACTAGACCGTGTTGTCTGTCACACAACCGCAGTCTAGCCCACTGCTACCGTCTCGGCAACACGAGAAAAACGCCACTACACATCCATACCCCAGCCATGATTCGAACCCGGGACCCCGTGGTCGCAAGCCTAACACCTTAAGCACTGCGCCACCGAGTCGGTGGTTTATTGGATAAGAAAAAAGTTTTTTTTGTAAGTTTTAAATAAAAAATGGCCATTTTGGCTAAGCTATTTTGGTAAGCATAATTAAAAAATCGGATCTCTTAGGTTTTTTTGGAAAGGACTCCACACAAGATCCGTGTGGGATAATTGGGATTGGGATAATTTTTTTTTAAATACTCGTTATTAAAGGACCCCGCACGGATCTTACGGAAATTGGAACTCGATTAAATTGGCTGATTTTTTAATATGTACATTTTATATTGTGATACGTTCTAATAGCCATTTTTAATATTTTGCAGTAAAAACATTTGTTGTTTTAATAAAAATAGCGTAGAAAAAAATTGTTTGAAAAATGTTGGCGAAGGCGCCGGGAAATCTATATTAATATAACAAGTGAAAAAAAATATTCGGTCAAATTGGCTAAACCATATTTTACATAAAGTATGTGTCTTCCTGATCAAAAAACTTTAATTGAAAAACTTTCGGAAATTACTCCTTTGAGCCCCAATACCTCACCAATAAATTAAAAGTTCGACTAGATACAGAATTTTACAAGAATTTATAGTTGTATTTCGGAAACTAGACATAGGATCGAGTTGGGCCCATGAGAGTTTTTGATCAGAAAGTCGAAATATACAACATATACAAATTGGTGCAGTAGTTTCTGCGTGGTGCGCGTTCAAACAAACAGACAAACAGACAAAAATTCCAAAAACTATCTTAACGTATTCTGTTAATCATTTTACAGAAATATTTTCAATGTACAGACATGCCAACTTTGCAGATTTATTATATGTATAGATTGAATAAATAGTAATTTGATAAATAAATTCGTTTCTGGACTTCTTAATTTCTAGCATAACCAGAATTGTATTCCGTGTTAATAAAAAATATTTTGAGGTTGTTTTGTTTTGAAATCAAATTGACGTGGTAAAGTTTGCTGTACTTTACCTTTTTTTATAGTCTAAATCAGATATTTGATGTACCAATAGCTTTAATTTTTTTATATATTAAATTATGTGCATATCTAACTTGAAGTTTTTATATTTGTTTAACCATACAATCTCTGCATATTCAAGGTCAGTCAAGTTAGCCCCCTCTTTAAAGTTTTTTAAAATATTTTTGGCTTATTTAATTGTGCTCGTTTTGTGTTCAATTGTGCCGATATTTTTTTCAATTGTGCTCGTTTTTAAATAATAAAAAATCTGAAAACAAATCCGGGGGCTAACTTGACCGTCAGCCCCCCATTTCTTCTAGTTTTTTTTAAATATTTTTAGTTTATTCGATTGTGCTCGTTTTGTGCTGAATTGTGCCGATATTTTTTTCAATTGTGCTCGTTTTTAAATAATAAAAAAATCTAAAAACAAATCCGGGGGTAACTTGACTGTCAGCCCCCCATTTTTCTAGTTTTTTTAAATATTTTTGGCTTATTCGATTGTGCTCGTTTTGTGCTCAATTGTGTCGATATTTTCTCCAATTGTGCTCGAGAACATAACTATTTTAAGAACCAAATTTCATAGAAATCAATCGATTTCTAAATCGCAATAATTTAGAACGTTATTTTTCCGATCACTTATATCACTTATTATTACTGATTTTGTTTTGATCACATAACCTTCCCTTTATAAAAAACCAAGGAATCACTACTTCCACAATTTTATAAGTGGAAATAATTTATTTATGGAACATTAATATTATAATATTTGAAATCGTCTAGCCCAAAAACCTAAAACGTATCCCACATCGGTAGTGGTGGCAGTGGGGGTAATGGTAGTGAGGGTTGATGAAGTAAAAAAAATTAAAGTTTTTGGTTCTTGTACACACACTAAATCACAATTTTTTTTTATCCCCTTTAATAATGGGGGTGGCTAATGCCAAAAAATTTTTTGAGACCTTATAAGCTTCCCTTGTATATACTAAATACCAATTGTATGGACTCATACCTGACAATCATTTAATATAAAGTGTCTCGTAATTTAACAACCACTAATGCTTCCAGATGATGTCGACGAATTTCACGAAGAGGAAAACTGGGGTGGACAAGTAGTAAAAAAATGAAAATGGTCATCGTATTTACAGAAAAATTCAGAATGGCTTAAGATTGATTTAGACCAAAAAGGCGAATGTGGTGCCGATAGGTATCTTAAGAAACGGCAATTGTTCACAATTAAAACCAGTAAAAATAAACAAAGAAAAATATGTTTTGAAAAATACTTGTGGGTTTGATACATTAATACAGCTCTTGTGCACAAACTACTGCGATATTGAAAAATTTTCAGACGTTTTGGATAAGAAAAATAATGAGTTGACGTTGATAATAAAACAAGTTATTAAACAAATAGGAGTTAAAGCTTATACCCTTAGCTCACTCTTACTGAGAGTTTTCGATCGTAAAATCGACATCTCAGTTTTGCCTAATAATACTTTGCAACTTGTAACACAATGCACAATAGAGTCTTTGGTAAGAAAACTATGTTTCTTAGGAGAGTTGGAATATTTCTACATGGAGACAACCCGTGTACCCATTTCCAAATAATACCCACAGCAGTTATTCCAGTGTAAAATTTTTGCAAACTTACAGCAAGAAATATTAACTTATTTTGAATTTCATAAACGTTCGAATACTTGTGTTAAAAAGAACTGCAGCTCAAAAACTACTACTATATTGGATCTTAACCTTAGATATGTGTTCTTAGAAGTTACTAACAAATTTCTTGACCCTCCAAATTTACTACGCACAAAATTCTGTATATTTCTCCTAATATCACGATCGAAAATACAGAATTCAGTCTAGGAGGCTTAATAGCATACTCAGGTTCTCACATAAACGACAAAAATACACTGGGTCATTTTGAGACTTACAGTTGTAGAATAAACAACAAATGGGAAATATATAATGATCTTACGACGAACAAAGCTGATTGCAGTAGTCACGAGGAATTGTTGCCTCGCTTACTTTTTTTTATAGAATATAAGGCTGTGATAATTTTTTACTAAAAGTATTATTGTTTGTTATGATATGAATTAATTTTTATGTTTCGTTTCGTTTATTAATTATACGCATTAGTTTAAAAATATGTATTTTCTCCACCTTCTTGTTTTGTTTGGCAACGGGTGTTCAACTGAAAAGTTGATCAAGTTTTCTTTGATATTTTGAAAACATTTTGAAGCAGATATGACAATATAATCTTATATTATGTAACCGAATTAAGTTTCTTACAGTTATGTACACAGAAAATGCACGTACAGAAAAAACAGTTGTAAGAAAATGTTCATGTTGTTCTCACATCTCTTCTATTAAAAAGTCATTGCCAACCAACTTGAAAAATTTTTCAATAAAACACCGTTAATTACTTAATTTTCTTACGTTGTCATATACGTTACCAATAATATTATGTTGCAATATTTAGTACGAGTAGGTACCTATATATTCATAGGTACCCCCTGTTTCTTTTTTTTATAATTATTTTGTTGCTTTGTTTACTTATGTTAGTGCGGTTATCTAATAAAAGTCATTTTTAACTCGCTAATTTTGCAAGGAATCGATTTTTATTAGGAATAGCTTTCAGAAAATGTAAGATCCTATTCTAAAAAATGATACCATATTTAGATTGATTTGAACTTTTATTAAGTTCTAAAATTGCTATTGAAAACTGACGTGCATCTCCGTCAGTTGACGTACGTACGTATGGAAACAATCTACTGGTCGCAAGTCTTAACAGATTCACTTGGATTTTTTTAATCACTTCGTCTACTGTCAGGACAAAATTCTATTGAATTTCAAGATGCTCCATCAAGTAGTTTAATTGTTGTGAATATATGACAGTAACACCGTGACGATTCAGGGATCATTTCTTAAAATAAAGCAATTATTTTTTCGTTTACCTCGCCCTAACACAAAAATGGAATAAAATCGATTGTTTTCAAATTGCCTGTGAGTTTCCTCGAGTACAGTGGACGCACAGTGGGTTTTCCCGAGTACTATGGATGCGTAGTAGCTTTCCTTGGGTACAATGGATATGTTGCAGTTTAACATCGAGTGCAATGAATGCGCACTGGGTGTCCCCAGCTACTATGGATGCTCAGTGGGTTTCCTCGAGTACAAGTTTTAGATTTTTTAATATTTAAAACCGAACACAATTGAAAAAAATATCGGCACAATTCAGGACAAAACGAGCACAATCGAATAAGCCAAACATATTTTAAAAAACTAGAAAAAATGGGGGGCTGACGGTCAAGTTAGCCCCCGGAATCGTTTTTAAATTTTTTATTATTTAAAAACGAGCACAATTGAAAAAAATATCGGCACAATTCAGCACAAAACGAGCACAATTGAATAAGCCAAAACTATTTTAAAAAACTTTAAAGGGGGGGGCTAACTTGACTGACCTGCATATTCACCTACCTAGATGCAGGTCAATAGGAAAAAAAAATATATTCAAAATCGACTGAACGTTTTTTTGGCTATCTTTGAACTACTCACCCTGTGACTCTTGAAGATTGCGTTTTATTTCAACCCGACAGCGTTTTGTCAATAGAATCAAATTAGATCAAGTAATGCTCCGTCTAAAATTATTAACTATTCATTACGTTCTTTAACAGTTATGATTCTAACGGAACACACATCAGAAAGTATGTGTGAACGAAATATTATTTCGATACTCATTATCTAATTAAGTGTGAAAACATCCCAAATAATTATTAGTTAATCATTACTGAAACTATAAATATGACATATTTATTAGGAGTAAATAATATTTTCTTTCAATTTTAACATTTGATTTATTCAAACTATTATTAATTTATCTTTATCCTTTAATTACAGAGAAAATTAAAAAGCAAAAAAATTGCTATATCATTAAATCACTAATAGTGATTTATACATTTCTATTTCCTTTTGCTGATCATATACCGCTATGATATCCACGGACGTGATTCTATATATCTAGTATTCATCTTCATTGCGGTATCCTATATGAGCTGTTTTTGTTATTTAAAAAAATATACATTTTAGTGGCCATTATTCAAAATAAACCAGTTTCAGCGAGTGCTTGAAACGTGCTTAATGTAATAGGTACGTTTTTAAATTCATATGCATGCGAAAGGCTATATTTTAAATAAATCATTGAGTCGTGTCAATAAAGCTGATATTGTTGTTTTATAATTAGTTATTGTATAGATATAAATTATTATACTCTTCGCAGATACTAGAACGAATGGAATATTTTTGAGCGACACATTTCTAAAACCGTAGATATCGCTCGTAGAGAAAAAAATTATCATTGTGTTAGTCAATATCATGTGTTGGTGAACGAATTCTGAACAACTTTCAAAATGTCAGTCCGTCTTTCTTCCAGTCAGTTATGTGTTTTGTAAATATGATAACTTAGGAAAGAAAAGGTCGGTTGTATTGAAACTTACACAGTGAATTGGTATTAGTTAGAGAAAGAACCCCTTTTTGAGCAAAATCTAACAGTAAGTAAGAATGTTGTCGAAATATGATTTTCAACTTTACACACATATCATAGACAGGAACTCAAATAACTGATGGTGGTCTAGCGGTTACACTTTGCATTAACTTCTAGAAAATCGTAATTTTTACATTTAAAGTTGAGCGGTTAGTATCTGCTGTATAGTAGACTGCTTGAAGGAGGTTATTCATCTAGATCTTTTTCCCACATCACTAATCAAATTTTTTTACTGATATTGTTTATAATTTATTATTTGTGGCACATTAATGATTTCTTATGTTTGTTGGGTATTTTGCCACTGTAAACATATTTAAAAATTTTGATGAAGTAAACCTCTGCGCCAAAAGAATCAGACAAAGGCTGGTTTTATACTTCTATTACAACATGTCTCATACCTAAAAATATATAAACTGAAACAGAAATGTTAAATGATAAACACAAAAATTAAATCGAAGGCAGTTAACGTTTCGGAAAATTTTTCTTTTTCCGTTATCAAAATTTTCACTTTTAAGCATGTCAAACAAGACAGTTTGTTGTTTATGTATTTTCATAGTCACGTGAGACATTAAATTATATTTATTTTATTTTTACTTACTTTGTCTCTGAGGATCGACAACCAGCTGGTACAGAAATCTATAGAATAATTGGAAACACATTTATCCTCATTTAACAAAATAATAGCGGATTCCTTAAGTTTCTTTTATTTGAGTCGCTTTCTTTTTCCAAAATTTTCGTGGAGTCCCACTGGACCCTACGATTGTTATCCCACGCGTATCCATAAATTTTTAATTTCTGAAATTCTCCATCTCTAGCATAATCCCTGTGTTCACCAAGCTTTACGATCAAAGGTCTAGATGACCTACATAATGCTTACCGCAGTCACACGGAATACTATAAATACAATCCTTGGAATTTTGAACAATAGCTTAGTTTTTGATAAAACAGATCTTAATGTGACTCCCTTTCAAAAACCGTTCGTACAGAAAATCTATTTCGGATTTTTCGTAATTTATCCGATAAACACTGTATATATGGAATGTTTGCCAGCTGGCTATCAACAAAACTCTCGGGGTATTGATTATTCAATAGAACAGATTTTATAAATTGTTTCTCGTTATTTAAACTTTCATTTGAAGAAATTACTTTAGCCATATCACACAAACACCTTTCTTAACGCTAATATGTTGAATTGAAATTGAAATATCTGTTTGTGTGTGTATGTTTTCGATAAACACTGGTTTCATATTTATTGTCTAACTTTTTAATTAAAAAATCTAAGAAAGGTAATTCATTATTATTCTCTACTTCTATTGTAAAATTAATTGAAGGTTCCTTTTCGTTAACCTGATTTAAAAAATTATTTAAATGTTCTTTGCTATAAGGCCATAACGCAAAAATATCATCAACATATCTCGACCACACTATAGGTTTATAAATTAAGTTATTAATATTATTTTCTTCAATATTTTCCATAAAAATATTACTTAATATTGGAGATAAAGAAGAACCCATGGCCATACCAAAGATTTGTTTATAGAAGTCATTATTAATTGACTTTTTAAAGAGTAAGTAATTCCATTATAGTTTGTATGCTTAATTTAGTTCTATTCGCCAAATCCCCATTATGTTGCAACTTATTTTTAATTATTATTAATGTTTTATCTACCGGAACATTTGTAAAAAGGCTTACCACATCAAAACTCACCATTAGATTATTCTTATTAAAATTGTTTTCAAACCGTTTTTTTTTACTAGTGTGTGCATACCTTTCTTAGTTTTAAGTTACCTTTTCTAATTTGGCCTTTGCGTGAAAGGAGTTAGCGTTGTTTTTGTTTATACATTTTGTTAAGTTGGTCCCTCCCAGCTCAGCCTTCCGCTGCGCGCTTTGAATGTCCGACTGACTCCGGGTCGGGTGCCAGTTGTTTTATATCATTGTAACAGAAATTATTGTATTTTGGTTGGTTGGTTCTGATCCAAAATCAAGAGTCGTGGGTTCGAAACACAAATAGTTTGGTTTAATGACTTTCTTTACGTTACTTCATATTGATGAATGTTTCTCTAGGGATGCAAGCCGGTAATATTACACGCGTAACATAAAAGTGTAACGTAACATAAAAATACATTACTTACATATATCTTGCACATCAAAATTCTAGTGCGTTGCTTACCTTGCGCGGAGAACCGCGCCCCTTTTAGTCGAATTAGCATCCAATTTCTTATGGATGAACATCGCTATTTCAAGTTCAATATACTATTACTTAGAACACATAGAAGTCAAAATTTTAAAAGAAATGCTGGGCAGAGAAGTAGAGAACATTGAACCGACTGTTTTGAAAATACTCAAGAGGAGCGTGGCGAAATAGATTTTGTGGAAATATTAGGCTCGGAAGATCTTCAGCCAGCACCAAATGTAGCTGGTACTTCGGGATTGCAGAAAATAAGAGATTATGCTTTACCTACGAAACCAGACAATGTTAGTTTTTCTGGTTTTGATATTGACGACTATTCATTTGAAAGTTCTGAGTCATCAGACGAAGAGGACGTAGACGTAGATGATTTAGTTGACAACTAAGGTTCAGTATCTGAACAATCAAGAGATAATGTTTAGTTAGCTAACCGTTTTCGTTTATAGTTTATATAGGGCTGGTATTTTATTTTCCGTTAAATTTATTCAATAGATAAATCCCATGAAACAATCATTTATTAATACTCCATCCCATTAGAGACCATCTAGCGCCCTTATCTGGAAAAATTCATAGTAGTTCTGGAAATAAGCTTACTTACCCTTTTTTTTTTTGGAGCGCTGAATCCGAATTTTTAACTTCCCACCAAAAATTCCCTCCGCAACCTCCTTAAAAATTTGAAAATAAAACAAAAAAAAACTCGTTTTTTTTCTTCGTTTTAGGAAAAGGATACCTAGAAATTCGGAAAGTAGACAAAATTTACAACAAAAAAGGTCCTTTGACATTTTAACGTTGAACGAAAGGGGAAGCGCTAGCACGCCTCAAAACATGAACCTCGGCGCCGCAGGACTGCATGCGCTAAGTTACACGTCGTTTACGTTCTTTCAGTCGGAGTTAAAGATTGCAATTTTGAAATTTACGGTAAAAATAAACAAAATACATACGTGCAACAATGTTCAAAGTCATGTTTTCATCCTTGCAACCATACAAACGAAGAAAAAAATGGATTGCCAGCTTTTGCGATAGCTTGTGGATCTGTACATCTGAGCGAGGGGATGCAAATGTGGGTTTCGGACGAGAACTTTGATCAATTTGGGTTTTCAGTGGCTGAAAATCACAGATGTAGTGTCACAAACGCTGAAAGCATGTGAAAATAATATATTTTCAGCGGCTGCCTTTTCTTCAAGACCAGAAGATGAGTAGATTATTTTCCTTTGCCCAGCATCATAAAGTAAACATTGGCGGATTTAGAAAGGGCAGTTAATAAGACTAATAAATCTATATCTTCGTCGACAACAATCACGGATTCATAGATCGGGGCCATTTCAATTACTCTATTGACGATGAGAGAGTCTGCGTCTTCATAAATTTGTCGCACTGACAATTTTTCTCTTGATCATTAAAATGATCAATTTGAGATTAAAAATAAATCCTAACAAATCGCAACTAATGATATTTAATCACAACATCTCAAACACTTCTCCAACTATGTTCTCCGGCTTGGAATTAAGATAGACCAAAAATTAAACTTCAACAGCCGTACCAAGGAAATAAAAAAAAGATGATAACTAGAGCAAAACACTTTAGATGTCTAACTTATAAGAATCAAAGTATCAACACCTCCACAGCAAGTAAAATTTACAAAATGATCTGTCGACCTACCTGGAATATGGATTCTCATTCTGTTTAACACCTGCAGAAGATCGGCCTCGAACAATTTAGAAGTGGCAGAGATAAACAGTCTACGTAAAATAACAAAATTTTGTTATCCAAATATTCCGCTCCATAACATATCCAATAATTTACTATATGAAAAAACTGATATACGACCTATTACTAAATCGCTTCAAAAACCTCACCAAAAGCTATTCACAATCCCAAAACCTCCTTACCTTAATTCAACCCTTTATAATTCAACTACGAGAAGACACTATCAGAAGAAGATATCCTGAAAGAACATTGTTAGAGGCAATTGCAGAGGACAACAATAAAGAATATAGCAATGATGTACCTAATTGTTAAGAAATTTCTTTTTTTTGTACCTGTTAACTTCACAGAGGAACTGTTATATAAAAATAATTAAATGTAAAGAAAAAACGTATTTGTAAGACAGGCTGAAAGACTTCGGTCGCTGGCCTTTTGGAATTTTATCCAATAAATATTATTTTCTCTCTAATCAATTCTCTACAGGTGTCATGGGTCGGAGGGGAAAAGGGAAGGGCCTCTTGACAACAGCATGGTAGCTCGAGGGGCGTGGTAGGTGAGGGGGTACCCCAAGAAGATCGAAAGACGAGAGAGCAACTATGGAGTTGCTGTATGATACCTAAATGCCTGCGCGGCACCGCGGCGCCGCGCCGTGGCGCATGTTTCGAGACTCACTCACTCCCCTCCCGTTCGTCGTGCATCAAAATATCAAAGGACTTTTTTGTTGTAATTTTTTTTACTTTCTGAATGGCTGGGTATTTTTTCTCTGAAACGAAAAAAAAAACGATAAAGAAAATTAAAAACAAATTTTTTGTTTTTTTTTTATCTAAATTTGAGGGGGTTGCGGGGGGAATTTTTGGTGGGAAGTTGGATTCAGCGAGCCAAAAAACATAGAGTAAACCTATTTCTAGAACTACCATGAATTTTTCCAGATAAAATTCTCTATTGCCTGGAGTATAATACAATGTATCCAAGGAAATTATCTGAAAAATAAATTTAACAGCAGATGAAAACACTGGCTCTTAGTATATTATTTAGTATTGTTCGTGTGTTTCTTTCAGAAGTTTGTTTGATTTTGTTTCATCTATTTAGTAAATAAATGTTATTAGAAAAAAAATTATTTGATTAAATATTCTCGTATTTATTAACTCAGTTTTGTAATCATGTATATATGGCGCAGTTCAGATAAATTAATATATCTTGGAATGTTGTAATAGAAAATATAATATTACACTGTTGCGTGTAACAATACCGTGTAATATTACATAAAAATACGTTACATGTAATTTTACATCTCAGTGTTTCACCAGCCAAGTTGGTATAATAAAATTTAATATGTCTAAAACTAACATTATTTACAAAAAAACTGCGAAGAGTATCCCATAGAATGTGCAACAATTTTAAAAAAAGTTCAACAAATCGATGAAAAGTATAATATTTACTCTAGTTTAGTTCTAATATATACCTGAGCATGCCGTATCTTTCTATGGCACAAAAATAATTTTTATTATATTTTCTTCAATTTTTTTTATAAATAGCAGCTCAATAGATACAGAGAAAACAGGTATGTGTCTGACTAAACAATCATATAACTACTTTATTCCAATAAAGAGAATTACACAACTAAAGTATACATTTTTAAATAATAATAATGAAAATTTAATTTTTTAATATATAAAGAAGCACAGATGATAAAATAAATAATCTCATGTTGATATATTGTTTATTTCTTTTTATTCAATCTCTTATAAGAAACACTTGAGTCTTATAGTTTAGAGCGCCATATAAAGGTTTCCTGCTCCCCTACACACACATTAAAAATTTATTGGAGAAAAACTGCTTCGGTTAAGATAAAATGTTGAATAGGTATTGAATTTAATTTTTAAAATGCATAAAAATAGCGTCTAGAAAAAACAATCTGACACCTCTTATTTATTCATCAAAAATCATAATAAATGTTAAGTGATTCTTACAGAAAATTTTATACAAAATAGAAATAAAATAAAAGGTGAATGCTATTTTTAGTATTTCTTGCTTGTGGTTATATGATTGGGAATTAATGCGATCCCGTGATGCACATGAATCTGAAAGTCTATAAAATACATAGTCTTGCAACATTTTATTTTAGAAAACAAGGCAATTTACATTTTCCCGATGACCATTTAGATATGTTGATGTCCATTATCCGGACTATTTGACGCCTACATTCGTCGTCGAATTGCAACGATTAGATTTGTTACTGTTATTTAATGTAGGTACAGTATAACCAAAGATAATTGGATTAACAAAAATTTCAAAAAAATAACTAATGTAAGCAATGTATGCCAACGGAGACGACTACTTTCTTGTGAGTGATTTAATAATTAGTGATTGCTGTAGGAAAACAGAGACGGAATCGGGAATCGATTATTGTAACATCATGAAATAAATATATAAAGGAACACGCTCGTTTCTTATGGGAAGTGGCCTCCGGTGGAATTGCCTGAATTTTTAATATAATGTAGACTAGCTGATACCCGCGACTTTGTCCGCATGGATCTTCGTCTGCGTGTAATTAAGAACATTGAGATAACCCACTGCACATTCATTGCATTTAAGGAAGCCGTCTTCCCATCGAAAAAAATAATTATTTTAATTGACAATAGAGCACATGGGTGGGTATTTGTCAAATTTCATGCTTAAAAACATCCCTCTCCCTATTCACCCATTCGGGGGGGTGTGTTTCTTTTTGAAAACCGTCGAATGCGTGTCTCCTCATTTCCTCAGAAGATCCTTTCAGAGATAGGGATACCTCAGCTCATGTGGAGTAATTTTCGCCCTCACTGTTATGGGACATAATTAAAAATCCATTCCAATTGTCAAACACAAAGCTGACTATTTGTTTACGAACCTCCAACGCTCTTTCTTGTGAGCCGTACATTAAGAATGAAAGGGAACGGAATAAACAGGCTCCGTCACGTGCAATTGGGACAACAGTATGTTTTACAACTTCTCCATTAATACTTAGATTTTCTTTAGCCATTTCGTTAAAAAAAGTAAACATTCACAAATTTCCCAATCCTTGCAACCATTAGAGACATTGGAAATGATAACACCATATATGAAACAAAATGATAATATTTTATCTCCTGACGTGTTAAAGTCACTTAATTATAGACATTATTTTCAGTGTCAAAATGATATACTTTATGGGACTGGCGGCCGTTTGCACCGTATGTGTTTAAACCATCTACCACTCCCCGTTTTGACCTCTTCAAAAAGTGAAAATCGAAATTTCGTCTTACACGTATCTAATAGATTTCAACAAAAAATATTTCTGCCAAATTTCACGCATCTAGATCTAACAGTTTCCTAAAAAAACTGAAATTTCAACCCACATTTTCACCCCCTCGGGGGTTGAATTTCGAAAAATCCCTTCTTAGTGGATGCCTACGCCATTCGAGGAACCTCTATGCAAACTTGAAGTTTCTAGACTCAGCGGTTTGAGCTGTTCGTTGATAGATGAGTCAGTCAGTCAGGGTATTCTCAAGCTCAAGCTCAAGAAATGTACAAGACCTCTTGTACAATTTCGAAAATTTCGAGTTCATGATTTTTTTCATACATTTTATATTGTCATACGTTCTAATAACCCCTTATAATATTTTTCACTAAAAAATTTGTTATTTTAATAAATATAGCGTAAAAAAAATTAAAGTTTGTAAAATGTTGGCGAAGGCGCCGGAAAATCTATATAAAAATAGCAAGTGAAAAAAATATTCGGTCAATTTGGCTAAAACATTTTTTTAATAAAGTATGTGTCTTCCTGATCAAAAAACTTTAATTGAACAACTTTCCGAAATTACTCCTTTGACCTCTAACCCCCCATCAATAAATTAAAAATTTCGACAAGATACAGAATTTTACAAGAATTTATAGTTGTATCCCGGAAAGTAGACATACGATCGAGTTGGACCCATGAGAGTTTTTGATCAGAAAGTGAAAATCTACAATATATTAAAAATTCTGCCAATTTCACCGGGGGGCACTTCCCATAAGGAATGAGCGGGGTCCTTCAACGATGAGCATCGCCAAGCTTTGTTAGTCCTTAACACAACTCATGTTAATTGAATTTGTAACTAACGTATATCGAGGGACAGTAATCAATAAATTGATACTGGACGTTTTAAAATTAAAGGATTTTGAAAAAGTACGTTATATACCTGTGACTATATGTTAATGTTGCCTTCTAATAT
Source organism: Rutpela maculata (assembly GCA_936432065.2). Classification (NCBI taxonomy): domain Eukaryota; kingdom Metazoa; phylum Arthropoda; class Insecta; order Coleoptera; family Cerambycidae; genus Rutpela; species Rutpela maculata. Next base: position 37,880,880 of record OW386287.2, on the reverse strand, counting down.
TATATTATTTAGCCTAATAGGAATTAACTAAAAAAGAAAGTATGATGAAACGGCACCTTCCCAAAGTTTGTCTTAAAGTGGTGGAAGTCTTGGAATGAAAATACAGCATTTTACGTGTGAGGAGCAGCAAAAAACATTTTAACATATTATTAAAATAGAGAATCTGTTGTGTCCCTTTTACAACGACATTAACAATTTTAGAATAAAGTTAAATTAGTGATAGAATTTTGCTATGAATTACATGAATAAAACGAATAAAACATAGTTTCTATTTACTTACAGTAAGTACCTGTCCATTTTATAACATATTTTAAAACACATGCAAATATTTATTTCATCCATGAAAAAATCCTTTAATTTAATGTGCACTTCACGCACACGTGCTTTTTTTCAAGTTTAACTAAAAACTGAAAAGTTGACTTTAATCTTTCTCTCCTCTTTCTGGTCTGTATTTACATTCTGCATATTGATGCAATTTACTGGATTAATCATCTAAACAATCTTGGATTTAGTTTTGCTGTCGCGATTTAAGTTGACATTCTCGTATGTAGTGGTATGAATACCTTTAACACAAGACCACAGACACTGAGGTTCTAAATAACTCTTCATGTCAAACGCCTGTATTATATAATTTTCTCCTGCCATGAATTTTTTGAATTTTCGACAAATTCTTGCTCAACATTATGACTAAGTATATAAAAAAAAACGATGAATAAAAAATTTCAGTTTAAAAGTTATATACCTTGTACGAGTTACTGTCTTCTACAATTTATCGTAAAACTCTGATTTTCCACTGACCCAAATCTACTATTTTGTGAAGAGACTGTCGTAAAAGTGGCCTCGTTTGTGTAAAGAATGTTTTCTAAAAAATTCATAGTTGTTAAGAAAATCATAAACAGTCTAATCGTTTTTTATAATCCCTTCTAGCGTATGGAGAAATTTTGGTTTAAGTGCTTTGATGTTTTGTCTCTTCAGACTTCTCCAAATACAAGCTTTATCGATGTTTAAATTTAGGCTTGCGTTTTGAATACTGGAATGGGGATTCTCGTTAAAATATTCCAAAATTATATTGTCGTTATGCTTTACTCTGTTGTCTTTAATTATTATCTTCCGTTCTTCATCTTAAAATGGATCCTCTTTCTTCAAAAAATGTTTTATTTTTGATACGGTTACTTGATTGATGTTTCTTCTCTAGCTACTATTCGCATTAAACGTTCATGATTTTGAATAAGTATAACTATATTAACTTTTAGTACAGTACCTAGAGGTAAAAAATATGCAAAACTTCGGAATAATGTCATATTGAAGGGATTTCGTTTATTTTTGGCAGTATAATAGTAAATGCTTCACAGAACAGTTTCTATATTGTGGGGGGTTCGCTAATTTATAGGGGGTGAATGCCACCTCCTCTCAGGGGGTGGCACCTAAAAAATATATATGTATTTATTGGAGATGAAGTAGAATCAAATTTTAAGAAGAAAAGGTTTTATGCAATTTATAATATAAATTGATAGTTTTTAAGTTATAATGACTTCAAAATTACGATTTTAGCTTAGAAAAAGGGTATTTCCAAACGGCTTTCGTCAAGTACCTTGAAAAGTATTACTTTATCGAAAAAATGTTACAGACTAATTACAGAAAGTACAAACTGGGAATTAATTATATTTTTTGTTTATTGATGTAGGATTAATAATTTCGCAGATATTTAAGTTTACATTTGGCATCCAAGTGTTCATAAGACAATTATTTAGAGTGAGAGTTAAATATCTCAGAAACTGTGACACCTACATCAAGGATGCCAATAGGTAGATTAAAATAGGTTATTAATTAAGTTTTCAACTGTTTTTTATTTGTTTCTGTAGCATAAAAAACAAAGAAGTTATGACCGAACCAATGTGCGTATACACATTTTTTTAATAACAACGTCGTCATTTTGTTACTGTAATTAGCCAGTAATTAAAAAAAAAAGGAATTTCAAACACTGTTTCTCATTAATATATAGCATGACGTAGATGCTCAATTTGGTTTGTATACAGCACTTGCTTTAGAAAAAATACAGTTTAAACTATAAAGGTATTTTCGATAAAACATATTTTTTTCCTTTTCCAAATATCTCAATAAATATTAGTTTTATTCAAAAATGAGTAGAGACCAAAAATAAACCGACAATGAATTTCGCTTGTTTATTTATTTACATAGATATGAAAGTTAACAAATGGCGTCCGAACGTTTATAAGACGAAAAATGCAGTTTAAATGTTAAATATCTCAGAAATTGTGACACCTACGTCATACATGCTACTAAATGAAATTAAAGACAATTAGAAAGTTTCCTATTTTACAAATATTATGTACATTCAACCTCATTTAGTAGTCTTTCAGATAACTAGTCAAACAAAACAAAAATATCTCGATATCTGAAAAACTCACGAACTTATTCAATTTCTTATTTGAATACTTCACCTCGGCTGAAGTCCACTGTGACGTCACAATACATAACGCGTTGACTTGCCATGCCGGCGGCCCGCCGTATGTTTCCTTTATTTAGTGTATGTGCTCGATTTTCTGAAATGTCACAAAATGTCACTTTTGATTTGTTCGTGCCGAGCTGAATTTTCGAATTTCGCCGTGCAATTTACGATCAGGTTTATCTGGAAGACTTCCTCTTTACGTCGCGACATCATACGGCCGTCCCAATGGTGTTTTTCGAAAAATATGAACGTGTCAAAATTGCATGTTTTAGCAATTTTTTCGGCTCTCAAATGCAGGCTGGCTATAAACTGACGGTGCCTGCCAGCGAGTATAAAGATGCCCGCGCCCGCTCGCTGTTGGCGGAATCATGTATTGTGACGTAATCGAGCCTCAGCCCAGATGATTTTTTAAATAAAACATTTTAAACTTGGAAGGACCATAACTTTTTTATTTATAGAGATAATTTAAAAAAAAAATTACAGATATTTTTTAGATTTTTACGACTATTTATAACGAGAAAATGAGAAAAATGGAAACTTCCTAATTAATTGCGCTTTCAAATTATTTTTTACTCGTTCCTGTAGCATAAGAAATAAAGAAGTTATGACGGAAAAATGTGCGTATTTATATTTTTTTATATAAAAAGGTCGCCATTTTGTTACTCTAATTAGCCAGTAATATAAAAAATTATCTCAAATGCAGTTTTTCGTTAAAATGTAGCATTACCTAGATGCTCAAATTTTATTGCTCATTTAAAGCATTTGCTTTAGAAAAAAATGCATTTTAAACTTTAATTATGATTAATTCTCAGTTTGTACTTTGTGTAATTGGTCTGTAACATTTTTTCGATAAAGTAATACTTTTCGAGATACTTGACGAAAGCCGTTTGGAAATACTTTTTTTTTTCAGCTAAAATCGCAATTTTGAAGTCGTTATAACTTAAAAACTATCAATTTATGTGAAAAATTGCATAGAACCTTTTCTTCTTAAAATTTGATTTTATTTCAGCTCCAATAAATACATATATTTTTTAAGTGCCACCCCCTGAGAGGGGGTGGCATCCACCTCCTATAAATTGGCAAGCCCCCGCACAATATAGAAACTTTTCTGTGAAGCATTTACTATTATACTTCCAAAAATGAACGAAATCCGTTCAATATGAGAATATTCCGAAGTTAAAACCTCTAGTTACTGTACTATTTTTCAACTATAGTTACTTGCACACCAGCACTAGCCACTATCACAATTCTACAATAAAAACAATGACAAACGTTGTAACAATACCAATAATTCTTATTTTTATGGATTTGACATTTGCTATGGTCTTTTTGTTATTTCATGATATACTTAAGGCATTTACACCCGAAGTTGAATTCGTACTTGTATAGAAATCTGAACTGATAACTTAAGCTATTTAGGCACAAATATCTCAATACATTGCGAGATGGTGGTGTTAAATTTCTGTTAAAAAATCACTAATGTGACTCCACAGATAATCAACCTCATTTTTTACCTATATGTACACACGCCTATGGTAAATTTCATATTTTACATTATAGTTACCTTATATAAGACCATTCATTACCGGTAAAAATTTATTAACAAAGAGAGGTTATACCGCTTTGAAATGAGACACACTGTATGTATATAATCGGAATTAATTTATATTTAATAGATCTGCGCCCATAACATGTTGAAAAGTACGTATTTCCAAAATTATTAGTTAAACATGAACAGAATTTGACAACTTATTTCATTATTAATTTTTTAACAACTAACATTAACAACCATACATTAAGAACAATATGTAGGTGTCCTTGGTTGTAATAATAACGTTAACCGACTACATATAACACAGGCCCACAAAGACAAAAAAGTATCCTGGGTTAGTGACCAGACCCATAAATTCCCATGTATTTTCACTGGCTGAACACGAATCTGGCATCAGAATAGTACCTTCCTGGACGAATTTATGAGTTATGATGGAAAAGTTCGAAATTCATTAATTCGTCGTATTAACCTTACATTTTCAAGATCATTGGCAGTTGCGTTAGCGTAAATTGAAGACAGCTCTAATACATACTTGGAGGTGATAATGATATAGCAGATAATAATAAGACCTATAACCCAACAATAACCCCACGGCCCAATAACCCAGCGACTCAATAAATCAGCAATTCATATTACCAAAGTTCGTAAATTTAAAAGAAAAATCCTCGTTCAGTGATGCTTTCGTACTTTTTTATCTTTAAAAGATGTACGTAATGAGCCATAAACCAACAATAACTCAACGGCCCAACAATCTAATGACCCAATATATCAGCAATTCATATTATCAAGTTTAAGTTAGACTAAACAAAAAAAGAACAAAAATTCTACCTTTATGTTATTTGAGCAGCAAAATCCGAATCTTGAATCAAAATTGTGTTTACACGTCACAATTTCTTATAGTCTATTTATAGTCGGAAAATGGATCAGATATGGAACAAAATTGCAGCTTAATAAAAATTAGGTAGGGAAAAAATTATGCCAAAAGTAGTACTAATGAAGTTTAGTTGCTACTTATTTTTGACACCAAACCAAGTGCAAAACTACTCCCCAAAAGAGGTAAAACCACCCTCAAGTGAGTAAAATCCCTAGTATACATATGAAAATATAAATTAAATCGCTTTTTTTTTTCACTGTACAAGGTCTATAGTTTATTGGTATTCTTAGTTTTACTATTAATAACGTGTATCGGATCCGACATGCATGGAAATTGGGGATGTCATTCAACGGTTAAAGGATAGAAAGGGGTATCAAAGATGGGATCAGATCATTTTCTCACAAAGGCAATTGTTCAGAACGAGATATATTAGAACGTGTACCGGATGCCTTTATTACCCCTTTTCAGAATTTAAAAATTTTTCAATTCATATTACAAACATTTTTTAAAACTTAAAACAAGAATTCCTTCGGTTCAGTGATTCTTTCGTACACTTTTATCTTCAAATTATGGGTTTCTTTTCCTCTTCTTTTTCTTTGATAACGATTCCCTCTTCATTGTCCAGCAAGAGTCAGTCATTATATTGATGTTCCTTCTACCTTGATACTATCGTTCCATTTCATTAATATCTTATTGAAATCGTTCGCCTTATATTCTTCACGGAAATCTCCTAAGTTTTCAGGGGAGTAGTCAATGTGTAAATGAAGGAAAAGCAATTTCAAATTCATTAGACAGCCCATTTTGTGGTAATTCTGTATTGTGTTGGCTACTATACTTTTCACATTTTTTGTTACCTAAAAATTGTTCTACAACTTCTTTCAAATTGACCCGTGCAGCTTTTTCGATGTCAGTCATTTGAGTTGTGAAATTTTCATCCTTCAATAAAGTACGAATTTCTGGTTCATCAAATATTCCTTCTTTTACTTTAGCTTCTGATATACCACTGAACTTGTTAAATACTCATAACATTGCCCTTCTTTGTCAATAAACCGATTCAAATGAAATAATGAAATTGTCTATGAAACCACCAAAATCTCGTTTATCATAATAATACTATTTTCGAAAATATTGAGAATAAAATAGATCATGACAATGAAAAGAACTTGGATTATAAAACACGACTCTTAAAACCTATATACATATTTTTGGAAAAGTACAAAGTAAAACTTAGAAGATTTCAGTGAAGAAAAAGGCGAACGATTTCATCAAGATATTAATGAAATGGAAAGACGGTATCAAGGTAGATGGAACATCAATATGATGGCTGATTTCTGTTGAACAATGAAGAGGGAATCGTTGTCAAAGAAAGAAAAAGGAAAAGAAACTCATTACCCAGATCATTTAAAGATAAAAGAGTATGAAAGCATCACCTAATATAAGAAATTCTTGCTTCAAGTTTACTAACTTTGGTAATATGAATTGATGACTTGATTTGTTGGGCCGCTGGGTTATTGTTGGTTTATGGGTCAGTACATATATCTTTAAAAATAAAAGAGTACGAAAGCATCACTGAATGAGGATTTTTTCTTTTAAACTTGCGAACTTTGGTAACATGAATTGCTGATTTATTGAAATATGTAAGTTAATACCACGAATTATTGAATTTAGAGCTTTTTTCCATCATAACTCATAAATTCGCCAGGGATGGATCTATTCTGACGCCAGATCCATGTTCAGCGAGTGAAAATACATGGGAATAGGTGGCTCTAGTCACTAGCCCAGGATACTTTTTTGTTTTTGTGGGCCTGTGTAATTAGTTAATTTCAAGAAATAGTAATTGTATGGGCACGTCCTTGTAGTGCACTATAGATTTTTTGCATTTTTTTATAGGTTCAACTATTGCTTGGTGTACAATACTCTGTTTTACTAAATATTTTATCTGTGTACCCAGTTTCAACTATGCTTACTGATAATGATGAACATTTCACGTGCTTACAAAATCAGAAATAAATAAATGTTGTTTAAAATCAGAAATAAATAAATGAATTCAGTAAAATATTGACAGTGCACATTTCTAAGAAACTCTCTTAAGGATACAATTAATAGCTATTTCGTAACCATTTACTAAGTAACAGGCATCGATTAGCTGACGAAAATAAATTTGCCGATTTATATCGGATATCACACGTTGGCCTAATTTATAATTAAATTAATTCGCTCATCAAACGACTTTGATACTTTCAATCCCCGGTATGAAATTTGAATATTTCCGTCGTAACTATGCGAAGAATTTGAATAACAAATAAACACCTAGGCGAGACGACCGGCGAATTCGAAGCAGTATTGCACCGAGTCATAGCGGATTGCCTGGCCAAGAGTGTGGCACCCGTAGTTGTTATTAGCTAACTACATCTAGTGGGTGGTGCTTGGAAAAATAGTGGGAACTACTTTGCGATTGCGATATACCTCCTTGTTTATGTTTTATAAACATTTAAAAAATAACAAATATATAAATCATCATAGGAAAAATGTTGTTGTTTACAGGAAATGGCAAAATAACGAGGTTATTGGATGTCATTACTAGTTTCTGATTGTATCAGGAATCACTTAGTAATATCATAATATAGTATTTCTAGAAATTAAATTATTTTAATCCGGGGACGTTTCGAACAAGTCTGTCATCACCTGTCTATGCGATATTGCTAGCGGTACCCTTGAAATATATATTTAATAATATATCCAACATCTATTTCAGTTCCCATTCATATTTCTAGTGTTTGTCAGCGTATCATTCCAAACTTCAATAGTGAAGTTTAAAAATTAAAAAGAACAAGAACCAGTTCTCACAATATGGGTCTCAAAATTCTTCAAAAGCTATATATGCTTTCAAAATAGTCTGATCTATGGTATTAAGTTTGATCTGGGTAGTTCTAAATTTTTTGTAACTAGGGCTCGGAGTACCGCGATAAATTCCAGATAGGGCTTGTACGTAGATACAATTATATGAATATTCGACGAAATATTATTAGGCCTAGTAACAATGTCGCCTAAATGTCGCTATTGAATTTTAGTGTCCACCCCAATAAACATTTTTGGTTATATAAGAGTAACTGTAAATTTGCCATCACTATATATAAATGACATTAATTCGAATATGAAATATAGTATCGGTAATATTTCTGTTACCCTTATGAACTGCTTAAACCTCTTAAATGCTGCAGTTTTTAAAGGTTGCCGGCACCTTTGTTTAGTAGCGGTATATAACTTATGAGTTTATAACCAAAAGCAACAGAAACGTTTTCGCTACCTTTATATAACTTCTTGTATAACTGTAGAATATTAATACTTAAATAATTTTGGTGATGGAAAGTTTGCAGATATAGTCCGGTAAACTCTAAGGTGGCGTATGTATGAGTTGGTAACACGACGTACGATTTGATATGCGATGCGCATAAAGCTATCGCAGTGACATAGAGATGAACTAGTTGCGTATGTCTTATTCTCTTAGTTTATATGATGAAGCGACCTTTGGACGCGCCAGCTTAGAGTTTACTCGACTATAATACGAATGTTGGTAATATTTCTTTGGCCAGATTACTATATTACTTATTTCTCCATCTCCTTTAGCACATACAAATTCTCTCTCTCTCTCTCTCTCTCTCTCTCTCTTGGACACTCTTGTCACAATTAAATAAACATAGAGGTAATTAGCTATTTTGTGATGTTTCACATAAGCATGGATTAAAATTCTATTGCGAGAAATTTGCAGGGGTCTCTAAAATATTCTTTAATAATAATCAATTTTAATTTACTGAACTGAAAATTGCACAAACGCTTTTTATTAATTACATATAAAATCTGATTAAAACAGGGACGGCGCCAGACTGGTCAGGCCGGGGGGCTCAATTTTTTTTTAGGTTTATAGGGGGGCACAGAAACATCAACAACTTTTATTTAATAACATAATAACAAAGAATGAAAATATGATGATTGGTTCCCCAGTCTGAAAATCCAGGGGGGTACTTGGGGGGGGCAGTTCGTTTTGGGGGGGCACGTGCCCCTGCAGGCCCCCCTTGGCGCCGTCCCTGGATTGAAAGGGTTACCACTATAGGATACATCAAATAAATGTATATTTCGGCTTCATACCTAAAATTATTTAAATATTAAGCTCCAATAAAAGCACATAAATGATATCTCTTTCATTTTCATAAAACAGCGTGACTAAAAGCAATGTGGTTCTCTTATGAACACTGGTAACTATAATATTTCACCCACGAGTAACACTACACCTTTAAATAGTGTTGTTATATAACATTAGGTTCGCTAAGTGATTTAAAGTTCCTAAATGTGTACTTATAAAACCTGGATGAAGTAGAAACAAATTTTGAGGTCTTTGGTTCTTGTACACGCACTAAATTACAATTTTATTTTTTTTACCCCCTTTAATAGTGGGGTGGGGGTGGTAATGTGGATGGATAATGCCAAACAAATTTTTGAGACCCTAACTTTTCTCATATATACTAAATACCAATTTGATGGACTCTTACTTGTTTGATTTACCTATTTACCCCCCATTTACCCCAACCTTTCAACGGAATAAGATAATAATATAATCTAGTTCCAGATCTTGTTAAAATACATACATGTAGGTACCAAATTTCCAGTCAATGTCTTAAATGATTCCAGAGTAATCATGCACACAAAAAAGTTACAGACAGACCGACAGACAGAAATCTTTTGCTTAAACTTAAAATCTCGACGTTTTATGACATTCTAAGCCTATTTGAATAATAAAGATTCTCAACATTTTTTTTGCGTTACTACACTTTCACTAGACGTGGAAGTAATTAGCTTTACTTCAAAAATTATCATTTGAAAAAGTGGTTTTATATGTAAAATATGATATACTATGTACATACTATTCAACTGTAGTTGACAACTTTAAAATATTTTTTTGAAATTTCAATTTTTTTTACTAATTTTGTTCAATGTAAAGGTGGAAGAAAATCGTCTATCGTTATTCTTATAATTATTGTTGTATTCAAAAATTTTATGTAAATTTCTTTTCCGAAAATGTATCATTTTAAACGGGGAAGATAACTTCCGAAGGTCATACTCAAACTTAGATAGAGAGTATTTGGATGCTAATTTACATAGCACCAGTGAACCTCTCTCTTCTACTTCAGAGGTAGATTTCGTCCCTAACTTTTTAATTATCTTTGAAATTATTAGTCAAAATTATTATATTACAGATTATTAGGCATAAAAAATATATTCTAGTTACATTTCAATAAACTGAACCATTTTGAGGTTACGTTTACATGACAAGATACGTTTATTTCCTGGAATGGAACGTTTTAGTTCTGAGAAAAATTCAAATGCAACAAAACAAACCTATTTTCAACTACTTCAAAATAAATATTGGCAGTAATTTTAGGGAATCGGGTTGTTGTGTACCATATTTTTCCTGGACATTTAAATGGGATATGTACTAATTTTTTTTTTGGAAAACGCATTACATGAGATTTTAGATAATACTTCTTAGAAGAATACTTTTTGCGTCTAATAATCTGAAAATTTAGAACTAATAAGAATTGTTAAATAACTTTATGTAAGTAAATAATAAAAGGTGTGGAATGGAATTCCACTAACCTATACTTTAAGCGCAAAACAGTGTCCAGATGCCTTTTATCTAAGTTTAAATTCGAAATTAATATCTTAAAAGGCTTGGAAGGTATTAAAGGTTATACAAGTGTTGGAATTGGGTTGTCAATAAGAGCAAGCGAGAGCGGCAAAGCGAGAAGCATGCAATCGTGTGTGAATGGGCGTGTCATTCTTTAGCCCTGCTAGAGTATTGGTAGACGTCTTTATTGTGGGCGGTCGGTTAATAGCGCAATGCCAAACGAAGGACTTTCTGATACTGTATATAAAAGGTTAAATGTCCCCCTTTCGAAAGAAAGTTTATGCAACTAGGATAAACTAAAAATATCGGAAAGAGAAGACAATATTGGATCACCTTTAATATATTTGAAACAAAAATTTTAACTCTAAAAGCAGTTATAGTACATGAACGGTACATACATATACGCATACATTCATACATACCCACAGACATTTTTTATTTGGCTTGTTATATAACGGATATCTTAACCATTTTTTTCTACGATGATTACACGGCTCCACAAAGTAAAAAAGTGGTCTATTCCTGGAACTCCATTGGGTGACCACTATGTATTTCGCCGTGCTTAATCACCCACCATTTTTTGTAAATCATGAAAATAACTTAAAAAAACTCATAATTTAGGTTATTTGCGCGATTTACTAAAAACTGGGGGCTGATTCGTATTCAGCATGTCGAAATACATAGGACTTACCCAATGGAGTCCCAGAAACAACCCACTTTTCACTTTTTTTGTGTGTTTTTGTAATATATTTGCATACGCGGTTTTCTATAAAAGGGCGGAGAATCCGGTGATACTCATATATTATACAGGCATGCACAAGAAAAAAATTGGGTATCTGTTTAGCTCCATCGCCCACCAATTTTTAGTAAATCCCGAAAATAACCTAAATTATAAGGTTTTTTTAGGTTATTTTCGCGATTTACAGCAAAATGGTGGGTGATGGAGCTAAACAAACACCTGATTCGTATTCAGCACGTCGAAATACATGGGGGTCATCTAATGGACTTCCAGGAACTCCACTCCACTTTTTTTTTTGTGGAGCTGTGTTATTTAAAAAAAAATGTTGTGTTATAATATACCCATTTGATTAAATCAAATAGGTTTAATAAATGTTGACGTCTTCCACATACTATTACTTCCTTTTTATTAGGTATTTTACTATTCCTGTAAAATACCTTATAAAAAATGGAAGAAACCCACTACGCCAAATCGATCAGAAGCGGTTGATTTTTTAATACTTCTGTTTACTACAAAATGTCTCAAACCTAAACATTGTTAAATTAAAACAAAATTGTTAAATGGTTGTTCTATAGTTGAGAATTTAATGTTTCAGAAAAAAATGTACTATTTCCGTTTTAAAAAATTTGGCTTTTTAGCAGAGCTGGGCAAAGTACTTTAAACTACTTCAAGTACTTTACTTGAAGTTGTTTCACCATATACTTTGCACATAAAACTACTTCAAGTACTTGATAACTTGAAGTAGGTAGTACTTTGCCCAGCTCTGCTTTTTAGTACATCAAACATGAGAGTTCAGTGAATGAATGAAAATGAAGTGATATTAATTTTTAAAATTCGTTAACTACCGGAATCGTGTTAGGTGCGAAACTTACTATACCTTGAAGCTTATTAATTTAATTTTTTTTTGTGGTATTGCAAATCATTCAGTTAAAAAATTATATAAATCAGCTCGAGTCTTTTGCTGAGGTGTCCCAATGCCTAAGATAAATCTACGTTTTAAAAAAAATTCTTCCAGCCAGATTTTGCCGGTATCCCATTGTGCAAGATTTTATATATTAAAAAAAAATGTCGGTTTAGCCGCTCTACTACCGTTCAAATACTAATTTTTAATATTTTGGTTACATGAACATACTAAGTAAATAAATGAATGATATTCATGTCTCCAAATATGTATAAACATAGAAAAACTAATATCACACTGCGACTGACTGTAAAACAGTTGAGTAATCTGATATTCGGAAAAACCATATTTAAATACTACCTGTCTTATATTTATTAATGTTAAAATTCCTTCTTTAATGTTATGTCTGCCATCTCTAGGTATACTTCAAACATTATTGTACCTAATTATTGATGCTTAGAAATACCATCTACAGAAAACATTAAACGTACTAAATCAACATTTGACTGTCATCTAGTGATCGGATGTAGAACTTGTCGATTTCGTATGACCTCACGCATTTAAAGTTGTCTGCGAACAGCAGAAAATCAGAGGCGAGAATTCTATGTGCCAGTAAGTACCACGAGATGGCCCTACGCGTAAATAAATTTCTGAACTCCATTTCAAATTGTTTTAGCATTTTATTGCTTCCGTTCTAAAATTATCTGGATTTTTATTTATAGTGTTTACTGGTGTTCAACTACCTTGACAATAATAATTATTGTCTGTATTGTAATTTGTAACCTATTCTGAGCAGGCATTTAACATAAAACTATTAATCTCTATATAAATTATTGTATATTTTATAAGCGACAACGAAAACAAATAAATTATTTCAAATCAGGTGCAAATTTAATAGGTAAAATTACAATTCAAACAGATGTCTACATTTTTTTTTTATAAACTAAGGTGATCTTTATTTGATGCCTTTTTACTAAAGGCACATTTTGAACTTTTAAAAAACTATGGGTACATTTTATTTACTAAACCTACATTTTGTTTATAATGACTTTTTTGTTTTCAATTTCGGTTATAAACTATAAAACAATTATAGAGTGATTTGTGTTACATAACTTGATCAAAATAAATGACAAACCCAGGGTATTTCCTAGTTTGAATAATTTAAATAAATAGGTAACATAATATACTCCTACAGCCTAGCCTACAGCTGAAAAATTCAGAAGGAACAGAAGTGCTTAAAAATTTGAGATAACAGTATTTCTTACAAGAATACATTTTTTTATAAAACGTATACGATGTCGCAGTGGCGCAGAAAATTCATCGGGGGGGGGGGATCAATAGATTTAAGAGTATTACACAGCTGTTATTAAAATTTCTACCTCCTGGTTCCCGTATTTACAACTAAAATCTAGTTCAGTGTAATGTTTATGAAGTTCTAAATACTTTGTCCTAATAAAATAGGACTCTTTTTGTAGATTAGAAATCTAACCTGTAATTAGAAGCCTATTTTTAAAAATCAACAATATTGAAAAATTATTTACGTGAATTTTTAAATATTTGCTTGAAGCCAGTACGGCTCCAAGCTAAAAATGCATGTACAAACATTAAAAATGAGAATAGACTTGAAAAACTTAAAATTTAAGGTTATGTTGGTTCCATTGAAAAGCACTGTACTAAAAATCTTGACTGTGGAAAAGCAGTTTTTAGCCAAACTTCTAAACTGAAAAAAAGATATTCTTGTAAGTAAATGAATACTACATTTCCATTGGAGAACATTTTTAACTAAAACTTGTTCATTAGGAAGATCTCTCTTCACATTGGCTAATAAATAAGTTTTAGCTAAAAATGTTCTTCAATAGAAGTGTATTCATTTACTTACAAGAATATCTTTTGATCAGTTCAATAACATGAGCCAGTTCGCTAAAAAATGCTTTTTGCTGGAATTGGCACAACATTACAAAGGTAGTAACATCGCATTTGCCCTCCTCTAACCGCGCTAAGCTCCGTACTATGCGTTCAAAAAACATCCGGTTCCCAATTGTCAATTGTACAAGGAAGAAATCTGATTTACTTTTAGTAAAAAATATACAAGGTTACCATTGTAAGTCGTATGTTGTCACTTTTGGATGCTTATTATTATGTCAACTATTCCTAATAGTTCCAACTATACAAAGAAACCTGTTATAATAACAAACATTATTCTTAATCATAACGTTTTTGGCAGATGTTCTAAATGATCTGCATTTTCCAAGAGGAAACCGCTGGCGAAATTTTGCACACCTAACACCTTTGTTATAAAATATTATTTTGGGTATTGAGCAGATAACTTTCAAAGAAACCATTCATATACCATTGATCTAAATCTCACCAAGCTAGAATATCAACAAGAAGTTCCCTTACGAACCGACTTGTCAACTTCTTTCATAAACTTGCTATATCTAACATTTAATATGAAAAGACAAGAATATATACTGACGATCTAAATCTGATCATGCCAATATATTTTAAGAAACCTCCCTTACGAGGTGTTCTTTCTAATATCTTTAGTATCTTTTATTTGTGTGAAATTTTATACCTATTTTCTTTGTGCTTTTTAGTAGTTCTTGATTTTGAAATGTAACAAATGTTTGTTTGTGATGGAGTATCCTCTAGGTAGGGCTAGAGACACTACAAAGACACCTCATAAGGGAGGTTTCTTAAAATATATTGGCATGATCAGACTTAGATCATCAGTATATAGAAATAATGGTTAGTTTCTTTTCATATTGAATGTTAGATAATACAGCAAATGTATGAAAGAAGTTGACAAGTCGGTTCGTAAGGGAACTTCTTGTTGATATTCTAGCTTGGTCAGATTTACATCAATGGTATATAAAAGGAACGAATGGTTTTTTTGAAAGTTATTTGCTGAATAATAATATCTTATAACAATGATGTAAGTAGAAATACAAAATATTTATTTTTAAAAACTAATACCTTTTCTAGAAAAAAAAACCGCTGCCCAAGGAATCACTACTTCCACATCCAGATTCTCTATCCAAGTCACTCACAACGAAAAAACTTTGTATGTGAAAATAATTGTTTATGGAACTTTAATAATATAATATTTGAAATCCTCTACCCCAAAAACCCATAAAACGATACCCCACATCGGTAGTGGTATGGGGGTGGTGATAGGGGGGTGGTAGTGGGGGGTGGATGAAGTAAAAAAATATTTTGAGGTTTCTGGTTTCTGTACATACACTAAATCACAATTTTTTTTCATCCCCTTTAATAAGGAGGTGGGGGTGGTAATGGGGGTGGCTAATGCCAAAAATTTTTATGAGACCTTACCTTCTCTTGTATATACTAAATACCAATTTCATGGACTCTTACCTGCTTGATTTACCTTTTTACCCCAAATTTACCCCAATTTACCCCCCAACCCGGAACAAGATGAAAATATAATCTAGTTCTAGATCTCGTTAAAGTACATATGTGTACCAAATTTCAAGTCAATATCTTAAACGATTCCAGAGTAAACGTGCGCACAAAAAAAGTTACAGACAGACCGACAGACCGACAGACAGACAGACCGACAGACAGACCGACAGACAGACAGACAGACTTTTTTTTTTCGCTCAAACTTAAAATCTCGACGTTTCATGACATTTTAAGCCTATTTGGACAATAAAAATTTAAAAAAAAATTTTTGTCGTTACTATACTTCCACTGGATGTGGAAGTAATAACCTTTATTTCCCCTAAATTCCTTGTAATTCCCTAATTCCCCTAAAACCTATAATACCTTTATTTCTTCCCAATACCTTTATTAATTCCACCAATCTCTTGCAATACTTCCAGCAATAGCCATAATTCCTTGTAAATACCTTATTAAATTTTCAATGCAATTACGCGTTACTCGTTACGGGCATGAACATATTTACTACCTAGTAGATAACATATTAGCTTTGTCTTATGTGATATGCCTACCTATTAAACGAATAAGGTACGATTAAAAGATTGATTTCATAAATTTTTTTGGGTTAAAACAAGGTTTAAAAAGTGTTGTAACATTTAGAATGAAAATTATTGTACTATTCAGTACGTATGCAATTAGTAAAGAAACAAATGAAGAAATAAAAAATGTCCACATAGTAACAAATAACATAAAAAACTAAACACATTTAAATTCTTACAAAACATATTAATGAAAGTTACAGCACACTTTGTTTCTGTAATTTATACTGTTTCTCTGTATTAATTTTGTCCTCTCTTTTTAACTGAAATGGATCAGTGCCAATTAAATTTGTAGGCCCGTAGAAGATACATTTTTCCTCCACCACTTCAGTGTCTTCAGTCTTTGGCCAAACAAAATAGTTTGTTTCAGGAATTCGATTTTGTAATAACCTTTATTTTTTTATCTCAATTAATCCTTCAATATACCATCTTTGATCATAAAAGACGGCATAACGATTTTTACAAACCTATGTCAAATTGTTTATAATTGTTTTCTAGGTTTTCAGAATCTGATGATTCACAGTGGCAATCATCGCTTGAATCGTTTAACAATTCTTTTGATAACCCAAATTCTTACGAACTGCTTTCAACGAAGATCTCAAATTTAATTTTTTTTTCCATTGTGTGGTTTGAGTTTACTGCATTTCCTTTTCTTTTTACTCTTGTTTTTATTCGATACAAAAAATCTCAATCGATCAGTGCTTACTTTGCCTTCATATTGAATCTAAAATCCAGCCATATGACGATTTTTCTACCACTCGGGATTTGTTTTTCCCTAAGACGATTTTAACGTAAGGGCTTGTTTTTGTGACTTATTTTACCTTATGCGAAAATTTTTTTAATTGGGATCCTTTTTCGAAAGTGTCCTTAGGTATTGCCTCCAGTGGTTCATCCGACTCTCCATTCAAATTATCCACCACAAAAGCTCTTGTTGTTCTTTTGCCATCAATTAGCAACGCATCAGTCTCCTCATCATTGGTTGTTAACTAAACTGCGAACGTCTAGTGAGGGGCACTCGAGGGACACTCGAGGGGCACTCAAATTATTTAAAAGTCATTCCTAGTTTCTGTATTTCTTCAAACGCATTTTTCATTGCATCTTCAACCCTGATTTCAATTTCCGTTAACTAAATATCTAGAATTCCCTTTTCTATTATTACTTGCTGATGTTTCTGCGAGTGTTTCTCTCTTGGAAACATAAATGTACTCCTCAAATCATTTAAGATGTCATTTATAACTTTTATCCGATCTATTAGGTCGAGAATGTCTTGTAAACTGAAGTTTACTACTGTTGACTAAGTAGAGGTAAGAGATCTGATGGCCCGAAATATTTTTTTCACATAACTGGCTGCTGAAAAGCGAAGGAACAAACATTTTATAGGTGACTGATGCTGTTTGTTATTTAATATTCATCAATCCTTAACGTGTTTAAATAGTGTTATTTGACCAGTGCACCATGATAATTTTAAACTTTGGTTTATACCAAATCCATTTCATCATTTTTCATTTCTCGGTGGTCTTCCTCTTTTTCTGCGCTCTAATGGTATTCAGCTCTGCCATTTGTCAATTGTGTTCCACTTTACAGATCTTTACATTTCTTCGCCAGAAGCCCATTTCAACGAATATTAATTTCTGACGATACTTTTTCCCATGTTTCACGTCATATCTTCAAACGCTTTGCACAATAATTTTATACAGAGCATTCTTCTCATTCTGTTGTAATTGTTTTTGATCCACCGTGAGTTTAATGGTGGATTGCTCTTCTATCCTGTCCTAATTTATCTGAAATGTCCTCACTGCTTCTTCCATTTGAGAAAAGAATCATGGTTAAATACTTATATGAGGAACCAGTTATCTTATCTAATGAACATAAACAACTATTTAGCATCCCAAGACTCGACTAGTTGTATACAGTGCTGTTTTAATATATCAGCAATTGCACGTCACTCCTAAACTGATGTCACAGTTCTACTACGTTTACATGGTGTCAAAGTTATTACATAAAATCTTTAAATTATCCGGAATAATGTTAGTATTAAAAAACACTCTAACTAAACTTTACCTAATTATTAAAACTTAAAGTTGAAAATATTATGAATAATTTCAAAGTACTTTTTTGGCGTACTTTTTAAAAAGTAATGATTCATTTTTCCATGACCACTATATACTTTCACTCTCATATCCTGTACCAAAATATATTTTCCTAAATAAAAATTCGGCGTTTCTTCGAATTTTTACCCGATTGTGCCTAATGTCTTATCAAACTCATAATGGTCCTTTTGGACTTTTGAACTAGTTTGTGACCCTGAAGTTCGACCTAGGTCAATTCTGAAAGATTCTACAACAATATCCGCAAATGCTGCGGGTGAAACTAATAATAAATATAATAGGAAAGAAACCGATGTGTGTAATTTTTTTGCAGCCTTATTCACATTCTGCAACTTCCGAGTGCAATTTTCAAGTACACAAATAAATTCTCTTTACAAACAAGAGACGTAAATAAAATATCATTGAATATTATGGGACATAAGTTACAAGCTATGTTAAGTTAATTATTTTTAGACACATCTCTGGCATAGGATATATAGACTGCCTTGACGACGAGATAGTTTCTTAACTAAATATTAAACTAACCGCCTGTGATGTGGACACATTCTACTTTTTTAATTAGTTACCAATCGGAAAAGACAATTAACCCATATCTGTGATAAGCCAATTGTTTTCAAGCCGCTGATAGTGCTTTGTTAAGTTTATCCTTTTGACCTAGTGAAGTGCTTAGTGAAAGAAGTAATCTGTGATATTTGAAAACTGATAGAAAATGATGAGGAAAAAGCATCATCACCCGCATCATCATCACCACCATCCCAAAAAACATATTTATATACCATTCTCTAGGAACAGAAGGGTAATTAAATGGTGTAATTGCTGTGGTTTCTTTAACACTGAATTTTGTATTTATTTTCTTCCCCTAACAGTCTCAATAAAATTGTTTTATGGGTTGCATAAAATGTTTGCTTTAAATTTGGCAAAACATAGTACCTATTACATGTATATTTAGTCATCATTATCTGTCTTCCCCTTAAAAATCGACTGGACTGGGCCTGTGAATTCTTCAGACAAAAGGTTCGTGTAATTTTAGTCCGAGTTATTTTCAAGTAATAATTTGGTGTATTGCGGTACATGAAATACAACGGCAACGCTAAGTAATTATAATTACACTAATTTCAGAGGTTATGGGCATGTAGTACGTAAATAGATAGCACGTGCTACTATTATTTTGTTTATTTTGAGTTGATCCACATCACATAGTCATAAAATTTACATTCATAGTACACAGTGCAGTATTTTCAGAACAAATAACTCGTGTAAGAAGAGAAGAGGTGTAACAAAATAATCATGCATGTAGTTTTGTTTTAACCAAGTCTATGCGATAAAATCGGTAACAATTATGTTCTTCGTAATTAAAGGGTCTAGCCGGATAAGCATGTGAAAAATGCCCAGAAAGGAAATTACCTGAAATGGGTATCAAAGTATTCCCTTAACTAAAAAAAAAATATTTGTTACAGTATTATTCCAGAAATCCAAGAGGGAGCTGAACTTTTGCAAACAAGGTTTATTGACATTTTATTGCAACTTACGTAATTAACAAAAAATTCTGAAAAAATTCTCGAATATAGAGGCCTTCCAAACGAACTCAGAAAAAAATATCACGCCGTATTTGACGCGAAATTCTAATTTTAAAAAGTAAATAAAAATAAAAAGTGCCTTTTTCATCCCTTTTTTGAAAATGTGCTATTGAAGAAGAACGCACTACCGGGCGTCAAAATGACACGACACCAATTTATTTCTCAGGGGCGCCAGTCGCGTGCTACCCCGTTCTTCTACTCCCAGACGGGTGGATCAAGGCTGCACTACCTCAGATCTTTAACGGCGCTCTCTCTGGCCGTGAATTCCTCGATTTGGGTTTTGGTTACCTTTTGAGAAGCTAAATTTTTGCATAAAAAAATCCCGATCGAAGAATTTCTCTCCGGTGGGATTAATTTTTGTCGTGCTGATCACGCTTTTGTCTGCTAATAACGGACTCTACACCCGAGGATTTCTGAGAAAAAAGCATACAAAAATCCCTATCAAAGCTCCGTATAGCCACCAGAAGGTCGAATGTGGTGCAGTAACTCGACACATCCGATTTTCGATACGAAAGTTCCAGGGATTATAGACTAGCAAGCAACAAGTCTCAAGATCAATTAAGATGCAATAGTTCAAAGAATCCGTTTATTTGACAGATATGGTTATACAAAAAAGGGGTTATAGCAAAATTCTTATTGTAACAATCGCGCCTTTCCCAATTAAGACAAACGGCTTTCAGGTAGAAAAGATTCATGCATACCTTCTCAGATCGAGCTTTTTAGAGAAGTCTTAGATTCTTTGTAATTTTAATAATTACGGCTGACTGATTTTAACTTAAAAAAGTTTTACTAAATAAATTTAGTTTCGCTAGAGACTACTTTACTTAGCTTTAAAGTTCTTGTATCGTGGCGGTTCACGTACTCAAACACATTCATGAGAACTTATGACTGCATAAGTTTGTTTGGCGTTCGATTAGTCCACAACTTACTTGCCCCTATGCAGTTGTTCAATATTAGCAAAATTCCGACGATCCACCTTCGAGCGACTTTTGGACAAAGTTGAATTTTTGGATTTTTATGCACAAGGCGTTTTCCTCTAACTTTATTATTTGCAGAGCCCTGCTATTGGCTTTTCTACCATCTCTTTGTATAGACTACTCAACGCGCTCGACCAAATTGCGAGCCGCTGAGTGAATCCAAACTCTTTCTATGCGAGGAACCGGCCTTGTGCATGTGCATTGATTTTTATCAATTTTTTGCTTATCGGCGCTACGCCGTCTTTATCAAAATCGTCGGTTTCGCCTCTTAGATGCATTGCATCGTGGAACTTTTATGCTCATACTTTAGAACAGGACATTCAATGACCGTGCTTCAATGGTCAATGTCTTTGGTGGAGGAATAAAAATGGAAAATATTTTAATATTTTTCAAAGTGCATTTTTGGAGTACTTTTTAAACTAGCTTCGGCGCACCTTTGAAAAATTAACCTTCAAGTCCAATTTTGGCGTACTTTTGATAAAAATTATTCTCAAGTCCATTTTTGGCGTACTTTGAAAATATTACTTTCTTCAATATCCAACTTTGTTGCACCTTTGAAAAAGTATATTATTCTTAAATCCTTGCCACTATATACTTTCGCTCTCATATCCTGAACCAAAACATATTTTCCGAAGTGAAAATAAGGTGTTTCCTCGAATTTTCACCTGGTCATTTCTAATGCCTTGTAGAACATATAACGGTCCTTATGGACTGGTCTGTGGCTCTGTAGTCCCTCAGACTCTTAAAAATGTCCTTAAATGAAATTTTTGCCTAAGTCGAATTTTGATTCTGATTTTGACTTAGG
Source organism: Rutpela maculata (assembly GCA_936432065.2). Classification (NCBI taxonomy): domain Eukaryota; kingdom Metazoa; phylum Arthropoda; class Insecta; order Coleoptera; family Cerambycidae; genus Rutpela; species Rutpela maculata. The sequence continues at coordinate 37,859,196 of OW386287.2, read as the reverse complement.
TCGATTCTATCTATTATGATTCTTGTCTAACAGATGCGCCTCTGCATTGCTAATGTACTCAAATTTTTCAGATTTTTTGATTTGGTGGCACATGCTGAAAAAAAAATCCTAGCAGAAAACTATTTATTAATCACTACAGTCACCGATTTCTACTAATATAATGCGGTACGATCGGCGTTTTTTGGAGGTCATGTTTTTTTTTCAGTTTCGCTCTATTACATGGAAATATTGTTACGATGCAGCTACTGTTGACTCTGTAAGTGACGCATACGGACATAAACATGTAACTGTAACTGTAAATCTAGCATCACGAAGGTGGGGATGTAGTCTATGATATTACCATGACAACAGAGTTGTGCATCATTTCATGAACAACTTTAGTTGCTATATAGGAAGTTTGAAAATCTACATGTAGTGAAATGCGGTAAGGTCTCGACGGATTAACAGAAAACTCCTCAAATGCTACATAGATTACAGGCTAAATTCTGATGGATATTCTGGAATACGTCATTTATATGATTGTTCCAAGAGATTACGAACAGTTGAATGTTGCTCGCACGATACGACTGCTGTTTATTATTTATCACAAGGTAGATATCTATCTAGATCTGCAACAAGTTGGGCAAAATTTGGCGTGACAGAAATATCACGAAACGCACAAAATGCAGATCTGCTGGCGAACTATGGGCACCCATTTTCTTGGCTTCTAAGAGCTTTATTGAGAAGATTATCGCAATTATATTCTAAATATGCCATTATTAGTAGATAAATACAGTAGGAACATTACAATGGAACGTTGTTTTCAATTCCTGTGTTGAATTTTATTTAAAGGGCAGCTTAATAAAGTAAACAAACTTTCCATTGGTTACAACCAAGACCACTAAGCCAATAGACATGAAGGAGAAGAAGCAGAAGTGTCGTTGTTCATATAGATTATGTGAACTGAAAATTGTTCATATTTGAATGATTTGGTCATGTTTTAATTTTCTATACATATACAGGGTGTCCCTCCAGGAACTGTATTGATCGATATTGGGAAAAGTACGCACCAGAAAATTTTGAAAATTTATGCAATTACTAATGTCAGTATGGCCAATCTAAAGAAAATAAGTACATTTGCACTTCCGCTTATACCGGAAGTCAACAACAACTTGCTTATTTTAAATTAAACACCCTGTATGTTTTGAATTTTTCGAAAAGAGCGAACCCAGCCGTTTCAGAGATATTTGACATAAAAATTTGACAGGTGTAACGGTTTGCGATAAACATTATAACTTATTTCACGTAAAAGATTCTTATTTCCTCTTTGGCATGCAGGAAGACCATAAAGTGAGCTACGCTTTACAGTTTAAAAAAAAATCAATGATAATATACCAAGTGTTCAGTTTTTTACGTTACATTTTGTCAACTTCAAACCGCGAAAACTTGTTTAAGTCAAATGGAACATCCTCTATTTTTTGCATTAATTTATGTAAAATTAAATTTCCCCTTTTCCCATGTGGATATTCTAGGGATTTAACTTACGACTTTTTGAATTATTTGCGATTTAAAATTGAATTTTAAAATATAATTTTAAAATTGAAAATTGCAGTTCCCGGTGGGACACCCTCTAGAGAATATTCATAAATTACGCACACTACATTTTTAAAAAATTTAACACAATAATCAACTCTACATAATTTTGGGTTTATACAACACACACGTCGACAATGGCAAATAGACATGGTGAATCTGTTTTCCTCCTTGTTATGTTGGCTTGGACACGAAGGACTTAAAAATCTTCAATTCAAAAGTGAATTCTTGCGGTGCATTACATTTTATAAAACATAAAAACTCTGCCTACTTCTTTTTTCTGGGTGGAAAATTAAGAAATCTTATTAGCGATTTTTTAAATTTCAAATCTGAGTACTCCACTAGATTCTGAGTACTCCCCTCAAATGAGTTAATACCAGTTCCATGAAAAAATACCTATTTTTGGATTTTTTCACGTAAGAAATAAAAATTCTGAAATTGTCAATGAAAATTTTATACCAATCATTATTAGCCAATCGGACACGTTTATTTTGTCATTGTTTCTATAACAACCACCAATTTTTTTGGAAATCTTACTTACCCAAGAGCACCTACCTATCTGATTAATAAGTGGAAATTTCCCTGGTTTGACAGCAATGATTAGACAATGGCGTTTATATTATGAAAAATATTTTTATATTTATTTTAAATTAAATTAGTACAATTCTGGCTTACTGTTTCCTTACATCATTAACTAATTTCAAATGCTTTAAAAATTCCACTTGTACATCTTCTTTCCTCATAAAATAAAGCACAGAGCCGTTTTATGACATATTCCAAGACCCTTGTGACACCACTAACGCTAACTATTAGCGATTTTTTTAGGGGATATTATTTGTCACCACTTTAAATCACAGCAAATATCATTTCATCTTGGTTTCCCTTTACTGTAGTATAAAGATTGCATGAGAAATAAATTATTATGACAAATATTAATTCGCTATATTATTTTTATGCGACTAGAGCGTAGGGAATATAAGAAAAAACTAAACTTGTTTTAATTTTACTTCACTCTCATTATTCCATATTTTATCTACTATTAAATATTTCATTTTACTAAGAGATGAGGAAACTACATAAAAAAATAAAAACCAAAAAAATTAATCTAACACCGGCACCAGCCTACAAGATTTTGCAAACATTTCTAAAGTTTTTTTTTGTCAAGTAATTTTGGTTTAAAATTAAAAATCCGGAAATTTTTTCTCGCTCACGAATTTTTAAAGAAAATTTTCAAAAAATTCTGACCTCAGAAAAATTTCAGGAAATAATTCAAACACTAGGGAGATTACAAGTGAAAATCTACCATTGCACGGGATCGTGTGTTTAAAAGAGTGCGCCTTGACTTCAACAACTGACAAAGGAACGTCTATTTATCAATTTGTGTAGGTTTACTTGTTAAACTTCTATTTGTAATAATAAAGACACTCTTTTAAATACACAATCCCGTGCAATAGTCAATTTTCATTGGAAATTTCAGAATTCTTATTTCTTACGGGGATAATCCAAAAATAGGTTTTTTTTTGAGAGGTTGCATAATCCAGTGAAGTACTCAAATTTGAAATAAAAAAATCGATAATTAGATTTCCTCATTCTCCACCCCGAAAACAGACCGCAGTAGGCCGAGCTTTTATGTTTTATAAAATTTAATGGACCGCAAGAACGCATTTTTCAGAGGTATACGTCTTTAAAAAAACCAATATAAATCGGACTTAAAATAAACTTTTTATGGGGGTGGTTCCAAGCAAAACGGGACACACTGTGCATATAAAGAAACTCTTTTGTATTAATTAAAAATAGAAAAATTATAATATTACGCAATAACGAAAAATTAGTCTCTTTTGATGTCAATAGTATGTTTACCTCAGTCCCGCTAACATGATTAAGACTAATTAAAAAAAAATTGAATAGATAATTCACAAATCAGTGAAAATGGAAAAAACAGGATTAAAAAACCTTTTGAAAGTTTGTATAGAACAGTACTATTTTCAGTTTAATAGTGACTTTTATAGACAAAAAGATGAGTTGTTGCCAATGGGTTTACCTATTTTTCATTTGTTTTTATGGCTAATTTAGAAACCTTAATTTTACTTTCATATGGTACAATGACGATTGTTCAAATGCTTAAAATGTCATGAAACGATGAAATTTTAAGTTTGAGCAAAAAAATTAATTTCTGTTTGTCATTCTGTCTGGAGGTGGGGGGGATGTTATGATATCCTCAATGATACGTAATTATTTATTATATAAATATGCAAACGTGGTTGCATGACATAATTGAGCATTGTGTGCAGCTAGTCGGTCTAACATCAGTATACAGTTTAATAAATAAGAAAATGTTGAATAAATTATATTGTTTTAAATGTATTAATATTCTTTTCGCAATTTTTTTTTGCAAACGATTGCACTGGAACGGTTCATGATATTGACTTGAAATTTGGTACACGTATGTATTACAGGAAGGTTTGGAACTAAATTATATTTTGATCTTATTCCGCTGAAGGGCTGGACGGTGAATGGGGGTAAACAGGTAGAACAATTAAGTAAGAATCCATAACAGTAACATTTACTGTAGGCACGAGAACCCAAGGTAACGAAATATTTCCCACTCTCACTCCCATCACCGCCCCACCTCATTATTAAACGGGGTAAAAAAACAAAATTATGATTTAGTGTGTGTCAGGCTTTAAAATTATTTCTTACATCAGCTTCTACTGGAGTCGTCATGTAGACAATATTTTTGTATATGGACCGACAGAAAGAATAATTATCTTAATTTCTTGAATTCCTTTAATAGTAAAATTAAGTTCATTATGAAAACTAACGAAAATAGTCAATTATACTCTCTACATATTGATATTAAAAACATGACCCACAATTTAGCATATATCGTAAACCAACTACCACACACTCAGTCATCCATTAAAATTCACAAAAATTTTGACAAAAAATGCTTTCATCATTTCATAGCCTAATGAATAGACACACAAACCTCTCTTTGGATGAAAACGATTTTAATTGTGATTAAATATATTGCAAGAAATAACGGATACTATGGCCAAAAACACACAGCGAATAATATTTCAAAAGAAAGCTTTCACTGCATCTAACAAATCTTTAAATATAGTTTTATTCATTCAATCAAATAGAATAGTTTAGATATCGCTAGAATAAGTAAAAATAAAAAAAATCAGAAAGAATCCCTGTCAATAATAAAGATAAAATTAATAAACTTAAGAAATTTGGTGCATACTTCTTCATATCGAACGTAAAGGTAAAATCTTGTTGAACAATTAGAGATAAATAAATTCTTGTACCAACAAAATTTCTTAAACATACCTTAATAGATTCATAATTAGGTTAGATCTTGCAGCCTAGATATTTCTGGAATTAGGGATTAACACCAAAAATTTTAAGTATAAATATTAGAATAATCAACCTATAACTTTAGTTCGCTTTATGCTCTTGCCCAACAAACGAAAACATATGTATTCTAAATATATTTTCTAAATATCTAGAAGCAGTATTTTCTTAAAATAAGAATAATTATTTATTTAAAAATATTTTGACATTTCCCTAAATACCCATATTGTCCCATATGTGTTAAGATTCTTAGAAAATTGCAAGTACAGTCTTTACCTGACCAGTTGAACTCATTTGATCAACAACACCATTTTTTTTTGCAGCAGTAAATTGCTTCTTATGTATAAAGTACTTAAGGTGCGATTTTGGATCATCTATGAGTGACAAATTAACATGTAGTAGGTAGTGAGAAACAATGTGGCAGCGGCTCTTTTGATTAAATATACAAAACGTTGTTAATTATACAATGATTACAAATAATTTATTGCATACTACATTCTAATTAATAAATATGTTAAGAAAATTTTACATCGGTGACAACCATAGAAATAAAAAAAATATAAAAATAAAATATGAAATATAATTTGTTTTTTAGCCTTAGCTCAGTAGCGAGCTTTTATGTGCATACAGGACTCTAATTAGTAAATATGTTAAGAAAATTTATTTTACGTCGATACAGAAATTAAAAAAAAATAAAATATGAAACATAATTTGTATGTAATATAAATTCTACATAAAAAATACATTATTCTTAACTCAGTAGGTATATAAACAAATAATTAACCATCTACTAATGTTTACCTACTAAAAAATATGACATGTGTGCTATGCGCGCACCAGCCATAAGTAGTGCTATTCAGGGGCTAGAAGCTAGTCCATCTACACAGGCAGATACAGTTGAGATGTGAGGCGCACGACAGCACTTCTTACAGTGTGCTTGTATGAAAGTATTTAATTTAATATTAGCACTTTTATCCATTAGTCTTACATCCAATAAGCATTGATTTGGTTTTCATTCATTCAGAAATGAGTAGAATTTTGTATCAGAAAAATCATTTAATTTAATATAGGACTTTAATTTAGGCATGTGTTTAAACTAACATACTGCACAAAATAAATGTGCAACTGTACTGTACAAAATGTGCATGAAATATAATTTCATAGTATTACAGTGTCATAAATCTTGTGCAGAATTAAATTTATGATATAAATATACTCAGTTAAGCCTTATAATGGCTTTGAATTAATAAAACCTTCATAGATATATTTTGCCTCCTATTAAATTTATTAACAGGCAGGTAACTTTAGTGCAGAGTTCAAATCGATAAACGGAATAATTAATTACAATCGTGAACGATTCCATTTAGCCATTATTAACTATTTGTATCATTTATGAGAATAAAAGAATTGAGTTCATCGTGACAGCATTATTTCACAGATTTCAACATTTCATATTGAAGGCGATTTTAGTCGTATGAATGGACAATCTACTTATAAATTTAAATTATGATTATCGACGTTCCTAAAGAAATGACTGACAGTGTCTATGACTTAAATAAAAAAAAATCCTAGAGCCATGAGTTCTAAAATGCTTCGATAACAATATATAGAATGTTAAAAAAACTAGGTTTTTTAAAAATATGTCTATAACCCTTATGAACCATATTTAAAAGTGTAACACTTTTATAATTTTTTTAGTTTTTATTCGATTTGGTCCAAGTTGTCCACAAAGATAGAATACATTAGAGTCTATTTATGACAAAATCCATTCACTCCCTTTTAATAATACAATGCCACCTGGGATACAAAAAAAATGAAAAATATATATATTAGGCACTTTTTGAACGAAAAATATTACTGATAAAAGTTGTCAGATTTACCCAAAAAGCATAAATCCAAAGTAGCCCAGTCGATGAAGGTATTTACCTCCAAGAACTTGCAAAATTAATAACTTTTTTTTAATGAGTTCGTGAAAGTGTATAGAAGAATATCCCGAAATGTTTACATTTCGCTCGAATGCAGAACATAAAGAAAAAGTGAAAAAAAAATTTTCATCCTTTTTTCAAAACTTTAAAATTAATTTTTCTCTTTTTCTTATTGGGATGCTCTGCCACATGTATTTTCTTCTAAACAATGCCTGAAATCTACAAAATAATACAATTAACCAGTATTTTACTGAAAATTAACCTCTACGCCTGTGACTTTTACGTCAGAGAGTTAGAAGGTGGTTTTTGACAAGTAATGAATAAGAACAAAAATATAAAATGGCGTATTTTGCTGACGTTTCGGAAAACGAATCTGTTTCCTTTCTCAAAGCGTATTATAATATTTGTGTGCTGTGTATATTAAATACACAGCTTTAAGAATATATTTGTTATATTCAGTATCCATAGATACTTACTGCTTACACAGAACTGTTGATATATCTAGTTGATAGTTTTATTTTAAATAATGTTGAGTTTGTTAAGTTCTTCTTTTAACATCGGCAGCCAGGTTGTGCAAACATCTATGGAACAATTCGACACGCATTTATCCTGGCTGCCGATGTTAAAACTTTGGAGGTTGTAACTTGTCGAGAAATTGACCCATTGGAAAAAATAAAATATCACTATTTCGGAAAAAATGTATACTTTGTAACATTATTTCTTCGCTGTTCAATAAATTTTTAATTTTCATTAAGTGTTTGAGATTCTTACAGCACTTTATGTTATTTAAAGAAAAAATGTTACTACCCCAGTAGCTCAGAGACTCGGCAGATGAGTCATGGGTAAGAAAACACTTTACAAATAGTTTTACGTGTTTGGTAGATAGAAATTAATAAATGATAGATGTTTTAATAATTTTTCTTAAAGAGATGTTAATTTGACTTATATAAAGATAATTTTCCTAGAAAAGCGGGGCGCCAATCTTTCTATATTTGTAATTTACACTAAAATTGAAGTTTGATTACAAGAAAGATAAACTAATCAAAATTTAAATAAAGTACTAGTTGTAAAAAAAAAGTGTAAATTAATAATTCAAATTTCGCATAAGTAAAAATTAAATTAGTACCTTTAAATATTACTAAAAGATGTTCAAATTTCTATAAAAGATTAAATAATTAATTCAGTAGATCATATCTAAATACTTTGTTTGTATAGTTTGGTTTGTATCAAAATACCTGAAATAAGTGAACAATGTGATTATAAAATTGATTTCATTATAAATCAATCAAACTAGGTGTGTTTTTATTAGAAAACGACTAAACTGAGGCCTTAATATTAAACGAAGTTATGTACAAAGGAGAAATCGAATGGACAATAATATGTTATATAGATATTACTTAAAATATTGTCTAAAACATGAACTGATAATATGGTGTTTAAAGGTCAAAATTTATTATATAAATATACCTAAGCGTTTCGTAGAAATTGTGATCACAAAGTCTTTACAGAACTCTTTATATATTTGATTTTAATCAGACGTTACGCCGATAATTTATACCTTAATAAAAATAGAAAATATTAACTGTTTGTTGAAACATGTTAAGAATAAAATTGAAAATGGAAATTGTTTTTTTTTTTTAAATATTTGCAACATGATACTTTAAAGAACTCTAAAAAAATGTTAAAGCATAAAAATATGAGGTATTTATAAAAAAACATTAGATAAAAATTTTATTTGCGACACTTATCTGAAATTTTCTGTGAATGTGACTCCAAGTAAGGGAATGATGATGGTGAAATCCAATCCAATCCACAGTGACGTAATCGTTGATTTATAGATGAGCCCGAGATTAAGTTAAGAAGTTCCCAGTACCATATTCGACGCTTCCAGAAATTCCATAAGGACAAATCCCAGCTACCCAACCATACTATCGTCGCGTCCTCCGTAAAAAGTTGTTCTAGACTAATAGATACATTTTTATCTTCAAATTACGTAGAAGAGAAGAAAGATAACCCCATGGGATGGTTAAAAAAAATTAATGTTTCCAACCCAAAATTTAATATGACGTTAAAAAGATTGCATATCTACGATGTGCATCCCAAAATTGATAAAACTTGCTCCCAAATTTAGAAGATTTGCATTTTTATAATAAAAACTTGCATCCAAAACTAAAACCCTGGAAAGAAATGAAGTGTAAGCGTGACTTGCTGTAATATGGCCGTTGCCAAATCTAAGTTACAAAAAAAATTTATTTCTTTATAAATTACTTACGGATTAAACCGGTGAAAATAATTAGGCCTGCTTCATGTTCAAGAAGAGGGACTATCAACCCTTTCGATATTTAAGGAGAAATTTAATGAAGATACATCACTTTTCAAGCGAGCAATCGAAATTCTAAACTTCAAGTAACGGAAAACTAATCGTTCTGATTTCCGTTTCATCGCATTCAAATCGTATCGTCTCTTTACCCTCTCCACTCTTAAAGTTAAGTCAGAACATCCAGCTACCTTGAGTACAGTTTAGACGTAACTCTGGTTGTATACCGTTGTGTTTGTTTAAGATGTAAATTTAAGAAATATATTTAAATCTACCGCGGACATTCACGCTTGAGTAAAAATATTTTATAATTTATGAGGCAGCAATATGCCTGCTACAACTTTTCGAATGTTCAAACACAAATTCGTTTACTTGTATGCATTTTTTCGAAAATATGATCAGAAATAGCGATTTGCACGATCTTATCCTAATAACTCTCTATAGTTTTGAATATAAATTCTGGTTCTTTTCCAATACATTAACAAATGTATAAGGAATCCATTAGATACAGTTGAAATGTGGATAGGTGTACCTGTAATAAATACAATACAGTAAATGCAGGTAAAAATTCATGCGAGTTACGGCGCGGTAGATCTACTTCAATCCTGCGATCCTAAGTGTGGTGTCTGTGAATGCTTTCATAATTATATATTTTCCCTCCATACTCACTATTTATCCTCCTATTCACTAAGAAAAAATTAAAAAAAGGTGTAATCAGAAAGAGAAAAAGCTTTATTTTACACGTTAGAATAGCATTTAACCGCGTATGCATTTAACCGTGCGCTTGGCCGCGCAGTGTGACAAAGTTACTTCACTATTTTTTTCCAGGAATACCGTGGCTTTAGCGATAAATTTTATTTTTTGTTCAGAAACATGTGGTCTATCCACCTATATTTTTTATTTTTTACTATCCTGACTTAATTTCAAAATTTTGAAAAAAATGGATGAAAAAATAATTTTTTTTTTACTTTTTTTATGTTCTGCATCCGAGCAAAATGTAAACTTTTCATGAAATTATTCTATACACTTTCACGAACTCATTAAAAAATTATTCATTTTGCAAGTTTTTGGAGGTTTCACTATAAAATGTTCTGTGTCGTCTGGGCTAAAGTTAAATGAAATTTAAAAAATATGAAAATTTTCTTTAAAAAAACTTTCAACTTCGGAATATGGTATTCCGATTTCCTCTGCAAAAAATGTTTTTTTTTTAATTTTGTGTAATTTAATGAATATTTTAAGTATGACTCATCTCATTATTGTTTTTCTCTAAAATATTCATATAACTTAATATCTGAAATAAGTTTCAGCTAGATGAGTAGTTTTTTACAATTAATTATTTTTTATTTATTTGCTTTTATCATGATTAGAGAATTTTATTTAGGTATCATGCAAATCACAACTTACACACTTTTTTATTTATTATGAAAATACCTACTTTCTGTATATTGTTGCCCTAATCTGGGCACGCTAATATACTAGTTAGGTAAATACTTTAAAACACTCATGAATAGTTGTCTCGGTAGATTATTCAGTACTGTGAGTTTAGTGTAAATTTATGTTTTCTGTACTTGATTAGAATATTAGGATAACAATACATTGAAACCCAGGTAATTTATTAAATATGTAACAAATTTCATTTCCTTAATGCTCATTATAATATTTTCCAACACACACAGTTATTATTTCTTAATAACTGAATTAAAGGTGTAAAATATACTGGTGAATAAATAGAATAGCTCTGGATCACTAATAGATATATCAGGATCTAATAGTATTCATTTAACTTTATATTCATTGCTAGACTATTTTTATTTTTGTAGATGTTGCTATTCATGTAAATAATGCACTAGAACAATTAATCTAAACGCAAGTCCTGTCTTAATACTGTCTTAAAATATCAGATTTTATAACTGACTCATTAAGTGAAATTAGCGCATTTCAATAAATTAAATTAATTTATTACGAAACAGCAGACTTCCGCGTAACTGTTCATTCATACGTTGAATGAAAAGAATTAACATAGAAAGTGGGGATAAAAATGATTATGCGGTGATAGTCCAATTTTAAAAATTTCCTGCTACCAGTATTAGCAGGAAAACAAACATCATAGAAAAGACGTGAAGTCAAATAAGACACACCCCCAGTCGAGTATGTAGAGTCAGTCAGTTGTTCAAATCGATACTTGCGCATGCGTGCCATTCGTCAACCCCACCTCTGTGAAACGTGTACACCCAGGGCAGGACTGAGGCGAAAATGCATTGCGGGTAATTGACCTACGACATGGGCATACAAATACACATAATAGATGATCGGAATAAATTAATACCTAGATAATAGTTGAATGTGATTTATTTATTATAGTTTGTTTACCTATTTGGTTTAATTAGATAGACGTATACAACCGGACAAACATTTTAAATAATCATTGCAGAAAAAAATGTTTACTTTTACTGAAATCCATTTCATAACACACTGAACTCAAATATCGAATAAAAAATATGCATGGGTCTGTGTGTGTATATGTATGGACTATTTTTTTGTTAGCTTCTGTTGGACTTGATATTTTTGCTTCAAATTTAAGGCACATATAAAATGGCATGACAGAATATTATCTATAGAAATTGCTAGAAGCATGTAAACTATCATCTCTTATGTAAACTATGTTTTATTATAATTTTAGCAAAATTGATTAACCACGCAAAAAATATGAAAGTGCACAAGACATTGAAACTGCAATATACAGTTTGCTTCTTATTTGCCAATGACCCTTTGTTTGCATAGAAATCTGCTTTATAACATACTGAACTCTACTTCAAATAAAAAATGCATGTGTGTCTGAATATATGTATGTATGTGTATGTGCAGATTATTTCCTCTAAAACTTCTTAGACACAAAATCTTTACTTCAAATTTAGAAGGCACGTAAAATGGCATGGCATATATATACTTCCCACTGAGGTTTTGCTACATCCATCATACACGACTATCGCTAGAATCATGTAAACTCTCATGTTTCATTTACATGAGGTATGTTACTTCCACATCCAGTGGAAGTAAGGTAACGACAAAAAAAAATGTAAATATTTTATTGTTCAAATAGGCTTAGAATGTCATGAAACGAAACAGTTTTAAGTGTGAGCAAAAACAAAATTTCTCTGTCTGTCTGTAACTTTTTTTTGTGCACACGATTACTCTGGAACCGTTTAAGATATTGACTTGAAATTTGGTACACGTATGTATTTTAACGAGATCTGGAACTAGATTATATTTTCATCTCATTCCGTTGAAGGGTTGGGGGTAAATGGAGTAAATAGGTAAATCAAGCAGGCAAGAGTCCATAGAATTGATATTTAGTATATACGAGAGAACCTAATGTCTCAAAAAAATATTTTTGGCATTAGCCCCCCCTATTATAAAAGGGGTGAAAAAAATGTGATTTAGTATGTGTACAAGAACCAAAGGCCGCAAAATACTTTTTTCACTTCATGATGTGGGAGGGGGTTTTATGGGTTTTTGGGGTAGACGACTTCAAATATTATTTTATTAAAGTTCCATAAACAATTATTTCCACATACAAAATTTTTTCGTTGTAAGAGACTTGGGTAGCAAATCCGGATGTGGAAGTAGTGATTCCTTGGGCAGCGGTTTTTATTTTAATTTAATAAAATGCTACTGAATCTTTTAAGCACAAAAAATATACAAGAGATAGAAATGATATACAGTGTGTCTTGGAGGTTTCTGTCTACTTTACGTACATTAGGAGATATTTAAATTTTACTATTACTAAAAGTTGTAAGATATTTTTAACAAGGTTGCGTGTAACCTCAGTGCCAAAACATGAATGTGGGGGTCTATTAAATATAAAAATACTATTTTAGACATTTAGTATTATTTTTTTTTAAATTAACATCTTGTTGTATTCTTGGAGTTTATTTCGTATAGGATGATATACAAAGTTTTATTGCAGTTCTCCCTCAATGAAGTATGAGCATTAATTACATCAATGTGTTTTAATAATATTTTCAGTTACTTTTCTCAATTACAATTAACAATTAATTTCGGTACCCAACTTTCAAAAATTAAGACCCCAAAAGTCTACGTTTTTAGCTTAATTTCTACATTGTCATTTTTCTCAATCTGTTGATATGAATTATTTCCGTATAGAAAAATTACTAAGAATACACTCTTGCTTTGCATCAGATGTTTATTACTCTCAAACGCTCCTCTGTTTGTGAGGAGGCATACTTGACAGGTTCAGATATTTAAGAATTTAATCGGGTAGATGATGAACTTAACTTTCTCTACTACTTAGTTCACTAACTTGTCAACCTTTTCTTCAGTATCGACTTGATCCAGCAATTCATGACATAAACACTAGCAGTCTCATTTCTTCAAACAAAGATGGGGCTGTCAGATGAACATTCAAGATTTTCTTTTTTTATTACGTCTAAATAAATTTTAAAATAATAAATTGCAGCTAGGTGTAGTTTACAACGATATCAGGTATTTTACATAGATTATATTGATTTACAGAAATGTAAACGTATTTTACCAAAATTCTAGATGGCGAACAACAAAAATAAAAATTTAATTCTATTTTTCAGAATGTAAAATGACGGACACAAATACGCTGATTGGTATTTGTAGATTTTTAGTGTTGCTAAACATAACATAAATATATTTTTCCAAATCAATATAACCGATTTCATCTATTTAATATCTAAAAGTAGATTTTCTGTTGCTTTAAATCCCCGCTACCGCTTCAATTTTAAGCTACTCCCCTTTTCCCCGCACAGGAAATTTTAAACCTCAGCGTGGCTGTACAAGTAGGAATATAGTTTCTCTATGTGTTTGTACAGGTACAGCCTCTATACAAATCTGTATTTTGCTGGTATACAGCTCTGTATCTTTAAAATTACACCCTGTTGCCAATCTGTACTTTTACTACACCTACTCTTGATTTTATTGAATTTATATAAAGTTGAATTTCTTTTGCAGCAATGTTATATTCTAAAAAAAATTGATTCTAGTTTAGTAAGTCCAATAGCTTCCAAAATCAAAATTACATTTCAAGTTGATATCTTCTGTTTGACATTCTTTAGTCTATATTTTGACATACAGTCTAAGATTTTCTAATTCAATCGAATTTTGTTATTATAGTTGTGTGACACGTAGGTAGGTGTAGGTATATCCTGGGAATAATATCGGTCTTATTCGGCCATCGTCAGAGAACAACAAGTATGTAAAGACAATCTTTTTTAATTTTTTTTTAAATACTTGTAGTCCTTTGACGATGGTTTGAATAAACTGAAACGTTAGGAAACAGTAATTTTGTTAAAATTTTTCCGGTGCAAATTGCCAACTTTTACCCAAAATAAAAATTGATGGGCGGGGGGCAGTTCTAAAAAAAATTTTCCAGTACAAATTGCCAACTTCCATCTCAAATTTCCAACTATTACCCACGTTCCGCCGAAATAAATATTGATGAGCGGGGGGAGAAAATCTAAACAAAATTTTTTAAATAAAAATTGCCAAGTTACATCTCAAATTTCCAACTTTCGCCAAGTCTAAGAAGGTGGGTGGATAACATACCCCCATACCTCCTTTTCACTACGGCCCTGCTCCTCATCACCATTGCTCATTCGTAATTCAATAGTTTTTTTCCTCCCTTTTTTTTGCTGATGTTAACCTGTGTGTCAACTCATATCACAAATTTGTTTTTACCTGGGCCTTCGCTTTTTATTGCTTCATATTCAGGATGTTTTATAATCTTCCAGTCGTCTAGGATCAGATTTGATTTTTCTCATTCTATCTTTTTTCATCTCTTTTTGTCGGTAACTGTGTTTTTGGTTCAAAATTTGCTGTCTGATATTTAAAACATTTTTTCCAGCTTTTATTTTATTACAGTTTTTCTTCAGTTTTTTGTCTTCACCGTATCATCGTGTATTTGATTATGACATCGTGTATTTGCTTTTGACGTCGTGTTTTACGAAATTCTATTTTATACTATATATAGAAAAAGTTGTCATAATTTCTAATGCATATAGTTTATTAACAGTTTATATGTATATTATTATCCAAGAATTTAGTATAAATTATATTAAAATATAATTTTGGAACATTTATAGTAAAATAAGAGAAATTTACGTTACAAATGATTAGAAAACCATATTATCCAATATTAGCTATAGACTTTAGCCACGCATACCTAGTCTATTTCTCCCGGGTTCGATAGCCAGCTTTTGAAGATGGCAATGCCACAAGATATAGTTTTATGTCTTAAGTTTTTTCAACAAGGTTACCTCCTTGTGGCCAGGTCTGGTTTTGGATTTGAGGATTGTTCTATGCTGCATTTTAGTCTCCAAAAAGACTGTAATTTGTTGTAGTTTGCGACAGATTGTTTTTGCTGCAGCCCATTATTGCTTGCTCCTGTTTGAAGACTACGCAAAATATTAACATCACTGATTTTCATAAATTCACCAGACAAATTTAACAAAAGTTATACTGCGCGTAGACACGTAGATTAATACAATTCAAAAATATACTATTTGAAAATTATTTTATTTTATCGGTAGCAATATGATTTTCGTGCAAAAATGGAAATCTGCTTATAATGCCAGCATATCTAAGTTTGTTGTTTGCTTGCTCACCCAATATTATTTAAAATTAAATTGAAAACTTTAAAACGGATTACTTAGACTACTGTACATTACTTATACAAATTCAAAAATACTATTTTTAGTTAAAAAGGTGAAAATTTAATATTATACATACAAACAGTTGGAAAACCTTCAAGAAAATAAAAGAATTGCAAAATATTATTCCCTCAAAATGGCAACAATTTATTCTGCGTAAAGAAATTATACAATCTATGCAATCTTATTGCTTTGTCTTTGTCAGTTTTAAAGTATTAGTAAAAATCTTATTTTTACAAGAAAAGTCAGTCCCTGAAATATCTACCCAAAAAAATCCATGTCTCCTACATTTGGTAGTAAGGGCATTCCTCTTAAAGGAATCGGCAAATAAATTTCTGTCAAAAGTTAAAATAACAACAAAGGAGGGGTATCGATAAGCTAAGAAAATTGACCTCAATATATGACAAAAAATTTAACTAAGTATATTTTTTTTATATTTCTCATTATTTTAGTAAAATACAGGACACTAACTTAACGCTACAATAAATTAAAAGTAAAAATGATTACGTTGTCTTCACGAGAAATATCGACAAACTGAGGTCAAAATGGCTTTTTTTGAAAATTGTACCATTTTTTTACTATATCGAGTTTTTTTAGACATGAGCGCATTTTTTTAGCATGGTGATTTTTTTACATGTTGTTCTTTAGACGTCAACAAATATAAAAATACAAAAATTAAACTGCTAAAAAAATGCGCTCATGTCTAAAAAAACTCGATATAGTAAAAAAAGGGTACAATTTTCCAAAAAAAAACCATTTTGACCTCAGTTTGTCGATTTTTCTCGTGAAGAAAACGTAGTCATTTTTACTTTTAATTTATTGTAGCCTTAAGTTAGTGTCCTGTATTTTACTAAAATAATGAGAAATATAAAAAAATATATAGTTAAATTTTTTGTCATGTTAGGGTCAATTTTCTTATCTTATCGATACCCTTCCTTTTCATTTATACATCTTCAACTTTCGTAGGTAGTCAAAATGACATTTTTCTATGAAACTCCTATTATTTTTCAGTGGCAATAAGGACATCAAGAGCTTCCAAAAAATTATTCTTAATATTCGTTTATTTAAAAGAACTGAATTTAATATTTTTAAACCGGTTTCTTCTTCTTTTTTCCTCAATTCATTTGTTCATCTCATGGTCTGCAAAAATTTAGCGTAAGCAAAAATTTGACAGAAATTTTCTTGCTGATTTTATAAATATATAACGTATTATCTCTGATACAGTTAGTTTTAGAAATAATGCACTTTACAAACAACCAGCCATTTTTAGAGCTTGTGTAATATATGAAATCTTATTGCTGTGTCTCTTTCATTTTCAAAGTTATTAGTAACAACCTTATTTTTACGCATTGCTTCAAGAAACTGAGATGGCCCAAGGAAGTGTTTTCTCTTATTTTTATGAGAAAAATCATTTTCTAAAATATTGAACTATATTTTAGAAATACCCTGTAGATATGCGTATTAAAATTTTTTCAAATAAGATATATTTATATATCATAAATATGTAGACAAATTTTTAAGTATTTAAAATTGAAACCAATAGTTACAAACGTCCATAATTTTCAAATCACGTGTCGGACAGCCCGGTCCTGCGTACAGTCACAAAGCTTTTACTCCTGAAACCACCACGCTATGAAACTTTGAGCTTTAAATTTCAGCAGGAGTGTACACTACCTAGCGGTAGTCACCCGCATTACTCCACATATATTCTTATACAAAACATTACTTTTTCATTCAAAAATAACATTCGTGATATAAATATGTTTAATGTAACATTCTGTAGTGAAATGTGGGGAGTGATTCCATGCCGTGCGGACGTAGAAAGCCTCACAGAACCTTTAAAATAGGACGTCGACATTAAGACTACGATTAATATTTTGGTCGTACACGAGTAGATAAATTAGGTTACTAAATCTTCCAATTAACCAAATTTTTAAATATGAAAATGAAGTGTTCGTAGCTTATGTTTAGTTGGTGACGTGTTCAGTGTTTTATGTTCATCCATGACTGGGGTAGTTCTTAGTTTTAATTTGAACTGAGTGGTGCATTTCGTTGTGCCAAGAAATGTCGCAATATGATAGGATACAATAATTACAATAATCAAGGATACAATAAATTATTTACCCAGGTAAGTTTTGATTACAAGCAAAACCGAGACACTATTATTATTATTGGGAGATGGTTATCTGCATAATTATGACATGGGGTTGGCAGAGGTGGCATAGAAAGCAATTCTTAGTATGCCGTGGTTTTATGTTAACATTATTAGTGGCACGATATATAGGTATGCGTCAAAATGACGTCACTTTCTTGGGGTTGTTAGTAAACAATGAAAACTCAACCCCAATCACATTAGACGTCAAATATTTTTATAGGCTTAAAGTTAATAAAATTATAGCTGTGGTTCGACGGAAATGAAATATGTTTTAACTCTGTAAGCGAAATAACCTTTACCAACCATTAAAATTTGCACGCAAAAATTTGTCGCATTTAGTTGGAATCTACAGCCATACCATAGCTACTTTTAAAATTGCCACCTTGATATTGCACAAAAATTCGTCTTCATATAATTGAGGCACGTAAGAACTAATTTTGTTCCAGACATGAATATATGGGGTGTCCCATTTACGTTGACACAACAAAATATTTAGAGAACAGCGTATTTTCGTAAAAAATACTTGAAGTAAGCCCCATTTCGGGCCTTGTAAGGCCCCAATTAGTTTTCTTTGAATAAAAGATATCTATTTTTATTTCCTACTTTTATTCCTTGCAAAAAATAAACAGCTTTCTTTCTGAGATATTTTACAGTAAACTTGTTCTGTGTAATAAAGAATAGGTAGTTCCATTTAAAAAAAGCAATTTGAGTGTTACTGGGCCAGAAACAGGGCTCAAAGTTTAAGTCGTCCATGTCAGGGACCCCTTCAAACCGCACAAATTTTATTTCAAGTTTTTTTACGAAAAATCTGTTCCCGAGATGTTTCGTTGTGTCAACTTAAATGGAACACCCGATATTACATTATTTTGTGATATAAGTACACTTTAAAAAAAATAATAGTGTGGTCAGGCCACGTTAATTTTTAGAATTACAATAATTGGTTAAATCATATTGGTCTATTCCAGTAATAAATGTGTTGCACTAGTTCGGTTACACGAATTTATATGAAAAAAAAAAATACATTAGTAAATACATATTTGATTCAGAAAAATTTTAAGCATGATTAATGTCAAACAAAATAGTCCTGAAAGATGCTTATAGTGAAAAAATAAACAAATTTCCTATAATTGCTCTGCTACTAATTATTTAAAATAAATTTCGTGTAACAAATTGTGTTTTTATTTTTTTTTATATTTTTGTGTCAGTTTACGTGCATTTTATATGAGATATAAAATGGTCAACTGACCTCATGAAATAAACTCATTGATTTGTCCGTACACAATTCCATAAATCTGTGAATTTTGTTGACTTACATTATACTGGCACAAAAAATATGTCAATTATCTGAGGTTTCACATATATACTCCCATGTATTTTTGACCGCTGAAGATGATCCCGATGTCAGTTTTACAAAATTAGGTCAGGATTTTTTGTTAACCACGAAAAAAATAGACCAGAATAGGGTTTAACATATAAATTGAAAGATTTTAAATATGTAGACCGATGTATTTTTGACCACTGAACAACACGATCCCGATGTTAGTTTTGCTCCATCAGGTCAGGATTTTTGTTAACCACGAAAAACAAGTTAAAACAGACCAAAATAGAGTTTAAAATAAAAATTAAAGATTTTAAATAAGTAGACCATGTTATTCGATGTATTTTTGGCTGATCTACACGATACAGATGTCAATTTCAATCAATCAGGTCATGATTTCTTATTTAACCTGATTTATTCTTTTCTGTGGTACTGTACTCTTTTATCTTCAAATGATCTGCGTGACGGTTTTCTTTTTCGTTTTCACATCCCTTTTGATGTCCAACAGTAGTCTGCCATTATATTAACATCCCATCGACCTTGATATCTACGCTCCATTTCCTTTATGTCTTGGTGAAAACGTTCACCATGCTATTCTCTTCACTAAAATCACCTAAATTTTCTGGAAAAATAACCAGCCATTTCTCATATAGACCAGTCTATATGATAATGCAGAAAATGTAGTTTCAAATTCTATTCATGAAACAACTTAATTTTTCGAATTTTTCTACCATGTTGGATACTATTACTTTGTAGTCATATTTACCACCACCTTAATATCAAGAACGAATCAGAAAACTGAAAATATTCTGCCTTTTTTCGTCAACTTGTTTTAAATTTTGCATCCTAATCACATGATGTCACGTAAAAAGTAAAACGCCGCATAAAAGGTGTACACCTTTACTTCAGGATACTAAATCTTCTAATTGCCCAGATTTTTAAATATAAATAGGTACAAATTGTTCTTAATTCATGTTTAGATGCCACTGATATAGTTCTTAGTTTTAATTTAAAATGTGCATTTCATTATGCCAAAAAATGTAATATAATAAGATACAATAATTATAATAATCAAGGGCAAAATACATTATTTTGCTTAAGTGAGTTTCAATTAAGACCAACCGAGACACTGTTATTTTGCTATTTAATTGAGCGATGGTTATCTGCATAATTATTACATGGGGTTGACACAGGCGGAATATAAAGCAATTCTTAGTATGCCGTGGTTTTATATTAAAATTATTAAACGCACGACACCTAGATATGCGTCAAAGTGACGTCACTTTCTTAGGGTTGTTGGTAAACAATGAAAACTCAACTCAAATTTCATTAGGTGCCAAATATTGTCATAGCATTATAATTAATAAAAATGATAGCTCTGACCTATTTAAGTAAAACAACAATTACCAGCTATTAAATATAAATAATTTATCGCATTTTTATGGAATCTAAAGACATAGGTATCTACTTTTAGAAATATCACCTTGATGTTTCCAAAAATTTCCCTTTATTTATTTTAGGCACGTAAGAATTTATATTGTCCCAGATCTGAATATATTATATTGTTTTTTCGATATGGGTGCCAAGATAAAAAATTAATCATATACGAGTCACGTATGATTTTTAGAATTACAAAAATATTTATTTGATAGGTACCGAAATAATGCACCTGCTGTTTCAATAATAAATGTGACGGCCAAGTGTAAAAATCTAAAAAAAAAATTACATATATTTAATTCAGACAAACTTTAGACATAAAACTAAAACCAAAATAGCTCTGAAAAGTACTTACAATGAAGTAACAAGCAAATTCCCTGCTAATTGCAACCTAATTGTTTAAAATAAATTAATTTGATGTAAATTTATGAGTAAAATGTGAATTTAATGTTTACTTAAATTCTTTTCTCAGAGGCATTTTGTGCAGTGAGAGGAATAGATCCCTTTGAAAATAATTTTTCACTTCGAAGAAAACATCCTAGTAGTGATTTGAATTCTTAATTTAGAAATCATCTGCGCTAACCTGCTTTAAGGTGGGCGGTTCGTGAACGTAATTCGAGAATTTCTCCTGCATCCCAGAACCGATTGAAAAAAATTTTTGATATTCTTTTAGAGATAGCTTTATAGAATGGTACTAGGCTATTTAAAACTAAAAAAAGAAAAAATTTTTTTACTTGTGCGAAAATCAAAATTTTTTTTTTTTTACTTTTTAATAGTCTGGTATCGTTCTATAATGTTGTCTCTAAAGGCCTATCAAAAAATGTTTTGAATCGGTTCAGGGATGTAAGAGAAATTCTCGAATTACGAAATCATTTTCTTAAGCACGGCACCGGCACCCTTAATCCTAGCATATTTGTTAACTGCGTGTATAAATTGCAATATTCGAAACTTCGCAAATTTCGATCGATTTTTTAATATTTCTTTCCTTTCCTGAATGCTCATTTCGTATAACATGTGATTAGACTTATTTTTTCTAAAAAACACTAATAAAATTATAATGTGAGAATGAAAATGAAAAATGGAATGACATTCAAAATTTGTTAAAGAAATTATTTCTATTTCATTTCTGCTGAAAAACATGATGAGTTTTCTTAGTCCAATGCAATTAGGTTTATACCTTGGAACCCAGCTATAATGAATGGATTTGAATGATTTTTTTTTGTTGGATTTCTAATACCAAAATGAAAATTGCCGCAATTTCGAAAATCCCTAAATTTAAAAATAAAATAAAAATTTTTAGAAATCTCAACAAAAAATACAATTATCGGAATTTTTAAATATTTCTTTTAAGAAAATAATGATTGTTATAGTTTTCGAGGTAGCTTATAAAAAATTTGTTAAAAAATGAAACTTTTTAAAATTAATTTGAAGATGGCAGATCCTCCAAAAAGTGAAATAAATGAAAAAAACGTTAAATATTAGAAATGCATCAGTTTTTTTATAGAAAATAATTTATTAACAACTTATTAAATTAAATAACATTTTTAATTTGTACTTTAAACATGGTAAAGTGCAATGGAAACCGCTGTTTCTGCGTATTCTTCGAAAAATAGAACGTTTCTCTACCTACTATAAACATTTAAAATGCGCGTACAAACTGAACAGTTTCAACATTATTTCAAACTGTCGTATCTCTGGAACAGTTTCTCGTAGGAAAAAAATAAAAACCCAAACTCTTCTTTTATGATCATGTTTTTATTAATATTATAGTTCTTGAGAATATTTTAAATACATAATTTCCTTGCGTATGCGCTCAAGCGCCATCTTTAAACCTTTATATCTCTGGAACAGTAATTTTTGTACACTTGCCATTTTTTATAAAACAATATTTTCTGAAAAATGTCCAAAAACCCTAATTTTAAAATTAAAAAAAATTAATAAATTAATAAAATAAAAAAAATTATGAAAATTTTAATTATGCAAAATGGGTACAGAATGAAAAATAATTATTTTAAAAATTCTGAAAAATCTGAGCCTGTTAGTAATAATATGCATCATAATCTAATGATCTAGAAGAATTTAAAAAAAATTTGAATTAATAAGAAAGTAAGCAATAAGACTAAAAAAATTGCTCCTAAATTTTGGAATACGCTACTTTTTTGTTTGTAACTTTTTAGTTTTCATTATAAAAGGTCGTAATACGTCTCAATCGAAAGAAAATTTTAATACTTTTAATTTTTACAACAATAAAACTTTTTCTCATAGTTGTAGATTTTGAGTAATTTTGGATTTTAACGTCGTATATTTTTTCTGAACGTTTCGGCGCCATTTTGAAAATGCCATATTTCCAAAACTAAACATCGGAGAAAAAAAAATAAAAAACCATTCGATTTTAATTCCTTACCCTTGCATTTTTTTTTAAAGTCCACATCCATCGAGTAATTAAAAAGGAATGCTGATTTTAGGGGCTGAAAATTGCAATTTTCAGTTCGCATTATCTCGAAAAATATGCGTTTTAGCGAGACAGTGTATAAGACCTTCATTTCGTATAATTTGATTCTCTATCAGATTATGTATATTTTTGTTTTTTTGCGACAACTTCTAAGAAGCAAAAAGCAGGAAAATGACAATATAGATTCTTATGTACATACTTTATGAAGCATGTTGAAGAAAAAAAAATGAAAACTCATTACATCGTTTTGGAGCTTCTACCATCTTCAAATTAATTTTGAAAAGTTTAATTTTTTACAAATTAAGCAACCTCAAAAACTATAACAATCATTATTTTCTTAAAGGAAATATTTAAAAATTCCGATAATTGTATTTTTTGTCGAGATTTCTAAAGATTTCATTTTTTTTTAAATTTACGGATTTTCGAAATTGCGGTAATTTTCAATGGGTAAACTTTTTAGTTTAGTAAATAAAGTGCCTTACGGCATTAGAAATTCAATAAAAAAAAATCATTCAAATCCATTCATTATAGCTGGGTTCCATCATTTTTCATTTATAATGACTAATTGCACTAGACTATCTTGGGAGATTTGAAACGTTCTTCATATTTTTAAAATTTTAACCTTGGTCTTGGGATACGATTTTTTTCTTAAAACGAATTTACAATTCTCATCAAGTCAATATCAATGAAATATTCAAAGGACATTTATTTTAGTCTCAAGTAATTATAAATAAATAATATTTTTAGAACTTGACTTAGCGTTGCGGTAGGCATATCTTCAGTGACCTTTCATACGAAAATATCCTTCTGAAATATGTGTAATAATAGATGTGTTTATTTTGTTTCATGTTAGATCCTGTTTACATTCCGTCCTGAATAAACTTTTAATTATGGTAAGAGAAGGTGGGTCTTACACTCTAAACATACTGATAACTAATACTGTATAGTCTGCGTTAAAGATTACACATCGTTGTGTTTTATTTAAGTTTCTTGGCTCTTGAAATATAAACTTTCTCTGTTTTCAAAATTACAGTAGATTTATATTGGACTGTAAATAGTTACATTGAGCAAAGTAGAGATTTTAACATTTAAGCTAATAAATTGACCAAATGTTTAAGTTACTAAATGCTTTACATGAATCATTTAAAAATGTTTTTTTTTTTCGAGAAGGAGAAACCCACACGGGCTACCCATCCCAACTTGGAATGGCTCTGAGTGTCAGCCTCTAACTGACTAAAATCTCTCCTTCTAGGGCTCGTCTGTAAAGAATACTCCGAGGGCACTGCAGCCTCCTGGGCTTATTGTGCTCTCCCTGTCATTGTGTACACTGTTCATTTTAATATTTCTGTGTCACTGACAAGGTCTGAAAATGAGCGAGTTCTAATGGTTTCCGGGTCTGTTTGTATTTGCCCGTAGATATATCTTCTGCGGTCCAACGCCTTGCAGTCATATATAATATGTTCTACAGTTTCTGGTACCTTACCACATAGTTTGCAGTTAAGGTCGCCAGTAAACTTTCCGATTAAATGCAGGTAATTTTTAACGGGAAAGTATCCCGTCAGAAGACCTGTTATGGTTCTCAACTGGATCTTGTTCTTTGTGAGCAGTTCTTCAGTTTGTCTTGAACATGGTGTTTGTCTTGAACAAGTGTTTTCCCATGTCGATTTCCTTGAATATCTCTCCAGTAATGGTTGTGTTTACTCTTGACGCAGTCTTTAATTACCCCTCTGGGTGAGCATTTTGTGATGAGCAGCGCGGGTTCTGGACCATGCCCTTTGTCTAGCAAGTTCATCAGCTTTTTCGTTGCCCTCAATACTGGTATGTCCCGGCACCCAGAGTAGTCTTACTCTGTACCGCTCACCCAGAGTTTTCAGCTCTCCATGGCAGTCCCAAACCAGTCTGGAAGACACCTTGTTAGAGGATAGTGCCGTAAAGGCCGCCTGACTGTCTGATGCAATTGAGATCAGCTGGTTCACATATCGTTGTTTTACATTCTCGCGTACACACTCAAGTATAGCCAGAATTTCTATCTGGAATACAGTGGAGTGCTGTCCAAGAGAGAGACTTATACTCGCTCTTGGCCTTTCACCATGTATTACTGCTCTAACTCCTGTAGCACCTGTCATTCAATCTTTCATATCTCCAATGGTGACAGTAAAGGGCTTGTTGAATGTAATTTTTGGTATCATGTGGTCCGACCTCATACTTAATAGAGGATCCGCTACAGTGTTTATTATCCTCATGTGCCCCGAGTTGCCTCCAAGAAGAGACGGGTTCTGAGAATTTTTGTAGCCTGTAAACTCCCATTCTAGCATTCCCCTGAATCATAAGACTCAGTGGAGGGAGGACCATGGTCTCCATGGCTGCTGTTGGGGTGCTTTTCATTGCAACTGTAATTCCCAGACAGACCACTCTCTGCACCCGGCTCAGCTTGGCTGCCGTTGTTTAAATAACCTTGGGTCACCAAACTAAGGCTGCGTTTGTGATGGTGGGTCTTATTACACTGGTATAGAGCCAGTGCATCATACCAGGCTTGAGCCCCCATGTCTTGCTATGTAGTCGTCTGCATATTGCCATTATGGCAACAGACTTCTGTATTACTCTTTCAGATGTTGGTTCCAGGTAAGTTTGGAGTCTAGTGACTCCAAGGTTCTTTACCTCCACCGACATCTGTAATTGTGTGTCTTGGAGAACTAGAGGACCCAATCCCTCCAAGTTTCTCCTTCTGGGGAATGGGAGGATGCTGGTTTTTGAGGACTGATTTTCAGTCCCTCCTCATCGGTCCATTCTTTCACCGTATTCAGGACCTTTTGTAGACAGTCCCTGACTATGTTGTTAAATTCCCCCCTAACTATGATGACTATGTCGTTAGCATATCCTTGGGTTTCAAATACCTCGTTTGTGAGTTTCTCCAGTAGGCCTTCAACTATAAGGTTCCATAGCAGAGGGGACAATATCCCCCCCCGTGGGCATCCCTCAGCAACTGACGCGCCTAAGGTTTCATCCATCATTGTGGTAAATACCAGCCTGCCTTTGAGCATAGCGCCTACCCACCTGCAACAGATGTCCACAACGCCACGCTGTCTTGCAGTTCTAATGATTGAGTAAAGGAGGTGTTGTCGAATGCTCCCTCTAGGTCGAGGAAGGCACCCAGCTCTACCTCCTTGTGTTCCAGCGTCTTTTCCACCTTCTGGATTAGATGGTATAGTGCCGTTTCCGTTGACATGCCTGTTCTGTATGCATATTGGCCTTCATGCAGTGGGCTTCTAACCAGTATATCATCCCTAATATGTCTGTCAAGCATTTTTTTCCATTGTCTTAAGTTGGAATGTTACGCTTAGTTTAATACGTATTTTTAACGATGTGTAAGGAAAGTTCCAAGAAAATGATGTTAAGTATAAATGCAAATGATAACGCAGGGCTTAGACTGATCCAGTTGTATTTTCACACTGGATCAAAGGTTAGTGGATAATCACGATATTTCATAGAAAACTGTTTAGAAGAATTTAAAAATGAATTTCCTGATGTTGTTTTTTAATTATAATACATTTAAATGTACTCTAAATCGTTCTGTTACATTCTTCCATCAAACTGGCAGTAGGAAATCAAGAGAAGGTCAAACATGGGTCAAGGAAACATACAGTTGAACTTGGAACATGCCCCTACAACTTTCATGGCGCTCTGACCCAAGTAACTGTACTGTTAGTTGGAACGCACTATACTGCTTTGAAGAAAGACTTATATTATCACCTTAGTTGCGTTCAACCACTATACCAAGTCGACTGTCAACGTAGAACTGGACGCGAGGATATCAAAGATCTTTAACTCCTAGATGGAATTCCACAAGGAATTGTATATGACAAAGCTGCAAACATCTCAACGGAGAAAGTAATATTAACACGCCTCAAAAAGCGAAACAGCAATGCTAGAATTTTTGGACTTTACCATTGCTAGTGTCGGGTCAGTTCGAGTTTGTCAACAAGATTTTATACTCTTAAAATGCAGACGCAATCAAATCTCAACCGGCACTAACAACTAACCGGAGCAACCAGCGGTGTTGCCAGACTGCCACCATTTTCTCTACTTTTCCGATCGCTCAACGTTATTGCGTTTGACCACTTCAAAATTTCCCACTTTAAACGGCTTTTATCTTCGATCTTTGACAACGTCACGAAGGTTTGCGACAGGATGCCAACTAGAAGCGAGGTATGCGTAAGACAACACGCGTATTTGGAGTTGGACCCGGAGTGGGAGAGATAATGGGCGGTTCTTTGCTTGAAAAAGAGTTGTTTCTCTTTATTTGAATGGTAGGAGATAAAGAAAGTCCATACTCATTATCAGATTTCTTTCTACTTTTCCTAAGCGAGAGATGAAACTGATCATAAGCCAAAACTCAAACAAAAATCTTTCAGTGGAATGCTCGCTCTACTCTATCTCAATTCTATATACAACATATTATGCTGTATACAGAATTGAGATAAAGTTGAGCGATCTAGGAGTTAAAACATCTTTGGGGGATACCAGGGCAACATAAGCAATGAGAAAACTGACAAGTTAGCCAAGATGGGACCGGTGCTGCTCTGGATAAAGGTTCAATAGTTTCAACTTAACAATGCTTGGCCAAAAGTCTGAAACTTATGAAACTAATCCGGAATAACTCCGTGATTGTAAGAAAAGTAATTCTAAAAATACCATTGAAAAAATGAGGTGGTATTTAGTGAATGGAAATCAAAGTAGCTAAGTAAAATTCTGAATTCGGATTAGTATAGAATTGGACAACCGAAACGGTAACTAAAACCCCTCCTTCTGGGGCTCGTCTGTAAAAAAAAATACTCAGGCTCTGCAGCTTCCTGGGCTTATTGTGCTCCTTCTGTCTTAGATTACACTGTCCATTTTAACATTTCTGTGTCACTGAAAAGGTGATACAGGTCAGAAAATAATGAGGTGAGGTACGGTACCAGTTTCAGTGAAGTTAAGGACGGCCGGGTGAATCCATCACTTGGATTGGTGACCGTATCTCATCTCGCCGTCCTGGTTAAGTGGTAGAGTAGCATTAGCTAAACTTCGCCAGGACATTAATATAAATAAGGCATTAAAAAATAAAAAAAATGGGCGAGTTATGATGGTTTTTGCGTCTGTTTGTGTTTGCCCGTAGATACGACCCAACGCCTTGCAGTCGTGTGTAATATGTTCCACAGTTTCTGGTATCTTACTGCATAGTCTACAGTTAAGGTCGTCAGCAAGCTTTCCTTTCCTTTCTTAACGGGAAAGTCTCCCGTCAGAAGACCTGTTATAGTTCTCAAATGGATCTTGTTCTTTGTGAGCAGTTCCTCAGTTTGTTTTGAACATGGTCCATTGATAAATGTTTTTCCATATCGCTTTCCTGAAATATCTCTCTATTAGTGATTGTGTTTACTCGTATTTGATCACCATTCTGGCTGAGCTTTTTGTGATGCCCAGCTCGGGTTCTGGGCCATACAATATATCATCTGCTCCTTGTTTAGCAAGTTCGTCAGCTTTTTCGTCGCCCTCTATACTGATATGTTCCGACACCCAGAGCAGTCTTACTCTGTTCCGCTCACCCAGAAATTTCAGCTCTTTTTGGCAGTCCCAAACCAGTCTGGAAGACACTTTGTTAGAGGCTAGTGCCTTAAGTGCCGCCTGACTGTCTGATGTAAATGAGATCTGCTTGTTCACATATCGTCGTTTGACATTCTCGCATATACACTGGAGTATAGCCAGAGTTTCTGTCTGGAACACAGTGGAGTACTGTTCAAGAGAGAGACTTTTACTCGCTTTGGCCTTTCATTATGTATTCCTGCTCCAGCTCCTCTTTCCATCCTGGAACCGTCTGTATACCAGGCCAGGCCTTTGCGTAAAGCATCAGGAGCGTCTGTCATCCAGTCCTTCCTATCTCCAATGGTGATAGTAGATAGTAGATAGTAGAGAAAATAGTTGAAAAATCCTTTGATGGAGTGGCGTGATGTCTAGGGGATGGAAATAAAAATAAATAAGAAAAGATCCAGAAACCTAGAGTTCATATATAACCTACAAATTCATGGAAAAAATAGATGAAGTAATGTGACTTTTAGCGGGTTGAAACTGAATAAATGCATCATAGAAATGGTTACACAAATAATGTAGACATTTAGTAAAATCATCTGAAATAATATTCTTATTATCGATCTGCTCTATATGATACAACTTCATGTGTTTTCAAAATTCAGGCTTCTGCAATTTTCGAAACTTGGATCAGTATTGCCTGCAGCGAGTCATTCATCAATTTTACAGCATCTATTTCTCTTGCGGATTTTAAACCTAACTGTGCACTATCGTGTTTTTCTTCAGTTTATCCTCTTTTTCCTCTTTCACCATTATCCGCAAAAATTAATTTTTTCTTCAAGCGTATTAAAATGTTTAAATTATGTCATCAAAACAGAAGTAGAAGTAGGACATTGTTTTACTAGTAACAAAATGTTAGTACCGAACGCCACCGTAGTGGACATTGTTTTACTAGTAACATAATGTTAGTTCCGAAAGCGCCGCCGTAGTGGGAATTGTTTTACTAGTAACATAATGTTAATACCGAAAGCCACCGGTGGCGCGCTATCCACTAGCCACTTGTCATATTGTGTCAACATGTAAGACTGTAGTTTGAATATTTGTACATTTATGATAAATAGACGCGATAGATTAACATCTGGTAGGTCCTCAGCAATAATTGGAAGTTTAAAATACTAGGTCTTCATTTGCGTAGTTAAATGAACTTTCTTTTAACGCTCGCTATATTACTTGTTCAGTGTTAATGATGAAATTCTACAAAGTTATTTTATAACAAAGGACACTGCCTATCGGTAATATATTTCGCAGCAACTAAAAAGAATTATCATTATAAGCAGCCACTTTGGTTTCCTAATGAGGGGTTTAGTTTCTAGATCTAGAATCGAAAGTAGCTTCCCATGACTCATATTGTACGCATGGCTGTCTAATGTTTTAAATTCACGCAAGTTTGATTTTGCGTATATTAAGCATTTATAAAGGTAAATCCAGTTAGAATTTTCTTTGTAATGAATGTACTTTTGCAAATTTGTCTATAAGTTAAATTAATTATCAGCCTTATAATTCTTTTTTGTAGTACAAATATAGTATATAATTGGCTAGACCGTCCCCAGTCACAAACATTGAGAGATAGATGAGAATAAGCTAGAGCATAGTAAACATCCATGAGTCCCTCCTCACCTAGAGTATCTTTTAGTTGCAATATGACAAAATATGCTTTGTTTAATTTGCTACAGACGTGGTTACCCTGAGGTTCCCACAAGAGTGAGCTATCTACATAGAATTTCGAAGTGGTGCTTATATCGGTAGAGAGTTAAATGAAATACTTTTTCTTGGACTGAAATTTAGAAATACCGTTTTTGTCTCATTTCGTATTAATTTACTTCTATTAGACCAATCATTCATTTCATCCACAACATTTTTGATAGCCTCATGTATATCATCGTTACCAGTGGCTGATACAGAAATAGTTGTGTCATCTTAGTACATAATTGTGAGTTCTTTTTTATATGATAAGGAAGATCATTAATGTATATGGCAAATAAGAAAAGCCCCAGGATTGATCCTTGGGACACACCTAATAAAACAGCATGTGTTTCAGATTCAGCCTCATTATATTTCACTATAATTTTTCTATTTTCCATGTAAGAAATTAGTCATTTTAACAGATTACCTCCCATTCCAATATTTTCTAACTTGCTGAAAAGTATATCTTTGTTCACGCAGTCAAATGCTCTAGAAAGATCAAAATAAGATCGATACTACAAATATGCCATTATCCACTTCGCGATAAACAAAGTCAAGTAACTTGGCAGTTGCATTTTCAATGGATCTCCAGGGCCTGAACCCATATTGATATTCAGTCAAAGTAGAATTCTTATCTAAATATGAGATTATTCTATTGGATATGATTTTTTCAATTACTTTCGACAGAACACACGGTTATTTGACTATAATTCGCAATATCACTTTTATCCCCCTGTTTGAAAACCGGGATTACGGAGGAAATTTTGAACTCTGAAATTTGTCGGGAGAATACGATGTACGAGAACCGCTTTGAGGGTCGTATTTCTTGGAGAATCGTCATCTGTCCACATCCCTAACGGTCCATGTCTCAGAGGCTTAGAGAAAAAGGAGAAAATTCCATTAGAAAATTTTTTGAGAAATGTATTTATTTTTAACCTCCCCACAATAAAATTGTGGGAAGTTACTACAATTAGTCCATAATCGAAAATTGAGATGACATCAGACGTTTTGAGGTCCCAAGAACCCAAAAAAGTTGTTTTTGAAAAATGTCTGTGTGTGTGTGTGTGTGTGTGTGTGTGAGTGTTTGGGTATGTATGTTAGCACGTTAGCGGCGAAGCTACTAAACGGATTTGGATGAAACTTTGCATGAAGATTTCTTTAGTGCTCCAGAAGATATGAAAAGGTTTTGGTTGAGATCGGATTACGTTTAGTGCCGTTTTGGCACAACAAGTTGTTTATTTTATGATTACTTACAATTTGTAATTGAACCATTGAAAAGCAGTAAAAATTCCGATTTCAACGATATATCACACTTGCACTTTTTCGATTTGGTTTCCGTGAAAAAAATTAAAAAACAAAAATTTCACTTGTTTTGTCCTCAAAGCAGTGCAATGTACAGGGTGATATTCTAATAATGACAGAGGTGTTCAGTGATTTCAGCTGATAACTCGGGAACGGTTGAAGATATCGAACTGAAATTTGAAACATGGGTATAGATGTTGTAGATGGACGGATTACGAGTGAATTAATAATACACATACGTCACATGACGTCACAAAAATGAAAAATTATTACAACAGACGAACTGGTACAGATATCGATTTAACGGTTGGAATTATTGAATTGAAATTTGAAACATAGGTGGAAATATTGTAAATGGACGGAATAAAAGTGAATTAATAATACACCTACATCTACATGACGTCACAAATAAGATAAACTCTTACAACAGGCGAACTGGTACAGATATTGACTTAACGATTGGAAACATCCAATTAAAATTTGAAATGTGGGTGGAAATATTGTGTACGGACGGAATACAAGTGAATTAATAATACACCTACGTCCACATGACGTCACAAATAAGAAAAATTCTTAGAAACTGGTGCAGATATCGACTTAACTATTGGAAACATCCAATTAAAGTTTGAAACGTAGGTGGAAATATTGTAGATAGATGGAATACGAGTGAATTAAAAATATACCTACGTTCTGATGACGTCGTAAAAACATAAAATTCTTATTATAACAGGCGAACTGATGATGATATCAAAAAAATATTTCCACAAGACGAGTCACGAAATTTTTTTTTTTAATTTCCAAGAAATATCAAATTTGTCACTTTCCAGAAAAATGTCAGATTTTTAAAAAATGTCAAATTTTCAGGAAAACGTCAAATTTTCGGAGAAATGTCACTTTTCAGAAAAATGCCAAATTTTCAGTAAAATGTCAAATTTTATTAAATGGACTCAAAGGAAAATTGCAAAAATACTACGGGTCCATTTGTGGTATAAGTTCTCTGCTAATGTGTTAAAGCGTGCAGACTGTATGCTGAGTATTTTTGACGTGTCAAGTGCATCCAGAGATTACAAGTTTTTTCGACGTTTATAAAGCCCACGGATGGTGTGAGAGGCCATCCTGAACCGCTTACAAGCCCTACAAGTGTAAGCAACCCCACCGGAACGCTTTCGGTGAGTTTTTTCCAATAAAACTTTGAAAATGACAGTGACATTATATTTTAAAAACTATTTCCGCTACTTCCGGCATCCCGCCGGAAATTCTTCCGGCAACATACCCTAAAAATAGTACTACATAACCTAAAAACAATTTAAGACATTGGTACCAACCTAAACATTTTTCAAAAACCAAATTCCCCAAAGAAACATTGGAACCAAAAATTTGACAGCTATCACTTCCCCGACCGAGTGAAAAATTGGTCGAGGCCAAAAGATAAAACAAAATATACCAACTCAAACTTAAACGATCCACCATGAACACTACCCTGGCTACATCTGGCAGGGAAGCTGTCCACCAAGAGTTACATGTTTTTTTCCAAAGATGGCCATCTCTGCCATCCATCCCATTACCAACGAACAGGTGTTTTCATTTAGTTGTTTCCCGTATCAATAATCAAAATTATTAAGTGCTCTTGCCTACGAACGTTTTTATAGAATTGTGTTTATTTTTATATTAATTTTAGGTCCATGTGGACACATAATTTTAACCTAGTCTTTAAGCCTGCCTACAGAAGACAGGAGCTAGTTTTATATTTTTCTCCAAGCCAAACCGGACCTACCTCGTCCAGCCTCACACTCGCCACGGCGGTGTTCACCGTGGTTGTCTGGCTGGCCCCGGGCTAGAATCCGATGAAGCATATATTTGTATTAAAAACATTGAATAAAATATTAATGTTGTGCAGACTATAAATTTAACACTCAAGTTCTTAGGTCCAAATCCCACCGAAAGCAAGACTTTTTTTCTGATTTAATACGAAAAAAAATATTTCAACTTAATAAATATAATTAAATGAGATCGTTCATATTGTTTAGTGCTCTTTTCGGCTTCAAAGATTCACCGGGTGGGGAGGTTCCAGCCGCTTCCAGTAGCTGCCGATTTTTTAATATTATTTTTATATTTTTTTAAAAATATTTTTATATCCAATAAGATGTAAGATTAAAATATATTAGGACTTCTTAAAACTGTTAAAAATTAAATTGTGCCAAAAGAAAAATTACTAAAATTAAATATAGTTACTATCCCCACTCCACTAAATGTCAAGATTTCTATACGGATCTCTCGGAGAAATAAGTTATTATTTAGAAATGCAATTTGAATTAATTTTTGACATAAAATTCTCTTTAAGTTCAAAATTAATTGAAACACTATTTCTAAAACAATTGAATTTCAGCTCAACTGCTTGTCACATACAGATAAACTTATTGTAATACGTCATTAATCTATTTTTTTTAAGAATTGTCGGTTGCAGTTTTATTACATTACTTAATAATATATAATGAAAATAATTAGGTACGTACCTACATTATTTGTTGTTATCTACAAGCAATTCACAACATGTGCAATAGTTTACATTTTAAATTTGTAATGATTATTGACTTTGCAAGTTTATATAACCCATAGCAGTGGGAACGTACTTCAAGGATATTTTGATTTCCTTGAGGATTAAATATGTTTATTTAATTAGCAACGTAGTCGGAAAAATTTTCATCTCATTTCTTTCGTTTACGTTTTCCACATTATGATTCGGGAATCCTCCCTTAATCAGAACAAATCAGAATTTCCTTTAAATATGCTTTCTTCTTCGTAAATTTGAACTTAATTTGTGAGAATTCTGCGTATTTTAATTTATTTAATATCGACTATGACAAGTGATGGCAAAACGCATTCCGTGTAGGACACAGTAATTTTTAAATAAAGTCGTTTTATTTTGCAACAAATGAATTTCATAACAAAAATTGAATTACCTATAAAACATAATAAATAGGAAATAGAGTTTTCCTCAGTTTTACAAAAACCTATCTACTCATTAGGGAGACAGACAGATGGCGTATTGATGGTGTTATGATGTGATTCTGGAAACATTTGAATTCCTCACCAACAGCTCAATTCTTCAAGAAATATTGTCTCCCAGCATTGTCTTCCCCCAAATTCCCTCATTTTTGGCCACATCAGCCGGTGATCAGGAGAGGTTGATAATTTTGGGGAAACGAGGTGGCAAGAGGGAGGATGCCGTTCAAGACGTTGGGTTGATGTCACAAAGGAGATGATTCGAAAGAGGTTTGATAATGCTGAACGTCTAACAGGCAGCCGCTAGAAGTGACACGATGCTGTCGGATGTACCTTAGAGTAAAGAGAAGTCAATTAAAATGTTGCATGAATCACAAAATGTTAGAGTGATGACATAAGGAGATATACTTATTTGTGGAAGGTAACAAAGATTTGAACCGTACTTCCTAATATTAATTTTATTCCTAAAAATCTAATTCGCCATGAAATAATTCGATGGATGGTTTAACGCTCCAGGATACAAATGATTAACACCTTCTCATTTATCAAATGCTTCAGTCTTCGTTTGAACAAATCGTTTCGATAGTAAATTCATCGAGGAAAACATATCTCAGTACAGACATACGACTTGAAATATAACTTTTTACAGGGATTTTGGTCGTCATACTTCACTAAATCCTTCTTTTTCGTCTGCTATTCTTGCATTACTCTCTTATTAGTAATAGCTATATTTTGTTCCACTTTGTTGTACCCAGTATTTGAAACTGTTAAATGGAAACGGATAAAGTTTCTAACTTTTCTGTAAAATGTACGTCTACTAAGATAGAAAATCATTTTAGCAATGTTTTTATAAACGTCTCAAAAGAGAATCAAGGAAAACACACTATTTTAATACGCGTATACATTTTGACATTTCACTTTCAACTTTTGATCCATCAATCAGGGCTTCTTGTTTAACATATCAACTACTAATCATTTGTTATCAATTCATGAAAAGTGTCTATTATTCTTTTCTTTCTTCGTCTACGTTTCAGATGCGAGATCTTCTATGTTAGCTGCAGCAACAAGAGCAGTGTCGAACATTATCGAGAGTAGTAGGCAAAGAGAAAGTAGCAAAACTCTTTAATAATTCCCTTATGCAACTCTTTGATGCAAATGCTGAAAAGCTATAGCAATATAAGATTTTAGTATTTACAGCAAAAAATTTAACCTTGTTATGTGGATATTAAGGATTGCTATGAAATTATTATCTTCTAAGCGCCAAGAAGCTCCAACCTAATAAGCCTATCCTTTAGACAGCAGTAATATGTCACTGAGAGTACAGCACTTACAGAGATGGTTATCTTGAAGCAAAAGGCTGGTTCTGGGAATTAGAAAGGCCCTAGATGTGCTTGCACAAAGTGTCCAGCTCCGTTGGGTGAAGGGACACGATGGAATTCAGAGTAACGAAGAAGCGAATGTTTTAACCCGCAAGAGGTATGAGAGCGCCCTGCATGGTCCGACCCCTGCAATAGCGCTCGCAGATTAAGTCCACAGTTTCCTGCCAAAGAATTATATACTGAAACGCCACTAATGAGCTGCAGACATAGCAGAATGGCTTTGGCCACACCCAGTCGTAAGCTAAGCAAACACTGTCTTCAGATGTCTAGGATAATCTGCCCACCTATGTAGGATTACTAATAGGACACTGCAGACTAAACAAACAACTCCATCTAATCCTCCTCTAATCTGGATGATGAGACTGCTGAGTATGTGCTCTGTCACTCTCCTGCTCTCTGAACGAAAAATCCATACTGGAGGACTTCTGACCCAGTATGGTCAGCAATGATGGCGTCTCAGATACATCACAAGTGTTGGTTGGCTTGAGGAATGAGATGCTCGGTGGACATGTTATGAATCCTAAGTGCACGGGAGTGCAAGCTCACCCCTCGCCAAACAATCGAGAATCTACTAGTGAACTGAGGTAAACTTAAGAAAATTGTGTTCTATTTAGTTTTTTTATGTCTTACCCATGTCAAGTCTACCGGACTTCATCCTAAACTTTAGAAACGTGCCTAAGTTGATTTCAAGATGGCAATTTGTGAAAGTGAATCTTAACAACGCGTATGCGTAAATTTTGACGTTAGTTGCAAGTGTGTTTAGAAAAAATTTCAGATTTAGGCAAGCCAAGACTGTCGGTAGAAAGAAAGCATCTACTGATAATTCGATATGTGGAATACACAGTCTATTTCCGACGGCTGAATGGACCGGATACAAAAGTTTGGTATCGCGATATTGTACGCGTCGTTCGATGTAGTGTGAATAGCTACATTTGAATACACGTTTCATCTTTCATCATGTCTTAGATACGTGATCTCGTATACAGTATCCTCATCTGAAAGAGCCCTAAATCTTCTGTGTGATCTTGGAACGTGTACTCGGGTGTACTAGGAAGATGTACATGCCATACTCAACTAAAGGATTGGTAAGCCAAATACAGAAGCGGTCATCCTAGACTTCCTCTTAGTAGAAAAATTAGCAGCAATTTATTTTCATAAAAAAGAATACTTAACTTCAGAAAGGTACTTTCGTTGAGTTTAGAATGTATTTTGGAAGACTATTTTGACAGTAGGCAAGTGTAAGACGCGGCATGTAGTCAATAAATATCATCTTGACTAAGGTCTAAAATATGTATAACGAAGTTTACATTGTGATAGTTTATTTACTATGCAGCTATAAAATTCTCATTTTATATTAAAGAAAATAAATTAATTCGAACATTACATTACCTATAAAATTGATTACGCAAGAAGAAAATAATGTTTACATTCATTACTTCTACGGGGTTACCTTAATGAAGATAAAAATATCCGCATTGTTACATGATGTTAAAATACCTACTTTTAATTGAAAACTATATAATAATGCTGTACACGCTGCACAAATTTATTAGACCACTGATATTCTAAAGATCGTTTTCTTTCCGTAGCGTCCTAACAATAAATTTTACTTAAATATAGAGTAAACGTTTACTTTGTATTTTGCAAATTAATTCAGTAGTGACACAATTCGAATAGTGCGTATGCGCCAAGAATTAAATGTCTTAAATAGATTCACAAATAGAAATGTGCTTGCTCAAGGTATTAATATTTACTTTTAAATTAAAACATTTTATATGAAATATATAATTCAGGATGATGATGTATATAGATAATATTTACAAGCCAGTAACTTATGTTTAATCCACCAGAGCAGGAAAATGATACTCTGAAAGCATATACCTCTTGTTAACCTATAACAACTAGTACAGAAACTAGAGATTTTAACTCAGAAACACCTGTATGGGTTACAATTCGTTCTTTTTTATAATTTGATAGTAAATGCATCAAAGAAGCCTCTCTATGTTTTTATGTGGGGTGAATGCCACTACTTTTCATGAGACGACACCCTAACAAAAATAGCCAAAAGATTACTGAAAAAGAATTGCATTTTGAGAAACCAAGCTTCTACACAATTGTTCATATAAATTGATAGTTTTTAAGTTATAAAGCCTTGAGAATTGCGATTTTAGCTCGCGAAAGCAAGTATCTCAAAACAGTTTTGTAGAATAACTCTAAAAGTATCACATTTGGCTTAAAAATGCTAAAGATATAGCGAAAGGTATAAACTGAGGATGAATATCATTTTTTTAAAATTTCTGTAGGATTAATAGTTTCATAAGACGAAGGAAGTATTTAGTTTAATTGTTAAACGTCCCAGAATCTAGGACATTTACATACAATTTTTTAAAGATTATCAATTAAGCTTTCAAATGTATTTTTCATTTCTGTAGCATAGAAAACGAAGAAGCTATGGCCGAAACAATGTACGTCTGTACATTTTTTTGATAAAAATGTCGCCATCCTCACTTCCCTTCTAAATATACAATAAAACTTTCTGATTTATTTCAAATTTCAGCATTTGAAGAGCACACACAATATTAGTTTTAGCGAAATAATGGTAACGACCAAAATGAAAGATTCTAAATTGGGAATGAATTTGTTTTTATTTTCACTTCTGTAAGATTACGAGTTTCGAAGATATGGGACTAAAAAATGACATTCGAATATTTGTGAGGCGAATTTATTTAGTTTAAATGTTAAATATCTCAGAAACTATGACACTTCCGTCAAAATGTCGGAAATCAGTATTAAAAGCTATTAATTAAGCTTTCACGTAATTTTCTGTTTGTTTCTGTAAAATAAAAAATAAAGAAGTTGGTGCTGAAACACCAAAACACCGTTATGAAACTCTCAACAAAGACGAGATATACCGGGTGACACAGGAGATATGTAACACTTCGTAAAGATATTATTTTGAAATTTAGTAGACTTATATAATGTATGATTGTCCTTTTTTTAGTACAAACAAGAAATTTTTTCCACTTCCGGTTTCACCGGAAGTGACATCAATTTTGTTATTTTAAATAGCACCATGTATATATTTTTTTACTAACTGATTCTCCTTAAATTCCTCTTTACAACTGTGTATAGCAAGATGTCATTCGTTTTTAAAATGGCTACTGAAAACCATTTTATTGCATTAAGTCAAGTTGGCTATGGTATGAAATGTAGCGGTAATTAATGTTTAGTGTGCTGCAATATCAAAAAAACCGTGGTACACAATTTTGTGTTTCATATTTGTTCTAATCGGTAGCCGAAGAAACTTTGTACAATTTTTATATTAAAGAAAAATTTCTAATTTCTAGATTAAATCTCCGAAATCATAAAAACTAAGATAGAAACACTAATTTTAAATTTTATTCACTTGTAAAATATTTATTCATATTTCACTTTTACCAATTAGAAGGCCCGCGGGATCTCCCGATCTTACGCCACTTGATTTTTTCATGTGGGGCCATTTCAAGGAAATAGTTTATAGAACTTCACTGCAAAATACGGAAGACTTGGAAATGAGAGTAGGTTAGCAATAAATGAGATTATTGAATTGTAGTTAGAAAATATGCTTAGAGGTACTGTTACAAGAATTCAACGCTGCAGGGAAAATAATGGCCAACATTTTGAGATTCTTCGAAAACAATTTTATTTAAGGGCAAGCAAAATCAGACATAACAATGAATTGTATTGGGTAAAAGTGAAATATGAATAAATATTTTACAAATGGTCGAATTTAAAATCAGTGTTTCTATCTTAGTTTTTATGATTTCGGGGATTTAGTCATTAATTACAGCCACATTTCATATCATAGCCAACTTGACCTAGTGCAATAAAATGGTTTTCAGCAGCCATTTTAAAAACGAATGCCATATTGTTATACATAGTTGAAAAGAGAAATTTAAGTGGAATCAAATAGGAAAAAAATATATACAGCGTGCTATTTAAAATAACGAAATAGATGTCACTTCCGGTGAAACCGGAAGTGGAAAAAATTTATTGTTTCTACCAAAAAAAGGACAATCACGCATTATATAAGTTTACCAAATTTCAAAATAATATGTTTTTAAATAAACATGCTATGGGATGTTACATATCTCCTGTGTCACCCGGTATATAAGTAGATATAACCTTTCTGATATAAAAGTCCCCATTATGTGCAGGGAGTTATTTATTCAATAAATTGCCCCCAAATATAAAAAATTGCATTCCAATAAAAAAGTTCAAACAAAAACTAAGAACTTTTCTAGTCGAGAGTTGATTTTATTCTATGGAGGAGTTTCTGGGACTGTAAATTACAGTAGTTACTTATTTTTATACATTTTTACTTGAAATGTGTTGCAATGTTTTTTTGTAATGTTTTTATTGAAGATTTTAATACATTAATTAAAGTTAGGTAGTTTAAATTATAGTTGTCGATATTTATATATTGTTTTAGAATTAACACCATGAAAATATCTATACATCTGTCTATCTGTAATTTTCATGAAAATACTAATAAAACAGATTCTTATCACAAAATATGCAAAGATCTTCAAAGGAATATATGAATGGGCTCATTTAGCATTTTAAAATTCATATTTCGATAGTGCCCCTTGTAGTTAGTAAATATGCTAAATATTAGATTTTTATTTCAACTCCTTCCTCAAAATAAATAATGAAAATAGAGCGCGCAAAGACGCAGTGTGACGTCACACCACTCCGGCGGTCGACCCGCACAGTGTACAGCGGAATCTCTTAAACTATTCAGTTTAACCTATAACCGCATAAC
This sequence comes from Rutpela maculata, assembly GCA_936432065.2. NCBI lineage: Eukaryota > Metazoa > Arthropoda > Insecta > Coleoptera > Cerambycidae > Rutpela > Rutpela maculata. The sequence goes on along the minus strand of OW386287.2, from coordinate 37,818,172 downwards.
TCAAAACTAGTCGAGAAAGTTAATATTAACGCTACCGGCCTAATTTCTTCACTGTATACTTAAAAGAATAAATACTTATGGAAAAGGCAAAAATAGCTTATAAAGTAAATATCTCTAAATGAACCCATTAGTGAGAGCGTCAGTAGCAACGTATGGTTAATTAATAAAATAGTTTGAAGCTATATTTAATTTAGACTGATCATATTTTGTTGGTCAAAATAGAAAACATGAAATTATTCTTAAGTAAAAAATTCAACAAATTTATATTTTTAGCAGATAACTGATTGATCTGTCTTGGCAATAGCATCAATCAAATATATCAGTTTACTTGAGACATTTAAAAAGGCCCCGCTTTATTTGACATTTTGTTTATATAACCTCCGTTTAATTTCATATTTTTCTCGACTTGAAAGAACAAATAAGATAATTGTGGAAGGAATAGTTTACAAATATTATTTAGCGGAAAATATTTAAAAATTACGAATATAGCAGAAAAACATTATAAACTGTTTGAAGAAGATTGGTTTATATTTAAAACAAATCTAGTCACCAAAACGTACGAAACTAGTATACAGCCTATGGACCATGATACTCCAGGAGAGGTTTTAGGCAGTAATTTAATAATATAATTAATCAGATTAGTCGAGTCGATGGGAGCCTAAAAACACTAAACCTTGGAACCGGGCCTCCAAGAATGAAATCGGCGGAAACCTTTTTCAACGTTTTTTTTATATCATAAACTGCAAAGTCCTGTTCAGTCTCTAAACAATTAATAATAATTAATTTATATTATGAAAAAAAAAATGTAATTTAAACAGCTTTATATCATAAAAAATATCATTTATATCATAAACTGCAATGTCCTGTTCAGTCTCTAAACAATTAATAATAAATGATTTATATTATGAAAAAAAAAATGTAATTTAAACAGCTTATATAGTTTAGTACCTACCTTAGTTAAGGAAAAATACTACTCTATTTTCTCTAATATTCAGGAGTTTTTGCCGTAACTATAAAAGATGTGTCATCCGCATACATGTAAACATTTGCAGAGTTTGTATAGTGTGGTAAATCATTTACATATAGCAGGAATATCAAAAGACCCAGCACACTACCCTGGAGTGTTCCAAAGTCTAGCTCATGTTCATATGAAAGAGAGTTTTCTATTTTGACTCAGATTTTTCTATTAGTGAGGTATGATACAATCCACCTATATAGGTTGTCTCTAATACCTAGAATATTTAATTTGTGTGGAACAAAAGGCAAATCTAATGTGTCAAAAGCATTCAAAGCAAACTCCCTTTATATAATTTTTGGCATCTAGTTTTTTTATATACATTTTAAATTAACTCATTTTTAGCAGTTTCTGTAGAAAATTTACTTCTAAAGTCATGTTGAGACGTGTTAATAGATCCTTTTCATTTAGAAATGAAACAATTCTATTATATTGGCGATTACTTTTTAAATTATCTTTAGTCGGTTAACGAGCAATGTCTATAACACTCGCGAACAACCACCTAAAAAAATTGATTCTTATGTAAATCGACCTGGCGGATCCGATTTTGGAGTTCGCCAAACAATCTGGAATTGCAAAACTGATCAAAATCGGCAATTTCCGAAAAATCTCGAATTTTATGGAAATTTTTTAATTTTTACTTATCACCCTATATCTCCCTTAGTTTAAGTCCGATTAAATTGAAATTTTTAGGAGAGCCAATTTAGACCATTGTTATCATGACTAATATGACAGAAATGCAAAAAATTTACATGTCACCAGTGATATTTTTTTAAAGTTGATAACACGAAATTTGTTAAAAATGCAGCAAGAGAAAACTTTTTTGTTTTTGAAGATAGATGTATATAGTAAGCTACAAAGTTGTAGTCAAAGAACCAAAGAAACTTTTTTATTTTGGTGATTTTTTTGATAACTGGCTTGGTTTTTAACATAACGGTGCCGAAATATAGAAAAAAACTATGCCGGCCGCGGCCGGTCACGTACTGCACAAGCGGTAACGCGTGGCTTGAGAGCGCCAGGATTTGTATTGTGCTAATAACAACCTATTTAATAATCGTGAGTTTATTCCGATATTTTATTCAGTAAATTTTAATTTTGAAAAAGGAGCAAAATATAAAAAGTAAAGTTTTAAATTTTGATAAAGGCAATTTAGACTTACTTTTTATTTCCACATTTAACTTCTACTCATATAATTAAGCAACAATATTTAAGAGATAGTTAACACATTTGTAAAAAGGGATGATGATACATTACATTTATTAGGTATTTATCTACTACTATTGAGCTCCACATTTCCCTTGGCATAAACAACTAAGGTTGCAAGGCACATTTGCTTTAAGACATTTACACTTATTTGCAGAAGTAAAGCACTTGCGGTTGGCTTTAACTTCTAAAAAGCTTGGCTTTGCTTCTTTTAGTGCCATCCTTGGTACAAGAACATTGTTTTCGATGTAGTAGCCAAAATCTGTAGGGTTTGGAACTTGAGGTTGAATTTTACTAGCGCTTTTATAGATCATGTATTGCAAAAACACCCTTTTCACATGCAATGAAAAATGCATCTTCTGTTCGAGGCAAATCTCTAAAATGAAATACCAACGATTATAGTTAATAATAAACTTCAGTGATCAAGAGGTTTTAAATTTAATATATTTAGGTACTTTTAAAAAATAGAATAAGAAAGACAACCATACAAATTAATGTTGTCAGTTTTACAATTTGGAAATATATGCGCTCGTAATTCGTCCATATCCGTCCATTTTTATCTTGCGACGCGACGTGGAAGTCAAAGTGTTATATTGCAGCACCGTTTTCTTGAAAACTAAGTAAGTTATCAAAAAAATCACCAAAATAAAAAAGTTTTTTGGTTCTTTGGCTACAACTTTGTAGCTTACTATATACATCTATCTTTAAAAACAAAAAAGTTTTCTCAATCGAGTATTTGTTGCTGCATTTTTAACAAATTTCGTGTCATCAACTTTAAAAAGAAATATTACTGGTGACACGTATTTTTTCTTGCATTTCTGTCATATTAGTCATGATAACAAAGGTCTAAGTTGGCTCTCCTAAAAATTTCAATTTAATCGGACTTAAACTAAGGGAGATATGGGGTGATAAGTAAAAATTAAAAAATTTCCATAAAATTTGAAATTTTTCGGAAATTGCCGATTTTGACCAGCTTCGCAATTCCGGATTGTCTGGTGAACTCCGAAATTGGATCCGTCAGGTCGATTTACATAAGAATAATTTTTTTTATGTGGTTGTTTGCGAGTATTATAGAGGGTCCTTAAAATGCATCGTACAGATCCCTCGTTCTCCGACTACTTATAAAAAAACACTTAAAAGTGAGATGAATCTATAACTGTTCATTTCGTCTTCATTTCTCTTTTTGAACACAGGTATAATTGGTGCCATTTTTAGCCTATTTGGGAATTTGCCCATCTAAATTGACTAGCTAATGATGTAGGAAAAACATGATGCAAATTCGTGTACAGTCCTTTACTAATTTGACAGGAACCTTATCAATACTAGTTGATTGTTTATCAGATAATTTCAAAATAGCATCTCTTACCTCTTCTATTTTTACTGAAAAGCATTATAGTATCGTTCAACTCTGGGCTCGTGCGCTCCTTCGAACACAAGTTGGATCAAGAACATCACAAATAGCAACGTATACAAGTCAAGAAATTTAATTCGGATTATAAATTTTGTTCGAAAGCTACGTGTGTTAATAAATATAAAATAATAACGTGGCCAGCATATTTCTTTTATTATATGAGACTGAAATTGGATCTATGAAAATCATATATTCTCTCATTCTTATTCTTAGAAAAACGTCTGGAAAACTGAATCTCTAAATAATCGTATAAAATAGAAAACATCTTCAGATAAAGTCAAACTTCTGGCGGTCGGATGGAAGACATACATACGGAGATATAGACAGATATCATTACATTGGGAAACTGGTCGCAATGGGCTTGAGTAAGGTTAAAACATATGTATTGATGAAAGTCTGATAATAATTTAAGAAAATCATCATTACTGAACTTTCTCAGTTAGTTATACAAAAAAGAGTTATGTGTATGTTTCATTTTTCAATATTATTGTATTATAACATATTAAAAGTCACCCCGAATCTTATCTGAACTTTTTCTCCTTGGTATAGCGCTCACTATTTCTTGGTCTTTTTGAATAAATCTCCAAACTTGTTCGTTTGAATTGCGTGATATTCAGGATAGTATCCATTGTTATTATTTTTAAAATGTAGGTGTCATAATCACAGAATATGGGGCATAGATAATATGCGGTCTCATATGGATAGACCTCAGCCACATAATACTGATTTCCAGGAAGCAAATGATTTTCATAACATTTCGATGCAGATCAGTAGTTCTTCATTAGAGCTCAGCTTGCAATTATGCCAGTTGAGATATTTTTCTGAATGAATTTAGGTATAGACATTATTATATATTAAAGTGAAAGCTGACTTTACGTCTGTTGAAATGGTGGCTGGTAAGAGTCTCTACGACAAATAGAAACCTAGATACAGCGTTTCGAAGATTGTTACTTTTATTAACTTTTTCTAATTTTTACGTTAATTTTTAAATTTCGGCCTATAACTTATTTGTCAAATACTTTAAGTACAGATACTGCTACATGGAATGTACTCACAGCATTCTTGTTAGAATGGTCTGCGATAGAAGTTTAACCCATCTTAAAGTATTGTTTTATCTCCTTATTATCCGTATTCATTTTTCGTATTTTCGGTCTCAGAAAATCAGCTTACTGGCACTTTTGCTTAACACATTTCGTGATGATATCTTGTAGACGTAATAAAGATACCTACCTATAAGATATTCATGCGCACGTGCAAATTTAAGAGTTGCTCTGTGCTGTCATAACATTTAGTGTGTCTAAGCCTTTATAGGCACAGGTACTTTTTGTATGTGAGATAATCTGATTTCAGTTGTGTTAGTATTACGAATATATCATGCTCAGTGTATTTACAGTTCTAATAAAATACAGTTGAATTTCATGTGTCAGTAAATGAGATATTAAAATGGAGAAGTGTATTTTAAATTTTGTTGGAAAAAAGAGCCTGTAAATGCACCAAAGGATGCAGAGGAAACTGCGGTTGCAGGAAATTGAGAATGAATTACTCCATTTTTTGCAAAGAATATATGGGAATAAACTGTGAAAACGCTGATGTACCTGAAATAACGGAAGACGATGTTCACGTAGATGCCGATAAAGAAATCGACTTTGATTTTGTAAATATGTTATATCCAGCATTTGAATAATTTCATAAATAATGTACAATTAGAAACATAAATAATGTATAACGGGTATACAATTATGAATAAATTGATTTAATCTATCTTTTCTAAGTTGTTATTTGAACAAAAAAAAAATCACGTGATATAAAGTTCAGAAGTGGAAAAATGTAAAAAGTTATTTTTTAAGTACAATAATCTACTATATCTAGACTGTATCTTGGTTACTATTGATCACATACACTTCTATTGTAGACCATTTAAACAAAAATGCTGCGAGTACATTCAATGTAGCAATATTTGTACTTAAAGTATTTGACAAATAAGTTATAAGCCGAAATTTACAAAAGAATGTAAAAATTAGAAAAAAAAAAGAATTTAAAAAAGTTAATAAAAGTAATAATCTTCGAAATGCTGTATCTAGGTTTCTATTTGTCGTAGAGACTTTTACCAGCCACCATTTTAACGGTCGTAAAGTCAGCTTTCACTTTAATATAATAATGTCTATACCTAAATTCACTCAGGAAATTTGAAAAAAAGTAGTAAAAATTAGCAAAAAAGTTAAAAGTTGCAAACTTTGAAACGCCATATCTCGGTCACTATTAATCGTAAAAATTTTTACAAAATCTCATTTTAACGAGTAAAACGCCAGCTTTTTTTTAAGCAGCAATGTCTATGCCTAAATGTACCCGAAAAAAGTTACAGGCTAAACTAATAAAAAAAATTGCATTTTCTCGTTTTTTTTTATTTTGTTTGTTGGGCGTATTTTTGTAAAAAAAAATTTTTTTTGACTTCTGAAAGTGCTAATTTTTCTATTGACGTATTTATAGGAAAAAATGCTCAAAAATGTGAAAAGTGGACCTTTTTACTTCGATCTCAAAAACGCTACCTTTAAATGGTAGCACTACGTGGTTTTCTCATATTTTGGGGTCAATTGAACATAAGAAACAATAAAAACCCTTTAACGTTTTAGTTCCTTTCTACAGTACATAGATAATAGACTACAAATACAAAATTATATCTTATATTGGTGACAATGTTCTCTTAATGGCGAGTAACTGAAATGAAGTACAAAAAATTATCATCGAAGAATTTTAGTACATCTGTTTTCCGAATATATTTTGACAGTCAATATGGAAAAAACCAAATTCTGTGTATTTTAGTATCTATGTTAATTATCTTCCAAATATAGACAGAATTCATTTACACAACTATAACTGAATTCTTGATAAAACTTCAGGATAATATGCACATAGGAGACAATAGCTTTAACAAACATAAAATACCTCGAATTGACTATAGATTAGAACCTCATATAAGCAAAACAGGAAATGGCGTTTAATAATTTTATAATGTGATCAACTAAGAGACATACTACCAAATTATAAACACTGTACCATGCTTTGGAGGAAGCAAATATGGACTAATAATCTGAAGGAATTCATACATAATAAACATTGAAGTGTTAAGAATTACCCAAAAATATTAATGTTTTGAACCTAGAACTATTAGTACCAAATCAGTTGTCATGCTAAACATAAATCGATTTTAAACAGGCTTATGTTTCTCAAGATAGAGCAAATTTAAATACGAATATCTTTGTAAGTGCTAAAACATAAACACAAAGGTTTATAAATTATTTCGCACCTTAATTTTAGAATTTTTTGCCATATAAATTAAAAGAAACAAACAATGCAGATTTACTTTAGAAAATACTATATTTTTTCAAAATTATAAAATAAATAAATCTATTTTATTCCTAAATATATTATTTATTATTTTCATTAATTTAACTTGAGATGATGGATAGTTTCAAGAATTCACTTTTATTCACTCATGCAAACGTGGTCAATAAATTTTGAGTTGTTTTTATTTGACTACAATGCATAGGTAAGCCAACATTTAACAATATTGATATAGTTTTCATGTTACAAATCTATCCGAAATTAAAATGTGAATATCGATTGTGTATACATAGTATTATAGTAATTTAATTAATAGCCCAAATGTTAAACCAGTATCATCAGACCAAACACACACATTAATACCCCAAGATTCATAGCACAGAATAACGTCATAGTAAAACAATATAATTTCTTCTAGATCCAGAAAGTTACGATGCGAAATATAGAGACATAAATTATGAATTGTGATTAAATTATCATTTTTATGACAGAATAAAACAAAGAAAAGTACTAACCAATGTGCTGCGTCGCCTAGATAATATCTAATGTCGGAGAATATTTTTAGTTTTCTTACCGTGAAGGGTGGTTTATTGTTAAAATGAAAGTTATTTGCAAGAAAATATTCAGCTTGGACAAGTTGCGACTTCTAGTAAGTTTCTTATTATTAATAATTTAGTAGTAGTAATTGAAGTAGGTAAAAATTATCTACAATACAATATTTAAATGTCATAAAATATTAATATGTGACAAGAAATAATTGCCTTACTTTATTTACGAGAATGTATTATTATAATACTGAAATAAATATTGAAATATTGTTAAAATAGAAAAATATAGCGTGAAATAACACCATATAATTCGAAATATTTCTATTTTTTTTTATTTAATCAAGTTACTTAGGCATCTATGCCTTCAATAAAATAGTACTGTACCTATAGGTAAAAAATATGTAAAATTTCTGAATAATTTCATATGTAATGATAATTGTTCTTTATGGGTTATTATTGTAGTAAAATATATCGTCTTCAGCTTCTATATGGTCCGGATACTTGCTCTTGCCCTCAAAGGGTGAAAACTACCTCTAAAGGAGGGGTGTCCATAAGCCCCTTATTTGGCTCTAGATGAGCACAAGCCAGTACCACTTTGATTCTTACATATGTCAAAGATTTTACGTTTTCACATTACATATTTAAAAATCTTTGCTGTACTCTCTTGCGCTCAATGTAAAACAACCAACCAAAAGCACAAAAAAATGGTGATTTTGACGTATTTTTCGATCTTTATCAATGGTAAAATATCGGACTACGTAAAATGCATATTGTTTGTCGTCTCTTCAAATGTTGATGTTTGAAAAAATAGTAATTGTTTTTATTTTGCCTCGAATTTAAAAAAGTGTTGTTGGGGCTAAAAAAGGGCCCCTTTAAATATTCAATAGTTTAAAAAGTATCACTAATTTATTTTTGTAACGTAGGATGGTTATGTTGTTAGAATCACCGATTACGAATCTGAATTCAAAATTAAAAAATTCAAAATGGAAGCTCTAATATGGTGGATGAAGTATTTTTTCCTAAAACAAGTGTTCTTAACGGACAAAATAAATTGAGCATCTAGGTGATGCTATGAACAAAAAACAGCATTTTTTAAAGAGAAAAATTAATTACTGAGCAATTACAATAACAAAATGGCGAAATTTTTTTGGAAAAAATGTGGAAACGCACATTTTATTTGCTTTATATTTTGTGATGTAGAAACAAACAAAACAGAGCGGGAGCTAGGTGGTTTTTTCAGCAGCTCATCGTTTTATGAGCTTTGAGATATTTTTATGGTTTAATGGATGATAACGATTCATAAAATCGACTTCTGGCGGGGCACCTCCTGTCAGGAGCGTCACGAACACTGTTTAAAAATCAGTGAAATCATGTCATCGTTACAAGGCTCATTTTTTTTGTGTGTACACATTTTATGTTTAGAATGAATAAAATATGATCGCCAGAAAATGTGGGCCGTCAGGAGGCGCAGCCAGAAAGGTAATAATGATACAATACATCTGAGGCACTGTACGGAGTCAAGTTAGCCGAAAGTGTCAAATTCCTGTATATTTCAGAGCCTATGGTACTTTTGTTGACACTAAGAACTTTACGGGGAGGTTATTCTATTGTTGAAGGAGCTTATATTTACGTTTTAAAACGGAGCCAGAACTTGTAACGATGAGTTTAGAGTTATGAGATGAAATATGCGAAAGAAAATCCAATTTTCTTCAAAAATCCTATACATTTTCTTTCTGGCTAGCCTTACTGATGGGAGTTTCTTTCTGGGAATTTTTTTCTGTGTTCAAAACATTTAAATAAACATGCTCAACCTTAGAAAAGTTTGTAATGATGATGTTATATAACTATGTTTTTTTACCTCTTTGACCTTTCTGGCGATCTTATTTTATTCATTCCAAACATAAAATGTGTACACACAAAAAAAAATTGGCTTTGTAACGATGATATAATTTCACTGATTTTTATATCTTGAACCATCGCCAACTCGACGGGCTGACATATGCCAGAGGTCTATTTTGTCGTTATTTAAGTTCGATAGAATTAATCAGCGCATAGAAAATGCTTGTAACGATGAGTGTCCGAAAAAGCCACTTAGCTCCCGCACCAAAAAATCATTTCAAAGATTGATTAATTATCTTTTTGGTCCTTAGAATTGTTGATGGAAGTGTCACACTTTCTAAGATATTCAACATTTTAAACTAAATACTTCATCCTAAAAACAGTCGGATGCCATCTATAAAATATATAAATATCTCCGAAACTATCAACCCTACACAAATTGTAATGATTATATTATTATAATGTTTAATATATTATATTTACGGGGTAGACAAAAATTATTTATGACAAAATTTTTGGTTACCTTGTAGAAGTGGGGGAGAGTAGTAAAATTTTGAAGGTCATTTGTGAGCTGACGCCTTTGTAATATTGTCGCATGCTCGCCAGTGGCACCGCAACTAACCTATGTCCAAGTACACGTCTCTGGTAAGATATGAAACAGTTTTTTTGATCCAGTAATGGAAACAACGTCCAAAAACGAGTTAAATAACTAAAATTAATAGTAGGCTCACAAAGGCCTCTGAAACAGTTTTCACGAACATCGAAGCATCTAAACAATATATTAGAATTCAGTTAATACACGCACATTTCGCTAACTATGTTGGCATGACCAGGAGATAATTAAAACTTATTTATCTCCAGATGATGCTAACTTGGTTGTCGAAAAGTACATCGAGTGGTAGTATTAGAGGAGAATGTTCAAGTGTTTTAAGGTTTGTGGAAACTACCTCAGAAGCAGCGCCACATCGAAAGTTCTAACCCCCTTCAGAAGAAAGTTTTTTCTTAATGTTTTATTCTCTCGTTTTTGGAATTAGTACACTAGCCACCTTATTTGCTTGCTGCTGCACGTTTTGTATTTTTAATGTAAATTGGTAGATGTTTGGCACTCTGGTAGAAATGGTAGGTAGATATATTATATACCTTTTCTAGATATACTTATATAGTTCTTCTAGGATCATTGAATATGAAAACAAACGTCATTACACCAACCATTTTCAGTCTACTGTTTAACGAACAAGATCAGTATTAGTTATAAGAATATTATTACATAAAACAAATTGAAAGAGGTAAAAGATTTCATAAACAGTTGTATATGATACACATAGTTTATATACAGACTTACTAGTCAACCGTCCTAAGTTGGCACTTAGTCGCGCAGAGAAAGAAGAAATATCGTCACTGTTGGACAGAGACAAGCTTTTTTAAGCTAGCTAGCTAGCTAACTAGCTTAAGAAGCTTAAAAAGCTTGTTTGTTTCTGTCCAACAGTGACGATATTTCTTCTTTCTCTGCAACACAATTTCTCAGGGTGATATATGGGCAAAAATATAATACTCCTCTGCCTAGTTTTAAACTTCTAAAATTAGTTATGGCTCATAGCTAAAATACCAAAGTCGTGGGCTTAGAATGATGAAAGTGACTAATTCCATCTGATGACCTTATGAAAAATGTTCCTGAAATAAAAATATTACCGATACATTTATCGGCGAAGGTATAATCATATTACTACGCCCTATCCTTGGGGATAATGTTTTTCATAAAGATTAAACCCTAAGGACCAATTTTAGACATGTCTCCCCAAAAAACTGGTGCACGTACAGCTAGGGTGAGCTCCCCGACTATATCTATATTTACAGTTGTCTAAAACTCCTCAAATAATTTACACAGAAGTGGATAACATATCTATGCATAATGCATATTCGAAGCTGTTCAATAGAACCCAACATATAGGACATAGTGACTTTGGAACTTACTTCTCTTTTAAGTTCCTTTAATTACTATGTAACAGAAAAGTAATAGACAGATAACAAAAAAGAAAAAAAAACACTTTCATGTTAGGTGCATTTTCCTCTTCTTCGCATTATTGTCTAAATCAATATTTACTGTTTGCACATTTGATAATGATCCTCATCGGCCTCGAACTCACACATTTTTGTACATTTTAGATTCACTGAATTTGCAGTGTATTGTTATACATTTAGTTTTTTTACAGCCGAATCCGGCTAAATTTAATATTTTTAGCAGAGTGCAGTCTTGTGTGGAAAAAATCGGTACTATTTTTTTTCCGATCAAAATCAGTGGGATTCAACATGAAGAGTTTAGTAAGATCCGAGTTTTTCCAAATGAAGATTTGTAATCTTATTCGTTGGAGAACAGCATTCACACTTTTTTGGTGGGTGGTAACTGATCGGCCTGTTGTTGCATCTTGGCAAAACACCACTCTGACTCAGCTAAAGAATTAATATTTGAAATATGAGCATGTACTTTAAAAATAAATTTCTCCAAAACATCAAAGAGAAATCAGTTTTCCTGTCACCTAGAGAAGTGAGTAAATCAATCGAAACTTCAGCTGATTAAAATTTTTACAAAATGCTAGTTTTCCTACGGTAAAATTAGAATAATAGTGGAGGACACTTTATTCTTTTCAGGAAGTATGCAAGGTTAAATCAGCGGACATATAAAGACGGGACCTTTAAAGGTATCGTTAATATAACGTTTTTTTAAGAGAATAGAAACTATTTTTCAACTTGCTTAAAACTTTATTTGGACGCAGCTTCTTTATTTTGGAAATTACTTTCTGGTGCATTGTCAAGTTTTCTAAGAATGTTAGCAACATTTGTGGCCTACCATTTTACGTCGTATGCATGAGCATCTCCTTCAAATATAAAGTCTGATGTAGCAGCTCACTTCCCTCAACTAAAAATATACTTCCATAGTTGAGACAGCCAGTGGTTTGGTCGATTTGTCTTCTTAAAGGCATACGTTAAAAGTGTTGTCTCTTAACTGATCGGGATGACACTGTCTTAGGGCCTCTCTCGCCCTGGGATTATCAGAGAGGCGCAAATAACATCGGACAACATGTTTTAAAAGTCTTGCAGATAGTCCTATAGCCAATGAAATGACCATTTCCCCTAATATCATTGCCACGTGACTGAATTGGCCATCAGTCTGTAGGATAGGCCACTGTCATCCCATTATTCTAAGACACAGAGATATTATTTTTGTGTTTAACAGGAAGGTTATCACTTCCTGTTCATCTTTACAAGTGCACCAATAACTCCTAGACTAGTCAATCTTAAATATTCAAATGGTTTCGATGAGGTATGAAGAAATGGGTAGATGCCAACAGTGGAACATGCGCCAGTAGAAATTGCGATCATGTTTCCGGATGAGAGGCTATACACTGTAGAAGCGCAAGGGCATTGCAAACTCTATTCGACTGGTGCGCTGTTAAAGTTGGTGGGTTTATTGCAGGATATATGTTTATAATCTCTTGTAGCAAAGCAGTTGTTGTTCCAAAACTGTTCCATAACATTGGAGCAAAGTCAGGTTCTACCTCTCGTTCTTTACTTAATTCAAGACATTTTCTCTAGTTTTTGGATTAGTTAATTCTAAGATCTTCAACCGTTTGATTAGCAGGGCTTGGTTGCGTACTCATTCTTGGATATTATTTATTTATTTATAAATCCACTGATATTTCTCGTTTAAATATTGTTACTTAAACTAGTTAAAATTCAGTTCATACAAATTTCATTCAAATTTTTATTGCGTTGTGTGCGTTGTTATTTTTGTATTCTTGGTCACTCCAATAGCTAACTCTAAAGAATCCTTTTAGTTGAGGTAAGGGAGCTGCTACACTGACAGCTTTACCTTCAATTTTGACTGTTTCTCAAATGAACTACATCCCGCAATTTTCTTGTAGCTGCATCAGAAATGTCGCCTCTATTAATAAGGGATATTTTTTGCAATATTATTGCTCTATTTGCCCATAAATCAATAAAGACACCGGTCACAAGTAAACTAAGAACAAAAAATAGTCTGTGAGTCCAATCAACTATACGTACACGTTAAGGTTCAATTAGATCGTCTAATAAAATCAGTGGTTGGCACATCAGTCACACCTCTGAAATTGTGTGTTCTCTCTATGTTTCAATTATTTATCCTAATTTAGATCAACGCAAGGTTACACATGGTCTTAATTGGGGCCACTTTTAGCCCCAATTAAAACCATGTGTAACCTTGCGTTGCAACGATTTTTGTCTGAGGTATATTTTTGTACAAATTTTAGAATTATTTATTAATTTTAGGGTAATTTAAAGAAATTTAACAAGTGTGTTCTAAGATTTTCATTTCTCTCTAAATATTCCTATAAATGACAGTTTCGACATATACTGCAAACTTTTTTATTTTCCTTTAAAGTATGATTACATTGATATGAAAGCGAACTATCCGGCTTAAAGAGTTTTTTTTTGTTCGGGAGCCGTCTAACTTTAGTTTTCGGAATCACTGCAGCCTCTTGAGCTTATTGTGATACTCTCCCATTTGCTTTATGATAACCAGTCTAGTACTCTGGTCCCTTGCGCTAGCTTGTACAACCCCATCGCTGGTTTGGTTTCTTATTCTTCTGGACTCAGTCTTGGTTGTCCATATATTGCCTGTCTTCTGTGATCTAGAGCCTCACAGTCGCACAGGATGTTGTCCTATTGCATTGTCTGCATCTTAGGTCCCCGTTGAACAATCCCATTTTGTGTAGGTGTCTTTTCAGGGCACGTGCCTTGTTAGGAAACCAGTGATTATGCGGAGCTGATTCCTGCTTAGTGACAGCAGTTTTTCAGTCTTCTTCCTGAATGGTAAAGGTTTTTCCATGTTGTTGCCCGGTTGTTTTGTCCCAGTATTCTTTAGGCTGATTCTTGATCCAGTCCCTTATTTGGCTCCGTACTGTGGTTTTAGGTACTCTCAGGGATGGTTCTGGGCCAATATATGGAGCTGACGATCTCTTTCTTACCGAGTTCCAAAAGTTTACTCCCTGTATGACTCGAATATGTTTTCTTCAAATATTTAGTAGGACTAGTATATTTTACTCGTGTTGTTTACAGGATTCGACACAAAAATATAAACGAAAGCAAAAGAAATTTTTGAAAGTTTAAAATTAACAATAAAGATAACTTGCTGCTGACGTATAATTACACAAACAAAAGAGCAGGTAAACTATTTTCATCTCAGAAAACCAGAGTTTTTTGTTAATGGTAGAACGAAGATTATTGGGAATATTTGAAAGTTCCGGAAGTATTTTCAGACCATTTTTCCTTATTACTTTTCTATATATCTATTATTTTTTATAACTTCGTTAACTTATAAAATGCTTGATGTTGGAAGACAATGAGAATATCTTCATCATACGACAAAATTTTTTGCTCATTTTCACAACAAATACACGTCTATACAACTCCCATGTAGGAGTAAGTGTAGCATATAATAAACGTTTTAACACCAACAGATTTTTCCCTGCACCTTCTAAGAAGAATGGCGAGTTATCATTTCATCTCATACTGATACTAAGGAAGTTTCCATTTGCTAAATATAATCAACATTGTTAGAGTCGTTTTAGGAATAAAATATATTTAATTCTTTTAACTTCACCTCCACAGCCTCTCTGTCTTTCTCTCTCTCTCTGCATTGTCTAAACACATTATTTCGTGCTAGTGGTAAGGAAGTATCTATGTGGTAATTTTATTAAAATTGTTAGAATAGTCACATAGAAAAAATGTTTTCCACTATTTTACTGGTTTTTATAAGGATTCAATTCCCCACATTTGAGCTAGGACTAAAGTGCGTCCGTCGTTAAACGCACATGCAAGATTTGATCAAAATCAATCTATGAATTTGGGTTCTGGTTTCGACTACAGATGGCAGACGACAGACAGACATTCTTTGAACACTACGTTTTGGGTTCAGAGAACTTGAGAAGTGTATATCTATCAAAAATTTTATATCACTCAGTATTGAAATGTGCATGTTTAATTGAGATTCAATGGTATGGAAATCATTTTGAATTGATTCATGCCAATTCAGTTTGAGTTGTATAATTTCTGAAAAATTATCTTTGGTGTTCGATAGACCTAAATCAATCTCAAAGGATCAAATATTTGTGATATCACCGATGCAATATTTCGTCTCATGGTTCGGTGCTGAGTATAAATATTAGCTGTATATTGCAATATATCTGGCTCAGAATTCCAGAAGGGTTCCAAGGTTTTCGTGATTTTGTCATTTGCTGTGAAATATGTAATTTCATGGGTAATATTCGATGAATCTTCCTACGTTATTTCATGTCTACATGAACAATATAACCATGATTTACTTGTACTTGCAATTGTGCAAAAATTTTTCTTAAGTTTCTTTGCTTATTCTACTGCATCAGAACCAGAAAGTAAGTCATCTGCATAGAGGTCTCTTACAATAAATTTGCTTGCTTCTGGATTATATTTTTGTTGATCTCTTTACGTTCAATTTAGCAACTGCTTCAAGTAATTGTATTTGAGTTGATTACAAGGATAGTTTTTATTTGTACAATGCTAGTTCATAGCTTTCGTGTTTACTGAAATTGTACAGATAGCAAATTCTTCATAAGCAAATACAGAAAAAAGGTCTATTTACAAATTTAGGTAGAAGCCTGCCTTCCGAATATATTAGCTAAAATTTTCATGCGGGACATGTTCTGATGAGCCACCAAAATTACAAACCTAAGTAAATGAAGTACTTAAGATATATTTTCAAAATCAAAGAATAACTGTTTATGTATCTTCACAAATAATGTTTCCATTAAAACAAATTTTGAAGAAAGTGAGATGCAATTTTATATGGGTTAAAAATTTGTGACCCTCTTGATAACTGCTCCTTAATCTAAAGGATTTGATTATTCATTGAAAAGGGGCAAACCCCATTATGTACATTTTGATTGATTTGATGCAAGTAACAAACCTAATATGTTTGAAGTAGTATGCTTAATTTATAAAATTTCTGACAGAAATAGATACGAATACTGATCTTGCTTCGGCAGTTTTTTAGAGTTTCCAATTAGATACATTTCAAATTATAGCAAACACTAGGTTGTTTTCTTTAGAGCATAGCACCACCATCTGCACAGAAATTAGGCAAATTATAATAACTATATATTTGCTTTTATATGGTATCTAGACTTCTTACACAGCCATTCATCTCATAGTCGCCATCATTCAATAGGTTTTGGTAAAATGATACGAAAATGGCACATACTTTTCAAGTTATATCCAGAGCGAAAAGAATGGGCCATGATTATGTATAGAATTACAATGTTGATTATTAGTAAAACTTTCCTAAATTAAATACTGACATCCAAGATAGCGTAATGAAATATTATTTGATAGAGTTCTTTTTGATAAATAGTGCTATGAATTTTTAATAGTCATTGCTTTGAAATAACTTCACATGTAATTAGTTCGGAATTTTACGATAAAACTGAGTGTCTATTTTACCTATAAATAGCTTGCTGGTGAGTTGAAATATATTTATGTAAAGCAGTGATTTTGTTCGAAATAGAATCCACATTCTGTAAGAAGCTTTATAAAATGTTTACGTGACTACTTAGAATACTGACTAATGCATTTAAGTCGCGTTGCATGACAGACATTTAAATACGAAGAATTTTTTAAATAGACATTTGTTTTGCATTGTTTGTATGTTAACATATAACATGGCTGTAAGAAATAATCCAATTCTCTTACCCAAAATGTTATGTCGACTATGCCTGTTTATTTTTTTATGCTCCTAAGAGTATTTCTAGGTAAGGTAAAACTTCAAAAAAGTGAAAATAAAAACTAAATCCTTGTTTATATAGTCCAGTTACTAAAGAAAATAAGGCTACAATCTTGCGAAAAAAGAACAACGGCTGAAATTCTGTGCGCAATATTTTCAAAATATTATTTATAAAAAACAATTACATTCCCATATTGGGCACTTCACTGAAAAAAAATAGTTTACATTTTGAAAATTCTGTTTTCTTTAAATATCTCGAAAAATAGTGATTGAGCAGAGAAGATTTGACAGTATTTTTTTGTAGGATGAAGAATTTTTAGGTAAAAGGGAATTTAAATGGTTACAGAATTTTCCCTGCTTTTAAACCGACTACTTTTTTCTGAACGAACTAGGTGAAAACTGATTGTTATGAATTGAAAGTATACGAATTCACGAGCAAAATCCATAAGCTACAAGTTTCAAAATTATACCGTTCCAAAATACTGCTGAATAAAGCAAAAGAAATCGTATTTTTGACATGACCGGATGAAAATCATGAAAATTAATTTAAAAAGAAATGTTGAAGCAAATTGAACAACTACGTTACGCATTAAATAGTTAGGATTGAATATCACGATTTCACAGCTATTCTTAACTCAAATTTCGAAAGAGTTAAAATTCACAAATTTCAAAGTGCTCCTCTGTTTTAAAATCAATAATCGAAATACGGTTTTCACTATTATTAAATCAAAATCTATAATATTAAGACTGAAACTCAACACGCATTGTACCTTTCAATCAACTTTTGATAATAAAACGACATAAAACAAAAATGTGATTTAGTACAATATTTAAACGCATATACGCATATATCATTCTGGAGAAATCTCTTAAAAGAAAAATGGGCTGTTACTAGAAGCAGCTAGAACCTCTCCACCAAATGTTCGTTAATTTAGTTAATAATCTGGTTCATTACCGCTGAGCTGTGCTGGAACTTAGACTTAATAACCCACCGTCGGATAATACGTTTTGACTAAAAAATGACCAGAAAAAGTGTGTTATATCACTGTAATCAGAATAACATCTACTTTCGAATGGTATAGTAAAAAAATGGATGTTATGTTGAAAATATGTCTATGTTTCAAGAGGGAACTAAACGTTATTTGAGCTGTATTAAAATATTTTTAGTTCCATAAAATTATTCGGGTGCTAAATTTCAAAAAAATCGGTAAACTAATTTAGGCGTTGTCGGGTCTACATTTATACATACACACAGACATTTTTAAAAACCGCTGTTACGTACTCCTGAGACGTCAAAACGTTAACTCAGTTTTATTAAATTATTAACAGTTGTATTAATGCCGCATCAAATAAACACGAACAATTTTACGTTATTATTTTAATATTTTTTTGTTAAAAAATTAACTAATTATTTTTTAAATCAATATCATTACATTTTATTACTTAGTGGGTGGCGGATGAAACTGCTTAAAAAAACCGCTGCCCAAGGAATCACTACTTCCACATCCAGATTTTCTATCCAAGTCACCCACAACGAAAAAATTTTGTATGTGGAAATAATTATTTATAGAACTTTAATAATATAATATTTGAAATCCTCTACCCCAAAAACCCATAAAACGATACCCCACATCGTTAGTGGGGTGGGGGTGGTGATAGGGGGTGGTAGTAGGCGAGGATGACGTAAAAAAATATTTTGAGGTTTTTGGTTCTTGTACACACACTAAATCACAATTTTTTTTCATCCCCTTTAATAATGGGGGTGGCTAATGCCAAAATTTTTTTTGAGACCTTAGCTTCCGTTGTATATACTAAACACCAATTTTAAGGACTCTTACCTGCTTGACTTACCCACTTACCCCAAATTTACCCCAATTTACCCCCCAACCCTTCGACGGAACAAGATGAAAATATAATCAAGTTCTAGATCTCGTTAAAGTATATACGTGTACCAAATTTCAAGTCAATATCTCAAACGGTTCCAGAGTAAACGTGCGCACAAAAAAAGTTACAGACAGACCGACAGACAGATTTTTTTTTTCACTCAAACTTAAAATCTCGACGTTTCATGACATCCTAAGCCTATTTGAACAATAAAAATTTTTAAAAATTTTTTTGTCGTTACTATACTTTCACTGGATGTGGAAGCAATATTCCCTTGTCTCATATTCTCACCGTATCTAAGTTGGAGAAATGTCTACATATTTACAAAATGTTCTCAAAATATATTGTGCCGAATTTGAGTTATATTGGAACAAAGGTCACACAGAGGGTCAAACATTTAGGAATCTATTCAGAATTGGGTAATTAACACAATGGTATGAAAAATGTTCCAATAGAAGCTGATTTTAGAAAAATGAATAGCAAATTTAATACACTTTTTGTTTGTGAGAAGAGTAGGAGTAAAAATGCATTCAGGTTGAAATTGAAAAAAGAAACAGCCTTTGATAGAAACAGAAAAAAATGTCAATTTCAAACAATTGCCTGTCAAATATCCAGGGTGCCATGGCAGTTGAAGGACCGGACGGGGCGGGATCGGAACATGGCGTTTTGTTCATAGCTGTTTGTTGTTTCAAAAATATTTTTTTACAATATTCTTTGTAGTTTTGAGAAAATCTAAGATTCTTTATCAAAATCAGGGACCCAGAATTGTTTAAAATTGACATGAACTAGTAGTCCAGTCAATGAATGGTTTCTAGAGGAAAATGCTGAGATCACAATTTTTGACTGGACTATTTAGGAGGTAAATATACCAAAAGTCCCCGAACGTAGGAGGTGGGGATAATGCAGGGGGGGCATGAAGAAGGTCCCGGTTTTTGGTTTTTCGCTCGTATCTCGAAAACGGTTAGCCCTAATCAAAAAGTGGCTATATGCAAAATTAAAGCTGACTAAATTTTCTACAATAATATTTCTATTAATTTTTTTCGTATCTGTTATGGTTCAGTAATGAATTGTATATCTTTGGACTGTATTCTAACTTTGTTATAAATGTATTGCCCCCTGCATCCCCCCACCTCCTACGTTCGGGGACTTTTGGTATGTTTACCTCCTAAATAGTCTAAACGCAGTCCTTAAGTCAAAAATTGTGATCTCGGCATTTCCCTCTAGACCCCCTTATTGAACGTTCATGGACTATAGCCACAGGCGGACGTTCGGGCAGTGAATGGAAGGCTGTCCGGACAGACAAACAGATTCAAATTTTGAAAATGCATTTTCTAACTTTACCATCACTCAACGCACCCGAAAATATAAAAAAAATCTACGAAAAACGAAATGATAAAAACGGCCACCTAAGAAATCATTGCTTTCACAATCAGAGTTCTGGGGGTGGTACTGGGGGTGGCTGATGTCAAAAAATATTTTGAGACCTTTGGTTCTTAGACACACTAAATTTCCATGTTTTTACCCTCTTTAATAATAGGGTGGGAGTGATAATGGGGGTGACAGTGGGGTAGCTGACACCAAAAAATTTTTGAGACCTTTGGCTCGTAAATACACTAAATCTCAATTTTATAGGCTCTTACTTGCTTTCCTTACCTATTTACCCCCATTTACCCTCCAACCCTTCAACGAAATGAGAACAGAATATAATCTGGATCTAGATCTCATTATAGTAAATAGATGTACCAAATATAAAGTCAATATTATAAACCATTCAAGAATAATATTCAACCCAAAAAAAAGTACTATACTTCCATGAAGTGAAAAAAATTACTTACGCAAGTAAGTATGTGCAAACATATTTATTTATATAAAAGTGATATGATTTTAAAATTAAATTTTCATGAATCTTGATACTAAACTACCCACTCTCCTTGAATATATCGGGTCTACTAAAATAACGAACACGTGATAAAGAGTTAGCTTATGAATTCAACAATAAGTCATGTCATATTACCTAGTACGGAAGACTCGTTGCACTCGTTCGACTCACACCTAACCGATAATAATTGTTACACTCAAAGAGAAACATGTTCAAGATGTTTCATTCTTATTCATATCTAAAAAAAATCGGTGTTATTGAAATAAAAACTTGGCAAACGCATTCAATTGAAAACTAAACTGCAATATGTATGTGAGAAGTTCTTCATGGAAAACGTTTAAAATGTAGGGCAGATATTTGCAATCGAATGCATTGTAGAAACTTGTAAAAGTCATAATTTTTATTTTTGAATATTGAGATGCCAAATACAGTTGACTTGTTTAGTTTACTTTCCTAAATTACGCTAGTTTAGTAGGTCATATAAATCTTAGCGACCCAGAAAAATATTTAATGCATTTGACTGCAGTTAAGCAAATAAGCACGCGAGACAGAAAGGAGGGAAAGAAAAGAGCAGTAAAATTTTTATTTGGATTATGCTGATGAGACTTTTAAGAAAAAGCTTTTATTTGAAAAAACTACTAAAAAGTAAAAATATATATTTTTTAAATGGGAAGCTTTGGGGGCGGTCAATTGAGCAAAGTAACTATGCAATAGCCCTATACGACCGTACCCAAAACTTTTGGTTTCCAGGTGTATGAGTTTTAAAAAAAATATTTTTACTTTTTAGTAGTTTTTTCAAATAAAAGCTTTTTCTTAAAAATATTTTTTTATATAATTTTATTTTTTACTTTTTAGTCTACTTACAAAACCCTTTCATTTGCCGCCGCTATCGACCCCTTCCCTCTCCCGTCTTCTCACCCTCTAACACTACTTCCCACTTCTTCCCACCCCTTCCCCATCTCTTCCCACCCCTTCCCCACCTCTTCTCACCTCTTTCCCACTTCTTCCCCTCCCCTTTCCCACCCTTTCACAGTCACACAGTTTATCGTATTTTACTCGTCAAACCCCATCAAGGGGGTTGTGACTAAAAAGCCGATCCGCCATCTTGGGACGTACGCCATATTGACTTTAAAATGACGTCACATTGTCTATCGTATTTTACTCGCCAAACTTTTTCATTTGATACCCATATCAAGGGGGTTGTGACAAAAAGCCGATCCGCCAGCTTGGCACGTACGCCATATTGAATTTAAGATGACGTCACTTTGTTTATCGTATTTTACTCGTCAAACCCTTTCATTTGATACCCATATCAAGGGGGTTGTGACTAAAAAGCCGATCCGCCATCTTGGGACGTCCGCCATATTGGATTTAGACAGATACTTAATGGCTATACTATGTTGCATTGTCACCGGACTTATACCCATGTGTCAAATTTCAAAGCTCTAACTTAGTTAGAGACAGCCGAAATTTTGATTGCAAGATTTGACCTAAACAAAGATACATACAAACATTGCAAGTTAAATAAAAGCTTTTAAAAAGCTCGAAGAATTTTGATGAATAGAAGTAAATATAAATCATAATAGGTGTGTTTTTTTTTGCTATATCTATGAGAGAAAATTAGGTATAATACTTCGTTAAGCATATAAATTAATACAGATGTTATTCAAATATTTTTAATATATTTACTTTGCCAGTAAAACGCTAGTAAATGGTTTTGGTAGTCTATACTATCTCCGATTTATAAGCAAACTTTAACAAAACAAATATTTTTGTTTGTAATATATTAATATAGCAAAAAAAATTTAAGAAATCTAGTTTTATAACATTGTAAGCAGTGAATTCATAGTTCTATTTAACTCAAAATATTCTTCATTATCATGTGTTTTGGAGACAGTCAGTATTTAAAATGCAAGAACATTAGCTAATAAGTGCCTTTTTGGTGAATTTCAGGGCTCTGCTGATTCTAACTATTCCCAGCCTTCTTCGGACCTGTCGCTCGACGAAGAAAAAGAGACGCTTCGACGGGAGAAGGAACGACAAGCACTTAGTCAGTTGGAAAAAGCGAGGGTAAGTGGCTCATTTGGCTTTACTTAGAGCCCGTTTATGTTTTATTTTATGCACTTACGATGTGGAGTTATTGTAAGTTTTAAAATTGAACAGAAGGTGCTTTGCACTCCTATTGCGGTGTTGCACGAAATTAGATGAAATAAAGTAAAGTAATTTTTATTTATTGTAGGATACTAAAAACAAAAAATAACAGATCTATGGCAGTTACTTGATGTACGGATATTGACACTGTAGCTTTTATCTGCACAAGCTTTTATTCGACATTTTGTGAAAAATACGTACTTCGAGACAGTGTCGGACTGGCTATGTTTAGGGTCCCTCGCTAAATTCCGCGAAGGGCCCCCTTTTAAGGTATTGAAGGGAAACAAAAATCAAGAACAACATATTTTACTGCATTTTAACATTACGTAAAATCCAAACTTTATTAGAACAAAAAACAAAACAACATTTCAACATACAAAACTAACGACGTACAAAAAAATAATAAACTCATATTAAGAAAACAAAATCAACAAAATTGATATCACAAAACACGTACATATGAAAAACTGAGAGAACTTGTTGACCAAAGATAAGATTAATTACAAAATAGTTACAAATGTAAACATATATAGTCGACCATCCTAAAGGGCCCTATTCCACCAGGCCTGTAGCTGGAAAGTGCTTTCTGGGCGGGCAAACAGTTTTTCAGGGCGGGCCCGTAAAAAAGTCCGAGGGCAAATCCAAAAAAAATTTTTAGTCCGAAAAAAGGCGATTACAAAAAAAAAAATGTTGGAGAAATCCTAAAAAAAAAATTTTACCCAATCTCTTTTAAAATATTAAAAATACAGTTGAAATTGCCCCCATTACGATCACCGTAGGTCGGGCGAAACTTATTCCAGGACGGGCGTCGCCCCCTAGCTACAGGCCTGTATTCCACACGCCACTTTCCGAAGTTAAAGTCAACCACAAAAATGTGGTTGCCTGCCACCTATCCGACCACTGCAGTGAGTCAACTCAGACACTTTTTTTGTGGTTATATCAACGTCAAAATGTGGTCTAGGTTGGCATGGGAAATCACGTTTTTCTGGGCACAATGCAGTAGCGCCAAGGATGCTGACGAAGAGTATTTACTTCTTTTGCTCCTACAACAACGAAGGAGAAGAAGAAGAGAAACATCGAGGTTTTGGGTACATCCCATTGTTAGAGATCGGCTAAAATTTGGACAATTTTATACGTTATACCATAAACTTCGCAGTCGTCCGGATAAGTTCTGCAGATTCTTCAGAATGTCACAGCGTTCTTTCGAAGAGCTTCTACATCTCGAATACTACGGTGTCAAGGGGATGTGCTGTACACAAGTACGTAGCCCGTGTAAATAGAGAAATGCTGCAGTCAGCCTGTGGTCAGTGGATGGGTCCGGCTACTGTATGCGACAAAAGTTTGAATGTGGTCGACAAAGCGCCCGTGTAAAAAGATAATGTACTTTTACATTGCTTTTAATGGGAACTACAAGCTGGCGTCAGCCGACCACATAGGAAACACCTTTTATAGTGGAATAAGGCCCTAAAATCTAATTACATACCTACTATAAAAATGTTTCATACGTACTCTAAGAACTAATTAATTTTTTTTTCAACTCTGCCGAAGAACACGCTATTTCGTCAATTATTTTATTTTTATCCATCAGTTGTAGTATATCATTTTCAACATACATTAGTAACAAAGTGCTTAATGTATTTTCAGAAAGGGAACTTCTTTCAGGCTTCTTTAATTTTTTTAATTTGGGAAAAACTCTTTCTCATGTTACTTGCATGCAGGGTAAAGTTAAAATTCTATCAATCGTCAAATCACAAACTTTGTAATTAAAATGATTAAAATATTCACATAAGTGTCAAGAATATGCATCGATCCGAACACACCAGTATGCAAATGGTTAAAAATAGAACTCCAGGCAAACTTTAGGCATAGCAGTAGCATAGCAGTAGCATAGCAGTAGCATAGCAGTATCATAGCAGTACCTTACCATCAAATGTTAGTAAAGAGGGCAGAGCGTGGTATATTAGCAGGGACTACTAGACCTCACCTAGGACTCGTCTCTTCTGTATCCATATTCAGGTGGTGAGAAAGTGTACATTTTCATAGATATTTTTATTGTGCTTCGCTCATTTCGTAATAAATTAACATAATTATTTGTACAGTGGCATTAAGCCAGATTGGCTGTATCTTATTACCATTTATTAATCTTTGCTTCAACATTAATGTACATACATTTTATCTTAATTTCAATTTTTATTATTTATGTTGTGTCATCCGATTATTTTCCAGGCTGTTCCACAGCAGCTGATCTCGCTATAATAAAGAGAGTTATTCAATCCTATTCACGCTGTGGATGGCGCTTGAATCAACATCTTAATATTTTCTTTTAGGCTTTCTTTATGTAGCGAGGCAATCTGTTACGGTAAAGTTCTGTGAAAATATTTAGTTTCTCCTCTGGTTCAGTTAAAACAGGACTCACGGTTCCCCGCCCCGCACCAGATCGGCTAGTCGGTGCACACCGCTCCTACTTGGACGGAAGTTATCTTTATTTATATCAATATCAGATATACATATTGATAATTTTAGTTCAACTAGGGTTGAGTGTAACAATTTATACCCAACATAAAGGGTATTAAATAAACCTGACTGAGAGAACAAATTCATTAGAACCTGAAAAACGCAAAATAAGCACTGGGTGCAATTATATCAATTTTGGTGAATATTATTTTTCACCCAATCAATCAAAAAATTAATCTCTTTCTTCATTGTCACGGAATCTACTTCTTCGCTGCATTTCCCCGAATTTTTCTCTGCATTCAGCTGTCAAAGCATCGTACTGGTCAGCAAATTGTTTTCATTCTACCAATATATTGACTCTATTAACACCAGTTAGTCCACTAAGCTTAATAAAAGCGTTTTCCGGAAACTCTAATATCACAAAATTGAAAATATCCTTAAATGTTTGTGAATTTAACCATACACAATTCTTATAAAGGTATTTATTAGGTAAAAATCTATCTTCAATGCTGGAAATTACCAGATTCATTTGAAGCGATTTTACCAGGCATTTTTTTTTCTTACACTGACTCTTTGTTTTTTAAAATCATTTTCAATATCTATTAAAGGATCATTGCTAAAAACTTCATTAAATTCAATAGCTAATTTTTTACTTTTCTTCGGAACGGGCCCTTTGGCGTGCTGGGCCCCTCGCGATCGCGAGTTAGCGGACCTGGCCAGTCCGACTATGCTTCGAAACATGGCTTTTCATTCTTAGAAGTAATAGACAATTTAGATTACTGTTATCGGGAATTTCAGTGACACGAATCCTTAACGTGATTTTTCGGAGTCTATTTATATACACACTGAATTATTTCTACAATCATAGATAACGACACGCAACGTTTAAATTTACATTCACAGAAGCTTTTATGAACTAGACCTATTTATGTCTGTAAAAATAGCGAAACCACGGTAAATGGTAGAATTTATATATTACTAGTAAAATGTAAAATGCCAGTGGCTCGCTACGGGATTCGTTAAAAATTTCAATTTGACTTTATAGTCTAAGAGCTAGACCCAAATCAATTCTCTGAATTTACTATGCCTGGTTTTTTGTCAGTTGATTACAGTAGTGTACACAAACATACTTTGGTCAGTCAAGCGAAATCGAGAACATGTGTCTCAGGTACGCCTTCAAAGGTGTCATAATTACGGAGGTAATAAAATGAATTTACTATGACTGAAAATCGTTATGCACATTAGATATTGCATATAAATATCAGTTATGTCAGTCAGTCAGTTGAATGTGGGGACGGAGCTGGTCAGTCAGCCCCAATGTATGTCCAAAAAATAAATAACGTGCAATTCATTTACTATACTTCAAAATCTCTGTGATGGTATTAAACGCTATATTAATCATAAATAAAATGGTCAGTCAACCATCTTGTGTTACAACGCCCGTCAGTCAGCGAAATTATAAAAAAAAATTTCGCGTGCGCGATCGGTGTGGCAGGCGGCGGCTCGCTCTTTTCCTTATTATTACTTAACGACGTATTAACTAACTTTATTTTGAAGTGTAATTAACAGCAATGTTAATAATATACATTTTGTAAATAATTAAATTTGTCCTAATTACATTGAATAGACAATAGACCATTAGGAAAGAAATATTGCAAATCTATGCAGTATATTACATTCAACATAAATTATTATTATAAAAAAGACTATTACAACACTATTATTACAATGTTTAATTCTTTGTAATCAAACTATTCCTCCCAATGAAATTCGTCAATTTCGCTCTCATCAGAAATGCTAAGATCTGACAAAATGAAATGAATCGAATCATCGGCTCATCAGTTGGATATGTTATTTACCTGAACCAGTAATCTATGAGCTGAACGAATTCACTTTGACTGGCAGCCAGACGAGACAAAGTTTAGTAATAATATTTGTCAATTGATGAATATTAAAATTACTTATTATTAAATAATTATTTTGTGAAAGAAGAGCCATTCGATAGGGAAGACAAGAACAAAATATGCTTACGCGTTGGGGAAGGGGGGGTGTGGTGGTTAGAGGTGGGAAACCGGTTCAACGAAAAGGCTCAATTGAGCCTGCTCGTTGAACCGGATTTCCCACATCTAACCCCCCCCCCCCCCCCCCAACGAAAGTCCTCTATTCAAAAACATAACGACTCTTTTGCTGAGAGCAGTGCTTTCAGCAGAAAAGTCGTTATGTTTTGGAGTAGAGGACCTTCGTTGAGCCTTTTCGTTGAACCGGATTTCCCACATCTAACCCCCCCCCCCCAACGAAAGTCCTCTATTCAAAAACATAACGACTCTTTTGCTGAGAGCAGTGCTTTCAGCAGAAAAGTCGTTATGTTTTGGAGTAGAGGACCTTCGTTGGAGGGGGGGAAGTATCTTTCCATCTTAAATAGGAAAGGGGAGGTTAATGAAACCTAGCGGTGGTGTGTACAGAAATTCCGGTTCTTACCTAGGAGTATACCTGCTCGCTTTAAGTATACACTTTTATTCACATTAATTTTATTTACGTAATGTCAAAGATAAATTTCATACTTTAAGTAATATTTTAATTTTTATATATTGTATATATTGAATATCTAATATAATTTTTTAAGTGCATACATTTTTAATATTTCTTTCCTACTGGTCTATTGTCTATTCAATGTAATTAGGACAAATTTAATTATTTACAAAAAGTAAATTATTAACATTGTTGTCAATTACACTTTAATAAAGTTAGTTAATAGTTCGTTAAGTAATATTAAGGAAAAGAGCGAGCCACCGCCTGCCACACCGATCGCGCGCGCGATTTTTTTTTTTTTTATTTCGCTGACTGACGAGCGTTGTCCCACTGACCATTTTATTTATGATGAATATAGCGTTTAATACCTTCACAGAAATTTTGAAGTATAGTAAATTAATTGCACATTATTTATTTTTTGTACATACATTGGGGCTGACTGACCAGCTCCGTTCCCACATTCAACTGACTGACTGACATAACTGTTATTTATATGCAATATCTAATGTGCATAACGATTTTCAGCCATAGTAAATTCATTTCATTACCTCCGTAATTATGACACCTTTGAAGGCGTACCTGAGACACCTGTTCTCGATTTCGCTTGACTGACCGAAGTATATTTGTGTACACAAATACTGTAATCAACTGACAAAAAAACAGGCATAGTAAATTCAGAGAATGGATTTGGGTCTGGATCTCCATCTATTAGTTTGACATCGATTTTTAATTTTCCAATTTCCATAATTTTCTTGTGGGGTTGAAGCTAGTTTAATTCAAGTTCCTAGCATATCTCTACCGTGCAAAGGAAAGACGCCGTATTGTCAATTTGAATATTATTGTAAATACGGCGTTTTTCCTTTGCACGGTAGATCTGAGAATGACCAAACAATTCATGGAGACTATAGCTGTTTATAGTATAGATTGGCAAATTTTTAATTAGGTGGGCTAGATGAATAGAGAAAATAAACAATGCAAAGTTCAATGTTGCTTCAGAAGATTGTGCAAAAACGACTAACTTTGTAAAAAAAACTCTCTTAACAAAACGTTCAATGTTTCATCTCTCTCTACTATAACGTAAAATTATTTTTAATTAAGTATACAAGGTGTCCCAAAAACGAGTTACCCAAGAAATGGAACACCCTGTATTTTTCTTCAAGCCTCCGAGAGTCGTGTATTATACCTTATAATATTTTGCCAATTGGATGCAGCGTTGCCAAGTTATAATTTTTTTCCTGTTTTTTTATTTTTGGCAATTTACAAACATTTTTTGACTGCCATATCTCCGCGATTTATTAATTGTATTTTCTAAAAATGTAGTTATTTGATAATGATGTATTTGCTGAAAAACATTTTAATGTCACTTTATTTTTATTTCAACCGGTTGTTGAGATAATTATTTCAAATAATTTTTACGTAAATTGAGGTGCTCTTAATTTTAGCACTAAAATCTAGTATGGCTTTGGTTTTTTTTGCGTTTGTTTTTTACTTCATGGTATTTTTGTAAGATGTTTAAAATTATCGTGATTAAGTTGAATTAATATTGTTAAGTAATATTTAAAAACACGAATTATAATTATTGTCAACAAAATTTGATATCTATGGTGTATGTTATTGGTGAATGTGATGGAAATGGTTTATTGGCATCAATAATATCCCGATAGAAGGTGTCCTGATGTGAGGTCTCTAGAAAATTTGAAAGAACGTTTTGAACGTACTGGAAATGTTGCATCTGAAAAGAAGGAGACCACGAAATGTATTAAGTGAAAAAAATGGCTGGATATAACTTTAGCGAAAATCTTACGACAAGTGTTCGGGAGTTAAGTAAGGATTTAGAGGTCAGTACTAGTGTTTCCCTATGTCTTCGTAAAAATAAGTATTACCCCTATCGAGTACAGCTGAAACAAGAGCTTTTGGATGTGAATTTAAATAGTAGATTAAATTTTTGCCAATGGGCTCAAAACCAAATTGGAGAAAATGAAGAATGTTTCAAATTTGTGTTATTCATGGATGAATCAACTTTTCATCGCAATGAATTTGTGAATAGGCGCAATTTCCATTATTATGGCAGAGAAAACCATTATATTGTACAGAAAATCGTTACTAGCACAATTGGAGTTTAAATGTTTTTGGAGGAATTGTACATGATTATGTGGTTGGTCCTCACTTTTTTGAGGGAAATGTGAATGGAGCAGTCTTCTTGGATTTCATGCAACATCATAAATGATCGAGATCATATTCCTGATTTTATTACAAATAATATGTGGTTACAACTTGATGGTGTACCACCACATTTTAGTAGAAATATTCCTCAGGCCACTAGTAACCAGTCTCCTGAAAGGTGGATAGGAAGAGGAGCTCTGATATTTTAATAAACTGTTAAATTAAACCTAATTTATCATTTTATTAAATTATGTTAGGTCCCGTTGCATGGCCGCCTAGGACATCCGACCTGACTTAAATGAATTTTTCCCTTTGAGGATTTGTAAAGTCAGACATTTATAAAGTAGAACCAACGACTCGAGAAGATATGATGGAAATGATTGTTTCAATCGTACAAATATTGTTATTCAATGTAAGGGGTTCATTTATCAAGAGACTTCAGTGTTGCGTGAATCAAAATGGTGGACATTTTGAGCAATTGTTAGACTAGTTTCAATATCGTGAAAAAAATTATTTCTCAAAAACCATTCACAATTTTTCTCTATTTCTTATTGGGATGCTCTGCCACATATATTTTCTTCTAAACAATGTCTGAAATCTATAAAATTATACAATTAACCAGTATTTTACTGGAAAATAACCTCTACGCCTGTGACTTTTACGTCAAAGGATCAGTTAGAGGGTGGTTAAGAGTCCATAAAATTGGTATTTAGTGTATACAAGAGAAGCTAAGGTTTAAAAAAAATTTTTGGCATTAGCCACCCCCATTACCACCCCTACCCATTATTAAAGGGGATGAAAAAAATTGTGATTTAGTATGTGTGCAAGAACCAAAAGCCTCAAAATATTTTTTTATTTCATCCACCACCCACTACCACTCTCCTATCACCACCCCCGCCCCACAACCGTGTGGGATACCGTTTTATGGGTTTTCCAAATATTATATTATTAAAGTTCTATAAACAATTATTTCCACATACAACATTTTTTCGTTATGAGAGACTTGGATAGAAAACCTGGATGTAGAAGTAGTGATTCCTTGGGCAGCGGGTTTTTCTTTTATTAGGACCATCCTGCAACACTTTTCGCTAATAGTATATAAAGGGATTTTCAGTGCATCAAATACTATGCCTGTAAGATGCAGATTATTATCCAAAAATAGTTCGTACCAACCAATAGTGTCATGAAATTGAAAGTTGTTGTTTATTATATTCCAGCGTACATCGGAGCTATCGTAGTTTTATCAACAGTAAAATCACAAAAGCTTTTTCTTTATCGGATAAATTTCTCTTTGTAACGAAATAATTTTGCCAATCAGTGATTTTCTGAGAAAAACTGACATGAAAAAATCGCAAGACCGGAGGTCGAGCGATTTTGTCAAATGTCAGTTTTTCGAGCAAAATTACTGATTGGAAAAATTTTGAGTTAAAAAGAAATTTATCTATAAAAGAAAAGCTCGAGTGATTTTTGGCAAGATAAATTAACGACAGAATATGTGAACGAACAACAACAATTAAAAATAATTATAATTTTCTCAAAACGACTCACATCGTACAGTATAGTTTCCACAAGACTTAAAAATTATAGCCGACAGTACAAATTTTAAAATGACGTGCGACTACTAGATATACTCTGCTTTTGAGGAACAGGCATTTTTATCGTGATAAAAAACGGTGCACCTTTTTTATCGCTGTACAAAATGTGACTGTCAAATTGACTTTTTTATATAGGGGTTAATTTATCAATAAAATAGAGATCAGATCTCCAATCGAAAGTTGTGCCTACCTATATGATTAAAAATCATCAACAAATGAATAGATTTCCTGAATTTGGAGACAATTGTTGGTCTTCCTTGATCTAGTCCAAACTCTAATTCTGAAAAGCTACTACCTTGTTTCTACTATGAATAAGACAGTTCTCTACTATCCCCAACATAAATGTTTTAAATCCTAAGCAAGCGCGGATCTAGAAATTTCAATAATTTTTTTCTCGTCTGTGGCGCATGGGACCCATACGAAATATGGGAAATAACATAAAAATTTTTTCAAAATTCGATTACCCCCCCCCCCAGGTCTAGGGACTCCTGTTTAAAATTATTTTTTTTATCATATGCATTTTACTTTCCATAAAAATACAGCAACGCGTTTTGAAGTTTATGAAAATATTTTCATTACTAACTGAGATACAACGATTGAAATTTTGTGATTTACAATTTAACAATTCACAAAATTTCAATTGGTTGTATCTCAGTTAGTAATGAAAATATTTTCATAAACTTTAGAACGTGTTGCTTCATTTTTATGAAACGTAAATTGCATATGACAAAAAAAATAATTTTAAACAGGAGTCCATAGACCTGGGGGTTAATCGAATTTTGAAAAAATTTTTCGCAAACTGCTTTTTCAAAATTTTTTTAGAGGTCGGTTAGAGAAGTGCTTCTCGAGATGTTATTTCTCATATTTCGTATGGGTCCCACGCGCCACAGACGAAAAAAAAATTGTTGAAATTTCTAGATCCGCGCTTGATCCTAAGGCTTCTAGCACCATGCTCCCAGGAGTCGATACCATGATCTTTATTTATTTTTGGATGATTTCAAATGACACAGATTCTGGTTTTACAGATAACTGATTATAACTTTATATTTTATTGTCTGCTTTAAAGATGCTTAATTTTTCAATTCTGAATGTGATCTTCTACTGACAGCTGAATTTGACTAGGTACTCCAAGGTTCCTTTCAAACCTTAAACCTTCTCATGGTTTTTTAATGCTCATTATTATATTCTTCACAGAAACAAAGAGTATGTTGTATTTACCAAACATTTTCATATTGCCTGTAAAGAATAAGTTTTCATATCACTCCGTTGTCATTGAATTCTAAAAACAAATTAAAATGTCATCTGTCTGTCAATCTGTCTGTCAATCTGTCTGTCGTCGGTTTGCCCTTCCGTCACGTTCCTTGTAAGTACAATAACTTAACAAGGACAATCCGGATTGTATAATTCATTTAGCATTAGCTAGAGAAGCTGTTATTTTTGAAATCGATCAGTAAATATATAAGATATGAAAAGTTTCATGAAAAAAATCTGGATGAAAGGTATTGCAACCTTTCGTAAGATTCAATTAAAACAAAAATACTACTATACTGATGATCGTTTCAAGCTGGCATTCTCGATAGATGATTAAAATGATAAATATAGCAAATAGACGTAAAAAATTATATTATTTTCAAAAAACTGCGAAGAGAATCTTATAGAAGTTCAATAACTATATATATAAACTTACATAAACTTTCGTAAACTAAGTGGTGAAGAGTACAATATTCCTGTCCTTAATTTATGTCAGGACATTTACATCTGGTAATGCCACTTGATCAAAAATAAATAGCAATGATTCACCTATTTAGAAAAATGTTTACGTACCTCTCAGCTTGATATGATCAGTCTGGGTTATCACATAAATGAGCACTTGAAATAAATACGGCGTAAACAGACGATCTGCCCCAAGTTCCGTTTTGGTTTTTCGAGTAGGACATCACTAATATGATACATGTGGTAAGGATTGTGTTATCTATTTATTCTGTTAACTTGTATATTGCATAAAATATGGAAACGCTTTGCACTATTGTAAGTTTATGCTTATTTGTTTTCATTATATAACCATTGCAATGATATAGCTGCTGTCTCTATCTATATTAGGCATTATTAGGTTCGTTTGGGGGATGCTAAATCTAATTTCTCAGATATAGCAAACTCTTCGTGTACCAAAAAATTGGTATTAAAGCACGGGATTGCACTACAGTACTAGCAAAT
This sequence comes from Rutpela maculata, assembly GCA_936432065.2. Lineage (NCBI taxonomy): Eukaryota > Metazoa > Arthropoda > Insecta > Coleoptera > Cerambycidae > Rutpela > Rutpela maculata. The sequence goes on along the minus strand of OW386287.2, from coordinate 37,784,153 downwards.
TTTACTGCACTTTGATTCTGACATTCTTCATCCGCAAGATGTTGTTGCATTGTTGCTTATTACCTACTTTTTTATCCGGATTAAAACTTTTTAGTTTTTTAAAAGTCTAAGAAATAAAAGCATTAGAACGAATAAAAAATTTCAGAAAATGGTTTAAATAAGCAAAAATATATATATTTCGTTAAGACCTTTGACAATCTAGGGTTAACAAATGTTTCTCTGCGACTTGAATGCATAATTTTATGAGGCCCCAATATTTTACATAAATTATAGTCATTAGCCGTTTAAACTGATGTTTTGACTTGAAATTTTCTGTGGTTGTTAACATCATAGAGAACATATTTTTTCGCAATTCTATCTAAATGGATCAATAATTACCAAAATTATATTAAATTGTACAAAAATTGTACATTAGCCGCCTCATTTTTTCTTGAGGTTAAGTATATATTTAATAGACGTCTTTTATATTCTAAACCTGTTCAAAATTTTACTGCGAGCAATCTCCGTTTTTGCTTTTGTAATGCAATCAATGCAATCGGAGATATTTGCAAATAAAATGAGAAAAACATATTTTGTGAATTCAATTGTTTAAACGAATGTGTTTCTGGTCTTGCCCGAGGTCCGAAGTATACAGTCATATTTCTTTATATGTGTACTCTCGATTCCAGCAAAAATTTCCCTCTCCAAACACTTTTTTGAAAAAATATATTTTTACTCTGCAAATATTGACTTTTTTTCTAACTGGGCTTAGGAAAAAATTTTATTTGACTCTATCATAAGTTAACACTCACGCAGAACCACGACTTTATCAATAATCAACTGAATAATTACTGAATTATGAAAATCTATATTTAAGGATACGGTTTGTTTTAAATTTTAATCCCATTTGAATGAGAAGACATTCCTCTAACAAAGCAAATTTAATAAATCTGCTAGAAACTTCACGGTTTTTGTTTACTGGGTAATTACAAAAACAAGCGTGGGACTGAAATAATAAAGAATATGCGGATATTATTCTTTGCATATTTCGCCCATACATTTTTGCGCTTCCAAAATAGATCAAAGCTAAAGCTCGTGACCACTGACCCGATTTAGATGAAACATTTTAATAAGGTTTATAACTGCAGTCTGCTTTTAATGCGTTAGGCAAAGAAACATATTTTTCACTTTTTAGTAACCTATGAACTAGTTGAAAACCAATCAAGTCTATAATAATAGAAAAATTAATAATAATAATAATAATATGTGGGACTTGTCGGTTATAACTGACAGAGAAATACGCGCAAATCGACCAGACATCGTCGTATATAACAAAAAGGAAAAATCCCGTTTGCTGATCGATGTATCCATTCCGAATGATACCAACGTGATGCTCAAGGAAACGGAGAAGTTGAGCAAGTACACATACCTCCAAATAGAAGGTAGTAGAATATGGAATGCAAAAACCACCGTCTTGCCAGTAATTGTAGGAGCCCTTGGAACTAACTGTCAAGAAGGGTTATGACCGGAGTTTACAACAACTACCTGGTCAACCGAGCGCACAAGAAGTGCAGAAGATCGCACCTTTGGCTACGGCGCATATTTTAAGTCTTAAAGTCTTGGATTAGGAGTCTCTGTGATCTCTTGTTGAGGTCTGGACTGTGAGTTGTTGGAGCGAACATCACCAACGTCGCCTGAAGGACCCAAAACCTGGAACGGGCTCCAACAGAGCTGACTTTCAATCGCGAGGAATTCGTGAATATTTTCCAGCTACGGCTGAGAAAGTGTGCCGCTGTTAACGCCATTATAATAATAACTGAACATTATAATAATAACCTGAAAAAATGGTTGAACTAGACAAAGCCATTATTCTCTACGATAAGGCAGTTATCACAGACCGCTCAATCCGCTGATATTATTTACTACGACAAGGTTGAAAACCAATGTTTGCTGTCGTACCAATACCAGATGACGCCAATATCTCTCTACAAGTTTCCGAAAAAATAAACAAGTACAAAGACTTCGAGATGGAGGTATCGCGTATGTAGGGCACTCACTAAAGTGATACCAGTTATATTAGGGGCATTAGGAACCGTTAAATTTGGATTCCAGAATAATATCGAAACGTAACCAGGAAAAGTCTGTCCATCACAAGTACAAAAAATAGCACTCCTCGGTATAGCCCACATTATTCCTAAAGTACTTTCTATAAAGTAATGGAAAAAATGACTAACACTGAACCTTAGGACTCAAGTACAGTCCCTGTTAATAGGGAACCAGTAATAAAATGAGAAAAATAAACTAATAATAATGACAATAAATTGACCCATAATAGATATAAAGCATATGGAAGTCACAACTTATTTTCTCGTACTCATTTGCTGTTCTTCGTTGGACGAAAAATGAGATACAGGCGCTAGATAGAGAAACTAGGAAAATATTGAATATGTCGAATTCTTCACAGTGCTCATCCACCTTCCAGGTGATCTGGTAGGGAAAGGTGACATTTTACTAATTTGGAATATCTGTATGACAAAATATTATTGAATGTAACTAGTCGAACATTAAGTAGTAATCATTCAATAGTACAAATGATTACGACGCATGAAGAGGAAACAAAGGAGTATTCTTATTTAGAGCCGCTTAGAGACTCGGACTACCAGTGCTGATCGTATGCAAACACATACTAAGGCTTGAGGAAGGTAGAGGACTGAACGATAAAAATCGCGAAGACGGAGTAAGAAAAACTGTTGAGACGACACCCGGACAAGCAGATGCACTCTGTCTTTTATAAACATCTACAAGATCAAGAAATGTTTAATGACCTGACGTCTGCTTTCCTCAAACCAGCAGGCTTAAGGTCGGAGACTGAATGTTTTGTATTGTCGTGTCAGGATGGAGTAGTAAATAACCAGCTATTCCAGAGTGTTATTCTAAAGTAGAACTCCAAAACTAGGGCTTGTAATTCACATCCTTAGACGATAACACGATATTCTCGGCGGCACAAGCAGTGTCCTTCTATATCACTAGGCATAACTCAGCTGTTAGAGTGCCATCCTGCCATATTAGACACGTATAGCGACTATAGCGACTCACTCACTGGAAATCGAGAAGTTTCCATGGAGTCGCTAAGAAACAAAAAGGAAAACTCGATCCAAAATGGAGAAGTTTCCATGGAGTCGCTAAGGAAAAAAGAAAAACATTCGATAAAAATATATAATAACATATATACTTAAAAATATAAAAATCACATAAAAATATGAACATGAATCAATAAAAACAAATATACGTATATTTACTTCAATTCTAATTTTATTTATAGCGTTAATTATTCGGTTTTCGACAAATAGCTTTTAGCATTATATACTGCAATTAAACATTTTAAATTTATACTTGAAGGTCGAAAGTTTAATTGTTTTACAGATCACAAACCTTTAATCAACGCTTTATTCACAAAAGCAGAAAGATCTCCTCGTCAAATACGTCATTTAGAATACATAGCTCAGTTTTTTTGTAAAATACAACATGTTAAAGGAAAACATAATGTAATAGCTAACAGCTTGTCACGTATTTACGACACTTCTTCCTTAAAACAAGATATTTTACCACTTCAACTTAAAAATTCTCCCTTCCTTAATGTTAACTTTGATCTAAAGTTGCTTAGTGAAGCTCATGAGAAAGATTCAAATCTCAACTATTTATTGTCAGATAAATTATCACTAACTAGAACCAATTTCATTTTAAAAAAGATACAAATTCCAGATTCAAATGATTTTATTTGGTGTGATGTTTCTCGTGCAAAAATTAGACCTTTTGTTCCACTTGTTTAGAGACGAACGATATTCGATATTTTCCACAACTTAACTCATGCTGGTATTAAAGCCACTAGACTGTTGATTTCAAATAACTATTTTTGGCTGAAAATGAACACAGATTGCAATTTATGGTCAAAATCGTGCATTAACTGTCAAGCTCTCAAAGTCAGTCGACAAACGCGAAGTCCTCTTGGGGACTTCACCATCCCGAAAATCAGATTCGACCACATCCACATAGATTTGGTAGGACCATTATCTCCATCCAAAGGTAACTCTTACATTCTTACGGTGATTGAACGATTCACTAGGTGGCCGGAAGCGTACCCTCTTCGCGACTTCACAGCAGAAACAGTTGAGCGTACTTTATTTCAAAACTTTGTTTGTCGATTCGGTGTCCCCTTGTCGGTAACGACTGATCAAGGAGTACAATTCGAGTCAAGATTATTTAATGAATTTGCAAAGTTTTTAGGTTTTCATAGAATACGTACAACTGCATATCACCCAGAGGGCAACTCTTTAGTTGAAAGATTTCATCGCTCACTTAAAACTTCCTTGTTAACTAGAGCAAATACATCACATTGGACAGATGAATTACCCATCATTTCATTAGCATTTAGAACAACTCCCAAGGAAGATCTGCAATGTTCACCTGCTGAACTCATTTATGGTCAAACCCTTCGTTTACCTGGCGAATTTTTCGTTGAATCGTGTAATTCCCCAGATATTCCTTATTTCATTGACAAATTACGCATTTATTTTAATAATTTAAAATTTGTTTCTCCAACTTCGCATGGCAATTACAAAACTTTTGTTAGTTCAGATCTTGCCTCTTGCGATTTTATTTTCTTTCGCATTGAACATTTAAAACGTTCATTTACTCCTTTATATGAAGGACCGTTTAAAGTTTTATCTCGTTCAGATAAGTTATTTACCTTTAAGAAAGGAACCAAAGTCATAACTGTCAATATTGATAGAGTTAAACCAGCTTTTGTATTAGTTGACAGATGTGACACCTTGCCTACCCCGATTAAAAAAGTACGTTTTGCAATCGAGATGTTCTAATTTTCTTTATAGCGACAACGCTATAACACGCTTGTGGTATCGACTAAGATCGTACGTGTCCAAGAAATCAAGGCAGTCTTAGAAAACAGCAACAACAGAATATACTGGAATTACTCCTTCCTAAAAACTGAAAGCTGAATGCCACCAAGCCATGGTAACTGTCTGTCTTGGAGGCGCCAGATCGTACTTTATTAAGGAACGCAACAGCATTCCTGCCTGTATATCAATCTCCTCGCTACTGGCGGTCAAAATGCAAAAAGCAACTTTGCTGGGTTCGTTCCCCAACTCTGAGGCTGGTAATATCAGTGGACAAATAATTTCTACGTTTTTTACGTGTGAAATAATTTATATGTTGGCGGGCAACTAACGCTGCTTCATATATAAATATTAACTGAATTGCTAGAATTTTGTGTAATCTAAACATCAATAATTTTTAGTCAATTTTGTTTTTTGAGGGCGGTCAATTTTTTACACATTTTTTTTTCACATTTTACATTCCTACCTTAAAAAAACAAACGTAATTATAGTGAGCGTATACGAGCAGTCAATTAAAAAATAATGTTTTAATTTTAGCTAACGATTTTTGTTTACATTCCTGTAAGTGGTAAAAGGTTTATCAAATTTTCAAATATGTTTTCTTTTTCAGACAAAGCCGGTAGCATTTGCTGTTCGAACTAACGTAGCCTATGACGGTGCTTTAGACGACGATTCACCAGTCCACGGTTACGCAATTTCATTTGAAGTTAGGGATTTTTTACATATTAAGGTAAGTGGAAAAATTATGCATAAAATTACGGTGCCAAGTTCACAGATCCCTTATATTTTGCTATGTAATCGAGTCGATCTCGGAAGCTTCGTCCTATATTTTTAAAACAAAAACGCCCCTATGGCCTAATAGAGCTGACAAATAGTTAAAAAAAAAAAACTAAAAGACTCATAGACCTGTTAAGCTAGCTGGGGCTAAGTTGATGCACCGCTTGTTTCAATTAGTGCCAAAATCTAACTAAGTGTCGTTATACAATTGGCGCCCCACGTTGAGCGTTTTTTTTAGATATTTGTCAGCTGTATTAGTCCATAAATGCGCTAGCGTATTTTTAAAACAAAAATTTGTTAAGAAAAAAAGTTTCAGAAAATGGCAATTTTCTTGAATAGTGCAGTTAGTGGAGAATAATTAAACAAGATAAGAAAAGTTAAACAATCTATTAAATAACTCTTAAAAACAATTGCACTTCCTTAACAATGATTGATAACAATTATTTGAACAAAGTATTGCAACAATATTACAGTCAGAAAAAACCTTGAATATAATTAAATTACTGAAATTTGAAAAGGAAAATAAATCACTTTTACTGGTTTTTAACATGAAATCTTCTGACCAAAAAATTCTTGGATGTGAGCAGTAAGAGGCTTACGTAACTTGGAAGATCAGGCCAAAGTTGGAAAACAGATGTTTAAAAAACCAGTAAGGGGAAGTAGTCTATGCAATGAAGGCAAAAATAGTGTAAATATCTCGTGCAAAGACGAGATTGCCTCCCGCCCCATTTCAGAGGGTGCTGAACACGATGGAAGTGGTGGGAGAAGTTTTTGACCGCCGCAACTCCCTGAAACGGCAAAAAACCACCCCCTTTATGGGAATCCCTTTATGTTTTCATATATAAACGGGCTTGGGAAGTGATTTATCGATGGGTTATATATATTTAAAATAACATGGAAGGGGGTTATAGAGTTAGCGGAACAGTAGGCCTAGGTGGTTGATTAAACCCTCCCAAGTGGTGGAAAATCTTTTTTTTTTCAAATGATTCGGTTCAAACACTTATCCTCCATTTTCGGTATCGCTGATCACGAAAAAAAATATTCATTTTTAGCTTCAACCCCTCCTCACCCTCAAATGGGCAGAAATCACCCCTCACTCACCAGAAAGCATGCTATTCAGGATTTATAGGTTTTTCGGCACATGATCGTTATTCCTGTGCATATCCCTTCATTTTTCATGGAAGAGAAGGTGGTAGCGACGTCGGGGGTTGCTTCAACCCTTCCAAGAGGTGTAAAATCATTAATTATATTTTTATCGTGATCAGCGCCTGCGAAAACGGGGAAGGTCGTATTGACGATCCAAAGTGTAATTAATGAATTTTACACCTCTTGGAAGGGTTCAAGCAACCCCCGACGTCGCTACCACCTTCTCTTCCATGAAAAATGAAGGGATATACACAGGAAAAACGATCATGTGCCGAAAAACCTGTAAATCCTGGATAGAATGCTTTCTGGTGAGTGAGGGGTGATTTCCCCCGAAAACGGGGGATAAGCCTTTGAACCGAATCATTAAAAAAATATATTTTCCACCCTTCGAGAGGGTTTAATCAACCCCCTAGGCCTGCTCTCTGGATTCCACTTACTCTATAACCTTTCATATTATTTCAAGTATAATCTGTCGATAAATCACTCCCCAGACCCATTTATATATGAAAAGATAATGGGATCCTCATAAAAGGGGCGGTTTTTGGCCGTTTTAGGGGGTTGTCGCGGTCAAAAACTTCTCCCACCACTTCCATCATGTTCAGCACCCTCGAAAACGGGGGGAAAAAGTAATCTCGTCTTTGCACGAAATATTTACAAAAAACTCGTCAAATAATACTTAGACTAAAAAGATAAAGAAGTTTAATAAATGAAGTGACTAGAAATTAGTTTATAAAGATATCTAAATTTTAAACAAGAAAAATCTAGAAATACGAAATTTAAAAAAATAGAAATTGTAAATTATTTAGCAATAAAATTAAGTTAACCAAAGGATTAGTACCATTCTCTAGTAATGCAATAAAAATTGGCATGTATCAAACCAAGCAAAAGATAAAAATTAGACCAAGTTAGATTTTATGACACCTGCCTGTGGTGGATAGTAGATAGTAGATAGTGGACAGTACTACTTTTTACAAAGCAACTAGGCGCCTATGGATGTACAATTTAGCGTGGGCTCCAAACCACGGTCCTCGGCCACCTAATAGATATAATTTACTTTAAGATAAGATAGATTGATAGATATATAGGGAAATCAAAAAACAAGATTGTCTGTTAGCAGACAGCTTACCACAAAAATTTGCTGAAGACAATCAACAATTCAGGTTAAAAATTCTAGCAATTGACTGGAATAGTACGATAAATATTATTAAACAGTAAGTCTACGGTACATTAAAAAATTACACTGTGGGTACAGTAGAAAAAGAAAATGTTGAATATTAAACTCAGGTAATATTAGCACTCAAAAAAAAATTATATCAGTGACTAATGATTATTCAATAATCAGGAATCTAGACAAAATAGCTATGAGTAAAAAATAGGCTTCAGAATTTCCTTCAAATTCGGAAATCTGCCTTTCCACAAGTTGGGTGGTTTATAATTCTTAAAAATTTTATTGACAAAGCAAATATCAAAATTAAAATAAATAAACCACTCACCTCGTATAAATTTGAAGAAAAGATCCAGGCAGATATCCTTTATAGGTCCAACCAAAACCTAGAAAAGTTTCTTGACCAAGCAGGCCACTATTTCTTTGGATTGATTTTAATATCTAAAGAAAAGTCACACCAGCAACAATTGTTTTCACTTAAGAATAAATAATAATACGCTTTTTCTTTTTGGCTCGGCATGATTATTTAAATCCGTTTCAGGTGGATTTAATCAATCATAGGCAAAGATAAAACAAAAATTAATATCCACATGTACCCAATGTCAATTTCACTCTCAAAAGTTCCCAAAATGAACTAGAAAACAAAAATATCTGTACACGGAGGTTTACCCCAATTTTAAATACACTATTAAGCTACTATTGCTATAAATATTCAAAAGATGAATAAAATAAATCAAGATAAGTAAATTGCCAGAATAAGATACAACCTGATATGTCGAAAGCCGGGAAGAGAAGAAGGAAGATAGAAAATCTCAACAACGGTTTACCCGAGCATACGCGGTGTCTTTTGAATTCCGACCGCAAGAGTGCCACCGGTCTCAAATCCAATTTCTTATTAGCAACTGGTTAGGGTACGCGTACCTAATATAGATAAAGCGGCTGTTACACTAGATATATCACTTTATAACACAAAGATGATGACAAAAATGCTTAGTATTAATGAAATAAAATGTAAAGTATGTAAAGGGAGCTGTAACGATATTTCGACAAAAATCTCGTTACACTTTAGAGTCTGATTTATGGTATTTTGGAAAAAAAAATTATTATTTCTGACCGATTTTGCTAAGGTCTAACAATACCACTAGATGCCTCTGTCAACTCGAATTCACCCAAAGTAAGCACGTGCGGTTTCTGCACTGAATTTCGATCCTCATATGGTATCTCGAGTTACACGAGCCCTGTATAATATATTATTATTTAAACGGTGTTGTACATGCAAAGCTATGTAAGTAAGCAATAGTAAGCATGATGAAAATTGTTTCATCATTATTCTGAATAACAATTTACTGCGTTTAAGTATTAGGGTCAATATTTTCGTGTGTACCTAATTAAGATTTCGTGATCCGATAACACTGCATCAATCTGATTATAGAGCTGAAACACACTGCACCATTTTTTTGTTTCGATCACGTACGTTGTGTAAGCCGGTTAGTTCTAATCACCGATTTCAGGCGGACTGCCAATTTCACACAATACTAGTAAAATATGTGTAGAAAATTTTAACAAAATTGCTATTTCAACAAGTTTATTTTATACATGAAAAATACAGGCATAAAGTAAATGCAGAAAGTTAACAGATAGCAAATTCCCTCCATTTTATTCTCAACATCTTGATAGTTTTCTAACCTATAAATTATTATAGTTGTCTTCTGTTTGCTGTGTGGCATGCCTGACAGCACCAGGTTGTGCGGCTCACCAAAGTTCTTTCCCATTAGTTCGTTGATAACATCTGAACAAAGTTTTGCTCGTCTCTTACCATGTGGTATTTCTACGATACTTAACCACCCTATATTATTCTTTCTGATTGATGTGGTTAACATATGATAAGAAATGGGAGAATGTGATGCTGCAGAATAGTTTTAAAGGGGGTTACTTCGCGGAGAACAGAGCTGTTGGGGCGATAGGTCATCCAAGGAATTCGTAATAAAACAGAACCAGATTTCGAGTGCACCAATCGCTATCTTTTTTTTTCTTCCCAGAGGAGGGAAAATCTTGCATAAGATGGAGTGCCGGATTCCTACCGACTAAAACCCCTCCTTCTTCGTCTCGCTTTTCCCACTGGAACCGCTTGCACATTACTTCGGTGGGGAAGCTGTCTAGATTTCTTGAACTTCATCGTATCTGTCTCTCATCTCTTTCCTTGTTTTCAATAATCTTTCTTATTGCCATATAGGCGCATTTCCAATTTTTCTCTGTCGATTTGAGGTCGGCCATCATGTTTGTTGCATTGAAAGGTCTTCCTCTTTCGCGGCTGTAATTTTCTCGGGCCTCATTCCAATTTGGGCATTGGATCAGGGTATGCTCCACGTCGTGCGTTGTCTTGCTCACTGCAATAGGAACAATGAGCAAGATGCATGAATTTTAAAAATGCATTAATTTATTATTTTTTCATTATACATATTATATAAGCCGAGTATATAATGAAAGGAAACTATAAAAAAAGTTATTTTGTAAAAAAAAATCATTTTAAAATTCAAATTTTATCGGAACAAAACCACGTGACTATAAACGATACTGATGTCATCTGGCATAACGTTTTAGTTTCATCCATAGACCGCAGATTTCTAAATTCACCGGTGGAGCACATCAGTAAGAAATAACATTATATGATTGGCTAATTTGAAAACACAGCCAATCAGCTTCGTATTTTATCCACCCAGCGGTAAATTTAGAAAAGTACGGAGACAAGTGACAAGTTTGATAGCTTTGACAGTTTACATCTGCTAGTGCTGAAATATTAAATTGTGTGTTAATTAAATGTTAAATTTTAGTCTGCTGACCTTTAAATATCGATTTGTTTATTTTTGTAAAAATTATTAGTGTATTAATTTATCTAAGTGGTAAAAATGACGAACAGCGACTTTGTGCAAGCTCAAAGTGACAATTTGCCGAAAATCGACGTGTTTATGATGAGCAATTTTTTGGTAATAATACCGATTATATCAGTGCAGAAATTGGAGGTGGAAAAGCGACAAGGATGCATCATTCATTGTTCGTAACAATAAATTTGTTTACGCTCACTTTTATCCTTTTACTGCAGTTAGATTTAGATACCTAACCTCAGAATATGTAAACATAATGCATTATTTTAATATTTTTATCAACATTAACTATTGTTTTTCGTCTCAGATTATATAACTTTTTTATATTAAATAGTTTGCCACCACTAAATACATAGATTAAATATCTGTTGAAAATAATACTAATAAACATTGCCAATGCTAAATGCCGGATGACGTCACACGCAAATGGCGGGAAACTTGCTTCGTTTGAACGTGTCTAAATTCTCAGCGAAACTAAATTATTTTTTTATCCTTTAATTCCGATAAAAAAAAAATAAAAAATACATAGAAAATACCGCTTTTTAGTGATCTATTATTCGGTGATGTCAAAAAAATTTATGCATTTTGCTCATTGTCTGTTTCCGCCTTCCGGCGGTGGAATAAGTATTTCCTGAAGCAGGCATGCCCGGATAGCGCTTGTGTCAGGTAGTAATCTACTTCCCTGTACGGCCTGTCACTCCACGTCACTCCATCTAGCCCTGTGTATCTTTATTTCCTTTCCAGTATCAGGAGTTCTATTGGAGGAACTCCTGCTATAACTCCTGCTCCCTCGGTTGAGATGGTCCTGTATGTTGAGCATATCCTAATGGTCATTTTGCGATGCACGCTTGACAGTTTGGCTATAAGTTTTTTGTTCTCCGTCACCTTGTGCCACGCTGGGGCGGCATATAGCATCTGAGAGTGGATAAAACATGACATCAGTCTTCTCTTAGAGGATCTGGGCCCTCCGATGTTTGGCATAAGACTAGCCAGAGCTGATGCAGTCCTTTCCGCCTTTTGGGTCGTTTTTGCAACATGTTCGGCGAACGAGCACTTTGTGTCTAACACCACCAATCGCTATCTGCCTGCTTCCCTAAGCATCCATGTCTCAGCGGCGTAAAAAAATATGGAGAATCCTTGGCAACCAGGTAACTCGAATGTTTACTTTCGTTATCGCAAGTGTTGCTAGGATTGCAAAGTTCATTTATATAGACGGTAGTAGAAAAAAAAAAAGATTTTGTTCTCTGCATGTTAAATTTTTTCGGCGTTAAAAAGGCCATGGCGTTCTTCAGATCCACAAATGTGGAAGGGGAATTGTGGGGATTCATTCAAATTGCAACAGGCACTCTAAAAAGCGATGCCGATATGACGCGGAGTTCATTTCAATTTAATCCATCTTAATATTTGCGTGTAAACAGTGGCGCAGCCAGAAAATTCATCTGGGGGGGCCAATAGAATCGGCCTCCCCAGAGGTTGAGGAAAACTTTTCAGAAAATGGTTGAAAACGGTTGTGTACACAGATTCCTCTACTAGATAATATTGGCATTAATTACAAAATATTAATTTCAAGAGATAATTTGGATACTGTATTTAGTTCCTTCAAATTAGTCAAAAAATCGCTGTTTTATGGAAAATCTTCCCACAATTATGAGACCTGTAAGAAGTGAAGTATTTGGGTTGTCTAATCATGATTTTCACCTCCCATAGTTCTAAAAAAGGGTGGTTTTTGAGAAATATATACATATTATACATATATATGAATTTTAGCGTATTTCCGTCTTTTTCTCTATTTTGAGGAAAAACTATGCATTTTGATGAAAAATATCAAGAGAGCATAAAATTTCCTATAAGTTTTGTCTCTATCATTTTTTTTTCGAACTCCGCTTAGTTTCGCCGCTAGAGGGCACGAAAGAAATAAATATACATATGGACTTTTGCGGCTTTCTTTAGATCTTGAGTCAAAATTATGCATTTTTATAAAAAATTACGTGAGAACAAAGTTGCAGAACATAAAATATATATATTTTTATGGAAAGCAAAAAAAAACTAGAAAACATCTAAAGATAGTGAATTTTATGTTCTACAACTTTGATCTCATGTATAAATGTATAATTTTGGCTCAAAATCTAAAAAAAGGCGTAAAAGTCTACATGTATATTTATTTCTTTCGCGCCCTCTAGCGGCGAAACTAAGCGCAATTAAAAAAAAAAAGGTGGAGACAAAATTAAAAATTTTATACTCTACTACTTTGCTCTCTTGATATTTTTAAACAAAATGCATAGTTTTTCTCTCAATATAGAGAAAAGGACGAAAAAACGTTAAAATTCATATATTATATATATGTGTACATATATTATATATGTAATACTTAATTTTTTACAGATCTCATAACTGTGGGAAAATTTTCACTTATAATATCCCTAGAGCTTAAATTATTTCCGGAATTTTTTTCGAGGCCATGAATATTTTTGAAAATTAATTAATTTTCTTAAAATATTCATGAACGAGGAAAAATTTCCGGATATTAATTTAAGCTCGTGGGATATTCGGTAAGAAAATTTCATACCTAAATAAATTAAATAAATACTAATTTCAACTGACATTAAGATTATTCTAAGTCATAACAAGGTATAAGTTTAGTAGGCCATAAATGGGTTTTGTTGACAAAATGACAGAAACGCATCGGAATTAGTATTGTTGTGTCATAAGTCATCATTATAAGAGTTAGTAAAATGTCGCGTTTTGGAAACAAAAGTAAAAAAAATATTTCCACCCATTTTAGTTGCAAAAAACTACTACCTGAGGGTTAATATATTCACTGAAATGTTTAATATTACGTTTTGTTCACTGAAATGTGTGGAATTCTGTTTTTCTTCTATTTTATAATGTTACAACAGTTTGGGTGAACCGGAATACCTATATTCGTATAATAGATAAATAATATATTTTTCACCCATTTTAGTTTCAAAAAATTACTGAAAATTGTTTAAGACAACTCTATTTGTGTGTTATGAAATAAGTTTTGTTCACTAAAATAGGTGGAACAATTGTTTCAAAATATTATATTTATGTATTCAAGCACAGACATTTAATTTATAGACTCTTCACCGATGTATTCACCATTGAAACGCGAGGAGTTTTTAAAGTATCATAATTAAACATGAAATTAAAATCTTGTTTCACGTGCTCAATATTTTTTTTTATAATTATCTCTTTTAATATGACAAATAAAATTCCATTTTTATATAAAAGCAAATGTCAAATATGATCATATGTCAATAATTTGACAGACAAATTTCCACTTATTAATTTCGCCAAGGGTACCCTGGAGGATAAAAATTTCCGGACATTTTTTGGGTTGCTATGGTAACGAAACCAAGAACAAACTTCTGATTGGCTAAAAAAGTGAGGTATGAAATTTTCTTAAATATTTCCTAATTTGAAGGAACTATTTGTACTAATAGTGATTATTCTTCTTTATTTTTTGGTTCATGGAAGACGGCTTGGGGGCCCCATGCCCCCCCCCCCCCCCCTGGCTGCGCGCCTGCGTGTAAATAGTGGTCATTTTGAACAATTGCTGTATTTCCCTTAGTTAAATTTTCCTATTATGTATGTTTATGAATACTGGCTAGGTACATCAGAGATATAGTTGAAAGCGGCGGAGACAAGGACAACTTGTCATATCGAGTTTTTAAAACGCAAACAGGTATAATCAAGGCAAGAGATATTTTGGAGGGGTTAGCGGGGTAAAGTGGGTCATCGAAACGCATGCCGATAAAGCAGCCAAAACCGATAAAAAAACTGCCACTACTCGCCTTGCATCTTCATTATACTGTGTGTATTTTCTCGAGTATAGCAATTTACTCATCGTACGGGTATTCCGGGCGATTGATTTCTAAAAATACAAATAACCCATATTAAATATAAAGGAATATTTAAAATTTCGTATAGCACCCTGATCACGATTTTAGAGGATTTGCATCTATAATAAACTTTATTACCCCATATTATTACCAAATAGAGTATAGTTATATTATAGCTGCAGTGCATGGCATGCAGAAAACCAAGTAATTTTTTTCTGCCGAACTATTAGTATGGGCGCGTAGGTGATTGAGTGGGAAATTCTTGGGGAAAGTTATCACCTATGCTAAATCGAAAGATTGTATTAAATATAACAGGAAAATTCATGGTGCCACGTTTGAAGCCGCGGCTGTCACCCCACAACCCCCTATAAACGGCGCAATTTTTAACTTGCTCTATCTTCGTTATTATTTAAAATATTTTGACAAACTTTGTTTTAAAATTCTGCTTTTTTAACTAGCCATATTCTTTTTTATATATCTATTGTTTAATAAATATAACAAAAAATGCAAAAAAATATAATATTTATAAGCATAACAGAATAATATTTAATAACTGAAAATATGTATTTATGTTAATAGAACAAATTTATTATACAAAATAAGTATAGAAAGTGTATATAAGTTTTTCTATTTGTACTCCAACCTGAAAATATAAATATATTTTAATTAGCAGGTAGTATGGATAGTTTTTGATAGAAATTATTTACTTCAATATCCTTTCCTAAAAGTATCAATGCGTTAAAATCTTTGTCATTGAGTGTTTTAAAAATATTCCAAAATAACAATTTTCCTTTCCTAAAAAATCCGCCGGTGGAATCACAACTAGATAAATCATGTAATGCTGGTAGCGCTTGTCTTTGAAGTAGCGTAAGATTGGCAACGATTTTTGCTAAATCTGTAGATCTTTTCCTAGTTCTTAATAAATAAGTAGTATGGAAACATCTGTGTCTGGCGATATCATTTTAAGATTGCAATTCACTTCTAAGTATCTTTTATATCTGTCAATTGCGTGCAATATTATTTTAGTATCCACTTCTCGATTACTACACAGATTTTCTATTACACCGCCCTGATTGGAAACGCAATGTCTTTCCCAAGATACATAAATAGTTTTTGTACATAAATTTCTACTATGGATAAACTTATCAGCAAAATAGCTGCTAGTTCAGATTTTGTTTGATCATATGCCAATAATTCAGATATAGTAACATTGATAATAACGGTTTGATCATCAATGTGAAAATGTCGTGGTATTTTCTTTAAACTTTCCATTCGCTTTTGTTTTGTAAGTGTTTTAATACTGGTTTTGAAATAACTATCAAATATTATATGCATTTCAATTCATGTTCATATCTCGATAATAAAGCTTTTTCAAAATTAGAATATAAATCTCGGCAAGTTCTTATATCAGCAGATTTGTTAATTGTGTACAATTCGGCCCATGCATCTAAAACAGCATAGCTAGCTTTTAATAGGTCAGCGGAAACGGTCTTATTGTCTTCGACTAAATTTTCCAAAAGTTGCATCATTTATATTTATCAGTATGAATATGCATCTTTCCATCATAGGAAAACAAAGATCTCGGTACTGCTGTCAGTTCATATTCACCGACAATCTCTTTCAAGTCGAAATTCCTTCTGGTTCTTGATAAAACTAAAATGTTAGAAATTAAATTTTTTGAAGTTTAATTTCTGTGATTTTTCTCTCTTTCGTAGTCTTAATAGTTTTATTTACGTTTTTACTTAAGTTTAAATTGTTTTAGAGGCGCTCAGAACGATTTATCTTTATTTTCTATCCTTCCTTTGTAAAAATTATTGAATTGTGTCTGTCCGATATTTTTTATTTCAGACATATTTGTGTATACCTTTTCATCAAACACTCATTTATTATATAGATGTACTAGATCCTCCCCATCGCATTGAAAGAGGTTAGTAGTTTCAGAAAAAGCTTGAATTAATTAAATTAGGCTCACAAAGATGGTGAGATGGAAAGACTGGTGAGTATGGCATAAACAAAACGATTAAGGCGCCGCGCCGACGCACTGTATCGTACATCGCTTAAAACAGGTGTTAACTCAAACCAAGTGATGCAATGTTTTTTAAAAACTTTATACATCTGTAAGTTACAATTCACTCACTGCATGTATACAAAAATTTTAAATATTTAACGTAACTCTACTATGTTGAAGTTTTAGATGCAATATTTTTATAATTTTAAATTTACAATAAATTTTCGAAGAACCTATTGAATTTAATGAACTTCTGAACTGACTGTTAAAAGCGCTCAACTTTTCTCTACCAAACGTAAAAAAATCGTCTCGATAACTTTTATGATTTCTTTTTTAGAGCGATTTATGTTTGAAAAATCACAGATCTGTGAGTTACATCCCAACCCAACTTACAAGGGTGTAGAGGGTAACTGACACGAATGCTAGGGTGGCACCATCACTTTTTTGATAGCTTATGTTACAAAGTATCGATCTAACATAGGTGACAATTTCCCTCAAAAATTTCCCATGAAAGCCAAAATTCTTCCCTACGCGCCCACTCTATATGGTAGACAGCGAAATTGAACAAGAGACCAGAAATATTTGAAATAAGAATGCAAAAAAAATTAAAGTTATTTACCAAGCAGTTGAAAAAATATGAGGTTCTTTGCATGTGCATGATCAACTTTTGACCACTTACGTGACACCCAGGAGTAAAAAATTATCAAAAAACATATTTTTCCATTACAGATTTACATCCCAAATTTAATCATCATCTATGAAAGAAATATTTTATTGTTAAAGAAATTTTTTTTACTTATCGTTATCGTTTGACATCGCCTTAACGGAGCAGTTTTCGGTAGTCTTAAGTTCCATTAAGTTCGCCTATTTTGATCACAAGAATGTGATAGCGTTTTGTACAGGTCTTTCAGAAACACCCACGTAGCTTTTTAATGGGAAGTTATCCTCAAGAAGTCGTTCGGATTTCACTATAAACTGTAGAGAATCGTCTCCTTTGCTCAGACAATTCTGGATCTCCCAGATTTAAGAGAGTCGGTATATGACACGCGATACTAACGAGATGATTGATATTGGAAGAATCATTTGAATAAGACTAATTCCATTGACTGTACAAATAATTATTTAATTTATGTTTCAGGAAAAATACGACAACAACTGGTGGATAGGCCGTCTAGTCAAGGAGGGATCCGACATAGGCTTCATTCCTTCTCCGGTGAAGTTAGAGAATCTTAGACTGCAGCAAGTCCAGACGAGGACGACAAAACTCTACTCAAGTAAAACGAGTTCCAGTTCTAATATAGGGGCCGCTGGTAACGATGTTTCCAGAGGTAGCACTCCTCCCACGCCTGGTATGTCCCATCCAAATCACAACGATTTTTTTTTATTATTATTGATGTTGTCGTGGATGATTTTTGTTGTTTTTCGATGTTTTCCTATTATTTATTATTCTTTTTCTACAATTTTTTCTGTCGACCTATGCGTTGGTAGTTCTATCAAAGTACCTTAAAGCAAGACTATCGGTCGTTTTCAAACTTTTGTGTTTCTTTTCCCGGTAATAAGTTTAGTGATGCAAGAATACCTGTATGTAGTTTGTGTATCTATATGAAATATGCATAAACATACCCATTTGTACGCATGAACTGACAGGTCAGATTTGGAAGTAAGCAAAGATAGAGTGAGTGATAATAAAAATGGTGAGAAATAAAATGCACTATACAGTGTGTCCCAAGTTGAGGCTCCATGTATTGCTATTTAACTATTAGCTATTAACCGCCAAGATGGTTCAGTCGGCTAAGGCGTATTTGTGGCGAATATGCTGGCAGCAGTATTTATCGTGTACAGGGTTCGAGCCCCAACTCCGGTACTGACAATGTCTGTGAGTATGGATGTATACGTCTGCATTTTTTCAAATGTGGTTCCACCTTCCGGACTGCCTTGGCTTTGAATCTGGGGAGAGTCTACTAGGTGGTGTGTTTATGTTTGTTTATGTTTATTTTCGCTGTTATTAGATAGAAATTCGGTTAAATGTAGAAGGTTCTAGAGAATTATTTGGGAGTTTCAATGGTGCCTTTGGATTTGATCGAACTTTTTTCAGTTTTTGAAATGATTGAGAAAAGCCACAATTGAACATTTTTTAAATCCCCTAGTATTTCCATAACTTAAACTGTTATTACATTTTAACTCATACGTTATACAGATACTTTTTAAGATTTTTGTAGTAAGGGGTAAGAGAAAAACTAATGTTTCTTGTTTTTGAAATATTGACTATTTTTGTTTTTATATTGGATTTTTTATGTTTTCAAAAGCGCAAGACTATGGATTTTTCTCAGTTATATAAAAAGCTAAATAAGTTAGGCCAAATCTAAAGGCACCATTGAAATGCCAAAACTATTTTGTAAAATTTCCTCAACTAAACAGAATTTGTGTCTTTTATAATAAAGGGGATAGCAATAGAAGCAGCCTCATTTTAGGACACACTGTATATCAAATATATGGAAGAATAAACAATAGTGGATACATTATATAAATATGGGATAAGATATAGGTTTCAGGGTGTAAATGTTTCTTTTTAATATATTAAAGATTAAGCGAGGATACCATCTGCGTGAGTGAACTTAACAATAATGGAAATTTTTGTAGAATATAAAGAATTAATTAGTAACGAGCTAAAGAAAATTTGAAAAGATAGATTAATCACAGACAAAATAAAAAAGTGTAAATTTTCTGAGGTTCACATAGAGTGTGTCCCCGGGTTGGACTTAACTATACTTGTAATTTTCCTCATTTCGCATTTTAAGAGAAAAAGTCATTCTTCATAAAAAGTTTTGCTTATCGTGAAAAGTCATTAGCTATACTCAGACTTTCAAAATAACATACAGGGTGCAAATAAGGAAACGTGAATTTGTGCGAAGAGTAAAGTATTAGTTTTTTGAGAGGAATATAAAAATGTTACTGAAAGAAGTTGTTTCTAATGTTAATAGTAGTCCAGATATGAAATTTGAACGTTGTATCTCCAAGTTGATAATTTTGAGAAAAATTGTGATTAAAATAATTTTATGAATTTAACGAAAGCACATAATTTATTGAATAAAATGATAACAAAACTATTTTATGTGTTGTATCCATGACAACATACACTGACATTTATTTATAAAAAAGTCAAGTTCTTTTCAGAGAACTTTTTAAGTAATGTTGACTCTAGAACAACGAATTTATTTAGTTAAATATTACGGTATTGGTGAAATATCGTACAAATATGCAATTGAACTTTTCAATAGAAAATATCCCGAGGTGTACGTTTTGGTGAACTGTGTTAGAAAGTTGCTTTTAAAGTTTGATAACATTGGGGATGTGAAAGATATAAAAAAACAGAAACGGATTCATGATGAAAATGATGCTGCTGCATTGCTTGCTATTGATTTGGTAAGAAATTAACCCAATAAATCTTTAAGAAGAAGGCCATTAGATTTAAATGTTAGTAAGAGCCATTTTCAAAGGATTCTGACAAATAATAAAATACATCCATACAAACCAGTAAGATTACATAAGCTTGAAGAAGGGGATGACGCCCTTCGTTTAGAATTTTGTTTGTTAATGGGGGAACAAATTATGTTAGATAGTTTTTTCTACAGAAGGATTTTATTTTCCGAGTTAGTTACCAAAATTGTAGACACTGGTCGGAAGAAAATCCAAATTTCCGTATTATTACTAAAAGTCAATGATATAAAAATGTAACCGTTTGGTGTGCGATACGTTATAAAAAAAATTATTGGACCATATTTTTCCGACGCAACCGTAAATCAGAACACTTACATAGAAGATGTTGGAAAACTTTTTAATGCCTGCTCTGGATGATATAAATTTACAGGACAGAAGAAAACTGTATTATCAACATGACGGTTGTCCTGCACACAGTGCAATTAGTGTAAGAAATTAGTTAGATCAGCATTTCCACAATAAATGGATAGGACAGTTTGGTCTTATAAGATGGCCTGCACGCTCCCCAGGCATAACCCCTCTTGATTTCTTTTTATGGGGACGCCTGAAGCAAAAAGTTTATGCCCACGATTTAAAAGATAATTTAAACCTTTTAAAGAAGAAAATATCAGAAGCAATAGCCGACATTAAACGAGGATATAATTCATTTAGTTTATGAAAAATTTAGAATAATATTGAAAAATGTGTAGTAGTAGAAAGACAATACATAGAATAATTCTGTTATCATTTTATTCAATAAATTGTGTGCTTTCGTTAAATTCATAAAATTATTTTAATCATAATTTTCGCAAAAATATCAACTTTGAGATCCGACGCTCAAATTTCATATCTGGACTACTATTAACATTAGAAGCAACTTCTTTCAGTAACATTTTTATATTGCTCTCAAAACTAATACTTTACTCTTGGCACAAATTCACGTTTCCTTATTTGCTAACCACCCTGTATATTATTTTGAAAGTCTGAGTATGGCTAATAGCTTTTCACGATAAGCAAAACTTTTTATGAAGAATTACTTTTTCTCTTAAAATGCGAAATAAGGAAAATTACAAGTATAGTTAAGTTCATCCGGGGACACACTGCATATTGTATATACTCCCATGTACTTTTGACCGCTGAACATGATCAATATGCCAGTTTTGCTCCATCAGGTCAGGATTTTTTTTAACTACGAAAAACGAGGGAAAAAAGGGCCAGAATAGGGTTTAAAATATAAATTAAAGATTTTAAATAATAGACCATACATTCGATGTATTTTTGACCGCTGAACACGATCCCGAGGTCAGTTTTGCTCCATCAGGTCAGCATTTTTTGTTAACTACGAAAAAGGCCTGAATTGGGTTTAAAATATGAATTAAAGATTTTAAATAAGTAGACCATGTATTCGATGTACACGGATGTATTTTAATGAGATTTGGAACTAGAATATATTTTGATCTTATTCCGTTGAAGGGTTGCGGGTAAATTGGGGTAAAGGAGGTAAAGAGGTTAATCGAGCAAGTAATAGTCATTAAATTCGTATTTAGTGTATATAAAAGAAGCTAAGGTCTCAAAAATCTTTTAGGCATTAGCCAGCCCCATTACCACTCCACCCATTATTGAAGGGGGTGAAAAAAATAAAATTGTGATTTAGTGTGTGTACAAGAAACCAAGGGCCTCAAAATTTTTTTTTTACTTCATCCTAATCTGTTTTTCGTGGTTAACAAAAAATGCTGACCTGATGTAGCAAAACTGACATCGGGATCGTGTTCAGCGGTCAAAAACACATGGGAGTATATACCGTGTGTTTCACTTCTTGTGAAGACACCTCTGTATCTTTTCTATTTGTGGCCGAATTCATTTCAAATTTTTATCAGCCATACAACTCCATAAGACGACTTTATTCAACACATAAATGCCGCCTAGATCTAAAACGCCGGCCTACTGCGATAAAAAGAAAATCGCAATTTTCGAGAAATCATAGTAGGCTTAGAGATAGACAAAATTCTTGTTAATGAAAGTTGTTCGGAATCACTTGATATGCCTCCTTGTAATATTTTGTGAAAATCGAAATATTTTCAAAAAAAATTTTTTGTTTCACTTCTCGTGTGTGTCTTTTTTATTTGTGGCCGAATTCATTTCAAATTTTTGTCAGCTACACAACTCCATAAGGCGATTTTATCTAACATCTAAAGAGAACTTTTTCCTACAAATGAAAGTTGTGAACAAAAATCGGCATTCAATAAAACGCTAAAATGGCGACTTTTTATTATTACACATCAACTTAAATGTAATATCGTTTTCTTTTTTTCAATGGTTTTATAATACTTGGAAATCTTTATGTATGTATTATGTATGTATGTATCAAATTTATCCGTTACCCAATCGAGCTGAAATTTTGCATACACGTGTAATTAAATAATAAATAATTTCAATAATAATTATGCATGACTTTCACTGTAAAAAGTTATCTTTATGTGTTAGATAGAATTGATTCTTAGAGTTCTATAGCTGATAAAAATTTGAAATGAATTCGGCAACAAATAAAAAATATTCAGGAGTGTCTTCACGAGAAGTGAAATAAAAATGTTTTTTTGAAAATATTCCGATTTTCCCAAAATGTTACAGGGGGCATTGCAAGTGATTCCAAACAACTTTCATTAACAAAATTTTTGTCCACTATGGTTTCTCGAAAATTGCGATTTTCTTTTTATCGCAGTAGGCCGGAGTTTTAGGTCTAGGCGGCATTTATGTGTTGAATAAAGTCGTCTTATGGTGCTGTATGGTACTGTAAGATACAGGGGTGTTTTAACGAGAAGTGAAACACACTGTATGTGAAACCTCAGAAAATTTACACTTTTTTATTTTGTGTGCCTGTGTAATGGTTGGCTGCGAGTAATATGCTGCTAGTAATTAATAATGAAATCTACTCTTTCTCTGTTATTCACACTTTTAATGGGCTCTAAAGGCATTTTTTAATTTAAGTCATCAAAGTCAGTATCCTGTAAAATGACAGAACCATCTCGTTTTAACCTCAGTTTGTTCTTCTACTGCAAAAACTGTTTGTCGAAGTATTTCCCCCTCAAAAAAAGTCTTGATGTGCTTAGAAATACATTTCTCGTCCCAATACACCTTTGAAATGGTGTGGGCTTCATATGGTAATTATACGATCGTTATTCACTATTTAAAATTTAAAAGGGAAGTAACTTGAGTTTAATTGTCTCTTCAATATCCAAATTCATTATTCTAGTAATATAAATTGCCTCACGTCTCCATATTTGCGTACAGGCACTGATGACCTTAAATACATGTTTTAAGTGCCCTCTATTCTTGTAATTAAACTTTAAGTTCAGCTTTACTTAATTCCAGTGTTTTTTGCTCCCAGTTTTAATGAGACGGATTTCGCTGGCATATAGTGGTGGTTATTTTGAGCAAGAATGGTCTATATGCATATGATCTAATCTTATGGAGAATATGTTCTAGCCTATATCTCAGAAATCCATATGTCAATTGCTTCAAATTTTATATTGCTCATATTACTATAGAACTTTGTGACTGCATAAAATTTTAATTCTATGGTTGCAAATACATACTTACATTTTCCTCCAACACTTGCTTTGCAGTTGCGCTTTGTACACAATATCTGTTGTTATTAGGGTAGTCCTTAGCTATACGATATTTTTTCTTTCATTTTTTTCGGCCTCACCCCCTAAAGTAGTTCCAATGATTTAAAAAATAAAGTATACAAAATTTTAACTCGATCGGATCACGCTAACCCGTGCCACAAGGCCATTAAAAGTCACTAGAATTCGCAATTTTCATCTATTTTCAATAGTATCTCGTGAACTGTTGATTACAGCGAAATGTTATACATATATAATTGGAAGAAAATTTATTTCTATAAAACGTCATTTCTTTGCATTTTCCTCAAGCATTTAATAGTTGAATAGGAATAATGAAACTTTGGCATAAACAGGCACCAGAACATTCATGTTCTCGTTGAAATGCCAGGATACACGTTTTGTCTCCCATGAATTAATCGAATTAGCTTCCTTTTATTATAAGGGATAGCAAAACGGTATCTGTCACGGTTGTCTGGTAGACGGACGACCTCAACAAACTCTTTTTGATTGGTTGTTCCTTAACAACAACGATTCCCTGCGGTATGCCATCTGCTGCAGCTAAGGCTTGAACTCAGACGTGAATAAAAACGTTAATAGCGAGAATATGAATGTTCTAGTACCTGTTTAGTACCTGTTTAAGCCAATCAAAACTCCACTATTTCGAAAAGTATTAATTGTATGAAAAAAATACAAATAAACGAAGGTTTGGAAAATGAAATTTTCATTCAACCGGTAACGAGATACTTTTGAAAATAGGTGAAAATTGCGTATTTTAGTGACTTTTATGATCTTGGAGCACGGGTTAGCGTTATCCGATCGAATTGAAATTTTGCATAGTTCATTTTTTAAATAATTGGAACCACTTTCGGGGGTGAGACTGAAAAAAAATCAGTGTCGCAAAATAAGAACCAGTCTAGTTGTTATTCATTAATTAGATATTAATTTCAATGTTATGAAATGACTGCATGCAAGATGGGACGATTTCTACCACATTCTGGTTTTTTCTGAAGTGGAAGGCTATACTCGAATACTATTATTTGACACAAATTTCGCCAGCTATGTTGGCATCATCTGATGACGATTTTGTTGACCAATTCTTGCTTTTGCTTTGGATTCCGATCTAAATTCTGTGTTTAATATCGCTGCTCCCGTTGACTCTTCCATAATCTGTGAAATATTTCCAATTTTTCATGTTGATCGTATACACGCTCTTAAAAACGACTTTGTTAACGCATTATAAAGAAACGACTGATACTTTACTACAGGGATTCCCAACAGGTGGTCCGCGGACCCTTGGGGTGCGCGGACGATGTCTTGGGGGTCCGCGAAATGTCACTGAGATATTCAATTGTTTTGAACTTTACTTGACTTGCAGTGGTAGATTTTACATAATCTTGAATTTAAGCTTTTAAGGGGTCCTTGTCAGTATAGCGATCGATGAGGGGGTCCTTGAAAAAATCTTGTTGGGAACCACTGCTTTACTACATTCGCAATGGGCACACATATGTTTAAAAGACGCTAAAAAGGATGGAAAATCACACGTTGTTACAGGGTTTTTAGAAACGCATGGAAAAAAACGTTTTTATTAACCAAATGTAAGCATCTTTTAAACATTATAAATTACAATTTCAACGCTTTACACGTTTAATCAACGACTACGACGTTTTAAAAACGTTTATTACACGTACATGTTCCCATTGGTTATATTTGAACTGAAGTATCCATATCTTAGCCGAGAAAGGAAGATCGTACTAAGTTGAACTGTCAATGGTGCCAAGCGGCACATGGTATATTGAGCTACGTTGTTTTGATAAGTCTTTGTAAAAATAATTTTGAATTACACCCCCTCCAAATATTAAACACAGAACCTGTTGCACATTTGATCACGTACTTGTATTACTATCCTCCTTTCTCAGCTAAGGTATTGTAGCGGTCATATTGTGGAAGTCGAAGTGCTATAATACGACCGTACCAATGTGCTAATTGAATGAATGAGGAAATGAGAATAACTTCGATAGGATTATTTTGAACTGAAAAAATAATGTCTCACAAAAATTTCAGTATAGAACAGCAATTTTGATGCATATGAGTGCAGGATCTGAAATTGTTTGATACAAATGTATAAAACCAGAATAAGGCTGGTAGATATTTATGCGATATATTTGAAAAATGCTAAAGGATATTGTATGGATTGAGTGAGAACTAAATTAAAGAATAAGAAGAATTAGATGATTTAATGAATTTTTTGGTTTTTTATGTTTATAAAGGATACAGTATTATTCTGTCTGAATTTTAAAGATATTGGAAGATGAGATGATTCATTTGTCATTTATATATGAAATAAAAAAGTGTTAGATCTTCCCTGCAGTGTAGAGCCGGGGTTCGTTTACTCTGATACCTCATAGCTAAGATATCTTGACGGCAATCGATTTTCTGTTTCCTTTTTTGCTGCATGAAGCGAGTTATTAGGTTATTAATTAAACAAATTTTTCATGTACCTCTCTTGCTAACATTTAGTTGGTAGATCTTAATATCTCTGAGAGTACATACACATACCTGTGAAAAAACGAAAGTATTCTACTTGATTCTCCATCTCATGAGGTGATGCAATATTAAGGGGACGTTAGCTCAGTGGTTAGCGAGTTTAGCTCTCTTCATAAATTTCTATACACCTCCCTTAAAGACCTCTATGCTCATTATCACGACATGACTCCACTAGCGGATTACATCTAGAAAATCTCCCAATAATTATACACATTCAAGCTGGGTGATAGTCCATTAACAAGCAACATGACCCAAATAAAATACACCTTGCCATATCAGATAACATCTTCCGGCAACCTCTTTAGCCAACTTTTTGAAACCAGAACATTTGAAATTATACCTCGAGAAGCCAGTAGCTATTGTACAGTAGATCTTTTCCCCCCACCAGTAATCAGAATGTTTATCTAGTGTGTGTATATGATCTACATTTACCAATTTATTCTGTTTAACAGAATATTTATCTGATGCAATAATTGATGATGATAGTCAAGTTGTTATAACTTACATCCTTCGACAGGCTAATCCATTACACTATTGCAAAAATTACATATTTTCGGATTTTTAAATGGTCTTCTTATCTTGACAACAGAATCCAAGATGTTTCATAATGTGGCCCTAGGGCTGCCAAAGTTTTCCTAACCTCAGGTATCCCACAGGGATCTAATTCAGACCCAGTTTTGTAGATTTTAAATATTAATTAATCTCAAGGTTTAATTTTCTTTTATTCTCGTTTGGAAGTTTTGAGCTGTATTACCTTTTTTAAGTCACCCTTGGGACGAAAGTTTATTTTTTTATACATTTTGTCCTGGTCCTTCATCACCCAGCCTCTCAAAATTGAATTGTTTTGCAGTACCATACCGATTGAAAGGGAGGTATGTACCATCTTACTTAATGAATAAGAAAAGTTATTGAAAATAATAATATCAAAATAAAAGGACTTGTATACTTTTTCGTCAATATCTTGTATATGTAAAAAAATGATTGTTGTGGAGCGGAAAGAAAAGTAACATAAACCTTAGTGGAATGAATGATGGATATATGTAACTGTAGGAAACTGATATGCGTATTCAAGATCCTGTTAAAGTTACAGCATTAAAAGGCACAATTATCTTAATTTTTTAAAACCCAGTGCCTATTGGACGAGAACTCTGTAAGTTTACTTCTATTTTTAGCCTGGAAATACCTGTACATTTTATTGTTTACTATAGCAATGGATTTTTGTCAGCCTTTTAAGTGCACGTATTATTTATCCGATTATATGTCTTTTGTTGATTTTAATTGTCTGTGTACTATTTTTATTATTTTTCAAAACATCCTCTCTCTACAATCCAAATTGTCCCAAGCTACAGTTAGAAGTAGATATAGTGAATATGTAGAATTAGTTGACAAGTGGGATCTAGCTAAAAAGAACAGACAAATTAAAACGTGAATTTCACACAGCTAGGTTGATTATAATCTAAAGTCGGTCTCCTACAGCCTTGTAAACTAATTGGAAACAAACTCTATATCTCCAACTGACAACATAGCTTTGTAAAGCCCATTTCGAGTAAAATTTTACCAATACGTGAACAAAAATTGTGACTATCAACTATAATGTAATAGATATTATACCACTATGTCGCAAGGTAATAAATTTTAGTTCTTTTTAGACTAAGAGCCTTTTAAAATAATTGTTTAGTTTGGTGTCTACTGCCGCATAATTCCTAATACTGGAGCGGATCTGGCGAGAAAAAGAGGAGTTTTGAAACTAACATAAAAAAAAATTTGTTTTAACAATTCGGTTAGACGCGATCTCTTATATCATGTTATCAAGTTAGTTTAGCTTAATCGCACGGGGTGCGCATTTATAATTCGCAAAAATACGTTTTTCCACTATAACTTTGTTATTATTGACTTGACGCGGAAGCACATCATCTTTTTTCAAATCGGACGGTAACTTTTCGTGATTTATGTTTTTTTTAAATCCGCGTTTTCTTTCCGTGACACTAATATACAGAAAAGTAATTCTTTAATTTGTTCACGAAAAAAGGAGTTAGGAGGGTGGGATTTTCTTGAGGTAGGTGAAATGGATAAGAATGGATGCAGCCGGAGGATGGGGGTGGTGGGCAATTAGGGAAGGGTAGGAGGTAGAGAAGGAATATCATTCAACTCCCTATAACTTTTTTCCCTGTCGTGCGATTTTGAAAAACCAAAATGGAATTTGTTCGCTATTACCTCTAGTATTTGACTGATTAATTTTTTTAATTTTTTTCAAATAAACAAACTTGTGGAAGGGGAAAAACCTTTTGCATTTTTTTTCAAATGCGTTTTTGAGTGCCAAGGAAAGGGTTCAGAATAGATTTTTTTTCGGGTAAGTAGGGATTTTGTTTATCTTCAATTAAAAAAAAAAAATTATCTCAATCCAAGCAAAAGGAAAGGATGCGGGGGCATAATGCGTTTCCGGGAATAAAGGCTTAAGGAAAAGGGATAGGGGCTTCGGACCTTGATATTCGGCAATATAAATTTTTTTCCATCTTAATATTTTATCAATCTACTTTACTTTACCCTTTATTTAATTGCTATTAGATTTCCACGTTATTTATGATCTCTTTATCATTAAATAAGTTTTGCATACATTTCCTCTTCGATCTCTAAAAGTGTCACTCCTTCACGGTTGTTAAATTAAAAACTAAAAAAACTAGAGTAAAAAATCATGCTCTTTGCCGATCTGCTTAACTTTCTATATATTTATTGCACGTTCTTTAGAATGCTCTTCCCGTTTCGGCAGTTTAGTATTTGATAAAATATTAAGATGGAAAAAAATTGTATTATCGAATACCAAGGCTCAAAATCCCTTTTCCTTAACTCTTTATTCCCGCAGACGCATAATGCCCCCTCTCACCCTTCCGTTTGCTTGGATTGCGATAATTTTTTTTTTGAATGAAAGATAAAAAAATCCTCACTTACCTGAAAAAAAAATCTCCTCTGAACCCTTTCCTTCGTACACAGGAACACATTTGAAAAAAATACAAATAGTTTTTTCCCTCCCACAAGTTTGTTTATTTGAAAAAAAAAGAAAATTAAACAGTCAAATACTAGAGGTAATAGCGAACAAATTCCACTTTGGTTTTTCAAAATCGCACGACAGGGATAAATGTTATAGGGGGGTTGAATGATTTCTCTTTCCCTACCTCCCCCCTCCTCTAATTGGCCCACCCCCCCTCCCCCATCGCCATCCTCCGGCTCCATCAATTCTTATCAATTTCACCTACTTCAAAAAAATATCATCTCCCTAACTCCTATTTTTCTTGAAAAAATTGAGGTATTCCTTTTTTGTATATTAGTGTTACGGCAAAAAAACGCGTATTTAAGAAAAAAAATGGTGAATTTCTCCACCACGCCGTGTGATTAAGCTGAACTAACTTGATGATAAAAGAGAATGCGTGTAGTCGAAAAAATTTAGAAAAGTTGGTTTCATTTCAAAGCCAGATCCGCTCCGCTATAATGATTCAGGTTTTATACACGTTGCTTTTTCACACACTACTAACGATGCCAAAGATTTGGGCTCTCAATTTGACAGCTACTCTCATTTCTATAAAAATTTGATAGCTAAAAAACATCTTGAGAAAACTTTGAGCAAACTCGTTTAGTTATCTAAAAAAAAAAAACGATTGTTTCAAACAAATTTTAACACATGCATCGCAATGAAATAAAAAAATAATGTTTTTCTTCCACTTCGATGATGATTGTCATTACTATTAGTAATTTCAAGTCGTCAACATCACCTGTTTAAGGCTAAGTGTTTAAGGCTCTAACTACTTATCTTTCAAAATAAACGACGATCGGCACTGAAATTGCGAGTCTTGAACGTCACTTCGAATGTTCAAAGTTCAATGCATCAGCCGGGAAAGGAGGATAGTGATGAATGAAATTGTTAGTAGTTTTACGCAGCACATATCACTGAGGGATGTTGATTTGATAAGCCTTTGTAAAAATTACTTTGAATTACTCCAAATCAAACGCCAATAGGATCTGTTCCAAGCAGTGATCACATGCACGTGTTACTATCCTCTTTTCCCGGCTAAGCTATAGGCACTTATCTTTCAAAATAAATTACTTCCAACAGTATTGGTAATAATGCTGCAATTTTTTGCTTCTTGCAATTTTTGTAAGAGCTTTTTCAACACTGTCCAAATTCAGAAATGTTGGTACCATATATACTTTTTTTTTTATACAGAACCACTGATACTTAAATTAAACAATATCAATTTGTCTCTGGACAAGTAGATATAAGAGATATTTACTGTGGATAACACCGAGGGTGTCGCTAGGGTTTTTTTTTGGGGGGGGGTTAATAATTCCCAACTCCCACTACAGAAATTTTCTGTTATATTTATATATTGTAATATTGAGATATAGTAACTTAGGAGCAATAAGAAAAATACTCTCGGTATTATTATATAGCGTAAATCACAGGGGCGTATCCAGGACTGCTAAGTAAATATCCGCTCTTTATTTCATCTACCATTTTGTGAGAAGAAAATTCTCCCAACTCGAAGCTTGAATTTCCCAATTCGACCACGATTATTGGGGGGAGAGGCGACAGCCCTGGATAACATAAAAACACCAACCTTCGGCGATACTTTGTACTTGCCGCGGCGGCCTGATCGTTCGACCGAAATCAAAAATGCGGCACTTTGATCGGCACGCGCCAGTTTAACATTTTATGCCAATTATGTAAATGTAAACATCTTCTATATGTTCTTTCTCAACTAAGTTCACTGCCTTATGCACTGACCACGGACAAATAACAGTAACATATCTTTGCAAGCTTGAATACAAGAAAGTATAATACATTACCATTTTGCAGAAGCTTTCCCACATAGAACACTAGAACACAATTTTATTTTGCGCATGTTGTGGTAAATCACCCTGTATAAGAAATTTTGTAAATACAGTTTCTTGAAGGCTGTTGCTCAAGATTTACGGACTTTCTTCTTATTCACAGTGTCTACATAAACGTGTTGTCATATTTGTGTTGCTATAGTTGACTTTTATTTGGTGAGATCACTATAGAAATTGAGAGAAAACGATGCCGGAGAATTATTTTGGGAGACATATTTCTTGGAAACTTGGATTGCTGGTGCGATGGACCTTGCAAAGAATACGTAACAAACGTTTTGAGACCTTCAGTCATCTCAAAAGTACCCATGCGGCATACATCTGACTTCTTAACGATCCACTGTCAAGCTAAGGGCCCAATTTCGAATTTCTGTTAGTAGTCAGAAATTGTTCAATTAGCTCGATTATAATCATCTGGATATTAATTAATTTTTAGGAGGGTGAAATTTTGTTATATCTTTCAAAAGTTTAACAAGAAAATTTGAACGTTAATATTGAATTTAAAACATAGGCCAAGAGAACTTAGCAAAATCGAAAATTTGATAGGGAATTAAATTATTAGCAATCGAAAGTATGAGTGACTAATAACAGTATATGACCACTCGTTCTTCTGATACAAATTCTATTCTATTTTCAGAAAGATATCGAAAAGATTCCGTACTGATTTTATTTGAACGATGATAGATATGAAAGCTCTTTTAAACTCTTAATTAGAGAATTTTACAATAATGGTGTATTTATTATTATTGTAGTCCTTTATACTTTCGATTCAAACTATAATTTCTAGTACCTTTTCCATTTCTCTTTGGCCTAATGCAAGAAAAGATAATATTGGTGGATATAAATGATTTACTGGAATATAGTCATTAATTCACAAGTTTAATCTGAAATTAAACTTTTGAGCGAATTTTAGTTTAGTACCCAGCACCCAAGGGGAGATTTACTTAAACTTTCCATTAATTAAAAATTGCATACTTTTCAAAGTTAATATTTTGTACGTGGAAATAGTCAAACAACGGATTTTCTCTAAAATCTAGGTAAATTCTAAGAATTTGTAAAAAATGTTCATACCAAATGAAAGGGAAGAGAATTTTGCATAAAAAAATCCTGACTTCCTTATTCACAAGTGCAATGATTTGACCACAAAATGACGGCAGGGGGACAGGGCTTGGAAGAAAAACTGAATTGTTCTTCATAAATATCCCAGAAATATGTTTCTTCTAGAGAAAAAAAATATGTATTTATTGTTGATTTATGGAAACACTGTGCTATAATGATAACAGAATTTATGCCACTCGCATTTGGAACAGTGCTTGAAATTTCAAAGTTGCATTGACAGATATTGATATAACTAGCTTTTTTAGGTTTGTACACGAAAAGAAAGCAAGAATTTTTTTCTGTAGAATTTCATCATTTGATTTGATGAGAACCACTTTTAGGAATTTAAATTTAGCGAAAAACCGTTTTTTGATCACTACTTTTTTTGTTCCACTTATAAAATACTACGCCTATGCAAAAATTCACATAGTTGTTAATTAAGGTTATGTGCTGTATACAGATACATACAGTCCAGAACCAAATTTCATAATTTCTTAAATCATTCGGAGCAATTGTTCTAGTTGTTTTGCTGATGAGGTAGATTATAAATTATTTAAATCTTCTGTATTTACTTACACAACAAATCTTACAGGAGATGAATCTGACTCTATGGGAAATGCAAGGACTGGAAAATCGCTTACGACACCTCCAGCCAAAGAGAAGAAAAAACCGTTTTTCAAGAAGCAGGAGGCAACGGCTCCATACGACGTAGTTCCTTCCATGAGACCGGTAGTTTTAGTAGGTCCTTCTCTGAAAGGATACGAAGTCACTGACATGATGCAAAAAGCCTTATTTGATTTTTTAAAACATAGGTTCGAAGGACGGTAAGTAAATATTTTTACTCATTCATATTTGTTTTATAATAACTAAAAGTTGTTACATGTCTAAGAGAATAACAGGGAAATCTCTATTAGAAATATATTTTAGATCATAACTTTGTTGGTATAAATATTTGAAAATTTGAGTCATTCCAATGAAATCCAAACTTTTGAAGTTTTACGTTGTTATAGTGTAAAAAGCGTACGTATCTAAATGGATTTGTAATAGTGATTCAAAAGAACATAATTTATCAAAACCTAGTTTAATTAAACTTTAATTTTTAATTTTTATTTTTTATCATCAGAAATGTATGAAATTCCATTTCTGTTATGTGCTTCCCAAAGTCATACTCCAGAAAAGCATACATCAACATTCTAAATGTGATTTCGTTGTATTGTTGAAATCAGTGCCATTATTTTTCAAAAGTTAGATCTGGAATCATTTATTTCCAGTTATTATTCTGAATAAATACTTCCCTAAATCACATTCTGTTTACGATCGTATTCACTTCCATTTACTACGTTTGTAGATATAAAAACAGACTTATTTCCTAGTTATTACTCGTCCCATTTAAGTGTTGATTGCAAATGATCTCGTCTGGCATTGAACTGCCATAACCTCATTAGTTTTCGTAAGCTGAGTTTAGTTTAAATAATTCAACCTCCGTGATTCTCATCTCCGTTTTAATCTGTAATCACAAAGGCGAGAAAGTTGTAATGGAGGTGAGAATTTATGAAATATGATCCACCTCGTACTTTACTTAAAATTTTTAGAAAGTTGTTATGTATTAGAGAGAATTGTTGGTACTTTTATACTATCCTATCTTGAAAGAAAGTTTTACGTGTTTAGTAAAATTATTTTTTTCCCTATTGTCTACATATAATTAACGACAAAATCAATGTCGCCTCCTTGTACTGTCATCAATTATGTCATACGAGTCAGTATGACTTATTTTTCAATTTTGTACAAAATATTAAAGTCTGTAGACCTGCGGTAAGGCTTTATGGATATAGTATTTTATTAAAGGTGACACTAATTCCACCGCCTTGTATAATATGATACATTGATATATTGAATATCCTCTCCCCCTCTCCGTTATTAACCTTTTTTGTTTATTCCCCAATCTCCTAAAATATGTACTCATTAGGGATCTCGTAGACAATATGTATTCTAGTATGATCTATTTACTGAAGTTCATGGTGTAGTTTAAATAATTTTAAATTAAACTTAACAAAATAAAATTGATATTTTAAATAGTCTAAATTTTATTGAAAGGACCCAATTATATATTATAAACTTTTTATTACGTTTATTGTTCACTCATAGTTTGTAGGAAAGTTAGAAAATATTTTTTATCCTGTTTTTCTTGCGGTTATATTTTTTTCGTTATACCTCCCTCGTAAGTATACTCTAATCACATTGTTTTGTCGATCATAAGTAATGCTTTATGTACCAATTACTTGTTGCCATTGGCAACGGGTCGTTATTTTTCATAACGTCCCTAGGGAAATAAAGTAAATTTGAGAAAATTTTCTCTTTTATATAATAAATATTAAATGTTTTAACATTTTTGGAAGTAATTCATTATTTTCAAAAATGTTCAGAGGTGTTTTAATAACATGATATAATTTATTTTGACAGTAGTTGTCATTTGAATAGAAGCCGCGTCCTATAGTTATTTATGCACCAAGTCTTGTAAGTGTATTTTACAGGTCGAGACCTGTAAATCCACGATACAAGCCGAGGTGCATACGACGTTTTTCGTACTATATTACAATTTTTAGGAAAATTCATTCAAAATCATTATATTTTAAGATTTGTCGAACTCATTTAATAGTTGGCTTAATAGACTCTAATTGTAGTGTGTTTGCTTTCTGCTATGGTTACACTGTCAATAAGTTGTCAAATTGATAACTTCATAGTAATTTCCGCCATTCAAGTTATTTACGTAAGTTTTTGCAATAAAAATATGCATTATGATGAAAGTACCGACATTCAGAAGGCAGCCAAAAATGCATGTGCTTCGTTGGTTCCAGAATTTGATTGCTATTTAACTTCCTTATTACTTTACTTTTCTGGCCTAGTAAAGTAAAAGTAAATTTTGTACTTTTTTGCTTATGGGCTGTAAGTGACACTTTCATAACACAGACAGGCATCAAAAAAGGACACTTACAGACCGAGTAGCACGAAAAATTTATTTTATTGACGAACCTTGGCGTGCAAACTTTATTCTCGACCAAAAAATTACACTTATGACCCTTGGTACATAAACAACTATAATATAACAGTTTTCTAATTGATTGAGACAAAACACTAAAACTATATTTTTTCTTTTTCAGAATAATTATAACTAGGGTAATGGCAGATATTTCTTTAGCTAAGCGTTCGTTACTAAATAATCCTTCTAAACGGGCGATCATGGAAAGATCAACCACGCGCTCGACGTGTCTCTCTGAGGTCCAAGCCGAAATTGAAAGAATTTTCGAGCTTGCTACAACATTACAACTTGTGGTGTTGGATTGTGATACTATAAACCATCCTTCGCAACTTGCCAAAACTTCATTAGCACCATGTATTGTATATCTTAAGATTAGTAGCCCTAAGGTAAGAATTATCTAAAGTAAATAACTGTAATAATCTAACGATTAATGATATATTCGATAATAATAGTGGTTTTTAAGATTTCATTCAAATATAAACTTATTGAACAATGAAACTTTTTCAAGTATTAATTTTTACAATGCTGCTTTAAATTTGTTATCATTCATATTCTTTAGATTGTTTGGAATTGAATTATACAACTTAGTGATGGTGTAGGAAAATGATCTTTGGTAGAGAGCAGATCTGTGTGGTGGTGGGGTTAACAAGGATCGGTTTAATGTGTTCAGATTATGAAAACTGACTCTCGTAATAATTTTATCAAAAATATATTCATAACTTTATTATAAAAGCAGCATGTAAGCAAAACTCGTCTCTGACTCATTGTGAGCTATTTCAGTTCTCCAATTTTCCCCCTAATAGAGTCATATCTTTTGACTCCAAAAGTGAAACGAATACACAAGTTTTGCACCTGCTGAATTCGTGCCTGATCTTGCTTTGTGAGACAGGGATGATAAACTATATCCTCGAAGTTAAAATGACTTAAGACCAACGCATTACACAACATCGCCTTAGTCTTGTTATCTATTAAGGTAGAGGAGCCACGTAATAATTTGCAATATGTTTTTTTTTATATTTTTAGTAATGTGCTCGCTAAACCTTAGGTTGTAATCCAGGTGAAGTCTCAGGTTTCTAGCAGAATCAACAAACTGAAGTTCAATTGAGTCCATTTCAATCTTAAAATTTTCTATTGAGTCCTTTGAATTTTACTTCCGAATAAAATAACCATGGATTTATCTGGACTAATTGACAAGCAATGATGCTTTGAGTTCTCGAGCAATTTTGCTAAGTCATTGTTGATTACAATAAGTTTTTGGGGTAGAAGATTTCAAATATTACATTATTAAAGTTCGACAAACAATTATTTCCATATACAAATTTTTTTCGTTGGTAGAGACTTGAATGAAGAATATGGATGTGGAAGTAGTGATTAATTGGTCAGCGTTTTTTAAAGTTTTTTTATGTTCTTATATCATCAAATTAAATCAGACTGTGATTATTTCAGAATTTGCGTTTAACTGAATATTACTTTTTGTAGGTTTTGCAAAGGCTTATTAAATCCAGAGGAAAAAGCCAAGCTAGGCATTTAAATGTACAAATGGTCGCATCGGAGAAATTAGCTCAATGTCCTCCAGAAATGTTTGATGTTATCCTCGATGAAAATCAACTAGAAGATGCCTGTGAACATATAGCAGAATATTTAGAGGTAAGGCAATCTTGTTTTCTAGTGAAGCGGTAATTTGCATCATCGTTACTTAATCAATAATGAAGACTAAGATTTTGGAGGTTACTGCGTTGTGAATGTTTGAGACAATTTCTACTAATCATTAGTAGGCAATTTTATAACAAGATAGTACGTGCAGTGAAATTATAAACACGCAAGTCGGTGTGTAAAAGAAGCCTTTATGTAAATTACTCTACGTACTGGTTAAAACAACATTATTTTTCAGCCAATAATGTCTTGGTATATAATGTATTATGCCATTGTAGATCCAATATCTGGTAAGTGGTTAAGAGTCATCTTCATCCACATTCCTCTCCAACATGCTTTTGCGATACCCATCATGTACAACAAATTAAAATGTATATAAACATTTATATCACTCATGTGAAATGTGAATATTCAGCTACTTTACCATCAACAGGAACTAGTTATCATCTACTGTTTTTTGATCAAATTTATGAATATATGCAGCTCTTTCCGGCGAAATTTGTCATTTTTTTTGGTCGGCATTCATCCCTGTCTCTTCAGGACAGAATAGTGTAACCATGGGTGCCCCAGTTTCGGAAATTGTATAAGCCAAAAGTACGTTTTCAATGTATTCTTGACATTCTTTTGGGAACAGCACTTCCTAAATTTCACATACTGATCATCGCTAATTTAATCCGATATCGCAATGTCTGCAGCATTGCTAACTTTAGGTGAAGTGCACTAATTTACGTATTCTTCAATATTTTCATGGATTTTATAAAGATGAAGAAGTAGACGCCAAATCATGACCAAATCGCAAAATGTCAGCGTTTGTCCACTGTGTATTTATGGTAATCACTTATTTAACGTAATTAATGTTGAACTTTTTCCACTTCTTCATTTGCATTAGTTATTTTACTACTCTCATTATAATTCGTTTATTAAACGTTCCGTACCTGTACTTTAATGAGATTCGTTAAGATACAGATTTTCCATTAAGATACAAGTTTATAACCAATAGAAACGCGACAGACAGCAATATTCTGTCAATATCAACTATTGCCTTGAACATCTGACAGATCTAAAATGTATCAATTTTGACAAGTCATTTTTCATGTTTACCTGGCAATTTCAGAAATAAAGGTTTCTTATGGCAGTGAAAAATTGGATTTTGTCATATTTTGCTTTAGGAGAACATTTTTTCTCAGCAACCAAGGCCTTTGAATTATTTTCTCTTTTGCAAGATAATTGTTTTCCATACACACATAACTGACTTGCCCAGGAGACTAACAAAACTTAAAAATAAGAAAACGTGAAAAAATATTAAAAACACTTGTATAGTTTATTGACTGCTGAGTAGGGAAAAACTCACTCATTTCAGCTTACAAACCTTGTAGTAACTCTCATGTTCCTGAATTATTATGGAGATGGATTTATCAGATGTTATTATACAGGGTGTTTCAGTTTTTAAACCCAGGAACCCTTTAGGAAGTTGTAGAGAAAGTTATTTTAGGCAGAATATTTCTAGTAAACTTATACTCCGAATCGTTTCCTAAAGGAGCTACACCCCAATAATGCATTAGGGGGGAAACCATTTTTTTATACCGAGTGTAAACGAATAGTGGGCCACCCCTGTAACTTCCTTGTTTTTAAAGATATCGGGATGAAATTTTGTATGGTGAAATTAAGTAAGATTTTCGTCTTTTTCAGACCTATCCATGTTTATCACTTCCGGTTTCACCGGAAATGGCCCCAATAATCTTTTCTAAATGGACCACCCTGTATGTTTTTACATTTTTGAAATAAAGATCACATTTTGGATACATTTATACTATTTTGAATAATTTATACAGTGTTGCACAAAAAATAAATCGAATTTTTCTTAAGAAATTTGTAATTTCTGCCGGTAACGATTACACATTACAGAACTTTTGGTACCGTTTAACCCCTACTAAATAGAGCTTTCTGAATATCCGGGTGGCCCATATCATAATATTTAAAACAAATGAGTCATTTTGAAAAATGTGATTTTAATGAGTTTACAGCATCCTGTATGATGTATTATTGGACATATTCACGTTTTCGTATTTTTTGTATGAATTACAATGGAACAAAAATAATTTTAACATATTCGCGGCCATTTAGATTGACAACTAAAATTCGAATTATTTTTCGTGCAACATTGTATAAATTGTTCAAAATAGTATAAATGTATCCAAAATGTGACCTTTATTTAAAAAATGTAAAAACATACAGGGTGGTCCATTTAGAAAAGATTATTGGGGCCATTTCCGGCGAAACCGGAAATGATAAATATGAGGAATAGGTCTCAAAAAGTTGAAAATCTTACCTAATTTCACCATATAAAATTTCATCTCGCTATCTTTAAAAACAAGGAAGTTACAGAGGTGGCCCACTATTCGTTTACACCCGGTATATATCTCAAAAACTGTTGAACGTATTCTAATATACTTTTATATGATCATTGTTTCACCAAATACCTTTGATTACATTGTACTTTGGTTTATGTAAAATAAACAGAGGCCATTTGGGATATTCTTGACTATTTTTTATCAATAACTTTTTCTCTGATAGAAATTTCATCAAATCAATAGGGGACTGAGAATCTACGTAAAATAATACATAAATAATGTCAGAGTCGATAAGATGCATCGTTTCGAGTAGATTGTGCTTACGTATTAGTGTTCGTTGTGAAGTATAATAAAATAAAAAGAACTACAATGAAAAAGAGATTTTTAATTTAAGTAATAATAATCTCGTAGAAAACAACAAAACGGTAATGAAATCTTTAAAAATAGTGGTCAAGAACAAAAAAAGGGAAACAATAATAAATCTACAAAAGGTGCTCAAAGTGAGATCCATTCTCTTCAATACACAGTTGACATCTCCGAATTAATGACCGTCGAACCAATGCCAATTGATGCTGCATTTATGCGGTTGATTAATTAATCTCTTGTATTGATTGGATTAGTGCACACTTTTTCCTTCAAAAATCCCCATGCAAAAAAATCTAATGATGTAATGTCAGGTGAACGTACTGGCCATTCTATAGGCCTACCACGCCCAATTCACCGTCTTGGATAATCAGCATTCAATCAGTTCCTAACTTGTATTCCAGAATGTGCCGGAGCACCATCCAATTGGAGCCAACTGTTATGCCTCACGTTTAAAGTCAAAATATCTAGAATATTTTCATCAAGGAATTCAAAAAATGATACGGCATTCAATCTGGGTGGTAAGATGTGAGGACCGCAAATGTTATCTCCAATAATTTCGAGCCATACATTTACGCTAAATTCGCTTTGAAAATGCGTTGGTCTTATTGTACGAGGATTTTCATGTACCCATACATGATAATTATGAAAATTTACAACACCTCGGCGGGTAAACATTGCCTCATCTGTCCATAAAATTTTTAGTAAAAAAATTGTCATCTCTTCCAAATGCATTTAGCAACCACTGACAAAAATTTATACGACGACCATAATCACCTGGCATTAATCTCTGATGCATGTTGGTAATCTTGACGTAAAGCCCTCCATATGGAAGTTATCGTGCGGCCATTTTAACACTTGTAGTAGGATTCTGTTAAAACTCTAAGAATCCACATATTTCTTCTCCTATTGTTATTATTGAAATTCATTTTTGGTTCGGGATTATTCCTTCCAATACCATGTTCCGTAAAACGTAAATGAGTATGGACAAAAACGATTAGGTCTGGACACCTTCTCGATAACGTAGATTATATTATCTCGATGACTTTCCTGAATTACCACCACATAATCCATAAACAAAATGGATATCGGCGTATTCTCGATATGTAAATACTCTGGGCATTTTAATACAATAAATCACCTAGGCTTGTATTTACTAGTCTTAATGAAATTTGACAATTCAGATTGTCATTAAATATCTATTAGGTACTTCATTTATTTTTTCATAGCACACTTAAAATGATTTAGAAAAACAATACTTTACAATGTACACTAATACGTGAGCACAATCTACTTTAAATCATATTTTCTCGAAAACGATGCATCTTATCGACTCTGACTAAGAGTACATTATTTATGTATTATTTTATGTAGATTCTCAATCCCCTATTGATTTGATGAAATTTCTATCTCTGTTATTTTACATAAACCAAAGTACAATGTAATCAAAGGTATTTGGTGAAACAATGATCATATAGAAGTATATTAGAATACGTTCAACATCCTTTATTGGGGGGCGTAGCTCCTTTGGGAAGCGATTCGGAATATAAGTTTACTAGAAATATCCTGCCTAAAATAACTTTTTCTACAACCTCTTAAAGTCCTGGGTTTAAAAACTGAAACACCCTGTAATTGAACTTCTCTGAAATTAGCTGATTTTTTTTGGGTTTTTCATTAATACTCTTGATAAAAATTCTGTTGCTAGACGATCAGTTTTTTACTAACTTAAATAGATGTTTATTATCTCTACACTATTCTCAACTACATATTCTTATTTTATGTTTATGATTTCAGGCTTATTGGAGAGCGACACATCCAGAAAGTAGTATTCCTAATGTACCTCGACCAATAGGAAGTTCTCCTCAAGCTTCACCTAGTGGGGACCAAGGGAGGCCCACATTACCAGGTAAAAATATTTACTTTATATATACAGCTTGTTAGTTTTGCAACACGTACTATCTCTATTACTTCAATATTTTGCCATATTCATTGGGTTATATCTTTTCATAATAAATATAAATGCATACGGTAGGCCAGTAACTCATTCTTATTGTAACTCAGTCATTTAGATTCGTACAGGATTCGACTTATTGCTTTTCATTCCATCATAAATTAACAAATTATTTCTATGTGACTGTGTAACAGATACAAATATTTTCTTGGCTTCAAGAACAAAACTGGGGACAGAAATACATGATTTTGGAACTAACAGAAACAGTTTAATAAAACCAACAATTCACCAAAAATGTCGCGGCTTTTAATCAACTTTAGGTAGATATTCCTTTTCTAAAATTCTCCTAAATATAAATCTATTTACCATATCATATTAATTTGTGCTTAAGACATTTTTCCTGATGTCTTGAAAGTCACAAAAGTTATTGTAGGGATAATCCTAAACTAGTGTCTAATTACACAGGCACACATATGTATGGTATACTTAGTTCAATCAATGAATGCCCAAAAAGAGATTGTAGAGAACATGGAGGAGGAGAGAATTTTCCTCTTCAGGGATGTGTTGGTGGTAGTTAGGAGGTAAACATATGGAAATTATGCATCGTATCGGGGTATTTAATTTGGAATGATAAAAAAATTACATCTTATAATCTTATAAATTTTGTGGGCCTGGCTCTCTTGAGACGAGAGGGTCCGGCTTCTTATTCCAACTCC
This sequence comes from Rutpela maculata, assembly GCA_936432065.2. Taxonomy (NCBI): domain Eukaryota; kingdom Metazoa; phylum Arthropoda; class Insecta; order Coleoptera; family Cerambycidae; genus Rutpela; species Rutpela maculata. Next base: position 37,741,726 of record OW386287.2, on the reverse strand, counting down.
AAAACTTCAACATTCATGTCGTCGTCTTCATTCGTTTCTTGAATATTAGATTCAGTGCCTACAGGGGATGTGGGGAGGGTTCCACGTCATCTTCTTCATCATCCTCGTTCATTAAAACACTCCGTTTAAACAATTCCCCTGGTAGTTATGACATAAAGAGGAACAATTTCTGGATACCTTTTTGCAGCTCCATCTGGCACTGCTACAATCTTTAGTGCATTTGCAAAAAATCAACAAAATTTGTTTGGTGCCGCTGGGTCCTTGGTCAGCACCGGAGCTAGATATTTTGCCTTGTGCTCCCAACCCCACAACTCTGGGGGTAGCTGGTTTCCCAACCAGAACTGCACCTGGTGAAATGTGCGAAATGAATGTTCTTTTGTTGCCCCCTCGCTTGGGGGAAGTGAAGAGAGATCTGGTTTGATATTTGCTACGGATTAATAAAAATCGGTATCGGTAGGTGTTGAGGGAGATCTCCTTTGCTGGGGCGCCGTACCATTTTAGTATGCATAATCGTCCAGCATCCTCAACATCAGCATGAGAGAAGAAAGGGTTGTGAAATACTTCGGCTGCTCTTTGAACGTCGGGGTATTTTTGGTAAAGTTTTATAAAACCAAGTTTACTCTTCCGGAATGTTGCAGATGTTGAATCGCAGCCAGTAAAAGCATGCAGGAACGGAATTTCTTTCAGTCCCAGCTGCTGCATTTGGGGGTAGAGTAAACATTGGTTTGAACTTTTCCTCAGGTTTTATGAATAAAATATTGCGGTTTGGTGGAATCTTTGCAGTAAGTATTACTGCGAGGTTTACATCTTCCCAATGACAGCCACATTGGATGTTTCTCTTATGGACTGTTCGATAGCTGTGCTTACAATCAGCATGTCAGCATCGTCTGATGCTTGCTGCATTGTGATGTCGTTTTCGTGCAGTTTAGATCTCAGTAGGTTAATCAGCCTATCTTTATTGTGCTGATTGGAGAGGAATAAATCTTGTTTCACTGTTATTTCGGTGTCCACATTGAAATGGATATGACCGACTTTTTCATTCGGTAGCGTCTTCCCTGTTCTGCGGCCATAGTGCTATTTGGTGCGTTGTTGTATCCATCAAAAACAACCGTGCACCTCCTCCCACAAATTGCGAAAACTGAGGATCCAAATGAGAAATCCTCCATCAATAACCAAATCAATTTTTGGTATATGTACGCTCTCGGTTGATTCAAACAGCTTGAACAGGATACACTTTTGGTTTTTTCTCATACCACCTTCATTGAATAAGGCTAAGGAAAATGGGGCCAATTTGTATCGTAAATAATCCTTCAAGTCTTCATCAGATATTTTCATTTTCCTAAGATCAGATTTAAAAAAAAAATTGCGTTCTTTTTCTTTTGTACTGACGAACGTCAATGGGTATCCTTCTGTATGAATTTGCTGAACAGTGTGAATTTGCTACAGTTTTTTGAGCCGATCCGATGCAATTTTTTAGAATTTTTAAATTAGTATGGGGCTTACTAAATATATGATAATTTAATCAAAATTTCAATTTTTCCATTTTGATTAAATTTTGAACTTAAGATTTTTGGACAATTCTGAACAAGTTTCATTAACAAAATTTTCCGATAAAAACATGCCTAATATGATTTTTTATTTTATTCCGCATATATTGATTCCGCAGGTGGCTTTACATTTGTAGCAGGCGAATGTTTTTCCGGTTATAAGCAGATCGTAATTTGTTCTATACTTTAGTAAAATTGAATTCAAATCGGAAACAAAATAAAAAAGTTATAAGGGTGTCTTCATTTTAACTGAGTCACACTGTGTATTTAAGGAAATGTATAGATTTCGACAAAATATTACGTTAGTAAATACGTCGAATGTTGTAAAATAAAAATTGTTTAGTGACTGTGATTTATTAGCAGACCACGGTAAACCGTTTTGATAGAAACATTTCATATACTTAATTAATTAATTTATTAATTATTGATTTTGGCTGGCGAATATCTCGGAAATATAACACATAGGAAGAAAATTAATATAAACATTCTTGTAGGAAATTTAAGTATGTTTAATTTTGCATAGAACTTTTTCCGTACGACGCATCGTTTCCAAGTTATAAGCGAAAATTTGAAAAAAAGGGAACCTTTCCACCCCCCACCCCCCTGAAGCGGCGGGGCTAGGGGCGGGGACTTGTAGTATGTTTACCTCCTAACTACCCCCAACACATTCCTAAAGAGGAAAATTATCCCCTCCTTAATGTCCTCTACAACTCATTCGTTGACTGGATTAATTGATATTTAGTACATGACACTTTTTTGGTGTGTATGCTTATGCTACAGACGATGAGTTTTAATCCAAATGAAAGACAGTTTAATACGTAATCTAGACATTTTTCGCTAAACTCAGCAGTTTTCGAAATGTTTGCAAAAAACCGTTTTTTACGCAATTCAGGTTTAATTTGGAGAGATTATTGTCCCAAATAATTTTTCTGGAATTTTCTGAGTTTTAAATAATACTCCCATCCATGGGTCATTTCAGCAATATAACCTTACATCTAGATCATTTCCATTCGTAAGTCTAATTTTATTGGGCAATTGTAGGAAACTGGTTTCTACTTATAATAATGTGTATTTTATTTAAAACCTTTCTTATGCGGAAGAAAATAACATAAAATACACAGTGCGGTCAGATATGTCACAAAGGCCTAGGGTAGAAAAATGTCATTTTCTTAAGACACGGTAGCAATTACTGTGGTTTCAGATGTCATATAATGCCTTTACTTGTCGAGTAAAGCAACTAAACTTGAAAAACTCCACAATTTCACTTAAGAATTTTTTACCTAGAAATGCATTCTTTATTTTCGCTTTCCGTTCTGACTTCTTTCTCATTCTCTTGACAAGCTCTTGATAGTTCAGGAACATAGACCTTCCCTTGACATTTCCATTCCTTCCTATTTTCTACAATCTAGCACCAGCTTCTCCTAACTCTTTTCTTTCCACTATTTTGTGGTCATTTTCTTCTATTGTTTCAGTCATCAGTCATCATTAATTAATCTACTTTGTTCATCTTAAGTCCTTTTGTTTGGCGACGTGTCTTACCCAGCTCCATTTTAGAGTAGCTATGCGTTCCATAACTTCGGTTGAGTTTGTTAGTAGCTTGATAATAATCATTGCTTCTAGCTCATAAATTATTACTGAAAAAAATAAATCGTAAATATTCAACTTTAGGGTATTGGTATCGTGAGATTTTTAGGACTCTTCTTAAATCTCCTATAGCAACCGAGGTCATTCTAATCCTTGATATTTCTGCTTGTTCATCCTTTTTTCTTAGTTTATTAAGTATATATAATCTTCTAGTGTTTTAATGACTTCTGCTTTTGAATTGGAGTGTCTTGTTGTGACAATACTACCATCCTACATTTCTTTTTCAGGGTTCATGAATAGTCCAATTCTTTCCTATGCTATCTTGAGATGTGTAACCATTTCTCGTAATTCTTCAATATCACTACTTATCAACGCTATATCAAACGCAAAGCGGAGATGGTCCAGATATCGACCGTCAATACAGATGTCTTTCAGTCCTCAGTGTGGTTGTTTGAAAATATCTTGCATTAGGATGATGAATAATTCTGGCTCTCTCTTACTTCTTGTTACATCGATGTTTTACGACTTGTCATGCCTACTTCAATTTTTATTGGGAAGGTTTTTTTCCATGTACATCTTTATGAATCTTATATCTATTATTTGTAGTATATGGCCCATAACTCTACTAAATCGAAACCCTTTTAGTCGACGAAAGATAGATGTACGAGTATGTTAAATTCACAGCATTTTTCGATTAATGTTCTTATGTTTTATATCTGCTCGATCGTACTGTAGCCTAAACGAAACCCTGTCTATTACGGAGGTTTATAGCTATGAAATTACCGTGATTACGAGTTGCAAAATTCATTAATAGCTGCTGTAACAAATTACAATACTACCATGCACTAATAATATCATGTAACCCTCAACAGTAACAGTGGCAAATGTGTTAGTCTCACAAAAATAATCCATTAACCAAATTTAACAACCTAACATTTCTTTTCAGCACACCATGATGTATACGGATACTCCCATGATTCTAGAGGTAGTCATGCAGGTGTTAGATACATAGGATTGCAAAGTTGGGATTCAGTAGACTCTTTAGAATCACTGTCTTTTTTATGAACCACTGCATGATTGTCTTGAATTATGCATCTTTTCTAATAATGTTGTAATTCGCTTAGTATGTCTATTTCTTGCATTTTATTTTATACAACATTGTTGAAAGTCTGTATTTGCCTCGAAAAATCATTGGATATGTCAACTTATGCCTTGCCTTGCTAAGAGAATATATATTAGATATCTAACTAACCCCAAATATGGATTTTGTTCAATGATTTTTCGTGGGGTATGTTAATAATTAATTATTATTACTATATTTATTTTTGTTTATTTAGTATTATTTGCGATACCTAGTATTAAAATGTACCACGTGGGTCCAACAGATTATGTGATGAGAATAAATTTATGAAAATGAAATTAAGTTTTTTCTTTATTTATTTTAATTTCTCACGATTTTTCAGATTTTGCTGGGTCAATGACACCAATTCCATCTAGTCATTAATTTGCAATGATAATGTTAAAATCAGGTTCAGTTATATTTTTGCACGGTTTTAATATAATTTTTCTTTTTTTTTTCGATCTTGCTTCGCTACACTACATTTTAATGCAACGCTTTCTCGCTAAATGCACAAAATAATTAAAAACTGCAGAAGCACCTGGTAAAATTTGGCGCGCAGGCTCAACCGACTTATTTGCTTAGCTGGTGCCATTTTGTAAGTTTGGGTTTGAGTATTGAGTAGAGAGTAATTTTGTACAAGTTCGTAGTTTTCCAATTTTAAACTATTTACGGAAAATAGTTGAAACTGGTTTTGAGAAATTTGAATGGAAGTGACAGTTTGTTTATGCAAAGTTAGTTTTGAGTTCAATTTTTTACATGTTTACAATAGATTTTGTTTCAAGTAAAGATACCCATATATTTTTCAATTAGATGATAGGTAATTCCAATGGTGAGGGGGGAGGGGGGCAGTAAATAAAGTAACGTTCACAAACACCAAAACAATGATATTAAACTTGACGCTAATTATAATAATAATAATAATAATAATAAACGTCTTTATTATTTTCGTAAGGAAATATACAATAATTACATAATATTTTCTTTTCTTTTCAAAATTTTACGAAAATAAATGGCGAAGTTCAGTTTTCCACATAAAAAATATGTGGTAACTGTTATGTCGACATTATCTAGAAATCATGCCAATGGTTCAAATTTATGAGAGAGCTGGAGGGTAATGTTAAATGTTTTGGTATTTGTGAAAACTGTTAAACACTAGGAACTATGTAAATGCTACATAAATTTAAAAAAGTAGAGTGTGGAAATTTGTGCCAATTTTAATATACAAAATGTGGTCAAAATTAGATGAGATTTGGGGTTTTCTCTAAAACTATGAAAGATGGATAAAAACTAATATAAGTGCCTTGAACTCGAATTTCGAGAAGTAAACAATGGTGCAAATCACGATCGTCTGTCTTCTTCGACTACAGAGCGTTCTTGGAAAATTGGTATTTTTGGATGACTTCTATATCTCAATTAACAAGTGCCGAATCGAAAATCGAGTAACACATTCTTAAGGCACTTTTTTAGTAGAATTCGTTGATGATAAGAAAAAAATTAAGTATGCCTCAGTTTTCGAGATATATACTTGTGCTTTTTTAAATGGAACACCCTGTAAATTTTTTCATTATTCGAACACAACTTAAATTAGCTATCCGATGATATATCATATGTCATATTTATCTCTAGAAAAAGTGATTAGTTTAAAAATTTAATATATTTGTGAGGAGGCCATGGAAAACAATAACCATTATATCCTAAAAATTAAACAATATCTAAACTATTTTGTTGTTTATTAATGTACAGTTAGCTAAATTAATGGTTAGTTATCAATTTAGTTAACTTAGCTAACTAGACATTGATAAACAAGTTCTGAGTGATATATAGATGCCTATCTAATCGTCCCTAAATTGAGCATTTAAATAATTTCGTGTTTCATTTGACGTATAACCTGGAGCGCCATCGTGTTGGTAAATCAATCTTTGAAATTGTCTTACAGGCATATTGCCTACAAAGGACTCTATTTCTTGTCGTAGAATGTTAATAAAATTTTCGGTAGTACCTATTCAAATTACCGTGAAAAAATGAGGACTTGTTATTTGGTATCCAATAAAACCACACCATACACCAAATTCAAATTATCATTGATGATTAATTGTAGCGGTTACGTGCGGATTTTCATGAGCCTGGTGGTTATAATGCCTATTAAAAATTCCGGCACTGCTTATATGGGCCTCGTCTGTCCATATAATTGTTCCATCAAATCCTGGCACTTCATCGCACTGACGCAAAAGTCACTGGCAAAAATCGAGACGCCTTTGAAAGTCGTTTTAGTATAGATGGGTGACTAATTCTAATTTTGTAGGGTTTGAATTTATTTTTAGGGCTTAGAATGTCATGAAACGTCGAGATTATAAGTTTGAGAGAAAAAAAAAAAATCTGTCTGTCTGTCTGTCTGTCGGTCTTTTTGTCGGTCTGTCTGTCTGTCTGTAACTTTTTTTTGTGTGCACGTTTACTCTGGAACCGTTTAAGATATTGACTTGAAATTTGGTACACATATGTACTTTAATGAGATCTGGAACTAGATTATATTTTCATCTTGTTCCGTCGAAGGGTTGGGGGGTAAATTGGGGTAAATTTGGGTAAATCAAGCAGGTAAGAGTCCTTAAAATAGGTATTTAGTATATACAAGAGAAGCTAAGGTCTTAAAAAAATTTTTGGAATTTTTGGAATTAGCCACCCCCACCCCATTATTGAAGGGGATGAAAAAAAATTGTGATTTATTGTGTGTATAAGAACTAGAAACCTCAAAATATTTTTTTACTTCATCCACCCCCACTACCACCCCCCTATCAACACCCCCACCCCACTACCGATGTGGGGTATCGTTTTATGGGTTTTTAAGGTAGAGGATTTCAAATATTATATTATTAAAGTTCCATAAACAATTATTTCTACATACAAAATTTTTTCGTTGTGAGTGACTTGGGTAAAAAATCCGGATGTGGAAGTAGTGATTCCTTGGGCAGCGGATTTTTTATAAGCAACGCAACACAGCCGTTTTTGGGATTCGTAAATTTTCCTGTATTTCGCGAGACGATATATTAGGATTTTCTCTTACAGTTTCTAAAACAATATTTTCTACAGTTTCTCTACCTGCTTTATGGGGCCATCCATAAATGACGTCACGCTCCAGGGGGGAGGGGGTTCGTAATTATGTGACTAAGTGTGATAATGGGGAGGGGGGGGGTCTGACTCAGTGTGACGTAACGAATGGTGAACGAATCAAGAAAAGAAAGCCCCCCCATGACGCGTTAAAATCCCCCCCCCCCATGAGGTGAAAAATATCATGAATAATAAATAACGGAATCGAAAAAAACATAAGGGGGGGGGTCTCTATAAGCGTGACATAATTTTTTTTGGGGGGGGGGTCTAACTCATCGTGACAAAACGTGACAATGGGGGAGAGGAGGTCTAAAACCTCAAAAATTGGCGTGACGTCATTTATGGATGGCCCTATTATATATTTTTGCTCGAGGTTTTATAAATGATCCAAAGTGTTTTAAATTTTGTTGTAGCCTTTTGAATATTTTTATGTCTGGCTGTCTCTTTTCTGGGTATCCAAAAATATTGTTTAAGCGGAACTTTTGGCACAAAGTTTTGCCGTCTATAACTTTCCTATTAAAATAATGCTCGGAAGCTAGATTTGAATCTTCTCCGCATTCTATAAAACACGTAATTATATATATTTCACCATTACTAAATTGAACCATTTTTAACAATGCTCACTCACAATTAACTAACAAATTAGTTTTTGACATTTACCATTATTTCGATTCTCTTTTTTTATCATGGCCTTCTCAATAAATATTAAAAATGCGATAAATATGCATAGATGTCAATGGAAGTCAATTCGAATATTTATTGTAGTTTAGTTTTTCCTATTTTTGGCAAAATTAATTTATATTCTAAGAAGTGTTGTTGTTGTCAATAGTTTACCATGGCCTCCTCACAAATATATTAAATTTTTTGAAAATTAACCACTTTTTCTAGACAAATATGACATGATATATCGTTGGATAGCTAATTTATGTTGTGATCGAATAATGAGATAATTTACAGGTTTTTAAATAAAAAAAAAATATGTTATGTCTATATCTCGAAAACTGAGGCATGCCCAATTTTCTTTTTGTCAGCAGCGGATTTTACTCAAAAAAATGCCTTAAGAATGTCTTACTCTATTTTCCATTCAACATTTGGTAATTGAGATATAGAGGTCATAAAAAAATGCCAATTTTTCCAAAAACGCTCTGTAGCTCGGTAGTCGAAAAAGATAGACGATCGTGATTTGCGCGATTTGTTTATTTCTCGAAAATCGAGCTCAGAACACATATTGGTTTTTGTCTATCTGCCATAGTTTTAGAGAAAACCCTAAATCCCATTTGGTTCACCCAGTACCTTGATTATAGAGATAAATAGATAGATAGATAGTAGATTATAAAAGAACAAAATAGAACAGTGTAAGAAAGTCGAAGAAAGTTACTCAGATTAAATAGATCCTGTGAACCTTCTCGTAGGATCTATACAACCATTATATACCCAGAGTAGGCACAGATTTATAAAGCCATTTTATCGTTTAAAAGTCGAAAAAAAAGTACTCATTCAATTATTTAGCGCTCTTTAGTAACATTCTCAGATCATTTATAAAGCATAAGACGCTCCTAAGTTATTATAGAAATGCAAAGACTAGAATAAAAGTTTGTTTTCGCTCCTCTATATATCAATAGTGCAAGTGCTATTTTGTAAAAATTCCAAAATCAGATATTTTGCTGCAACTTTCCATTGTTGATGTATTACTGTAAAGCTGTTCTTGATTGAAACATTTAAATCTCATAATAGTTGTATCTACGAATTATATGAAACACTGCAAGATCTGTGAAAAGATTCTTCTTCAAATTATTTAACTAAAACTCATTAATTTCCATAACATTTAAAACGTAACACGTAACACGTAACACGTACAGCACATGTGGAATGCTTCAACGTGTGCAAACTGAATATTGAATGCCACATTCGAAACTTTACAGTTTTGAAAAATATGGTGCACTCAAAGAAAATGATAGGTAAATTCAACCAAAAAGAGCATATGAAATCGCGCATATCTAGTTTCATAGTTAAATCAATCAGAAAAGAATAGTCATACAACTTTATTTGTTTCCGTAAACAAATAGTAGTTTAATAATCATATCTTCTTGTAACAAATTAAATAGTACAATGTCATTTTTTTATGTTCACTAACTATTTTCAATTTGGTCTACAATTAAATAGTACAACGACTTTGTTTTTTGTTCACCAACTAATTTTTAGGTTGATCTACACTTTATTGTATGATGAAGTTTTTTTTGGTTAGCCAAAATCTCAGTATTGAGACATCAGACCACTCAAACCAAAGTATTGAGATCGTTTATAAGATCCGTCCAAATATATCGATGATCCCTGAGAGAATTTGGACATTGCAATCATGTTATTAATTTGCTATAAATTCATAAAAGTATGAGATATTAAGGCCTATTCTGTAAAAGAAAAGTTATAATTTAACAGGGCGTTAAATTTATGTTTTTAACCTTTTTTCATATTCTGCAACTTCAAATTTAACCCGACCGTTAAAAAATAAAATTTAGTGTGGGCCTCTAAAATAGTCGTGCATCTCCGTATAAGTAGGCGTAATCTACCCAACTGTAGTTGCAAATGCACTCAAATCTGCGAGAGTAGGTTTAAAATCATTTCAGCAGCTGTCAATTTGCTGTAAATTGTCAATCAGTTATTGTCATTTTGTTGTCTTTTGTGTTTTATGATGTAAAATGTCTCAATTACGAGTCAAAAAAATCCCAAGGATGATAAAAGTACAAAAAGAATATATAATCAACTATAGAGATATAAAGATAAACTAACACCGGGTATTTATATATTTTTTTGTAAAAGATGTCCATTTCGCAAAATAAGTTCAAATTCTCACAATAGTAATATCTTTGTCTACTAGTAAAATATTTATTAATATAGAAATAGGACATATTGTATATATTTGTCTTAATTGTAATTCATTTTCTGCACGGTCAACTATTAAAAGATGTAATAAGCCATTAAATGCCATTTCTCATTCAAAATTAAATTTAAAGGGATACTGTTCACCCACCGCTAAAAATAATGTTTTAACTGGTGAATTTAATGGAGCAGGTTAAAGATTTAACCAAAAAAACGTGTTACAGAATACCAAACCTCAATCAGCGCGGTTAAAATTTTAACAACCCGTTAAAGTTTAACTTTATTTGTTGCAGAATACCAAACCACATTTAGGACGGTTAAAATTTTAAAGTCTCGTTAAATTTTAACTTTTGCCTTACAGAATTGACATTAATGCATGATTGATTATTGTCAGTGATTTGTATGTGGCGTCATCTGGGAATAATTTCTGTAATAGACTACGTGGTAAGCAAGCAAATTTTATGGTAATTCTTTTAGAACTTCTAGAAGACGACAATAACATTGGTTTGTCTACCAAGTACAATAATACAGCGAACTAAATAGTTAGAATCACAATTCGATAATAGTTAAAAATAAAATATACTATTATCTTGTTTAATTTGACAGAATTCAACAAAATAATAGTCAGACGAACAAAATAATAGTCTTATTCATCTGTTTTTTAAGTTAATGTTTGTTTTGTTGTATGACAACTTTTTATTAATTAAAATAACAATCACCTCTTGTTTAAAAATACCATGAATATAGTTTGGTTTAACAAAATTAACGATATTGTTAGTTAACCATTTTTTTTTGTTGAATTTACCCATACTATTTCTTTGAGTGTGGCTAAAATAATGCAACCTTCATAGAAATGGTAGGTGAGGTGAGGTACGGTACCGGTTTCAGTGACGGGACCTCGATCGGCGAAGTCAAACACGCCGGAGCGAGTCAGTCACTTGGATGGGTGATCGTATCTCATCTCGCCGTCCTGGTTAAGTGGTAGAGTAGCATTAGCTAAACTTCGCCAGGACGTGCTGTTATAAAACAATTCTATTACTAGTGAAATACGATGATAGCTTTAGAAGAAATTTATTGGCAATTTTCAGATCCAATGAAACAGATTTTACAAAATTATTTGCTATTACAAAGCTCTTCTAGCTGCATAGAAATTGTTCCAGAGTACCTTAAAGAGAAATCCGGTTTTATTAGTGGTAATTACCTTCCAACTTTTTCTTGTATAAATGTTGTAACAGATTGTTTTATAAAACTATGTAACTCATTATGTGCCATTATATTGCTACAAAATCCTCATGCAATACGAAAACTACTGCGAATTATCCTACAGAACAGCTTATCTGATTATACAGTCATTATATAGCTGGGCGTTCTCTTTTTTTGTTGTATAAAGATCGCCGCAGATTTTGTTAGAGCATGTTCAGCGCGATGTAGTTACTATATAACTACAAGCACTTTTAGTAGTAGTACAGTGGGTTCTCTTATAGAACAATTTAGCGTATTATGAAGCCATTATAAAGTCACGGAGCTCTTCTTATTCCGGTTATTTTTAAATACGTTAGATGGCGGGATCAGAAACTATAGAATGATTAATTTTTCAAGTTATAAAAAGAACACTAATTACTTCCCTTGACTGAAGAGTTTTATAAATATAACCATCGCAGGTGAGACGCTACATGACGAACTTTCGGCTATATAAAAGTTCTTTATGTATTCACTGATTTGCGTTAAAACACCGTAATAACCACTTACTGAGAACTGTTATCTGTATGGGCCTAACTATTGTGTAATTAGTTGTGAAACTGTTTATCCACCTGGTAATATAACATTAAAGAAGTAACCTATAAGCTTTATATTAGCTCTATAACCAACATATATGTAATTCTCATAAAATAAAAAAATCGCATAATTACTTGAAGTTGCATAAGAGATATATTCGGAACCTTCAGAAGAGGATAGAATAAAATAAAACGGTTTTATAATTATGTTGTAAGAATATTCTTAGGGCGTTTATGTATCGCCAAATTGTCATGTAGAATCAATTAGTTGACAATAGTACGTTAATAAAAAATTCAGCTGCATATTAATACTACAATACTAGTTGAGCAGTATTCAGAAATTAAGAAATAATTTTCTTCAGAATCCTAATTGTAATCGGTAAAATAGGAATAGTTTCATTACTAGTATGCCTATTTTCCACACTCTATCTTGCCAAAATGGTCAAATAGATCAATAAATATGCCATCTGATTGGAAAAAATCGGCATATGTTTGGAGATATAGGCAATGTTTCCATCGTTTCTGCCCATCGTTTAATTTTCTTGCGTGATCAGCTACCAAATTATAAAGAATTGCCTTTAGTGATTGTTATAACAGTAAATTTTCACATTGAGGTTTGAGTAGGCCTTATATTAAATTCACAAGACAAATTATGTATGCTCTATATAATTATACTTATTACAAAAATAAAACCGCTGCCCAAGGAATCACTACTTCCACATCCAGATTTTCTATCCAAGTCACTCACAACGAAAAAATTTTGTATGTGGAAATAATTGCTTATGGAACTTTAATAATATTATATTTGAAATCCTCTACCCCACAAACCTATAAAACGATACCCCACATAGGTAGTGGGGTGGGGGTGGTGCTAGGGGGTGGTAGTGGGGGTGGATGAAGTAAAAAAATATTTTGAGGTTTCTGGTTCTTATACACACACACACTAAATCACATTTTTTTTTCATCCCCTTTAATAATGGGGTGGGGGTGGTAATGGGGGTGGCTAATGCCAAAAATTTTTTTGAGACCTTAGCTTCTCTTAAATATACTAAATACCAATTTTCTGGACTCTTACCTGCTTAATTTACCTATTTACCCCAAATTTACCCCAATTTACCCCCAACCCTTCCATGGAACAAGATGAAAATATAATCTAGTTCCAGATCACGTTAAAATACATACGTGTACCAAATTTCAAGTCAATATCTTAAACGGTTCCAGAGTAAACGTGCGCACAAAAAAAAGTTACAGACCGACAGACAGACAGAAATTTTTTTTTCGCTCAAACTTAAAATCTCGACGTTTCATGACATTCTAAGCCTATTTGAACAATAAAAATTTTTAAAATTTTTTTTGTCGTTACTATACTTCCACTGGATGTGGAAGTAATAAGAAGAGACAAACTCAAACAATTGGATGGGGGTAGTAATGGGGCTGACTAATGCCAACATTTTTTTGAGGCATTAGCTTCTTTTGTATATACTAAATACCAATTTTATGGGCTCTTACCTGCTTGATTTACTTATTTACCCCCATTTACCCCCCAATCCTTCAACGGAATAAGATGAAAATATAATCTAGTTCCAAATCTCGTTAAAATACATACGTGTACCAAATTTCAAGTCAATATATTAAACGGTTCCAGAGTAATCGTGAGCACAAAAAAGTTATAGACAGACCGACAGACAGAATTCTTTTTACGCAAATTTAAAATCTCGATGTTTCATGACATTTTGTCGTTACTATAAGTAATTATTGATGCCTGCTTCAAGCTAATAATGACACAAGAGTTAGGAACTAATCTGCAGAAAGTAATGTGCTCGGGAGTCCTTTGACTTGGAGAAATATTTCCCCTGCACTATTTAGTATGACTATAATGGAAATCTGATCTAAAACGAATAGTTTATTTTTATAATAAAAAGTTGATATAGAGGATACAGACAAGAATTTGTATTGTGCGTTTAATAAATCCAGCTCACTGTAACTTTCCATTTGTTGAATATTGTTAATTACACAAAAAAGGTCTTGTCCTAAAGTTCTAATCTAATTTTTCTGAAGTATTTTGACGCCTTGAATCAAAGGAGAAGGCTCTCCAAGATCTGATATCGGCCCTCTTTGAGGAAAATTCTTGAAAGTAAGTTTTTTTGGATTTCTTGAGCAAAAATAAGTTATTTCCAGGTGAAATCGATTTCCAAACCCCATGCCTTCCCCTACCACCACTTCTTTAATTAGAGCAGGTAAATAATCTATTAGTTATTAAAAATGAATGGAGTGATATCTGAATAAATGGGGGTAGTTAAATACACAGGACGCATGGAAAAAGGTCAAGAAAAGAAAAGATGTTACTCTCTTCGGAGGGGGGGGGATTAGATCCCTCTATACAATAAAGTATCCTGGTGTACTTTATCAACCTAGAATTTCTGGACACGATTATAATTATTTGTTATAATTCCGTTAACGGCATTTTTACGTTACTGTGGCCGGATATGCAGGGGTAGAGTAACATTTTTTTTTCTTTTCTTGAATTTTTTCCATACGCCCGTTATATTTTACTACCTCCACATATTCAAATATTACTTCATTCATTTTTAATAACTAATAGTTTATTTATCTACTCTAATTTAAGAAGTGGTGGTAAGGGAAGGGAGGTAGGGTTGGACATTTTCCGGTTTAAGTGGAATCAACTTATTTTTGCTTAAGAAGTCTAAAAAACTTACTTTCAAGAATTTTTCTCAAAAATTGTAAGGCGTCGAAAACAGGCCTTAGGGAGCCTCCTCCTTTTGGACACAAACAAATGCTCTAACTTGTCAGTTTTCCTCTACCACCCCCCTTCTATCCCTTAAAGAGGGACAAAAGAGAAAGACCTTGTCCTAAGTCTCTGATCTAAGCCTTTTGACGTGCTGAAACCAATTTTGAACGCAAAAGAATGTTCTATCGTATCAATTTCCTTCTGCCACCTCCTTTTATTCCCTAAAAAGGACAAAACATGGTTTTGTCTTAAGTTTCTGATCTAATTTTTCTGTATTTTGGGTATTTTGAAATATTTTGACGCCTTGAAGCCAATTTTGGACACAAAAACATTTTCCAGTTTCCATTTACTGTCTCCTTTCATCCCCAAAAATTTTTTTGTGCCTGCTGAAATCTATTGGTTTCAGCACGTCAAAGTATTTCAGAAAAGTTAGGTTGGAACCTTAGTACTAGACTAGACTACTACTAAAGGATAAAAGGGGGTGGTAGAGAGAAACTGACAAGATAGAAAATTGGCTTCAGCGTGTCAAACTACTTCAGAAAAGTTATATGAGAATCTATCAGGACAACACTTTTTTTTTTGTAGAGCTGTGGTATAGGTAATAATGTTCAACATTTTATTCATTGAGTTAAAACAGAATTTGCATATTCGATAAAATGAAAATATTTTCAACAAATATGTTATTCTGTCTGGACACCAGACAGTGTCCAATAGTAGATCGTCAAGATAACTTTGGTGGAAATGATAAAAAACGATCCACACATCAAGAATGTCTTGGTTGTTTTTTCGAAAAATAGCAGGTTTCCAAAAAAAATTCAAAAATCTCTTTAATTTCCCGTTTTTTTTATTTACGCCGCCAATATTTCGCAACCAGTGCGAGATACGTTAAAACTTCAAGAAAACGAATTTGAAGTTCATGAAATTTTCTAAAAGCAAATATAACATTGGATTAGATTAGATTAGATTTATTTCCCAACAATTAATGTTACATAATAATAATAATACAATATGCAGCGAAAGCCAAAAAAACCAGGAAACTAAAGAGATTTTTGATTTTTGTTTTAAACCTGCCCATTTTTAGAAAAACAACCAAGATATTTTTGACGTGGGGATCATTTTCTATCATTTCCAGTTATCTCGGCGACCTACTATTGGACATTGAACTATAGTCTGGGGCCCAGTCTAATTTATCATAGGCATTTACGACTTTATAAAATTAACTGGGTGTATTAAAATATGATAAAATATATGGGTATAGAACTGTAGTTAAAAGAGGTTTCGAGTTTTCAGTAAATTTAATACATTGGTTTGATTGTGCTTGGGGTTTAAGTTTAGCAGTCTAAACATCTTGTTAATGTACTGATTAATCTATTCTATGCAGTTTCAACTTTTCATACTGGTCACACGCGGAGTGTCAGAACGAGGTTAGACAGAGACAGAGAGTATGAAGATTATACAGACAGAGAGCATTTAAATACTCATGTTGTACCCCACCATCTGCAAGTAGGAGAAGATTACCGGGAGCGTCCTTTAGACAGGATACCCTCCCGAGAACCTAGAACTAGAGAAGAGGAATATCCCACTCACAGAGGATCGTCAAGGAGGGCCCTTAATGCTATATAGTGGAGGCTCTCTACGGAGCAGCCTATTGAAGAGGAGATTCATGATGAACTATCACCAAGAGCAGAAGCCTGTTACAAACCTCAGATTCCTAAAGAGTACAGAGACGACAGGACAGAGAGAGAAAGGAGATACGATGACACTGTTGCGGAGAGGAAAAGATCTGAGGAGGAGAGAAGGTACGGTGATAGACGCGGTGATGATAGGCCTAGGTATGCTGACGACCTACGGTACGAAAATAGTAGCAGACGATATGTTGATGACAGAAAACCATTAGCAATAGATAAAAGTAAATTAGAAGGAAGAAATTACAGAAAGGAGTTGCTAGAGAGGTTTGCTGATATGGATATTGAAGATCGTCATGAGTTTCCTAGCCATCAAAGATACTACGAATAGAAAGAATCTACAAGGTATTTTTGGCCTAATTTAAGAAACGGGGCAGAAAGTTATCTTTAGTTTTATGCCTGAAAGCAAATAACCAAAAAATTAGGGCCAATATCAAGATTTCCAAGTTGAGCTTAAAGTTTCTTTATTAATGTTCAATTCAATTTCTTTTAATGAAATGAATGTTGGTACCTAGTAAGAAAGTTTATAGATTTATGGGTTTGATGGGCTCTTAACAGACTTGCAAGTAATATGCACTTTTATAGCTTTGTGAGGAATTATATTTGGTTTGTACAGTCCTTCACAAAACTTCGAACTCAGGTATTATTGCAATTTTGGAATTGTTTGACTATAATCGCTTACCACTTGTACTTTTATGGTCAGGAATTTACCTTTAAAAATAATATTATTCATTTTAGTGATTCAAATACTGTGAAAACATTTTTATAAAGCCATACTTCTAATTATGTTGTCTTGCTTTTTTCAAAATTTATTAGTGGTGAAAATCTCCACAGCTTGCTACTGAGTTTCTCATCTACAAAAAATATTTCGATTGACTTTTCAGCTAGGAAGCAGTTATATTGTAGTTAAAAACCAGTTTTAGCATTGAAATCTATACGTGCAAATACCTGTTTTGATTTAGTAAAATTGAAAATGATTTGGATTCAATTAGTATACTTCTGATTATATCAAATATGATTCTTCAAGAGAAATCTCATGTTTGTAGAAGTATGTATACTTGAAGCAAAAAGAATGTCTCGAACTAGTTACGATATCACCAACCTGTGTACATTAGTTCTATGATTAAATATTGCACAGATCATAAAGAGTATAATAACGTAGTATCAACGCTATTTCTTCTGGGGTAGACAGTATCCTGAAAAATAATTACTAGCAATATCACAGTTTACTTTAAAATTTGTCAAAAATTCTTGTGTTTCTTATCCAGCTATTTAACAGCATATTAAATTTATACCTTCCTCACGAGACTAGACCAGTAAATGGTTACTTTCGGAACTAGACCTCTAAAACGGTATTTACCGGACTATAGTGCCGCTTCCTGATAGAAAAATCATCCAAAAACTCCATACTTCTCGGTCGGTAGACGAAAAAATATAGCTTTCTACGATTGTTATCATTGAGAGTAGGCTTTCTCCGCTGTCAACTGAGAATAGAAAGTTTCTGTTTGCCGTTGAGCGAACAGAAAGATCATTGCTGCTCACCGAAAGTTAAGATGTAAAAATAGATATAGCTAGCTAGAGAATGGAATCGCCCAGTGCGACATAGAAAAACTTTCATCTTTTCCACCAAATGCCACAACCTGAGGCGAACCCGGCTATCTTCTTAGTTTCATCTAGTTCTTTCTAGAATCTGTTAACAGACTAGTCCAGTGTACCTTGCTTAATCAACTACTTCATCTCTCTGGCCAATTGTTCCTTTCACCAGGTTCATGCTCTTGTTGATGAATAGTTTTCATTGATTTTTGTAACATAGCCACTTCCCAGTCCACCTGAAGTATCCAAAACCAATGTAAGTAATGACGTTTCTACCCTTTCCTGCATTATATTCCTATAGACTTAAAAAAATCTACAACTCTAGAACCCACAATGGCATGAAGCAATGAACATTCTTTTGATGACTTTTCTTTCAAGACAGTAACTATGGATCACTTTGGCTTATTGTCAATACTGGAAGGGAAGATTAAGGAAAGATTCAGATCTAGTGTCATTAGTTTGACTTTACACAAAAAACTAGCACCTACATACATATTATTTATCACATTATTCTCTTCTCGTAATTTTTTTCATATGAGATATCTTCTTGTGTGAACTATTCACCAAGGATTTCCAGGAAGTGAAACTTTGAATACATATTTTGGCTCACATTTGAAGCCCTCTTGGTTCTTTTAGCCCATACTCTGTGACGCGTTAGTGAACAGTACAAATGTTTGCTTGATTTTTCTGAGTGATCAGGAGACTATCTCTACATCCTCTATATATGCCATTGTCTGAACTGATTTATTAAGCTATTATTTTTTACCTTAATTTAGCCGTCTGAAAAAAAACGTTTTGAACTTCACCTGTACGTTTATGCCTTTGTTTGTGCCTTTGTCGACGTACAACTTGAAAATGAATTGATTTCTATTAATCTTCGGATAATAATTCTCCCACTTAGGTTTTGGATATGATTATTATACCCAGATCGGTACGGTTATTAGGAAACAACGTTATGCAAATATGGTACCTGACTTCCAAAATCTGATTTTAATGAATACTGATGTTCAGGGGAAGGTTCTTGGCATAGTTTGGAGTTCTCAGCCTACTGACATTAACTAGCTTTTTTTAAAAGTAGTGAATATAGGCCTTAAAAAATGATCACAAGAAAATATGATATAAAATTTCACCAAAGTACTTGGACTTTATTACCCAAAACTGATATTGAAGTAGTTGTAAAGATATTTTTAACCGGCAAATACGATAGAAATATTTAGGTAACATAGTCCTGAGCGTAACTGGGCGATAGTGAAATTTTATTTTATAAATTTTAGTGATCTCTTCCTGACGACGTTTGGCAGTTTTATTTGTTGTTAGTAATTCTTTTAAAGAAGTGCATTGAAAAGGAGACACACGACCGCTTTTGTCGCCTTGTCGAAGCTTGTTACCGTCTTGTAATCATATTGATATTTCGTTTCGTCACTTCATGCTACGGATGGTTGGCCATTATTATTTTTACAGTTTTCATGCAGTTTTAAGTCAATCCAAGCTCACTGATCAAATAATTTTGTCATAGACATCATCAAAATCTATGAAAAGATGGAATGTGTCAAAAATATTAGTAGTTAAAGAGTGCCGATTCTGGACCTCTGAACAGAGTGATAGGCGCTCACGATTACCTTGACCAGAGAGTTAAGAGCCTTAGGATCTGAACGAACAGGTCGAACAACTACTGTAGATAGCGTTGAACAACGATTCTGAACAGCTCAAGAGCTCCTCTGAACAATTGTTCAACATAGCTGTTCGAGCCGTTGAAGAGGTGTTCGAGCTGTTCGACCTCTTCAGGTTTTAAGGCTCGCTAGGATCTAGATCCTTTAGACCTAGTATACTTAACCGGGCATAAACATGCCTCCGTAGCACTCATCGTGGTGGGGGGTAATCGTGAGTGCCTCTCACACTACTCAGTGATCGTCATAACGTTATACACCCGAGTTTAACCACCTGCCACTAGTTCGAGACATTTTTTTACTTAGTGTGTTAACCAGCCCATCTATATGTTATGTTTGTTGTTATTTACATACGTTATTTTTTTAAATTGTTGAAATGGAAATTGAAAGGAACTGATTTGTAGTATCTTCTTCGGGTTCTTCAATGGGATGTTCCGTAAATTGTGATTCTCTAATATAAACATTAAAAATTTTGACCATTTTGGTGCCATATTTGAGTAATAGCTCAATTTTTAATCAATCTAATGAAATAGAAAACATATTCAAGCTTTAATCTGTAGCTAAACCTAGAATTTTTAAAATAATTTATAATGAAGGGTATTGTTGAGAGCCGTAATAAATTTATGTATTTTATATATTATTGTAAAATAGCTTGAAAAGAACTGAGATATTATACTTTAAAGGGAAGTGTACTCTATGTTGAAGTTGTATCCACGTTTTGCTTGATTTTTCATAGTTTCAAATTACCTACGTGATATTAAAATTTAACGTCAAGTTCTTGACTGATACTAGGAAAATTTAGAAGAAGTTTGCACAGCTGTTAGGATGTTATGAAAATAGTACATGCATGATGAGGTTGAAGCTTTTCAAAGATAGTTACAAGTTGAAAACAGTAAAACATAAAATATTTTAAATTTATAGGAATAAAACCTTAAGTGATTTTCAGAGTTTATTGCCTACCTGTGAAATATCGATTGACATAGGATTAGCATCTTATTTTAAAATATCCAGTCATCTAACACTTACTAAATAAAAATTTTCGGAGAAAAAATGAGTGCTGCGTGTGGTAGATATCGGGGATCCTAATAGAGTAAAACTAAAATTTGTAGGGAATTGCCTTAATATATCATTTTTTTACTAGAACCTATCGTAAACCTTATAAAAAGTGTAGCAAAAATTGTTTGAAAAATCCGAGCCCCGAAAGGCATTTATTTAAACAAAAAAAATGCTTAAAGTGTATCCTTCGTAGTTTTTCTTTTTCTCTGGTTGTATACTCATATTGCAATGAGGAAAAACGATACTGCTCATAATAAAATTACAATTTGTTAATTGCGAAAAACAAAAACTACTGGCCATTTTTACATTATTGTTGCAGATATTTTAACGAAACTTTTAGTGCCTGCCTCTAATGAAGCTAAAAGGCATGATAACAAAACTTCAAGTTGACATATTTATAAGAACGCCTAAAAAAACAATAGCAAAATAGAAAATAGAGTCGTTGATTTTCAAGTATTACAATTTTTTTTCAAATTGTTGTAGTTCAGTGAAATTAAGAAAGAAAATTGAAATTTTTTTAAACCATTTTTTTACATCTGAATTAGATAAAATTTAGGGACCTCACTTTGTGAGGCAATTTATTTTACAATTTTATAATTGTATACATATATAACCTAATTTTAGTTAGCCGTGAGATGTTACTGTTTAAGTATTCTTCATTTCTGGTGTTGTAAATATGGAGTTGAATTTTGGTGATAAAAAAAACTACAATTTAGGAAAAACTGAGAAAAACGCAATTTTCAACATTCTCTTGTTTAAACACGGCTCCTCTCGGGACTCGAATGTACTCCAGAGCTTTTCGCTACACTTTTTGTAGTATTTAAGTCAAGTTCCAGCGAAAAATTTTGTCACCCAAAAATTGTCTTGCAATTTCTCATAAATTTTCAAAATGGTCTTCGAAAACGGTTTTCTCGAAATATTTCTGCATTCTACCGAAAAAAGAAATATTAATAAAGTGAAGAGCCCTAAATTTTGCAAAATCGCAAGAACACTTTTGGATCGCAAAAAGCGTTATTTGACGTCCTGCAACCTACCAAATACAGCAATTATTTTTGGACGTGAATAATTTCATATCCAACGACTGGACTAATTCTAGTGTTTTTTAGCTAGTAAAATTATTACATTTACTTATATTTTGCGTCTATAATTTTTAAAATTAGGATGTTTTACAATGCCAATCGATGTATAAGTTTACTACTCTTAATGACAATCAAAGTATTTTTTAATAATTTAGGAAATAGTTTAGTAAAAGTTATTGAAGCCAAGATATTCTAAAATTTAATTAGATTAATACATAAATGTGTACAAATTGCTTCATTGTAGTGTTTATAACTGAGCGTATTTGGATTAAAGTTTACATTTTTTAATAGAAATAATCAAATTTAGATGTTTTTGATAGAGATCATTTTTATTTAAGTAGTATGTGTACTTAGTAGCATTGGTATCAAAATTTAATATTGCACCAGCTTATATTTTGAATATACTGATACAGTCAATCTGTCATTTGACCCAAGAAATAGTCCTACAAGATTTTTTTTATAATAAAATTAATTTATAAATTAATGTTTTCCACAGATATATCGTTTCTGCTATGGTTGCCATGTTGGAAATATAATGATCAAAATGTATTTTTTGCGATTGTCTCCTTTCCCGTTAGTTCTAAAGTTGGTTATTATCATAGGGAATAAAAAAGCTACAGTTAACTTGGTTGTATCTATTATTATTAATACAATACGATTTAAAGCGCCCAAACTGCTATAAATGTGCGCTTTACTGCAGTTTTTTTGTAATAATCTCTGTCCTTATTGTATTTTTTTTAATGGGGTACGAACATACCCCGCTCCAAAATTCGGAGGTTAAAAATATACAAAATATACAAACCATGACTTACAGTTTATGGTTATGTTGGTTCACTGTAAACTTCATTTGATGACAGAGTCAACGTGAGAAAAAAATATTTTCGAATTAATTAAAAAAATTAGAAAATCGAAGTTAAAAAATACATAATTACGAATCTATTTTTATCGATATAATTCCAAATACTAATTTCGTTTATATACATCTAGTGTCATTTAGAGTTCACCTCCAGGCTAGAATCCCTAAATACACCCTGACCCAGGTGTGAGAGGCAATACTTTGTTTTGTAGAAAAATTTACTTTACTATTGAGGGATCAGGATTGACATCTGACGTCAAATTTTGTATGCAAAGAAAGAATAATCAATTTGAGTCAAATTGGCAAAAATTTTAATTTTTTTAATATGAAATGAAAAGTTTACCCGCGTGCATATGACAAGTAGAAACATACTGCTTAATAAGTGAACACACAGGCGCAAGTTTTGTTAGATTCTACTTCTACCTGTTAATGAAAGGCGGAACAATTGACCAATCTCGGCTTTTGAAGCTCATTTATCGTTTATTTTTCAGAGCAAAAACATTTGTAACTTCGACCATACGCTGATTTTACTCAAAAAACTCGTATAGTCATGAAACCGTATACAGGGTGTTTCAGCTAAAAGTCCCCTGGTCATTATCTCGTAAAATAATAAATATACTTCAAATTTGTAAATCGCGGATAATTGACACCAAAAAAGGTCTTAAATAACTGCAGTTAGAATTGTTTCTTCGCAGTGCACAGAGATGGCGCTGCGGTGAGAAATTATTTTTCGATGGCTGGAATCTTGACACATGATTCATACGATTAATGAATAAATTGTGAATAATTTTGACTATGTAAAAAATTTTGTAAATACCAGCCGTTTTGGAGCTACATGAATTTTTTGCTCCATTTTTTTGTCTCTGCAAATTTTGAAAACTTCTGTAACTTTTCTGTTTATCATTTTAGAACACCAATTATTTAGAACTTTTATCTTATTATATTCCATACTTCTTAGATTATTACATATTTTGAAAATTTTTGCTAATTTCAAATTTTAAAAATTAGTTGCTGAAAATTATAAACATTTAGTAGTAGTAGTAGTGTAGTCAAATTTCACAATCTTTTTTTTTTTTTCGTACACTCTTTTCGTCTCCAAAACATGAGGATTCCAGATCAGTTTAGCGTGTAAAAACAATTATAATATTTAGTTTAAAATATTAGAGGAAGTAACTATTTTTAGATTAGCATAATTAGAGATCCTAAAAAAAAAATTGAGTTTGGAAGCTTGCAAAAATGGATCTTTGCTCTGAAATATTTCATAACAAATAGTGATACCTAAATTAGTCATTTTCATTTTATTGATTTTAAAGTGAAATAGTTAGTGTTGTTGCAAGATATCTTGTGGCAACTGATGAATTTTTCATTTTATATATTTTTTTAATCGACGGTTTATTTTATCCCGACATATTACTCACGCTTTGAAAATCATCGAGAATTTAATTCATATTTGGTAATTATCCTGTTTAATAAAAAATAAAAATTTAAACAGTTTTCGCAAAAATCAATGGGAATCACATGATACTCTCCAAATCTTTTATCAATCAAGTTGACATCTTCAGGAGGTGATACAAATTTAGGCTTAAATTTATTTTCTATTATCTGTAAATTATGTTTTTCATAAAATGTGCGTTGTCTTCTTTTGGGACAAGTATGAACTAAATATGCTCAGTTATTAAGTAGGTAATGAAATCTGAAAATAAAAGCTTTACAATTTGTAAAATATGAACTGCATGTGCCACAGATAGTGGTAATATCACCGACCAATTTCACTACACGAAAACAAAATATTTGTATAGTTGTAGTATATTATTAAATTATTTAGGTTTTGCACTAGGCTTCAGCAAAGTTTGAAAGTTTAAATACTTTTAGTTGTAGGTATTAGGTATATTTTTATATTACCTCGAACTTTGCTAAAGCAGTTTTGTTTTCTAGATATAAAATAGTGCCATATTTTCCTTTATATTTTATTGTAATTAGGATTTAAATGAATTACCTATTATGAAATGCTGTTAATATTGAATGAGTCTATTGAATATTTCAAATATAAGTAATTATTATAATATTTAAATAAAGAGCTAAACTTTGATACATTGTAAATAGCTATTAAATATTAAAAAATTCTATACTACTTATAAAATTGTGTTTTTGATTTATATAAATATTAGCTAGATAGTACGAATAAAAGAGAAAGATTAAATTGTTGACGAAGAGTTTTGTATCTATTATTTATAAGTTACTCTAAATGCCTTGCTATTATGATTTTTTTATATTATTATCCATTTTAAGAACATCTAAATGAACATGAGAAATATGATGGAGAGGCACTGTCGATGTGCGTTTTTCTAAATAAAATAAATACATTATAAAACCATACTTTGCATTATATTTCTACCTTATCCATTAGTTGCAAGCACAGTTCATAACATATTTATAGAGTACACAAAAGGCTACAAAAACTGCCTGTAAAAATATCAAAGTCGAAGCTATTACGTGCTGGCAAGAGTTAGTCACCGCTGCTGTGCAAAGCTGTACTTCGAATTTTTGTGCATGAACACAATAATACTAGAGATTTAATATGCTAAAATGTAATGAATAAACCGTGGAAAATACAAACTGTACAGAGACGAGTAAACTTTAACTTGGCGTGTGTATGACTTGGTAACACAACGTACGATTTGATATGCTATGCGCACAGAGCCATTGCAATGACGTATAGTCTCGTATGTCTGATCCTCTATATGATGAAGCGACCCATCAATTTAAAGTTTACCCCACTATACACTCATAGCACTGATACACTGACAAAAATTTCTAACCTAACTCTAGAATAATAATACCATCATCCTTTGCGTTCGCGACACTGGCCGACGAATTAGAAGTTCGTCTCTGTGCCCACGGCTAGAATGGATAACAAAAAACGCAAAGCGCTTCTTACCTCTTTCATTTAGGGGCAATTCGCGAAACTTTATCACAAGAGTAAGAAATCTTAATTGGAACAAGTGTATTTCCATTAATTTCTTATTTTAGTCAAGTTGGAACATAGTTTGCATAAGTATAAAGATGTTTTATCTATTCAATAATGCATTATATTTATTATTTAATATGGTGTAGAAAAACAAAGCATGCCCCGCTCTCCTTTTATACTAGCTCGGTCGGCAGCTTTAAGTTTTTTACGTACACTATAAATATGTTATGAACTATACACCGCCTGAGTAGACAGAGAGATTTTGACACACCTCAATATTCCAATATAGTCCAGTGCAATTAGGTTTATACCTCGGAACCCAGCTCTAATGAATGGATTTGAATGTTCCAGGTTTTTTGAATTTCTTATACTAAAAACTAAAAAAAGTTCACCTTTTGAAACTTTCCGCTAATGATAAAAAATAAAAATAAATTAAAAAAAATGTGAAAGGCAACTAAATCAAATTTTTATGATTTATTTACACAGCTCAATATTAATGTAAATGATAATACGTTTTCCTATGTTATTGATGTCGGAATGTTTATTACACCATTGCAAGTGGCAATTAGATGAAAAATTCGAGATGATATGCAATCATTACATACGATATTTAAGAAATAATTATGGAAACAATGTTTTTGTCGCAACATCAACTGCACTAAATCAGCTGAAAGATATTGTCGATCATTGAAAAATGCCTCAACAGATTTAATTTTTGATGAAAATGTGCCTTTATAAATTCGCCAAGAAAGTTCCTTGCAAACAGCAATAACGAAAGCAGATTCATCGAAATGAGAAGGAAGAGACTAGCTGATAACAATATTTTCTCGTGTGAAAATGTTGTTGTTGCTGCTGAAGATATTGATGTGTTAGTTTTATTAACAGCTTTAACACCTCGTCATAGAGAAATATATTTTCTCAAACCAGCAAAAGGTACGGTATCCGCAAAAGTGTATTCTAATTAAAGCCTTGAACAAACATTACCAATGTGTAAGAAGAATATTTTGTTTTTACATGCATTAACTGGATGTGATACAACTTAAGCGTTTTACAAAAAGGGTAAAAGTAAATTTGCTAAATTATTTGAAAATCGTACAGATGTACAAGATGCTGCTATTATCTTTACTGATGAAAATGCTGATAAAAATCAAGAAAATATAAATAATTTTCGATACCAATCGTTTCTTAAAGCTACAAATAAAAATACGTGTCAACTTGGCTTCATTGATACCTACACTCGATGCTAGTTCAGAACATATAAAAAAAGTGTATTTACAAGTACAGTTGTGGATGGGACATGATAAGTTGTCAAAAGATTGGGGATGGAAAAAAAAAGATAATTCACTAGTACCAGTTACAATGAGCTAACCACCAGCTTCTGACAATTTATTGAAAATGGTTTTTTGTTCATGTAAAACTGGGTGTGGCTCTGCTTGTAGATGTAGAAAAAGTAGCTTAAATTGTTCTATAGCATGTTTACTATGTGAAGGGGTTAGCTGCTTAAATGCTTCACCAACGATATTAATGAATGGCATCGAAAACGAAAACGTCGGAGACAATTAGTTTACTGATTATCATGATTATCCTTGTAATAAAAATTTATAATTATTTATGTCATTAAAATTTATAATAATTATTATGTTGCGTAAGTTGTTAATACATTTTTTTCTATAAAAATTTCACAACTAAACATCCTAGCAACTGATATTTATTTACATAATAGTATTGTAGATATTGGAAAACCCCCTATCGAACAATTCCTCGCATGCCTGATTACAAAAAATTGTGAAAAGGAGTCGTTTTAGGCATTTATGGGGTAGTTCGTTAAGGGTGATAGGCTAAATAATATCAGCATCGTGTTCCCCGCCATTGAAAAGGTACAGAAAATAATTTTCAGCACGTTTGGATGTTTTTTGCATGTTTTGGTATTGAGGGAGGGGGTAGTTTTAACCCCTGAAGGTCGTTAGGATGTCTGTTTGCGAAATTTTACAGGACATATTAAGTTTCCTCAAAAATAAATCCAATCCAACAAGTCCTCGCATGCCTGACAACGAAAAATGAGAAGAAGGTGTAGTTCTTGCGTTTAGGGGTAGTTCGAGGGCGCGACTATCCTCATCGTGTTGGCCCCTCTCGAAAACGGGGGGGGGGGGGGGGTAGCCATGTTTGGTCGCTTTTGCAACTTTGTCATAGACTAGAACTGGAATAGAAATTTGTGCAATTTTAGGCGCCAAGTTGACAGAATTAAAGACAGATCATATTGAAACTTGCACTATCTCTTAGCCGGTAAAGGAGGAAGTAATAAATACATCAGTGCGTGCAACACATGAACAGATCCTATACTGACGTTTAAATTTGGAGGGAGTGTAATTCAAAATAATTTTGAGAGGTTTATCAAATCGACGTCGCTCAAAGCCCTGTGCCGCTTGGCGCTATCGACAGTTCGGTGTATGACTATTCGTCTTTCACGATTAAGGTATAATATATTTGTTGATTTAGCTTATATGAATTAGAGCGTATATTAAGGAATTGTGCAATAAAACAGCAATATTAAATTCTAACTTTTTATTAAAACAACATTTATTTACATATTTATATCTTAAGATAAGAATAAAATTTTTAAAAATATTTTAAAATACTGGTATATTCACATTTTCGAATATATCACTAATGGAGTATATTATATACAATATCAAATACAGTTCCACTTTGAGCGTATTTTCTAAAACTAACTTGCCAATATGACAAAATTATTTTTTGAATCTGAATGAACAGACATTCATTCGGTTCATCAACATGAGTTGGCAAAAAAAATACTGAATAACTTAAAAAATTAAAGCCTTTTAATAAATTAATATCATACATCTGACTTGGTATTCGAATCTGACAATTTAGGATTTATGGTTTGACTAACACTGTCTAAATTATCATCTCTTTCCTCCTCTTCATCTATAATACTTATATCTCTAATTGACGGACGGTGACTTCTTCTCCACCCTTCAGGTACAACTGGGAATTTGGTTTTTGTTAACAGCCGGGTACCCAAGATCGTCATTAAAATGGCCGCAGTAGGTGCCGTTAATATGATTGCCAACACGCAAGTTGTTTGGACCTTATATGCATATTCATGTTCTGCAGTTCCAGCAACGACCATTCCGAGCGCTATAGGTCCCAGGGCAGCCTGAAATAAATAATAATTAATGTCTTTATTGCAAACTTACAAGTTGTAAAATCTGCAAGTGGCGAAGTTAAGAAATAGTTGCAAGTAACTCTGCTCTTCCACTTAACCAAATGAACATGTACGTATATGGTATAACAAGTAAAGGTATTCGATACTTTTAAGTATGATGATGAAAGCTCTTATTAATGTAGGTCCTCAAGTGACCCCCTAGGGTTATAGAAGTTATAATTGTTGCACTTAAATTAGTCGCCAAAATAATGCAAAGAATGATTTATTAACGAACAGAATACGTTTTAATACGTTAGAATCAGTACCGAAATGAAAGTACCAAGTTCATGTTCCACTAACACGTTCAAAAATAGCAGACGCGTTGGGTATTTCTGAACATCTATCCTGCACACATTGGATAAGTTCTTCATCAGTGGTAACTCTGCGGGAACAAACGATATGTTGGATGTATTTTTATAAGTAAAAATACAAGGAATTTAGATCTGGTGACCGCGCAGGTGATCCACCGCAAGCTACCATATTAGAATTCATCGCATTGTACATAAACCCTCGTTCATGGTTTATGTACACTTATCTAACAGCTAAGGGAATTTCTTCGGGGAGATTTGGTAGATCTTCTAAGAAATTGCGTCATTTAAACGTTGATGTAAACAAAAGAACTAGTTAACTAATCGTCAATAATAACAGCTAAAACGTTTATGGAGAATAATTGGCATTAATGTTTGGACTGGAATAACCATTGTGGGTTTTCCTCTTGACACAGGTAAAGGATATGAAAGTTAGTTATTCCGTCCTGTACAAATATAGTTTCACCTATAAAAAAAATGCATATAGCGACATTTTTACAGCACTAAGGGCCGTTTATCGCAATTCGTGCGCCATAATTTTTTATCTAGCCATGATTCTTCATCAATTTCAATTCTATTCATGGCTTTTCGGATACCATCTTTCCATCTCGTTCTAGATCTTCCCTTTTTTCTTCTTCTGTTTGGGGTCTATGACATTTCGCCGCCGCCGGTTCGCCGCGGCCGTTTTGCCGTGGCCGTTTCACCGCCAGACCTTTTCGCCACCAGCCGTTTTGCCACCAATCCATTTCACCACCAATTATATCAAAGAAATATCTTAAACTAACCTCACATAAATTCATCCATCTTAAACTAACCTAACCCAACCTCACATGAAAAATTCAACCCTAACATAAGGGAAAAAACCATCGTTAGAAAACTTTTCACAGCCACGCTTACTTAAAAATCAGAATTCCATTGCTTTACAACTGATGGTAAAATGAAACCATCGTTTGAAAACTTTTCACAATCACGCTTACTTACGATTCAGGAATCCATTGTCAAGAAAGTATTTATCTTCGACAACTCTTTGACGTATGCTGTCACATTTCGCCAGCCAACTGGACCAGTGGCGAAATGGATTGGTGGCGAAACGGCCGCGGCGAACCGGCGGCGGTGAAACGCCCCATTCCGTCTGTTTGGTATCCAGTTCCATGTTCTTTGTGGTAATCTATTTTCTTCCATCCTTCTCATATGGCCGTACCAGGACAATTGTTTTTCTCTATAGTGTCAGTTAGCGAGTATTCTATATTCATCACCCAGTTTTGCATTCCTCTATATTCCTGAGCATATATGCTGCATCCTCCACATCTTCAGCCAAAACAACGCCAGCAAAGAGTAATATGTAAAGATTTCTTTCTCCAATTTGGACTTCCATCCTATAACATTTCCCACGCCATTGTTGTAGAGCGGAATTGAGAAAGACTTTGAATAATGTTGGAGAGAGACAACAGCCCTGTCTTAGACTCTTGCTAACTGTAAAATATTTGGAATACCCATTTCTTGTCTTTACGCAACTGATGTTCTGTACGTAGAATTGTTTCATTGCGTTTATATATTGTGGGTTGATATCGTTATCTCTCATTGCATCACAGCAGATTCAATGACACGTTATCATAAGCCTTCTTCAAATCTACGAAAATAAGACGTAATTGACTACTATATGCTAATGTCTTTTCCATCAGTTGTTGTAGACAGAATAGGTTGTCAGTGTAGGATCTTCCAGGTCTGAATCCACTCTGCTCCTCCATTTCCCTAAACTGGTCTTCAATTCTCTCTCTTAAAACCCTGCCATGCAGTCTATCTGTTGCGTATGTTACACTAAGTCCTCGATAGTTTGAACAGATCTTTTTGTCTCCTTTCTTATGTAAGAAACTTATATGTGCAAGTTTCCATTCTTCTGGGATAGGATCTCCATCCAGGCATTTATTAAAAATCTCTGTGATCTATTCTAAAACTATTTCAGGAGAAAATTTTAGTAGCTCCACAGATAGACCTCCTGGGTCAGGGCTCTTTTTACTTCTTCTACTGTAAATCTTTCACGTTTTATTCCTACGTTTTGTGTATCATACTTAACCTCTTTTCTGTTAGTAGATCCTGGTAATATTCTTTCCGCTCTTCTTATCCAATTGGATCAATCGTCACGAAACATACATACAACGAAAATACGCATTCCCTGCTTCATTTTTGATACAATTAAATACATAATTCTCTCAGTCGAGAAAACTCGGATTCATTTTGTCTCTGTACGAATTGTACATGACATTTTGGAAAGTAGAATCAACCTTATGCCAATTTAAAACTGCATAAAAAAATGTATAAACAAAATTTATGACTAAATAGGCTGATATTCTCAAAGATTGTCACGTAGTCAATAATTATCACCTTTTACCTATATAACTTTTTCCGGTAGGTATAATAAGCGATATCCATATTTTCCTTTATAGAGAGTAAATATATGAATATCTATTTCATTCACAGAAGTACATTTATTAATGGATTGTAAATATGACTTATGGAAATTAAATTTCTATGGTTCCGTAGTGGCTATCAAATGACTAGGGGTGAATTTATACCCAGTGATAAGTGTTTATTTAATTTTTAGTTACGAGTTATTAAAATTAGCTAATAATTCCACAGTCTTCGTGATTAATATTAGTTGTTAAGAAAAATAATATTGTACATTTGAGTGCACATAGCGGGAATCGATCCCGTTTTATGGCCCTTAGTAGATCCTGGTAATATTCTTTCCGCTCTTCTTATCCAATTGGATCAATCGTCACGAAACATACATACAACGAAAATACGCATTCCCTGCTTCATTTTTGATACAATTAAATACATAATTCTCTCAGTCGAGAAAACTCGGATTCATTTTGTCTCTGTACGAATTGTACATGACATTTTGGAAAGTAGAATCAACCTTATGCCAATTTAAAACTGCATAAAAAAATGTATAAACAAAAGTATAACTTTTATAAAAATTTTCAAATCAAAATACCAGACGGAGAGGACTGGAAGAATGGCCCTCTGATATTAGCACAAACAGTCTGGTATGCGGAAGATGGAAAACGGAAGTCGTGATAAGTTTAGGAATACATACCACAGTATATCAGGCTGAAGTGGCCGTGTGCAAAATAACTAATGAGCCAAGGAACTGTTAACCAGTCAATTGCCATTTTTTCCGACAGCCAAGCAGCGCTAAAGGCAATCGATTCCATGCAGGTCGATTCAAGACTAGTATGGGATTGTATTAACGCCCTTATAGACCTACAAAGTCAGAATAAAGTGACTGGACACGAGAGACATGAGAGACACAGGGGAAATGAAAAGGTTGATGAACTGGCTCGGGAAGGCGCGTCTAATGTCCTGGTAGGTCCCGAACCTTTTCGTGGTGTGGCTAAGCCATGCATTAATAAATGGGTACAAGACAAATCTCTAGAATGGTGGAAGAACGATTGGCCAAATTCTCGGAAGATCTATTATGCCAAAATAGAAAGACCATTAGATAATAGTGGGTCTTCTAACTGGACACTGTAGGTTCAATAGGCATATGAGTCTAATGGGCCTGACAGAGAATGCAATATGCAAGTTCGGTTAAGAGGAAGGTACATATGCTATGCCACTGCGAAGTCCTAGATTCCAACTACTTGGTGAGGAAAAACCAAGGGCAGATAGCTATACTAAGGAGCCCCTATCAAGGCTATGGGTCTGGCACAAAGGATAAAGCTGGATAAGGAACTCTGAATGAATTAGATTAGGAGCTCCACTATAAATCCATAGGAGTCGCGGTGGCCAAGGCCAAGCGGCCAGTTCCTCCCTTCAATCTAATCTGATCTAATCTAATAAAATTAGCTAATAAATCCAGTCTTCGTGATTAATATTAGCTGTTAAGAAAAAATAATATTGTACATTTGAGTGCAAGTAGCTGAGATCGATCCCGCTTTATGGCGTGTTTATTCCTGAGATTAAGCCATATGGTCACATAGTTTACGCCTTCAGCGACTGCAGTTAGTTTGGTCTAAAATGTTGCGTTTCGTCTTTATCAGCCATTACTAGTTACTTCAAATGGTATGTTCGGGAGACCGCGCGCCCGACATAAGTGTCGATCGGGAGTTGAGGATTCAAAGCATCCTATTTCCCTTACCCGTTGGAGGTTTTTTTGAAACATTTTCAAACCTGGCAATCTATTAGAATTTCAGGTTCTATTTAGAAACCGTTGTGAATAAAGCCTTGCCTTGCTCCAGCCCCATTACAGTTCACAATCAAGGGCATGTCTGTCTACTATTCATTATTAGCTTTTATAGCAAGTAACACTAGATTCTATTACTTCCACATCCAGTGGAAGTATAGTAACGACAAAAAAAAATTTGAGAATTTTTATTGTTCAAATAGGCTTAGAATGTCATGAAACGTCGAGATTTTAGGTTTGAGTGAAAAAAATGTCTGTCTGTCTGTCGGTCGGTCTGTCTAACTCTTTTTATGCACACGATTACGCTGGAATCGAAGATATTGACCTGAAATTTGGTACACATATATACTTTAATGGGATCTAGAACTAGATTATATTTTCAACTTATTCCGTCGAGAGTTGGGGGGTAAATTAGGGTAAATGTTGAGTAAATAGGTAAATCAAGCAGGTAAGACTCCATAAAATTGGCATTTAGTATATATAAGAGAAGCTAAGGTCCCAAAAAATTTTTTGGCATTAGCCATCTGCATTACCACCCCCACTCCATTATTTAAGGGGATGAAAAAATTGTGATTTAGTGTATGTATAAGAACTAAAAATCTCAAAATATTTTTTTACTTCATTCACCTCCGCTACCACCCCTCATCACCACCCCACCCCAGTCCCGATGTGGGATATCGTTTTATGGGTTTTTGGGGTAGACGATTTCAAATATTATATTATTAAAGTTCCATAAGCAATTCTATTCACATACAACATTTTTTGTTGAGAGAGACTCGGATAGAAAATTTAGATGTGGAAGTAGTGATTCCTTGGGCAGCGGTTTTCTAAATTATGTAATTAAACTGCCAGTATCAAGCGTAACAATTTTATTGATTAATTATAAGTGAAAATAATAATAAGGCCAATAAATAAATTTTAAGCATAACAAATAATTACGAAGATACAACTTGACATTTAAACTGTTTACTAATAACATTCGAATGATCATGTTAATTGTAAAAGATAATTTATCTTTTAGTTGCTCTTCTGAACAATTACATTCTTTGTTTGAGATAGTTTCCCTTGCTCACGAATGTCATTTCTCTTGAACAAGCGTAATTACTTCCACATCCAGTATAGTAACGACAAAAATTTTTTAAAAAATTGTATTGTTCAAATAGGCTTAGAATGTCATGAAACACGAGATTTTAAGTTTGAGCGAAAAAAAATTTTCTGTCGGTCTGTAGGTTTGTCTGTCTGTAACTTTTTTTGTGTGCACGTTTACTCTGGAACCGTTTAAGATATTGACTTGAAATTTGGTACACATATGTAGTTTAATGAGATCTGGAACTGGATTATATTTTCATCTTGTTCCGTCGAAGGGTTTGGGGTTAAATTGGGGTAAATTTGGGGTAAATGGGTAAATCAAGCAGGTAAGAGTCCATAAAATTGGTATTTAGTATATACAAGGGAAGCTAAGGTCTCAAAAAAAAATTTTGGCATTAGCCACCCCCATTACCACCACTACCCCATTATTAAAGGGGATGAAAAAAAATTGTGATTTAGTGTGTGTACAAGAACCAGAAACCTCAAAATATTTTTTTACTTCATCCACCCCTACCTCACTACCGATGTGGGGTATCGTTTTATGGGTTTTTGGGGTAGAGGATTTCAAATATTATATTATTAAAGTTCCATAAACAATTATTTCCACATAAAACATTTCTTCGTTGTGAGTGACTTAATAGAAAATCTGGATGTGGAAGTAGTGATTCCTTGGGCAGCGGTTTTTTTTTTGGTTTGAGTGGCAGGGCAGTTTCCAATGAAAACAAAATGTTGAGTAAAATATTAAGAATTTTTTTATAGTATATGTACTTATTGAGTACATTAATAAACCATTTTTGCATTATTCTTGTTAACGAATAGTTTTAAAACGAAAAATGAATGTTTTGATATACATGTTTAGAATTGATAAATACTTGCTTTTGTGATAATTAGAAAAAATAAGTAATTCTTTCGAATATTCAGTTTAACTTCAAAACGAAGTAAATAGAAAGCAAAAAATTACTTCAATTGTTATCACATTATAAAAAAAATTATTATTCAAGTAACATTTCTCCAACGTCTGACTATTTTTGTACGAATTGCAATGACATCGTTAATATTAGTACAAAATGCGATCAGACGACGATTTAAATACATAAGTAGCGTTGAATCGTCATGACGACGTCATTTCAACTTCGTCCCTTCATCGTAGTGTGGTAAATATTACTTACTCCAAATATTTATGAAGATGCATACTTTATTTTATTCTCATGGGATAACGTGATAATACTAATAGCGCGTAAATACGTGCATTTCAAAAGATAGGACGACAAACATTCAGCACTTCAAAAATAACTGATGAGCCTGTGTTCAATTTTATGATATATTTGGAAAACTGGAAACTTCAGTGGTGGAAGAAACTCCATTAAACATTTAACCGAAAATTATCCTAATTTGTAATTTTCACGATCAACTTCAATATTACTGATCATTTGGAAGACAATTCAAATGACGAAGTTAGTATTTAGGTGATATATAGTCTTAAACCGACTACTGATTAGAAGACTTCCTACTATAAGTTGAAACTATGCCATTTATATGTGAATTATTATAGCAGGTGTGGTCAGCAAAACTTCAACAGTCTCTTTCCGACTTTTAGCTACCTTTGGTTCAAGTTCTGATATTAGATGTTACTTGTTGGCAGGCCAAATTGGAGCCTTTCTTTTTATATGTAGGCATTACTCGTCTTCAATTCGCTGGTACTGATCTATTCATTGAGGTTAGGTTATAGTTTATTCAAATTATTATTTAGGTATAATACTAATAGTGCCTAAATAGTTTCTTCAAGAAGTTGTTTCCTTTGTTTATAAAATTTCAGTTTCCTTTAATTAAAGGATGAGAATTTACTTCGACACTTATCAAATTTTAATTGATTTTCCATTCTTCTATACTCTTTTGTAAATAAAATTATTGTATATATAAAAACATAACCTCTGTTTTGTACGAAACCATGTTTCATTACGGAAGGCAACACAAACAGCGCATACATTGAAATTAAAACATCCAACTTTATTAAGCTGGCTGCTAAAGTTAGCTCAACGTCGACCAATTGAGTAACTATATCAAAAATGATAAAAATCAACCAATATCTAACCAATGTTAATCATGACTAAAATTAGCCTAACAATTCTGCGACATTGTAACAACGTCGTCAAATCGATTTGGCGCTACTTGTATATTTAAGTCATCGTCCGACCGCATGCTGCACTAATATTGACGTTATAATTGTGCAAAGAAAGTTGGATGCCGGAAAACTATTACTTAAGTTTTGTAAACAATATAATAAGTTTTAAACTTTACCTGCACAGTTGCTTTGGCCATCAAAGAGAACGAAACGAAAACTTTTTCCTTCAAGTTTAATTTACATCCAATACCAACCATCGTGGTAGTCAAGATTCTTATAACAGCTGCAGCAACTAATATCCCTAAGCTGATATAAACAACACTCCCATCCAGTTCATTTAATTTTACCGAGGCGCCGGTAATTCCAAAGAGAATAGGTTCGAAAATCATCCAGAAAATGTGAAAAGCCGTCGCAGCTGGATTGTCTTCTATTTCCCACCCCTGTCTGTTCCAGCAAACTAAACATGAGAAGGCTGCTGATACGCAACCCAATGGACCAGCTCCTCCATATCCGATGAGCTCACTACCAAATACAGATATCATTCCACCCACAAGGAGAAGCAGGACCCTCAGAGGCACCATGAAAGGGTCGTTTCTTTCAGGGGCGTAGTTGCAAATTAGTCCCCAGAGTATTCCAAAACCAATGCCTGCACAAAAAAATAAAAAATTATATTTTGTGTATCATAATTTGCTTAGATAAGTCAGAATAAATGAAAACTAGGGTACGCTGAAATTTTTGTTCTGCAATAATTTTTGAAAATGATTAAAACTTTTGAGAAATTTCTTTTGGGAGAAACAGATTTCTATAGAGTTGCAATCGACACTTCCTCCGTAGCTTCCCAAATTCAAAAAATTTAAAGGGCACCATAACCAGCACCTTTAATTCTTCAGCTCGCCTTTGACTGAGATTATTTAATTTGAATGTAATATTCTTTGTGTCTATAATAAATTGTAACAGATAAATAATTGTATTATTTTAAATTCTACAGAGTATATAGGGTGTTAACTAGAACTTTGACCAAACTATGTAGGCTTATTCTAGTGTCCAAAATAATTAATATATTCAAGTGTGTCTGGAAATGCCTCCTAAGGAAGTTATATTCCTTTAACGTATGCTCCAGTTTGATACAAAATTATAGTAGTAAGCTATGAAATTGACATTTACAATAAATTTTCTGATAAATGTCACAACTAACATTGTTTCAAAGTGAGTTTATTGTTTGACTTAATATCTTAATTGAAATATGTATATACAGTTGAATATGTACACCAATGCTGATTCAGCTGATTTCCATTTTATGCATGATGATAGAGCAGCTCAGCGACTCTACCAGAGACCTTTTTCTAATCATGGGTGTCCCGCAAAAGTATGTGTTTTGAAGTTCATCGTAGGTTACTTGATACCCACGAAATTGTAAATAAGGTCCACATCAGTCCAAACAGTTTACCTAGAAGAGCAAGTCTTACAGATGGTGACTGACGACGCCAGTAATAGTACCAAGAAAAAGCGACAGAGCTGGGTGTTTCTCATGTGACAATTTGAAAAATTTTGCGCGAACAGCAACTTAGGCCATATCATGTTCAAGGAGTTCAAGCCCCCATAGGAACCGATTGCCAACCTAGACTGAAATTTTGCAACTGATTTTAAAGACAATGCAGTGCGCCTAATTCTCGTTCAAAAATACTTTTTACAGTCGAAGCTAAATTCTCAAGAAATGTAATTATAACAATCATCAGTTGTCATAAGAAAATCCTCACCTAATTATTAATTCTAGACACCAAAATTAGTTTTCTTGGAA
Organism: Rutpela maculata; assembly: GCA_936432065.2. Taxonomy (NCBI): domain Eukaryota; kingdom Metazoa; phylum Arthropoda; class Insecta; order Coleoptera; family Cerambycidae; genus Rutpela; species Rutpela maculata. The sequence continues at coordinate 37,703,336 of OW386287.2, read as the reverse complement.
CGTTTGGGCAGGTATAGAAGATTTTTTAATCGGTTCCGTTTTACTGCCGCCAATTCTTAATGGTCCAAGTTATAGACATTTGAAGGATGAATTACCTTGGTTGTTGGAGGAAGTACCATTAGGTGTTCGAAATGCAATGTACGATGGTGCTTCTGCACATTTCAGTATTACATCTCGAGGATTACCCAATAATAGGCACCACAAACACTGGATAGGGTGGGGAGGATCAATTGCTTGGCCAGCACATCCCACCTACTATCCTTTAGATTATTTTCTATGGGGGAATTTAAAATCACTGATATACATGAATCCAATTCCTACTGCACAAGTGCTGAGGGAAGCTATAAGAAAAATTATTTAAGATATTCAATGATAAAGCACTGTGAAGTGTGTATTGCTGTGAGAGCCGTCACGTTGATTCTTTAATTTGTGTTATTATTAAATTTGTATCATTTGTCACTATATTATGGTTTTTTGTTATTGTTTAATATTGTTTATAATCAATTTTTATAATAAACACGTTATCAAGGACTTCAAAAAGGGTATCATATTTTAGGAAACATTTCCGGACACACTTTGATTGATTGACTGTTTCTGATTCCGGGAGAGCGTATATCCCAGTAACGTAATATATTGTCAAACTCCTCTGTACATTTCCTTAAATAAATAAGGAATAAAAACAGACTGCAATCAACAGCTATTCTCTGGACTAATGCCCCGCCGAGCGCTGGATTACAAATTGCAAATCTGGCGTTAAGTGCAATAACTATGTACTGCCACAAAACGCTAAAACTTCGATTGCAATAAACACCAGCCAAAAGAATTATTCCAACTCAAAGGAGCTTCCGTGTCAGCCACTCCACACCACTTGCAGACTACAGTTTCGACTTGTTGGCTCTCGTCAGTGCAAAGTAGGTCCAGAAAGGCTGTAACGAGACCCTTTACCACTTTTGGTACATGGTATAAAATCACGACATGTAACAAAAATGGTAGGCTCCATCGAGCGGTCGATGTCTATAGCAATCGATGTAGACCTGACATGGGCATAGTTAGTAGATATGCTTTTAGAGGGCAGAATATTTACTAACGTAATATTTTGTCAAACTCCTATTCATTATTTTGGATAGTAGAATAGGCCTATAAGTTTAGTCTTTAGTCTATATTGTAATGAAATATAATCACTTTTTAGTTATGTTGATTGGTCTCTTAATTTTTATTTCTCATGCATCTTATAACCAAGTGAAGTAATATTTACCTCCAACTATGGAAAGCGGACCCTGAATGATGAGAGTAGTCATAGAACTATTGGAAAACATTACACTCTTGACTATGCCGAAAACGGCCACTGAAACGGCATCGTCAATACCAGCGATTGCGATTATAAGAGTTGGAATTCCCTTGGCGACTCCATAACCTTTTGTACGCAACCGGAACAGGCATGGTACTACCACAGCTGGAGAAACTGCAGCGACAATAGACCCTAGAAAATAAAATAATATAAATTTACAAATAAGCATTTATTTTTAGTTAAAGAATTGAATGTCGTTAATAATTTCTGTTCTAATTCATATGCCAACTAAAATTCATACAAATAGTGGAGTTGCTAAGCATAACAATCGTTCACTTTGTGATACTAACAAGAAATTTGGCACATAGGTAAAGTTTTCCTTGGCGAGCAACATGTGATATAGTGCCAAGCGGAAAAATTTTTTTTCGGCGGCCATCTTGAAAAAAATAAGTTTGCGGACAGTATTTTGGGATTACCTTGAAAACCGTGTACTTATGACAAAAAAACTCCTAGCAAAACACAAAATTCACAACAAAATAACATTTATACTTTTTCCAAACGGTTTTCCTTCAATTAGGCCAAATGATCAGCGGTAAGATTGTCAAACATTATTTAATATGATGTCAAGCAGACCGTTTAGTACATAACCGACAGTATTATTATTATAAGTAATATCATACATAAGAATAATACATTAGTAACAATAATAATAATAATCATCCAGATCCTAATTCTTTGGACCACATCTCCAGAAGCTACTTCAGCTTGTCAGGAGCTGGTTTCTTATAAATGTCGAGTTATATGTAGTAAAAAATGTTCACAATAAAGCTTACAAAAAAATTTATTTGGATACTTTTTATTAAAAATCGAATTATATTACAGCTATACTTAAATATATAATTTCCCCGCCACTGAGAATGGAGTCACAAAAAAACTCACTACACGATTTTTGAGGAAATTTAGTTTACTCTTATTTGAGTAAGTAATCACAAAAATATTGATACAATTCGCCGTTTTCGAGATAATGTCGAAGTATTGATTTTTCTGACGATTTTGAGGCTATCTATACTCACCCAATTTCAGGTTAGTATCACAATCTGTATAATTCTTAAGAAAATTCGAATTAAGCAACTCCACTAAAATACGATAGCGTAAAAAAATTCGTATCCATGCAAAAACATTTAATTACACGCCACTGATATGTAATAGACTGCATCGAAATAAAATTTCAAAGGAATATAAAAAACTAGTACCATAACTTTAATAGTTGCTAATTACAAATGTAATTGTAATTAACAATTATTATTGACATTTAATAACAATAATATTTTTCATAACATCCTTAAAACAAAATAGACAGATATGACGAAATTGCTCATTTTAAATACCCCCTGTCAATCGAGTCATCCCTTGAACTGGAGATCAACTTCTGAACAGCACTGAAAATGTTTCTCTTTGGTTAAAGACTTTTATTCATTGATTGATCGATTGATTGATTTACCAGCGTGCGGTAGGCATTGCTGCCACCATTGCTGTAACCATTGGGTTACATAGCTGGGCCTATTACTTATACGCTGGGTTGGATATGCTTATTGCCAGCAGCGAGAGCCACATGATGCATGGTAAAGGAAGTGTAGGTATTTGTGAGATGCGCTACCCCATTGTGTCGTGAGGGAGCGTCTAAGCTCCCTTTCTTGTCTTTTTGGGTCTGGACTTCTGCCTCTTCTGTTGCCGCGTTGTGTCGTGATATCGGGTGTTTATGCTGCTCTTTTGTGTTTCGGCTTCTTTGAATCTTCTTAGACATAAACACACCACACAAAGTCAAGGCTGTGCGGAAGGAAAAACGTAAACATACATCTACATCCACCGGTGTTGTCAATACCGGGGCTGGGGGTCGAATCCAGAGCGCGGTAGACAGTCGATCAGCGTATTCGACACTCAATGCGCCTTAACCGACTGGGTTAGATTTGGGTCATGCTTGTTGTCAGCCACGAGAGCCACATGACGCATGGTACAGGACTGGGTGTTTGTTGAATACGTTGCCGCATTGTGTTCGTAATATTTAATGTTTATGCTCCTCTTTTTTGTGTTTCTACTGCTTGTGCTCCTCTTTTTGTATTTCTGCTTCTACAAATCTTCTTCTTCTCCTGAGTCTTCTGATTTCTCGGTTTCTGATTCTGATAGAATATATATCGCTGCGATTTCTTTGTAGAATTCATTCTTTCCCCTCGCTTTTCTTTCCCAGTATATTTTGTCCTTTCCCAGTTTATTCATGATCCTCTAGATTGTTGTTTTTGACGTGTAACATCGTCTCCCTGTTTTTAGTTTGCTGCTGTTCAGTGTTAACGCTTTCTTCATGAGATGTGTTGGGTCCCTTCTTTGGACATATCCCCAGTACTTCACTGCGTACATTTCTATCCTTTTTGTAATTGTCTTTCCTTCTAGTAGTGCTGATGTTTTATGTCGCTATTTTCGTCCTGTTGTTTTTGTGAGTAGTTGGTTGATGTCTCTTTCAGCTCTTCTCAAACTTCTTCTGTTGTATTTTGTTGTTGCAGCATTTTTAACTCCATATGTCATCGTTGGCAGTTTGATGGCTATGTACAGTCGTTTGGTCAGGTCATGATAGTTTATTTTTTTCGATGAACGGTATAATTGCCCTTGTAACTCTGTATGCTGTTTTTATTCTCTCCTTTACTGTTTCTCTCCTTTTCAGTTGGTTCGTCAGATATGTTCCTAGGTATTTCAGTTTGTTCGTTGTTTTTAGGGAGTAGTCACCTATTTTGTACTCTTCTCCACTGGTCGGACTCTCTCTTGTTGACGGGTCTCGCTCCATTTTTAGACTTTTCTTAAAGCTTATTTTCAGCCCAGATATGTCCAGATGCGGTTTTCTAGGAAGTTGAGAATTTGTTGTTCTTCTTCTGCGATTATTAGGAGGTCATCGGCGTATGCTAGTATGACTTGGATTCTCAGTGTTTCCATGTGTTCCTTGAAATTTGGTGTTCACTTATTGTGTTTTGTATTACTTGATCTAGGACCGTGGTGAATAGTCGCAGGGATAGGGGGCATCCTTGTTTGACTCCTCTGTTCTTTTGTCTGGTTTCCGTGATTTGTCCGAACCATTATATGGCAGTAGTTTCATGAGAGAAGGCCTTTATTATCTTGTTTATTAGATAGTGCGGAACTACTTTGTTAACTATGGCGTCGTGACTGCCTTTTGGAGATCTATAGTGACTATGTGCAGTTTTGTCCCTTCTCACTTTTCATCCGGTTTGCTTCTGGTGGTGTACATATGGTCGTCCGTTAATCTGGACTTTGTAAATATATCCGCTGCCATGCTTTTAGTGGGCATATATCCTAATACAATATTGTTGTTCTCGAGAGTGTGACAGATGAAGTGGTGCCTGATGTCGATATGCTTTACGCGAGCATGGAATTTTCCGCCAAACGTTGAGCACCTTGACTATCATTCTTGAATACTATGAGTACTGTGGTCATTCTGCTAGAAATTTATAAAGGTAGGTAGCTTCCCTTTCAGATTCAGCAAATGGCACATACTCCGCTTCCATACTCGAAAGTGCGACAGTCCGCTGCTTTCTTGCTTACCAAGAAATCGGAGCTCCACTCGGGTGGGATAAAACGTAACCTGAATATGATATTTTGTCGAAAATACAGTTAGCCCAACCGGCATCAGTAAAATATTCAATGGTTTTTTTTTGTTTAATAAATTAATGACAATTTTGTTTGAAATTAAACCTAAGCTGTCAGGTAGTTGTCAAGTAATTTATAGTTATTTTTAATATTCTTTAAATATATTAATTTTTTTAAACTTTAAATTTTTCAATTTTTTGTTTTGATGAAATTTTGGACTTAAGATTTTTGGACAATTCTGAACTTCCGTTAACAAAATTTTGCGATAAGCCTAATATGATTTATCGATTTTTTCAGCTTATTTTGGTACCACAGGCAGAAGGCTTTGAATTTGTAGGAAGCGAATGTTTTTTGTCCATAAGTAGATACTAATTTGTTCGATATTTCAGTAAAATTTGGTTCAAATCGGAAAAAAAAACTAAAAAGGCGTTTTCGTCTTAAATGAATAGTAGATCGTTTGTTGGTTTGATATTTGCTATTCTGCTATGATATATAAAACCAAAACTAATGATTTCTTACATTTCTAATACATACCTAGGAGAACACCATAATCCCAGGGTAGGCCCAAAAGAAACACCGATAAAACCGTGACAACAATTGCCTCTACGGTCCATGGAACTAATCCTATCTTGATCACGGTGTATTTCAGTCGACTTAAAGCATTTGGATCCAAATCAAGACCAGCTCTGATGAGAAGGATTACCAGAGCAATGTTCCTAAAAAATTAGTGTTTTTCAATAATCCCTTGGTGATGCCAAATTAGTAGGCAAATCGCGCATCAAGTTGTTTCTAAAATTACTCCATTGTCAATTTCTGAAAGGTTCCAACCTATCATGGAAGAAAGCATCAAATATGATGACTTATAACACTCTCTGGCATATCAAAGCAGAACATTATATAAATTTTTTAATTCTTTGGCTGACACTCTATAATTGATGCCTACAAGATGTCAGCGGATTATTCAAATGTCAAAATTGTGAAATAATTACTTAATTAATAATATACTAAAATAAAGTAATACCTCAATTCTTTGGTGATTTCCGAAAAAGATTCATCGATGTTCACGATCTGCACATTTTGAAATAAGAGTCCAGTGAATAACATTCCTACTAAGGCAGGTAGTGTCGTTAAAGTCATTAGCCATCCTCCAAAATGGGCGCATATGCTAAGTATTATTAGTTGGAAGAGTTTTCCATTGGGAGGTGCTGCCGTCTCTCCCACTATTGAGTAAAGAATACACCAAGAAAGTGTTCCAATCAAGATCAAGGATATTATTCTTGAAAATTGGCGATATGTCGGGCAAAATGGATACGGGCATATTTTGGGCCACAGGGGCGGCTGCCATGACGGAAGGCCTTCATTTGAGCCCCTGCATTTTAGACAAAACGCATACCACCAAGATCTGGAAAGAACACATATATTATTGTTAACAAATATAAGTTGCCATCGGGCGTGACCGACCGCGAATACCTATTGAATTCAAATACGTTACTATTCCCTTTAACGTGGTACCACGGGGATTAAGTCCATAACCAATACATATCGGCAAGTCCTGGATTAGGTATGTATAGTTTCAACGTCTTAACCGACCGCATAAAACAATTATTTTTCCGCTTAACTCGCTCTAACTCAAAAACGGCACAATGGATTACTTTCAAATTTTTATCGTGTTATCACTAGATATCTAACATAATGTGTTAATATGTAGGTCAAATTTTAATAAGTGTAGAAAGCATTGTTTTTTTTCTAAGGCTATGTCGAAAATTTGTATTCTCAAATGTAACATGTGGGAAACTTTTTTATCTTTCGAAATAGACACCAAGTATATCGAGAAGTAACGAAGATAAAAGATGGACGTAACTTTTTTATTTGAAACTTTTTTTCCTAAAATTAGCAGTTTTCTAGAAAATTGTAAATGAGTGATTGTTGGTCAGATACCGCAATTAATTGCTATTAGATGTCCACGTTCTTTATGATCTCTTTATCATTAAATAGGTTTTGCATGTATTCCCACTTCAATCTCTAAAAGTGACATTCCTTCACGGTTGGAATTTCGACATAGCATTAGAAAAAAAATTAGTTAAGCGGAAAAATAATTGTTTTATGTGGTCGATTAAGTCGTTGAAACTATACATACCTAATCCAGGACTTGCTGATACTGTATATGTTTTATTTTTATTGTTCAAATAGGTATTCGCATTCGGTAAAGCAACTACAACTTTCATTCATTTCATTTCATAATAAAACATAGTTCGTGTTAATAATGACAGTTTGTACATCTCTCACGATCACTCTGTATGGCGACGGTCTATATAAACAAATTTTTGTACTTGTTATGACTTAGTTAACATTTCTGTACGGTTAAAATACAGAGTGTCCCACCGGGGACGCATCTTCAATTTTAAAATTTAATTTTAAATCGCAAATAATTCAAAAATTCGTAAGTTAAACCCCTACAATATCTACATGGAAAAAAGGTAATTTAATTTTACATAAATTAATGCAGAAAAATACAGGGTGCTCCATTTGACTTAAACAAGTTTTACAGAAAGTCTCAAAAATTTAATGCAAAATGAAGCTTCATTAATTTGAAAAGGAAATGTATAGTATATTTCAAGCGATATTTCATTTTGTTTTGATAAAAATTGAGTGGAAAAAAAGAAGGGTCAAAGAAAATGCATTTTTGAAAATTATAAAAAAATGCAGTTTTTCTGAAGATAAAAAAATTGAGCATAATCTCCTTAAAATACTTAAAAGAACATACAATTGAAAAGAAAAAAAAGTGACGCACAATGCCTCCTTGATACTTGACGAAGAATTAAAATTTTTATTCGTCCGCCATTTTTGACCATTCGATTTGACTTACAGCGTCCGGGTTTAGTGCATTATATTTGACCATAGATGAGTTTTATTTTTGCGAACTTTGGTGAAATTACTCCTTTTTATCGAAAAGATATTCAATTTTTTCCAAGATGGCGGATTGATCTATATATATCGGACAGGTATATATTTTTAAGAATTTTATTTCAAAGAAGTCAGTATTATTAAAATTCCTATTAAATTACTAGTAGAAGATATATTAAGCAGATAAGTAGAAAATCCGTGAAAGCACGTCAAAAAGGGCATATAACTTTTGACGAACCAGGAATTTTTGGGTGCAAATTTTTTTTTTTTTTTTTGTAATCAGGTCATAACATATAAACATCAACAATAAAATTTCTAGGCGAATGTTGTTGCTGAAAAAAATTTAATGAAATCAATTCGACTGTACTGCATGCTGTATAAGGTCCTTATTTGTCTAGATGCCCCCACTACCACTTTTTTTTATTGATATGAGCTTTCTAACTTTTCAGTAACATCAAAAACAATTCCCCTCCCTAGTTAATATTTTTAATTTCAAAATAGGTAGTGATAAAATCGAGATTAACCTTTATCTATTTATTTTTTTTGTTATTTATACATATTTCTTTATCAGTGAAAAACAATAGAAATAAGTTTTATTAAGAACATAGTACTGCTCTGTAGTAGCTATATTAATATGTACAATTGTAGATTCCTGACGATGTCAATAAATTCTGAAACCTCGACTATTTAAAAAATGATTTCTTTCCATGTATTGGTCCTATACACGTCAACCTTTACAATCAGAATACCTAAGTATGTTCATAGATTTACATTTAAATTTGAATATATAAAACGTCTAGAAATTACAGGGAAATTTATTCCGCCTACTTTCTTATCCATGCAGCATAAGAAAACCACACGGTAATTTTAGCAGACATAGCATCGCACCTATGTTCCATAAAATTTAATAGCCGTAATTAACTGTTAAACGTTGAATAATTAGCGTCTTAAAATCATGTTAAAATCAAAATAATTATCTGTTTAATTAATGCAAAGACGCAATTATTAAATGCATCCGTGATCTGTTATTATTAAAAACAATATACTGTATATCCAATATTATAAATCATTTTGAACGAGTTATATGCATGGAAATTTTTTTAATCCATATTTATTAATTGTAGTGGTTATCCATTAAAATATTGTTAGTTGGGGATTTACCAGTGACGTAGCCAGGATTTTTATTTGAGGGGTGGGGGGGGGGGGGTCCGAATATTTTGAGGCCATTACTTAGATATGAGTAGGGTAGTCGAGTGGGACATATGACCAAAAATCTTTAAATTAAATGCACATTTAAATTACCGCACATTAAAAGTTAATAATTTAGAGATGTCGCGACGCTCAGTTCGTTGAAGGCGTTGAAATTCCATCACTTTAAGAAAATGCTAGTTACTCCACCTATAAACCCCCTTTTACAGAATTCAAATATCATATTATTTTTTCGAGAAATTGGCGATCAGAGTTTTAAGTAAAAAACCCTTTTTTTAAAGTTCTCTTCAAAACAAATTTTACAAGTTTTATTTTACTTCCACATTCACTGGCAGTATAGTAACGACAAAAAAATTTTAAAAAAATTTTTTAAATAGGCTTAGAATGTCATGAAACGTCGAGATTTTATGTTTGAGCGAAAAAAAAATTCTGTCTGTCTGTCTGTCTGTAACTTTCTTGTGCGCACGTTTACTCTGGTACCGTTTGAGATATTGACTTGAAATTTGGTACAGATGTGTACTTTAACGAGATCTATGACTAGATTATATTTTCATCTTGTTCCGTCGAAGAGTTGGGGGGGTAAATTGGGGTAAATTTGAGATAAATATGTAAATCAAGCAGGTAAGAGTCCATAAAATTGGTATTTAGTATATACAAGAGAAGCTAAAATCTCAAAAAAATTTTGGCATTAGCCACCCCCATTACCACCCCCACGCCATTATTAAAGGGGATGAAAGAAATTGTGATTTAGTGTGTGTACAAGAACCAGAAACCTCATTTTTTTTACTTCATCCACCCCACTATCACCACCCCCACCCCACTACCGATGTGGGGTATCGTTTTATGAGTTTTTGGGGTAGAGGATTTCAAATATTATATTATTAAAGTTCCATAAACGATTATTTCCACATAAAATATTTTTTCGTTGTGAGTGACTTGGACTTGCTGTTTTTTAAGTTAATAAAACTTTTGCACAGAATAATCTTTAACATTATGTAAACACGATGTTATATCGCTTAATTTGTATGCTCATATAGACATTACGCATAATGAAAATCATTATTATAAAGACGTGTATTCATTTTTATAATGTACTAGCCTTTGAATCTTAATATGTTTGTTATGTATGAACACTTATCTGATCTAAATAAAATATTTAAATTTATTATTTATAATGTCTGTTTCATAATTAATAATGGAATTTTAACAAATTAATTTGTGTGCTTTTTCAATAAATAAATTCTTTACGATGAAACAATTATTCCGTCCCCAATGTAATCTATGTATATCTCAAGCAGGCATGGTTAAGTCATTGATCTCAAGCGGAACTCGTGTTGCAGGTGAGGAGCATTTTAACAATTCTTTTGCGGTTAAACTAAGTGGCAACAAAAATAAATATCGAATCCAATAGCACTCATGACCTTTAAACTTCAGTCTTTTTCATACCACACTTCTATCTTTAATAATATAAAAGTTTCTTGCTTACTATATTTTACAATACTTTTACATATTCTTGTACCAGAGGAACATATTCATAAAATTTGAAAGCAATATCTATAACAGTGCAAGAGATACTGATTGAAAAATAAAGTAATATTTATTTTCATGTTTTTCCCAGTTTTGACAAAAATATGCTTCCTTTTCCAATTTAACAATTCCTAATTAATTGGCGAACTCGAAATTTGAATGTGTGCCAGAAAATTTTACGTTAAGAATCTATTTACCCTTTACTCTTTAGTCGACTCCCTCCCTACCTTTTAAATTCCCTACTATAAAGGTAGACGTTTAGTAGAACTTCTGGCAGTTGCGATTGACCCTTACGTCTGGCAATCACCCTTTCCTCTTATGGTAGCTAATAGTAAATCTTGCATATCATAGATGGCGCACTAGATTATTCTGACTTTTCAGTCTGGTTATAGCTACACTTCTCAGCGTAGCAAACCATAGAACTAAAAGTATTAGGAGAGTTGGTTATAACCCCTTGTCATTCAATTCTTAACAATGGTAGACGAGTTTCGCCTTGCGAGGCTCATTAGTGCCACATGGTAGAGAAAGAATGAAAATACAGACGCTTCAACCAATAGTCGATACATTTCTTGCGGAGTGTGACCACTAGGCACGAACGGTGCCATCTATGCAAGAAGTTCGACTGTTTCGAGTTATCAACAAAGATTGCGAATACAGATTACCAACTTCTCGTACAATCCACGCGTAGTGCACTATTGAGAAATGAATGGCTGTGCGAGGGGCTTCAATCAGCTCTCCTAACACTTATGGCAACAGATGTAAGTGTTTTGGCTCAAACGTTCCACTGCCACCTCGGTCTAACACAACATAACGGGAGTTAATCTCAACTTATAATTGAATAGTATTTTTTGAGAATTTTACTGTCAGCTAGCGACAGAGAAGTTAGCTCAGAGCTTACTATCAAACAGTTACTATTAGGACTGTGTTTCATAAATATAATAAAAAGTCTGTAAGTATTTACGCTAAACTTCCCTCTCCTGGTCACTCTTTTTTAGAGTGACCAACCTGTATATTTGGCTGCTGGTTTCCGGGTCTTCTTCCGCGTAGACTTGGTTGAGTGCTTGACGTTTCGACCATCTTGTCGTGGTCTTCTTCTGAAGCGAAGTGAAGAAGACCCGGAAACCAGCAGCCAGATCACCAGCTCCGCGAAAGCCTTAGCACTAAGATAACCTGTATATTTTCAGTAAAAGTATACCAGAGTTCTTCCTTGCCAGTTGTGTTAACTACATGCCAAATATTATTTATTGTCTTCTATCATATTATTTTATTAATTACTTTTCTAAGAAAGTTCACATTGTATGTTTTTCAATAAAAATGTATCAGGTTTCGTCCTTGACAATTATATTAACTACATGTCAAATGTTATTGTCATCCATCATCTTTCTTTTATTAATTATTGTTTTTGGAGTGCCAGTCCTGTGTATGTTTCACTAAAAGTATATCCCAATTATTCGATGGCAATAGCGTCAACCACCTACCAAATATTATTTTCTTCCATCAAGCGGTTTTGTAGATATACCTCCAATAGACAGACAGGCACCAGGCAGACAGAAAGAGTGAAGGAATTGAATGATTTTAATTTTTGTAATCTACATAGTCTGACGATTAACTCACTGATATTAAACTGGTTGTTAAAATTTATCTGATAAATAAGACAATGTCGTATGCATCAATGAAAATTGAGTTAAGTAACACCTTGTTAGCACAAAGGAACTAGTATTTTTGCGCAGCAGTTGGTAGAACGCACAAATGCACAACATAATTTTCACACACAAATAAGTCATAGCAATATAATCAAATACTATTGAGTGAGAAACGTTAAAGTGATCATCAATGATTCATTTTTGATATTGGTTTATTTCTTCTGTCGATAGGTTATAACATTTTATCCAACAGTTTACTACCTTCTGCAATTTTTCCTTATTCATTTGGAATCTTCGTCTAAACTCGATATCATGAGTTCCTCAAATAAGTCAATTTGGCGGCGTTCCCTTATCCCCAATTGACATACTCTCAGACAATCATGGCAATGAAAGATGGAAACTATTAAAAAACTTGGCATTTACAATAACATAAGTTAAATATGTTTTGGTTGACAACTTACGTATAAACGTACGCCATGCATACATAACCTAGACACAAATAACAATCTGTTAAATGCTTAACTGCCCAAGATTCTCTTGTTAACTTGTCAGCTACTTTGGCAAGTTGTTTTCTCCTAACTGTGTGGCTGGTGAATATATCCACCTTTATTTAACGGGCTGTTAATATTTTAACAGATTGTTATCTATTTAACTATGGTGAATATGGATGTGAAAGGTGAAAATTCTAAGAAATCTCGGGGGGTTATATTTACACGATTACAATACTTCCTTTCAGTAAGCGAGGGACGTAAAAATTGCGTTTTAACCAGGGTGTATTAAATAGGTGGTCCGACGTAAGGCACTTTCCTATTATAATAATGGCTTCATAAGTGCATGGTTTCTATTTACTTTAGTAGATGGCGTGAGCAATAAGGTCCTACAATTACCTGGGCGTGTGCATCGTATAACTAACATAACCTCTTTTAAGGTTTTTTCGTTTATTCTCATTTTTAAAGTTTGTATAGGCATATTTAGCTTGGAACCATACTGGCTCCAAGCAAATATTTAAAAATTCACGCAAATTGTTTTCAATATTGTTGATTGATAAAAATAGACTGCTAATTATAGGTTAGATTCCTAACCTGCAAAAAGTGTCTTATTTTATTGTGACAAACTATTTAAAATTTCATACACATTACGTTGAACTTGATTTTTGTTGAAGTTACAGGAACTAGGCAGAAATTTTAATAATAGTTACGTAATACTTCTAAATCTTAAGAAATATATATTTTTGAGGTTAGCTGTGGCGACACGTGCAATGCTGCATGTATTGTTGTATATATTCTTTCAATGTTTTAATTTAGCTACTTAATGTCAGATGTCACTGGACTCTTGTTTCACTAAACAAAAAACAAAATGCCGGGAATGTATGCAACACTTAATGCACGTATGCACAGAACCTGTAAAATTATCTATCTATGTGTAAGTAATGAGAGAACTTATTGATCCTGCCATCTATTACATTATGTACAAAGTAAGCACTTATGAAGCCACTGTGAGGGTTGTCGTCGCATCACCTATTTAATACACCGTGGTTTTAACGAACTCCACAGAAACCAAATTTCTAGATCCAAGCTAGATAAGAAACTAGCATGGGAGAATCATAACACAGGTCTACAAAAAAAAAAAAAATCTGCTCCAAGGACTAAACCTAAAAAATTTTTTAAATTGAAAATTTTCTATCTCATAGATTTCGAGTAAATCCCGGTTTTTATCGTCAAAATACGGTTTTTTGACAATAAAAACCGGGATTTACTCGAAATCTACGCTGTAGAAAATTTTTTTAATTGAAAATTCGGATTCAGCACATAAAAATACTTAAGGCATGATAGGTTTAATCCTTGGAGCAGAATTTTTTTTTTGTAGACCTGTGTAATGCTAGAAATCTCAAGTCATAAAATAAATTCGGCTTTTTGGCATTAAAAAATTTGAAAAATATGAATTATAAAGCTGTACGTGTACTCTGAAGTCGTCTAGTCAAATATAAATTATCTTATTTTACTGTGGGGTTCAAGTTCGTCAACACAAGAAATCCTTATTATACAAAAAAGGATAATCACGCTTGGTTTCTCATTAGGACCATTGAAATCATGTACATATATCGGGTGGACACAAGTCAATTTACGCCTCCAATTCTTTGGTTGTCTTTTAATTTAAAAATTTCGTTTTTGGTACACATAAATTAGACAAAAGTGGGCAACTTTTAAACTAATGGGAACGAAAATAACACTTCCGGTTTAACTAGAAGTGAAATCAACTTTTTTTTTTAATAGAATGACTATACTTTTTTGATGTTTTGTTATTAAGCATAAAATTCGGCATTTACAGTAACAGTTAAAGTATGTTTTAGTTAACACTTTATGTACAAACGTACGCCATGCACACATAACCCAGACACAAATAACAATCTGTTAAATTAACTGCCCAAGATTCTCTTGTTAACTTGTTAGCTACTTTGACAAGTTGTTTTCTCCTAACTGTGATTGGTGAATATATCCACCTATATTTAACGGGCTGTTAATGTTTTAACAGATTGTTATCTGTTTAACCAACGATGGTGAATATGGATGTGAAAGGTGAAAATCCTAAGAAATCTCGGGGGGTTATTTTTACACGATTACAATACTTCCTTTCAGTAAGCGAGGGAAGTAAAAATTGTGTTTTAACGAACTCCACAGAAACCAAATTTCTAGACCCAAGCTAGATAAGAAACTAGCATGGGAGAATCATAACACAGGTCTACAAAAAAAAAATCTGCTCCAAGGACTAAACCTAAAAATTTTCTATCTCATAGATTTCGAGTAAATCCCGGTTTTTATCGTCAAAATATGATTTTTTTGACAATAAAAACCGGGATTTACTCGAAATCTATGCGGTAGAAAATTTTCTTAATTGAACATTCGGATTTAGCACACAAAAATACTTAAGGCATGATAGGTTTAGTCCTTGGAGCAGAATTTTTTTTTTTTTTTTTGTAGACCAGTCGTCTAGCCAAATATAAATTATCTTATTTTACTGTGGGGTTCAAGAAATCCTTATTATACAAAAAGGAATAATCACGCTTAGTTTCTCAATAGGACCATTAAAATCATGTAGATATATGGAGTGGACACGAGTCAATTTACGCTTCCAATTCTTTGGTTGTCTTTTAATTTAAAAATTTCGTTTTTGGTACACATAAGTTAGACAAAAGTGTGGGCTACTTACTTTTAAACTGACAGGAACGAAAATAACTCTTTCGGTTTAACCAGAAGTGACATCAACTTTTTTTAATAGAATGACTATACTTTTTTGATGGTTTGTTATTAAGCATAAAATTCTAAGTAAAACAGTTTTTTCCGATTTAAACAATTCCAAAAAATAAATGAGATACAAACATTTTTTTATTTTTTTTTTAAATGGCCGCGTCAGATGGACGCTACCTAAGAAGAAAATTACTAAATAGGCTATGGAAATTATTAGTAAGGTCTGCAAAGAACAAAACAGTTATTTGAATTAATACTATTTTTAGGTTTTTCTCAAAAGACAGAGTTTCATTTTCTTTTCCATAAGGAAAATTTCTTAATGGGACCATGCTATTTTCTTTTATTATTCAGAAAGAATGATTCATAAACTTTAATTTTTTCGCCATTAGTCATTTCTTATCGATATGTTCGTAATAATACAAGTATATTTAAAAAGTAAGCGAAAACAGATAATTTTAATAAGGTACCCTATCTACATTTAAATTCAAAATTGCATGTACCCATGAAATGACAGATATTCGCAACAATTGAATTATACTTGACATTGCTCACTGATTATCTGAAGTAAGTGTATTGGATTTGTTATCAACAAGTAAATCAATATAAAATGGCTGAAAAATATTCAAAAGATGAAAAAGTTGACATGTTGATTACTTAGAGAGAGACTCAACGTAATGCAACTCCAACACAAACTCTGTATGGACAGAGATATCCACAAAGAAGACAACCTCCGAGAAACTATTTCTCCCGGTTGGAGCATCAATTTAGAACTCAACCTGATATAGAAATTAAAGAAAGATTTATTGTGGATGAAGAAATGGAAATTAATGTATTAGCTTTAGTGCATGTTGACCCAACTTTTTCGGTAAGACAAATTGAACATGAATTACCAGTTTTCAAAGAACCAGCCAGGAAAATTTTAAAGACACACGTCTATCGTTCTTATAAATACCAATTGTATGAATTTTTGTGTGAGAATAATTATTATCAACGAAGAATAACCTTTAGTAACTGGTTACAGTTCCAACAACTAAGAAATGAGAAATGTATCAAAAACATTTCATTCTCTTATGAATCGAGATTTACAAACGGGTTATTTAATCGGAAAAAAGTTTGTTATTGGGCAAATGAAAATCATCATATTATGGTTTCAAGAGCGGTCTGACTTCAATGTTTGGTTAGGCATACTGGACGACCATATCATAGGTCCAATAATATTTGACGAAAATCTTACTGGACTAAAATATCTAGAATTTCTCCAAAATATAATAATTCCACTGAATATTAAAATTCCCAATACCAATATTGAAGAGGTTTACTCCCAACAACATGGGGCTGGACCACACAATGCTATTATCGTTAGGGATTACCTAAGTGAATTGTTTCCAGATCGTTGGATTGGGACCCATGGTCCCAGTCAGATGGTCTGCAAGGTCTCCCGACTTAACCCGAGTCCATTTTCCTATTTGGGCGCATTTGAAAAATAGAGTCTACGCGACTGCTCCAACCACAAGGCAAGACCTGAAAGAGATAGCTAGACATGAAATTGCGCAAATAACACCTCAACAACTACAGAATGTTAGGCGTGCAACAATAAGTCGCTCTACTCTGTGTATTAATCAAAACGGTGAACAGTTTGAACAATTTTTATGATGGTTTGTTATATTTACCTTTTAAAAATACTTTTATTATTACGAGAGATATCGTTAAGAAATGATTAAAGACCAAAAAAATAAAGTTTATGAATCATTATTTCTGATTAATAAAAGAAAATAGCACAGTCCAATTAAAAAATTTTCCATAGGACCTCTACGGAAATGAAAATGAAATTCCGTCTTTTGAGGAAAACCTAAAAATAGTCGTACCTATCAGTAATTCAAATAACTATTTTGTTCTTTACAGACAAGTTTACAACCTTACTAATAATTTCCATAGCCTACTTAGTAATTTTCTTACTTTTTGAAAAAAAAATACTTATTTTTTGGAATTTTTTAAATCAGAAAAAAATGTTGTACTTAGAATTTTATGCTTAATAAGAAACCATAAAAAAATTTAGCCATTCTTTTTAAGAAAAAAAAAGATTATGTCACTTCCGATTCAATCGGTTGTGATATTTTTATTCCTGTTAGTCAAAAAATAGCTCGCTTTTGTCTACTTTATGCGTACCGAAAACGAAATTTTTAAATTCAAAAAGAATCTAAGAATTGAGGGCGTATATTGAATGGTGGCCACACGGTATGTTTACACCACACATAATTTTAACATTTTAGTTCATATTTATTTATGAAACGGCATTATTTATCCATGATGTAAATTATTTCACAGACATTTCAAGCACACACGACCACAATACACGAGTTGCAAATATATGAAATCAAAATTTTAACCCAAATACATTTCAAAAAGTCCTTGTTATTCAATCACAAACATTAATAACAATTTACCTCAAACTTTAAAAAAAGAAACCAAGGTTACGGATCTTTATATATTCTATATATTCTTTATGATAATGTGTAAAATAATTTTTATGTGTAATAAATTTTATATTAAATGATATTGTAATAGCATATGCAATAAGTAAGATTATTGCACACCCTCCTGGGTGTGAGCTCAACTCACGCTCAACGTGCCAACACTCAGTATTGTTAATAAAATTAACTTTTTAACGGACTTCATAAAATTTAAGAAAGGAGGAGGTTCTCAATTTGACCCGTATGTATGTTTTTTTAAGTTTGTTCAAACATTGCTCTGGACTGGATTTTGGGATTTCTATAAAAATCTTTCCCAAATTCCGACTTATGGCGGTGGCTCCATACTAATTTCATTAATCTAGTAGGTATAAAGTGAGCAAATATTAGTGAAAATTTAATTTGGTTAAAAAAACTCAAAATCCCTTGGAGGAGTTTCGAAGGGACATGTGAAGTGAACGGATGTGCTGCCGAAGCGCTCCCATGTCAAACGCGAAAATACCGGGTAAAACTCCGTTAAATTTGATAAAATTTAAGTGAATTGTAACCCAAAAAATTCCACGTAAATCGGTGTGTCACAATAATAGAACAAATTGACCTAGAATTAATATCTGAAAATAACTTAAACAGAGTTATTTAATAGTACCGCTCAGGTATTTGAAAATGAACAAAATAAGATCGACCAGTGCAATTCAGCCTCGGCACTCAAGTGGGTGCAACATGTGGCAAATAACAAATTTCATGGCCAAGAAATTTCTGGGTAATAGTGAGTTTAAAACAGGTCTAGATATGGTGAATCCCAATACCGAAGTTTGCCCACATAAAGTGAAGCGAAACGAGTAACTTGGGCTCATCATGGTTTAATAGAAAATAATTATAAACAAGCTCTCCAAGGATTAATTTTAACTGTAATATTAGGTATTTATTTTTCTATCCTTCAAGCATATGAATATATTGAAGCCCCTTTTACAATTGCAGATTCTGTCTATGGTTCATCTTTTTTTATAGCTACTGGATTTCATGGACTTCATACTAGGGTGGAATGAAAAAAGACACTTTTTTTGGAAATTAGAAATGCTTGGGATTGCAAAAGTTGCTACACCAGATAAGCAATACCAGGATAAAATATTGTTAAAATCTAATGTTATTTTGAGGTGCCGCAAAGACCTTAAAATTTTGGAAAACACGCTTGCAAATAATCTGCATACCTTTTTATTTTTTTCTGTTAAAAATTTAGCTTGGGTATAAAAAGCCATTCAAATACTCTTGTCAATCTATAAAAAACTCAGCTTTGTATTAAAAAGCTATGAGTTGCCGCAAGGCTGCTAAATATTCAAATTTTTAGCATTTTAACCCTTTAATGGAATTAATTGATTAATTAATTTTTTTTCAAATCAGTCTTGAATATATCTACTCTAATAAATTCGAAGTATAATTAAATTTGAAAAAATCACCAGTTTTTCAAAATTTTCAAAAATGGCGTCATTCATGAAAATTGAAAAAATGATGAATCTTGCGGCAGCTTAAAAAATAAATTATGACGTGTTTACGTATGCTAAGTGGCAACTTTTGCACACCCAAGCTCTTTGAAAATAGAAACAATTTTTCACTCCACCCTAATGTATACTTGCAGAAACCCGAACAAGAACAAAGAACAGATAAGTCGTTACATCCTTAACTTGTATTATTAAACGTACATTACTTCTGACTGACTGCAAATATTGAATCTGAACTGAGGCCGAACTAGTCAGTGGCATACTTTTAGTTTACTAGTAAAACGGAAAAAGAAAAATGCCCATTATAATATTAGGAGACTTCAACGCACATATAGGAAAAGATGACCAGAACGAGGAAGATGAAAGCACTATTGGAAAAACTCCACATTTGGTATAACGAAAATGGACACGTGCTGAAAAACCTAGCACATATATTTGACTTAATAATAAGGAGGAGGTGGAGCAAAAGACAAACCTGTTGTGGCACTTGGAGTAATGGAAGCTCAATCTAACAAATTGATCAAAAGGATCAAGAACATTAAAGCAAAAAGGACAGCAGAAGTCAATACAGACCACAAAATCCAATACGGAGAATTGAAAAAAAAGTCGGGTAAAGGAAACAACAAGACTCCACGCAGTATTCGGAATAGGTGTCTACTACAGCACGAAGCATTCCAGAAGAAATACTGCGATGAAATGGAAAAACAACTGACAAGAGGAAAATTAGACTGGACATCAATGGATTCGAAAATAAAAATCGCGGCAAGAAAAACGTTAAAAAGGAACAGGTCACCTAAGAGCCCGACAAGAAGGGGAAAGAAAAATAACAAGTACGAACAGCTAAAAAATATGAAGGCTACAGACAAACAGGAACGTGAAACATAAATGAAAAACTAAAAGAAGCATTGAAAGTAAAAATAGAGACGAAGGGAAACCACGCCGAGGAAAAATGTAGAGCATTCTAGGAACACTCCCAACAGGACAACGACTAAATCAAACCTTCAGATATCTGGAAAAATATAGAAGAAACAAAAATACCCACAAAGGAAGATTTGTAGAAGCAGAAACACAAAAAGAGGAGCATAAACATTCCTCATCACGACAGAATGCGCCAACGCATTTCACAAACACCTACACTGCCCGTGCTCATCCCACACTCCTATATCATAGAACTCTGTTTAATTATTTAATATTTCTATATAATGAAGGTATTTAAGAAAATAGTGGTAATTATGTGAAATTTATGTTCACTTTAACTAAATAATTATATATTTCATAGAAACCTCTTTAAAATAATTGTTCAAAATAGTGGGAAATACTGAAAATAAAACTTATTTTATTTAAGGTGTTAAGAAACGCCAATGTACGTGCTAGTTTCAGGTCAACCAATATTTGGTGAAATTTTACATCAAATATATTTTAAAAACTAACTGACATTCATGATTATTGACAAATAACTCAATAATTAATTATTTATAAAATGTTATTGTTATAGTTGAATTGTGGAATGAAAGTTCACAAAATGGTCCGTCATGTATTATGACTGATTCAGCATTTCCAAAAAGTGGTTAAAGTAATTAGGAGCAAATTTTGTATCTAAAAGTAATAAATAAATCATATAAATGGATCCGAAAATATTTTGCTGAGAAAATATAGAAAGTTTGCTAACACATGGATTTTTTGCTTTCCAGTAATCAGCCTTAAAAGTACGGAATAAATAAATAAATGTGTATAATGCCCTTATAGTGGATGCAAGATACCGCATTGAAGGGATCAAAGAGTCGGAGTCTAAGTGTATCAACAGGGACCGAAATCGAAATTAATTTTGGTTAATTTCGGTTAGGGTTAAATAACGTATAACATTTTCATTTTTCAGCAGCGACAATTTGGTTTTCATTTATGGTTTCGGTTGTCAAGGCAGTGACAATTCGGTTCTCGGTTATGGTTTCGGTTTACAGATCCACGGCAATTCGGTTTCTGTTAGAAAAAATTAGTAATTACGGTGCGGTTTTCAGTTTCTGGCTTTTACTTGCCTTTTACCTTATATTCGGTGCTATTATCAGTTCAGTCGATAAAATTATCGACTCGTCTGTAGAAACCTTATTACGAGTTTATGGCATCGGTAAAAATAACTCTTTTTACATATTATTTTGAGCTAAATTCACTCAATTGTTATCGAGTAGATATAAATTAATCGTTCACGGTGGAATTTATCGATGTTGGTTCTGTAATTGACTTTTAGGACAAACTCGATAAAAAAAAATATCTACATTAAAGTTATCGATGGTCGATATTTCTAGCAATGAAGACTGGTAAGAGCACTGATAATCTTTATAATGGACGAATCGACTTAGATATGGTTTTCACCATACAATTTGGTATTTCTACATCATGGTTAAAGATTTGAATCCTTGATTTCAACCAAATGTTTTGAACTTTAAAGTCGTAAGTACAGTGCGGGTTTCGGTTTCGGTTTCGGTTTCGGTCCCTCTGTATCAATATAATCGTACCATTTGAATGCTGCTCCGAATCAAATAGTCCTATCTGAAATTCAGTAAAATTCTTTTGTATTTAATTTGAATCAATTTAATCAACTTTGTCCCTATCGTATGTTTTTAACTATATTATTGATTAATCGTATAAGTAGAATATTGAACAGATTGGGCCGTTACTTGATGAAAATCCATAATAATAAATTAAACAAAAACTACGTTAGTCTGGATTTTCACTTTATTTTGTTAACATGACAATTGTTTCGCCAAAGCGCTAACACTGAACTTCTTCATACTATTGTACTAATTTTACAATGCATAAAATACCTGGTTTTATACAACTTTGATATAATCCTAGTCCTAATTACTAAGCGGAAGATACATAATATTGGTGGCAGGTAATTTATGAATACAATTTTAATAAGATTAAGGGAATAAATTTAGTAGAAGAGATGAGTTTGTTTCACTTTGATCATTTAGTAAAATATCAGATGAAGTTTATTTACTTCTAAAGATTCTAATAAATTGAGTTTTAAACATTTTTTCTCAGTATGTAAAATTTATAAATCTTCGTTGAACACGTGACCTTCTTCTATTAAATGGTTAGCATATGTCGAGTCTGTTTAATTTTTTGGTGTAAGTTGTTTTGCGTTCTGATAATCGTTAATTTCTTCCTCTTTGTCCAATATACACCTTAGGACCCGACCAAATGGCTGTATATAGCCATCATACTGCCGATGATGACATATGGTGTTAAAAACGCGGCAACACCAAAAGCCAACACAAGAAGTTTGAGAAGAGCTGAAAGAGACACCAACCAAATACTCACAACAACAACAGGACGATAACAGTGGCATAAAACATCAACACTACTAGAAGGGAAGACAATCACAAAAAAGATAGAAATATACGCAATAAAGTACTGGACAGATGTCCAAAGAAGGGACCCAAACACATCTACTGAATTTTACATCAAATATATTGAAGAAAGCGCTAACACCGAACAGCAGCAAACTAAAAACAGGGAGACATTACACGTGGAAAACAAGAATCGAGAGGATCATGAACAAACTGGGACCAAACATACTGAAAAAGAAAAGCGAGGGGAAAAATCAATTCCACCAAAAAATCTCAGCGATATATACTCTACCAGAATCAGAAGAAGAAGATTTGTAGAAGAAGAAATACAAAAGAGGAGCATAAACATTAAATATAATGAACACAATGCGGCAACGCATTCCACAAACACCTACATTGCCCATCCCTCAATCTTGTAACATGCATCATATGGCTCTCACATCCTGCATCTGGCAATAGGGGCTGGGGAAAGGTTTATCGAAGCCTTTTATGGAGGCAGTGAACAGGGGAGCTTGGACCAGCTACGAGTGGTCCGAAACAAACAAGGGCGTAGCGAAGCAGTCGGTGACAGCCTGATTTGATTTGGCAAGCCTCCCGCCAACAAGTGCCACCTGTGAACAACATTCGTTTTGCTCATATTTCCAGGTGAGGGCGTCAGGGAAAATAGTATGAGGATTTAATATCTCGAAAAGCTTGCAGCATTCAACTTATGTGCATGTGTATTATTGCAGGTCCAGCAATGGCTAGACGTCAACCTCAACCCGGAGGACTGGGGGTAAAAATCAGGACTCCAGGGCCTGGTTCCAGTTCCTATTACAAAGCAGCCAGCTCCTGATAGCCTGCTATGGTTAATATCCTGTACCTGCAAGGTGGGCCGCGGTGCCCCGTGTGAGTGCAGGAACTCTGGTCTGAACTGTAGCATAATGTGCAGGAGCTGTAGAGGATCCAGGTGCTCAAACAGCCAGTCATTGGATATGGATGATGATGATGATCCGGATGATCCGGACGACCCTACTTCCCAGTATATCAATAACGTCAAATTTCTTGCCGAATAAAGTTTTTTCCTGAGTCTGACAAGTTAAATTTCATTCAATACATCTTAATAAAACACCAATAATATATGAAGGAATTCGCAACGAGTCTCATCGGCGCAGCCACCGCGATACTCGGTTTGGCGTAGGTTCACAACGGGTGATGCTACAGAGAAGGCAGACATACCAATGGAAAGCTTATAGTATGAAGATAAATGTTTATTCGGGTACGTTTCCTCTCCAAATCTTTTTTTTATCCGCAATGGCGCCATTTCGGATTTTTTCAATTTTTGAGATTTTGACAGCACTAGGCCGGAAAATTATGAACAAAATATATACATGGAACATCTGAAATATGAACGGATATGCTTCTCCGAAGCTTTTATGATTATTTCGACCCAAATCAGACCAGCAACAACCTTTCTGCTGCTCTTTATACCCAACTCTGCAATTTCTGCGACTTAGGCCCTTGTTGCTCCGCAAAAACAGGGAAGCCGACGAGGGAAAGTAGGGGATTTTTGGTACGTGTTGTCCTGGACCAAAACTACAAACTTGCAAATTTTCAGCTTTACAATAATTAATTCCGGGTCGAAAACTAAAATTCTTATAAAGAGACGTTCAGTGCGAGTTCCAGCACATGTCATTTTTTTTATCTATTTATTTAACGTCGGCCTATTTCCGCTACCAGGGCCTATCACCGACGCCAGGAGACGAGCTATCCCCAACCTGGAAATTTTGCTGAACCTCTTCTCGTAAGAAGAGTAGGGGGTCTTTTACTTGCCTAACATTTAATAGACAAGGGACCACCTGCTTTACATCCCCTCCGATAGTATATCCACTACATAATCCTGGTCTTGAAATTACATAGCTTCCTCGTATACACTGATATACAAGATGCTAGAAAGTGGGACGAGATCACTGTTTCCCAAGATGTGTCACCCATCCAAGTACTAACCGCGCTGCAAGTTGCTTCACTGGAGTGTCGATGATACATACACAGTGAAGCATGTACGCTCGCCCCAATGATGTCATTTAATGAACGTATGCAAATCAAGTTCACGACAGTCATTTTAAGTGAAATTAATCAGTGTATTAGTTGCTAGATCCATAGATTAGATTAGATTAGATCCATAAGATTACCGGTGTATCAACACTTTATAACTTTATATTATGAAACATGTATCCCTAATTTTGCAAACTCCTTAATCCAATATAACAATCCAGCATTACAAGATCCTCTTACTCCCAAATTCCTACACACTCCTGTAGGTCCTGCAACGAATTATATTTACACCATGATTTCCTATTTCTTAAAAATATAAAATACTATCTTGTTTTTAGAAAAGGTTAATAATGTAGTACAAATATACGTAAAAGGTTCTTCCTCCAAAAAAATACAGATGATGAAAAATATATAACATACAATAAAAAAAAAGAAAATCCATGAAAAACAAAAATATTATAAATGTTGCAACATCGCAGAAATGCACTAAAGCATATTGGAAGACAGACTAAGAGAGCCATAATCAGTCATTAACACAATTAACACTAATGTGTAAAAGAGCTAACAATAATTACCACATGTGCATGTTAGAATAATCATTATGAATAAACATTCAACACTATTAACTTCAACCAACACAAAATCAAATAAAGAAAGTATTACAGAAAATGTTGCATCAGGGACTTGCTACCGAATTTCGTCCACAAATCAGTAGGCTCACGTCATTATCTAATTTATCAACAACTACTTGTGCCAAGTGCCAAAATATAATAGGGTTATTTCAAAGTAATATTGTCCACTACACCAAATATTATTTCCACCAAAATTTCATAATCAATTATTTTTGGGTGACCACTCTGTATGTGAGCGGGCGGGCGGGCAGTCAGATGGACAGACACACTGACGAATGAACGACCGAGTAGACAGATGGAATTGAAAGACTTTTGTTTTTGCAATATACATAATTTGAAACACGAAAATCCGACAAAATCTCGGGGAGTGATTTTTTCACGATTACACTATCATTAATATTCATGATACTATGGAAGAGAGATACGCTGTCACGCATACCTACCCATACCGCAGTCTCCGCTGTTACCTCACGTTACTGTCAACTAGTTCATCAGTTAGTTTTTATTTTAGATGTAAACTAAAATTACCTCTGTGTGTTTAAAAGCTTATCCTTTGATGAAATAAGAAATTACTACTTTTTTGGTTGGTCGAGACAAAAGATGTGAGAAAATTGTAAAATAACGGGACAACGAATTTATCTCAAATATTTGCCGTGTTATGACTCCATATTTATTAACAAAATGTGTTAATATGAAGGTCAAATTTTAGTAAATGTAGATTTCTCCCTAAGGCTATATCGATAAACTGTGAAAGGAGAGTAAAAAGATTGTCTTGCAAAGAGGGAGTGAGGGAATGAGGGAGAAAGTGCACGAATGGCAACAACAAAGTGAATGTCTTAGGGAGGCAAGAGGGAGCATAGTCTAGTCAGTAAGTGACTGAGCAAATCCACAAGTTAAGCAACCCCAAGCCGAGTCAGTACTTTGGCGGGTGACCCGTCGATTCTTCGGAGGAAATGGGTTACCGCCCTAAGTTGAGAAGACTACTTTGCGGAATTAACGTCTCCCCGCAGATTGATTTATATCCCTTGAAAGCTCGCATGATGATACATCTAAAACCATCAGTGGTTTTAACAGTGCAACTTATCTTCAACCTGCTTCGATTGAAAAAGTCGTCAGTACAAAGGTTCTCATTGAACTTTGGACCAAAATTCAATCATGTTCCCATCATCCTGTAGAACTCAAATTAAGTGCATACTGATCAGTTCAAAGTCTAGTTCAATTCAACAAAAGGTGAAGCTTATCCTCCTACAGGCCATTCCCTATAGGGATCTTTGTAGTCTCTTTTACAGGTGCGAATATAATAACCGAGAAACTTTTTTATCTTTCGAAATACATACCAAATGTATGTAGAACATATGAAAATAAAGGATGGAGCTAACTTTTTTATTTGAAACTTTTTTTAGGATTAACAGTTTTCGAGTGGATTGTAGTTAAGTATACGGAACGCCCTTGCGGACGAAACAGCACAGAGAATGGTGTAAAAACTATGTGAGTGTTGTTTAATGAAATCGAATTCAGATTTTCTTGCAGTGTTAAGAAATGAATGAGATTTTTGAGCAAATCAATGGAGGGAGTGTCATTAAACAAATACATGAGAAAACACATTGATATGTCTGGCGCTATTGAATTAAGTTATAATGCGAAAACGCTATTTTAGAGATGCAAAATGTATTTTCCTAACAGAAACATTAAAGAATCCGGCAACTTATTTAGATAATAAAATAAATATTTTTCATTCTTGACTGTTTGTGTATTTTCCTGAATACCGTTAGACATAATAAAATTAATTAAAGTGGTATAATATGTACTACTATTTATTGTGTTTAATTAAACGAATTAAAATTTGATAACAAATAAAAACAAACTAAATAGCAACCAATATACTAATAGCTTTTAACCCCTTGAAAATCCAATGGTGCAAAAGATCATACGTGCTTGCATCAATTATTTTGCAGGAGTTTTCTCCAGCATTTAAACCCACAGCGGCCTTATTACAAAATGAAAAATGCTGACAAATGCAGTCTTTCAACTTTATCATATTAAAAAGTAAAATATGCGCCTGCAAATTTCAGCTTTCTAGGCCTTATGGTTTTCGATGTACTTTTGGGCAGACATCGAACACTCTCCGCGACGGACTCGATTTAAAAGTGACTAGTGAGTGACGTTCTGCACACAGCAGGTCAAAAACTGGCATTCGTACCGAGGGTATCTCCTATATTTCAGAGAATCATGAATAAAATTTATGGTATTTTGTGTTGTAGAAACTAGAAACTGTGTTGTAGAAACTTCAGTCTTAGCATTATATTAAAAGTTGTGACCCTCTTCAAATTTTTTTAATTAAAGTGTCCTATAATGATGATTGTAGCCCGAGCAAATGGTAACCACTCAGCCACATTAAATATAGGCGACTGTGAGGAAGTAAACAATATGGTGTACTTTGGAGCCTTTGGAGCCCCTGTGAACAATACTGTGAATATGAGATTGCCCTGATATATGTATAAACTATTTTGATACGTCGACTATTTTCTAGAACAATTTCTTATCTTAATTGGTAATCCCAGTTTGAGCTAAATTTAAATAAAATAAGACATTTAATAAACTAACTAATTTATATTTGATGTAGGAATCAATATCTATATCATACAGTTATCATATCATTCACGACTCGATTTGATTTAATCTTGAAAGGTTTTTATATTTTAAAACAGAAATTCTTATCCGCCGTTGGGGAAACAACCCTGTATGCTTGTAGGTGAACAAATACCGTTTAATAATTACTTTTATGACCAATTTGGTTATTACCTTTTTATGGTTAAGTTGTTATTTACCGTTAATAATATTGTTAAGCAATGAACAAAGAAAACAATATTATCACATGTTTTGCATAATTATTATGCATAACATTACGAAAGTTTAGAAAAAATTGCTGCCTAAGGAATCACTACTTCTACATACAGATTTTCTGTAAAAGTATCTTACAATGAAAAAAGAGTGATACCATATTTGCACTTCACTATTCCGAAATAATCGAAGTTCAATATACAGGGTGTCCGGAAACAAAGTAGAAATAAATTAACTGTAGATTCCTCAGCCCAAATTAACTGGGGTTCTTCATATAACATTTTTCAGAATACCACTTCGTTGTCAAGTTACAAACCTTTAAAGGTAAAGGTTAAAAACCGTTTTAAATTTTTTACTTAAAATACAGGATTCCAAAAAACAAAATATTTGATATATCTACTACACTTATTGAAAAGCATCTTGTGAATTTTTTTCATCCCCTTGAGTGCTTCACCAAGGGGTGGAATGAGCAACCCCTAATATATTTTTAAAAATATTTTTAAAATCCATTCACTTTACATTTTGATTCCCTTGTTAATTCTAAAACTTTTTCTTCTGTTTACAGAATGCCGTTTTACCAACGGTTTTCGTGATAAAAAATAAAATTTGCGTTCATGCAATTGAGTTCATTTCAATTATTACTGAACGACAATGTTTTAAAACTTTTAGTAGGCTGCCTTCAAGCAAGGGTGGATCCAGAAAGGTTACTGGGGGAGGGCACTAACATTTACAAAAAATTGTTTCGCCTCGGAAGCTAAACAAAATTTATCGCCTCATGGCGGTGGAAAATCCAAAAAAAAATTTTCCCCCTCATACACGAGAATGCTAAAAAAGTAACGAGGATCCGCCCTTGCCTTCAAGTTTCAATTTGTCAGTAGTATTATTATTTAGTTTATTAGAATTAGTCTACCACATCTAGTAGATTCATGTCAATTATTTGAAATAATCACTTAGTTTATTTTTCGTATGTAATATCATTAGTGCTTAAAATTTTTTCGAAAGCGTGTTGCCTGGTAATATAAAGAGTGCAAATTGACAGTTTATTATCTGATTAAATCCCGACCGCTTTAGCGGGAGGGATTTAATCTTTGATAGTAAACTGCCAATTTGCACAAGATATATTAACTTTTAGGCAACTTAGCTTCAGAAAAATTTTTTAGATAAAATTTAAAAGCACGAGTGGTATTTGGGAGGAATATTTCACGAATAAATAATTCATTAAGTATATCTTCAATATTATGCTTTGTCATTAATTGCCTTCAGACGTTTTCTTCTCACTTTTTAGAGTTTACTGACCTTTATTTTCAATTTCATCATTAATTTGAAATAAATAAATATTTCCAAACCGACTCATATTGTCAAAACAGCAAATTTGAAACAAACACAGTAGAAACTGGGCAGAATTCGCTATATTTTAAACATAATCTAGTGACGGTTTCTGTGGCAACTAGTTAATAAAACGAGTCGAAACCTTAGATATTATAATATATAGACTGGCTTAACACCTTTGACGCGTTTCTGAAGTGCAATATGACGAGGAACGATAGAGAGAGCACTACATCTTTAATCTGTGAGTACTACTTTATTGCCGATGTCTCGCCCATATGTACTATATACTCATGATTCCGAAATTGGCATAGAGAGCGCCATCTAGCGCTACTAGAATTATATTCCGTAATAAATGTTCATTGATACATATTTAAGTATTTAATCCTTATTTTTAACTTACGAAGTTTACAAATTATATTGAGGTTGGCTTTGTTAAGCAGAGAGAATTTTAAATACAACAAATTAAAATGTTGCACAGATTTGATTCAACTAGTTACTTTTTGATAGATTACCGTATGTAAGTACATTTTTAATTTGTTTCCAGCGCGAATGTATTTACTTGACATTTATAATAAATGATTGGCTTACCTTTGTGACTACGTTATTGAGCTATTGAAAGTTGTGTTTGACTTATTACTGTATTATGAGCTATATTAAGTACGATCTTTGTATATTATTGTTACCTGATTGAAAAGTAGGCAAACTGAAATAGTTACAGATAAGCAATATAATTCAGGCAGGCTTCGCTTTGGACCTGACGATTGTTTACTATATATGTGGTGTGTTTATGTTTGCTACTACATTATACAATATTACAATTTACAAGGTAAGTTAACAATTAGTAATAAGTTAGAGAAGATATTTATAGATAAAATTTAAAAGCTCGAGTTGCCCTATTTGTCGAAAACATTTCACGAAACAAAACGTCAAAAAATTATCGCAAAATTTGCCGCTGCAGCGACACAAAATATTAGAGCGATAAATTTTGCATGTTGGTACTGTCAAAAGCTGATCTAGGGTAGGTTTACCACTAATAATGACGTTTGATTGGTGCAATGTTGTGAAAAAACTGTCATTGGCTACAGCGTTAATGAATGAAATAATCTTACTTGAAACGTTATTTTTTCTGTTGCAAGCTTTTAAAATGCCTAAACATATTTATAGTAGTGAAGAATATCCTGATACGGATTTCATTTATGGGGAATACAAAGGAAACCCTCTAGCAGCCCAAAGAAAATACAGGCTGAGGTTTCCTGACCGTGTTAAACCTAATGTGGCGACATTTACCAATATCCACGTACGGCTAAGAGAAGGGGGTTCTTTTGAAAAAAGGAGCCGAGATACTGTTCGTGAAGTAGAAGTGGCACCTGCCAGAACAACAGATATTATAATGTTTTGAAGAGAATCCTGAAATAAGTATTAGACGGACTGCTCTTCATTTTAATGTAAGTAATATATGTATTATGTAGTAGCAAACATTTTAATGTAAGTAGGTGGAAAATATGGACGATTTTGAAGCGGAAACGACTACACCCGTACCATCTGTAAAGGGCTCAAAAATTGCTCCCGCGTGATTTTCGAGTAAGGGAGGCTTTTTGTAGGACTATTTTAAGGAAACGGTTAGGATTCACAAAAAAAGGACTGTTCACTGACGAATGTTGTTTTACTCGTCATGGGATTATAAATTTTCGCTATCAGCACCTAAGGGGCGATGCAAATGCACACGCTGTCGTAGCTAGACGATTTCCGTACAACTTTTCCATTAATATTTGGGTTGGAATTATCGGCGATTATTTAACTGGACCAGCTGTGTTACCTCAAAGATTGAATGACGCGTCGTGCTTGCATTTTCAACAGAATGACTTGTTTCAGTTTTTCGATGACTTACCCGTTAAATTACACCAAGACATGCGGTATATGCAAAACGGGAGCAGGTCCCAATTATTCCGTACAAGTTCAGGAATGGCTTTCACAAACTTTCAGAAATCATTGGATTGGAAGAGGACAACAAGCTACAATTAAATGTCCCCCGATCCCCGGATTTGAATCCATTAGATTTTCACTTTTGGGGCATATGAAAAATGTCGTTTACTGTACACCACTTCCAAATGAAGACGTTTTGAGGGAAAACATTTTTAATACTGCTGAAATTAACTCCCTAACTCCCCACTAGTTCTACGGACTTTGTACGGTAATTTGAGACGTAGGTTACAAAAATGTGTTCATGTTGGAGGGCGCCATTTTGAGCAGTTATAAATTAACTTGGAAAAAATGCTCTTGTTTATCAAAATTGTTTCACTTTTTCAATATCAGTGTTTGTATTTAATAAATTATTCCATTAATAAATATAATTGTCAACTTGATTAAAAAAATATATGTACGTTTATTAATGCATAGAAGTTGTTAATGAATATTTAGATTATTTGATTACAGCAGCCTACTAAAAGTTTTAAAACATTATCGTTCATTAATGATTGAAATGATCTCAGTTGCAAAATTAATGGATTTTAAAAATATTTTTAAAATTATTTTTTTGGTGAAGTACTCAAGGGGATCAAAAACATTTACAAGATGCTTTTCAATAAGTATAATAGATGCCAAATATTTTGTTTTTTGGAATCTTATATTTTGAGTAAAAAAAATAAAACGGGTTTTAACATACCTCTTTAAAGGGGCTATAACTTGACAACGAAGGAGTATTTTGAAAAATGTTGTATGAAGAACCCCTGTATAATATTTGAAATGGTCTACTCCAGAAACCCATGAAACAATATTCACTGGTAGTGGGGGTGGCTGGTGCCAAAAAACTTTTGAGACTTTAGCTCCTCGTACAAACTCTAAATCCCAACTTTATGGACTTTTGCTTGTATTACCTATTTACACTCATTTACCCTCCAGCCCTTCAAAAGAGTAAGATCAAAATAAAATCTACTTCCATATCCCGTTATAATACATATGTGTACCTTTCTAGTCAATATCATAAACCGTTCCAGAGTAATCGTGCACACATAAAAAAAATCACAGACAGATCGACAGACAGAATTTTTCTTTTGTTCAAACTTAACATCTCAAAGTTTTATGGTATTCTAAGCTTTTTTGGATTAAAAAGAACACTTTTTTTACCGTTATTAATGCTTCCACTCCACTACGTGCATATGGAAATAATATAAACCACACTAATTTTAAATGAAATGTAAACAAAACTAACCTGTCCTCATTATCATCTACATCTGAAAATCTTGTTTTTGAGTGAACTGAATCTGTGACCGAATGCTTCTTGCTCCTAGCATCACCATTTATTTGTTTTCCACTATCTGTAAAAAGAAGTTCCTTAGAAGATGAACATGACATCACATTATAATTAAAAATATGCAGATCATTGTCACATGTTTGTTGAACTCATGTTTTCGCTGTCAGTTCTGAGACTGACAAAAACAGTTATTATTCTTTAAACCGATATCGGACTATTTATATGTTTTTATTCATATCAGACGAAAGGTTAAAGCATTTTATAGTTATGGAGTTTTTGATAAAATTTCAAACGCAATTTGAAACAAACCGACCAAATTTAAATTAATACACATTTACCTAAATACCCACCTATCGATCTAAATATACAGGCTGTCCATTTTATCAGGGCCCTCTAGAATATCTCACTTAATATCGGTCGTACAAAAAACTTGTTGCTACGAAAATTGTGCCGACTTTTATAAGCTACAAAATGGTTTAGACATTTGAAATCTATGGCCTACTTTAATTTACTTTATTATTTATAATTGTGTTAATATTTGATTATAGTAAAAATTTGTAGAAAGTACTGAATTTTTTAAACGTCTTATTTAATCATACTCCTCTGCGGCAAGTATGATGCTAGTTAAAAAAAAAATTATTGTTTTAAAAAATGTTTTTATAATTACTTGCTTAGTTCCAATGAATAAATATGGCATGTGATATATCGTTGAAAAGGGAGGAAAATCCTCTATTTAATGCCGCTATTTTTTGCCCGTTTCAAAATCTTTTTTTAACACCCTGAAGAGTAAATCTCAAAATACAGCGGTTTTGAACAAATTTAGATAAAACCTCGTTGAAATACTTTGTTTTGCAAAAAATTGTCGACTTAGAATTTTCGTAATATCTCTTCAAATAACGGAGATATTTTGCTTAGACATATTCCGCATTTTCGTCATTCTCCGTCATAACTCTTAAAGTAGGCTATGGATTTTAAATGTCTCTAAACCATTTTGTAGCTTATAAAAATCGGCACAATTTTCGTAGAAACAATTTTTTTGCACGGCCCATATTAAGTGAGATATTCTCGAGGGCCCTGATAAAATGCACAGCCTGTATTTATTTTATTCAGTCTCGGAAGGTTTTTAATTCTAAGGATCCTGTATTTATATAGGGAGTATATGAAAGAATTTAACGCCAGTAATGCCTCACTTATACCGGGTAACAACGAAATGAGGCTCGCCCTCTTCTGGATCTTACAAGATATGAATTTCAAATTTGGGCGTGTCATATAACGACTAAATATGCATTATTTCTACTGACTTATCATTTTCTGTCGCTTCCGGTTTCACCAAAAATGATAGTAACTTAATTCTTAAACGGAACACCCTGTATATTTTTACATTTTTGATTCAGATGGTCATTCTGCGTACAACCATGAGATACTGAGATACAAATATTAATGAATGACATTTTTACAAGCAGGCGGCCGTGACCCCAAAAAAATTTTTTTTTGCTTCAATAAAAATTATAAAATAATATGGAATATTATAATTTTAAGAAAAATTTGGGTTCATTTAATCAGTTCAATATAATTAATTTTGATTCCATATACGAACTCTTATGATTTAAATCCAGCTTACATTTTCTTTATGTCCTCGAGATTTGCTTTCTTATACGCATGAATATATCGGGAGCTGCTGTTTTGAATATAACTATTTAGTAGTTCGTCTTTACAGCAGCCCCCAACATATTCATGCGTATAAGAAAGTGAAAATTTTAAGAAAAAAAATAACAATAATAAAAAAAACTGCATCAAAATCGGATTTCCCGTTGAAGAGATATAAAGCCACAGACAGACAGACAGACAGACAGAAAAGAAAGAGTATTTCGACCAAATTTTATGTTTCTAGATGTTATCGTTTGAGAAAAGACTAATATCTCAACCCTCTTTTTCATCCCCTCAGAGTCCAAATTAAAAAAAAATCCTTTCTTGGTGGTTGCCTACGTCATTTGAGAAATATCTATACAAAAATTCAAGTTTCTAGGCCCAGCGGTTTGAGCTGTGAGTTAACTTCCTTGTTTTTAAAGATATCGGGATGAAATTTTGTATGGTGAAATTAGGTAAGATTTCCAACTTTTTGAGATGCCATATTTATCATTTCCGGTTTCACCGGAAATGGCCCTAGTAGTCTTTTCTAAATGGACCACCCTGTATGTTTTTACATTTTTGAAATATAGATCACATTTTGGATACATTTATACTGTTGTGAACAATTTATACAGTGTTGCACGAAAAATAATTCGAATTTTAGTTGTCAATCTAGATGGCTGCAAATATGTTACAATTATTTTTGTTCCAATGTAATTCATAAAAAAAATACGAAAACGTCAATATGTCCAATAATACATCATACGGGGTGCTATAAACTCATTAAAATCACATTTTTCATTTGTTTTAAATATTATGATATGGGCCACCCAGATATTCAGAAAGCTCTATTTAGTAGGGTTTAAATGGTACCAAAAGTTCCGTGATGTGTAATCGTTACCGGCAGGAATGACAATTTTTCTTAAGAAATTTATGATTTATATCCAATTTCAATTAAATTTTGATCAACCCTGTATATTTGTGTTAATATTTTATAATTTGCCACCCTCCGCAGGACACAAAATGGGCCTCTGGCTCATTCTTATTGCATATCATAAAATATTAACACAAATATACAGGGTTGATCAAAATTGAAGTTAGATATAAATCATAAATTTCTTAACAAGAATTGTCATTCCTGTCGATAACGATTACACATTACAGAACTTTTGGTACCGTTTAACCCCTACTAAATAGAACTTTCTGAATATCCGGGTGGCCCATATCATAATGTTTAAAACAAATGAGTCATTTTGAAAAATGTGATTTTAATGAGTTTACAGCACCCTGTATGATGTATTATTGGACATATTGACGTTTTCGTATTTTTTATATTATTATACATTGGAACAAAAATAATTTTAACATATTCGCAGCCATCTAGATTGACAACTAAAATTCGAATTATTTTTCGTGCAACACTGTGAGGATGTGCCGCTCCCTGAAGATCTCCTGAGATGAAACCTTACTAAAAACTTTCTCGACAAAATACTTTCAAATAAAAAAAAACTGCATCAAAATCGGATCTCCCGTTGAAGAGATATAAGGCCACAGACAGACAGAAAGACATACAGAAATTGCTGTCAAGATAAATTAAATCATATTATTATAACAACTCTGAACATTTTTGTAAATATTGTCGGATATAGAAGATATAGCAAGTACGGCTTGTCTGGATTTACTTCCAAAAAGTTAAAACATTTAATTTATCACAAATTTACTTTAACTTCCCTAGGGACGATATGAAAAATAACAACCCATTACCAATGGCAGTAAGTATTTGGTACATAAAACGTCACTTACGATCGACAAAACAATGGAATTAGAGTATACTTACGAGGGAGGTATGACGAAAATATTTTTAAAACACGTTCACTGTCCAGTGACCCATATATGGGTCATGCCTTATGTTTTTCGTAAGTCCTATGCCCCATAATTGGCTCACGTTTAGGTTCTATTTCATACTGGATTCTAAGACGGACTTTCGACGAATAGGTAGGTTATCTACAGGGACTCTATTTTATAACAAGGTTACTACACAAAACATACGTTTGAACTATATTTGGGGCATGGACTTGGATATTAAACCATTGGTTGCTACATATCTCATTGGATTCTATGCATGTAATTTTTTAATTACAGAGTCCCATGACTCAAATATGGCATATGGATTTCTATATAGGGGACTCCTTGCGTATGGTTTATGGCTGACCATAGGGACAGCGAACGTGTTAATAAGACAGTGAACAATGACTTTCAGTAATATTAAATTAGTAATAATGAACATTCGTTTTTGGTTTTACTTCTAGAGGAAGTAATTTTAAAAATTCCATTTCATTCGAAGAACATCCCTCAACATTTTTGTTCTCAAACCATTTACATTCCGTATATTCATTACTTACTAAAATAATGAATGAATTTTTAATAAATATAAGTTTTTCGTACCACTACGTCCTGAGATACTTGTATTTTCAAAATCACTACTCTTGTGCAATATGCTCTTTTTTCTAACGGGCCCTATTTCTGCATGTTCTGAATTTGCGGATACCTTCCGGCTTCTTGGAGATTCAAAGGCGAGGTTATCGTGACCATGAGGTCCATCGACTATACTAACTTTTCTACTGGTTTGATTTGGATCCAAGTGTGACATCGGGGATGGATTCGGTGATACTTCCAGATCTTGGTCCACTGACATACCTGTAAGAAAAAAAATAGTTCAAATTTTTTTTCAAAGCAACCTTTTTAACTCTGTACTGTAATCAGTA
Source organism: Rutpela maculata (assembly GCA_936432065.2). Lineage (NCBI taxonomy): Eukaryota > Metazoa > Arthropoda > Insecta > Coleoptera > Cerambycidae > Rutpela > Rutpela maculata. The sequence continues at coordinate 37,666,078 of OW386287.2, read as the reverse complement.
CTGACTAGTTTTTAAAATATCATCGGCTTAAGAATGAAAATATTATTATAAGAATTGCGTGAATCCTGCAGATTTTACGTGTATTAATTTCAGTTCATCTGTAGTGGCCATGAATATTTTAAGAGAAACGCATCCCGGATATCTCATTTCTCGATGCGGCAGAATAAAAGGCTATAAATGTAGCTGGATTTTACTAGGCCAGATGTATATTTATGTTCTTTTTAAGTCAAAACTATTGAAAGTGTAAGTTATCATTCTATAATCGTCGCAATTACCCGAGATTACTGCATCTTCCTTAGGGAGCATTTCTGACAGCCCGGGAAGCAGCGACAGAAAATTTTAGCCTATTTTATTAACATTCTTTTTAATATTATTCTACTATTTCTGTGCCATAAATAGTAAAAATGGTTGTCTGTCAGATACGCTCGGGGCAAGGCACGTTAGGAGTGTTTCAACTATTAAAAAAAAATAGTGTCGTTGACTGAAATCATGAAATGCTCGAGAAAATCTTGCCTGCCATCATACTTGTGGGACAAAATAGTGGAGCGAAACAGAGGTAAAATTGTATCGTTTTTTTATGAGCTTAGAACAAGATCAGACTCAGTAGGTATTACCAACAACACCATTTTACATAAAAAAACACAAAATACGACATTTTTTAGTGGTCACAGATATTCTTATTTAAAAAAAAAGTGTAAAATTTAATTTTTTTTAAAATCATGTTTTTTTGTACATCCATTGCCATATCTCAAAAATGAATTGAGCTGTCGATGTGAACTTTTTTGTTATAAAACACACACTTAAGCGCTTCTCTCTATTTATAGAATTGCTAATAAAAAAAAAATGTAAACATGCCAAAAACGTAGATGACCCTGAAAGTTTAGAGAATACGCCATCAAATTTTCACTAAGCGAGGAAATTTTTTGTTTTTGAAAATTTTGTGTAACATGCTGTGAAGAAAATAAAGTCAATAGACTAAAAAAGTTTTTAGAAAAAAAATATTTTCATTATTAGCAATAGTTTGCTAGTTACGAATTTTTTAGTATGGAGGAATTGTCGAAGCGTACGCACGCCGAATAATAATGATTATGTATTGTGTGTAACGGAACTTTTCATTATTATTTTTTTTATGTTTAGGACTGTTTTATCACGTTTTAGGATCTGAAAGGATAACTTATTTTTTCCAGTGGCACATTAAGGATTAAGGTTGGAGGCAAAAAGGAATTAAAAATCTTAAATGGAGTATGCATTGCACTGGGATCTCGGAAACGGTGAAAAATAATATTATAGTAAAATGGAAAAAATGTTGCGCAACTAGGGGGTTAATAAAATCCCATAAACAGAAGTTTAGGAAACGTAACAATTTTGGAGTGTTTTGATAAAAAGTAAACTATCGAGTTTTCCTTTTTTTGCGTTATTATTGGAGCTAAATAAAAAAGACAGTTTCTTAAAGCACGTGGCAATCTTAATATTTGTATCCGACATTTCCTCTGTCAGAGTCCCTATACGAAACTCCCATGCATTGCATTTTTACCCTAGATCCACACAATAACACAGGTCGACAAAAAAAAATCTACTCCAAGGACTAAATCTATCATGCCTTAAGTATTTTTGTATGCTGAATTCGAATTTTCCACTTAGATTTCGAGCAAACGTCAAACATTATCAAAAAATCGTATTTTGACGATAAAAACCGGAATTTACTCGAAATCTACGCGGTAAAAAAAAAATTAAATTGAAAATTCGGATTCAGCACACAAAAATACATAAGGAATGATAAGTTTAGTCCTTGGAACAGAATTTTTTTCTTGTAGATCTGTGGCACAGGTGCACTTTGTACACAGGTCTACAAAAAAAGAAATTCTGTTCCAATGACTAAATCTATCATTTCTTATGTATTTTTGTATGCTGAATCCGAATTTTCAATTAAAAAAAATTTTTACCGCGTAGATTTCGAGTAAATCCCGGTTTTTATCGTCAAAATACGGTTTTTTAATTGAAAATTCGGATTCAGCACACAAAAATACTTAAGGCATGATACGTTTAGTCCTCGGAGAAGAATTTTTTTTTTTTTTTTTTGTATACCGGTGAATTGAGTAAACGTGTTATTTTCGCCTAAATTAGGTAACAAAAAAGAAAAAAATATTCTAAATTAAGTCTTTTTTAATTTCCTAATTATAGTCTCTAAACTCTGTTTCCATGGCTTGTGCACAAGTTTATCGTTTTCCTCTATTACTACGCCACATAAAATTCATTCCATTTTACAATGAAACTTAGATTGCTTATTTATCTTAAATATTTTTTAAGTAGATAATCCACGCATAATTCGCACAATGACCATACGTTCTACAATATAATACAAGTGGTAATAAGAGAAAGAATATCGTTACACATTTTACTTCCACATTCAGTGGAAATATAGTATGGACAAAAATATTTTTGAAAATTTGTATTATCCAAATAGGCTTAGAATGTCATGAAACGTCGAGATTTTAAGTTTGAGCAAAAAAAAATTCTGTCTGTCGGTCTGTCTGTAACTTTTTTGTGCGCACGATTACTCTGGAACCGTTTAAGTTATTGACTTGAAATTTGGTACACGTACCATGTATTTTAACGAGATCTGGAACTAGATTATTCCGTAAAAGGGTTGGGGGTAAATGGAGGTAAATAGACAAATCAAGCAAGTAAGAGTCCATAAAACTGGTATTTAGTATATATAAGAGAAGCTAAGCTCTCAAAATTTTTTTTTGGCATTAACCACCCACATTACCAACTCCCACCCCATTATTCAAGGGGGCGAAAAAAATAAAATTGTCATTTAGTGTGTGTACAAGAACCAAAGACCTAAATTTTTTTTTTTTACCACCACCCTCAGCCTCACTACCGATGTGGCATATTGTTTTATAGGTTCTTGGGGTAGACGATTTGAAATATTATATTATTAAAGTTCCATAAAAAATGATTTCCACATTCAAATTTTTTTCGTTCTGAGAGACTTGGATAGAAGATCTGGATGTGGAAGTAGTGATTCCTTGGGCAGCGGTTTTATAATTTGACCTTCGACGAAAACGAATAACGTTGATAGTACACCGCCCTGAGACTAGTTAGTTTTAGTGGACGCGGGCGTATTAATATTCAATTTCTGCAATTCGCGCGCTCTAAAAAAAATCACTGTACCTAAACTGTAAAAGACAATAAAATGTATGCTATCAAAAACTTTTTTGGTCTTTTGGCTTTATTTTCTTCGCAGCATGTTATACAAAATTTCCAAAAACAAAAAAGTTTGTAGCTTAGTGAAAATTTGACTGCGTATTTTCTGAACTTTCAAGGTTATCTAAGTTTTTAACAAACTTAAAAATGTTTTAGTTAACAATACTATACACAGATATAAGCGCTTAAGTGTGTGTTTTATAACAAAAAATAGTTCATGTGGATAGCTCCATTCGTTTTTGAGTTATGGCATTAGATGTTCAAAAAAACATGATTTAAAAAAAAAATTTCACACCTTTTTAAAAATAACAATGTCCGTGACCACTAAAAAATGTCGTATTTCACGATTTCTAATGAACATCGACCTACTTAACGAAATGGTATATATCTAGGTTTGTTCTAAGATTAAAAAAAAAACTCGAGAAGGAAGCGACTTTTCCCCTGTTTTTTACTCCACTAAAATATATCTGTCACTTGAACAAGTAAGTCAAAGAAACGAAGTAGCTAGGCTTAAATCATTAATGTTGAAACTACTTTTATTAATAGTTTATGGTGTAGAATGCAAGAAAAACGTAATCTGCCAGCCTCCCAGTGACACTATTTTAATTTACATAGTTGAGATTATCCTGTCGAGCATTGTCCCGCTACTCGCATTGCAGACTCGCCATTCTCCAATTAACAGGACATGTACACTACGAAAAACAAATTTGAAAAGTTAATAAAATGAGTCAACCAAATCTGTCGCTAGCTTCAGAACAATAAGTTTATTTTCTGTTTATTGAATCATCCCTAAGGGGACAGGCGGATGTTTCGAGGCACTCTGAATAAAATTAGAAAACTCGTTCATAGCAGGCATAAATTAATTAAACAACTTAATTAAAACACTACGTAAATTAAATTTTATTGAAACCGAACACAGGAACATGAAGGTTAATATACAGAGTGTCCCAAAGGTATGGATATGCCTGAATAACTCGTCAGGATAGCGAGATAAATGGCGAGGAAAATGACTTTCATAAAAGTTGTTCAGGTTATCGGAGGGCACCACTTCGTGACCCTTGAAAGTCATTTTCAATGTTATTTTCAAGGTCAACTTTCGTTTTTTAAATAGGATCCCCTACTTTTAACCCCGGATTCCGAGAGAGCGAAACATTTTGCATTATGGTTGTAAGGCGTCATCTAACGGTCAAATGTCTCTCGCAATTTTCAGGTTGTTGAGGTCATCGGGAAGCACCACTTGATGACCTTGGATTTGACATTGAAATTTTTTTTTAAGGTAACTTGAAATTCAACTTTAGTTTTTTAAATAGGAACCCCTATTTTTGACCCCGGATTCTGAAAAAGCGAAAAATTTTGCGTTAGACTTGTAAGGGGTCAGATTGACCCTAGAAACTAGTGACTGAAGGCAGGCAATGGTGATCGTGATAATCTTACAGATAAATTTTAAGGTCAAATCGAGGACATTTCATGACTGACTTCGGAGACTAGGGGGGGGGGGGGGGGGGCACTTGATAAATGAAAGTTGACTTTCAATTGGCCTTTAAAATATCGCATTCAAGGTCAAATCCAAGGTCATCAAGTGATGCCCCCCGATGACCTGAATTTTTATGAGGTCATTTTCTTCATATCTCACTATATTGACGAAAGTTGACCTTGGTGAGTTTGCTGAAACGAGCCGAAGGCGAGTTCCACATGTTGAATGAGTGTAAAAAAGTGTTTCGAAACGTGTTTTCTTTTTTCCACGACTGCAAGGAATGCAAACAATTTCAAAAGTAAACAGATATTATTTATTTAACAAAACACTAAAAATTAAAATTTAATGGAAAATTGGAGCTGTTAAACAAGTCGGTTGCTATGAACCTGAATAGGCTAGCCTACTTAAAAAAAATACATATAAAAGGTGTCAACAGGACTGTGTGAAAAACATGACAGTACTCTGATTTTTGGATTTTTCTACACATCGTGTGAAAAAAAAACAGTTTCTAGTCGTGGTTACTGTGCGTTACTTGTCGTTTTTGAAGGCAATTGTAGACAAATACATAAAATAAAATGGAAGGAATATAACAAATAATTATTTCATCAAAACAGACATTTATAAAGCTCTTGGTTACAAACAATTAGATTCTATATTCACAATATGGTACTTAAAATCATTTTCATTTGTATTGGAGCAATTTCTGTTGACAAATGCGAATTCACATAAGTCATATATAAATAAACCGAAAAGTGTCAAAATTTTGTACATTTTTTAAACTCCGTCTATACATCTCGTAGTTACCCAGGTAGCAAGAGTACGTTATAATGACGTCAAAATCTGGTGATTCTGCTCAAAAAGACGTCAGGGCACTAAAAATCGACGACAGAATGACGTCTTATAAATGACATTAAAATGACGTGCTACACATCACGTCATATTGTCGTCTTTTTTCGGTGTTAAATTTATTTATATTTTATCGGATTACAAACTTTAAAACTCGCTAATGGCATTTTGTTATCGTAAGCAGAGTGTAAAGTTTAAAAAAAAAGTGTCGTGAGGGATAAGTATTGGCGTTTTTATTCGAGGATATAATGTTTTTTAACATTATCCAAAATAATTTATATTCGAAAGAGTTTGCAAAGATTCGGCAGTTTATTTGTTTAAATTATATTTCTATCTAATCTTTTAATAATAAAATTAGATTAAAATGCATTAAAAAGCAAAATCTATCCGTTATTGCGTGTTCCAGCTATAAAGTCTTTAGGTAAGTATCATCAGAAAGGTTGGTGGCCGAGTGCTTAAGGCGTCGTCTTCCACATAATGCCACTAGCGGACTACATCAAAGTTACATCGGAAAAATTCTATCAATTCAAACTTGGTGATAGCCCGCTAACAAACAACATTACGCGAATCAGAGAGCATAATGCACCTTTTCGCATAAAACACAAATTACCATACCAGGCGTTGCCCATCTTTCGGCAACATCACTAGCCACAGTGCCTTTCTCTATCTATCTATAAAAACTCTCAAACATAATTTCTGATCTTTACTCGTTTCTTTGTTTTTCTTTGTTTTCTTTGTTGTTTTTGTTTGTTTTGTCTCTCTAAATTATTTCTTCCCAATCACAATTTATTTTTGAATATCAAAATCTTTAGAAAATCAAATATTTGAAACCATAAATTGCGCGGTCTTGCATTACCTTTCGCTTTGACTGCATTGCTTAGAACGGGTTTTTTGGTTAGTAATTTTCCCGTGAAGACCAGCCATATATATCTGATATTTTATTTACACCAGCCTCTTTTGTATTGTATATATCAATTATTTTAAGTTTATTTTTTACATGTTTTACCTTATGCACTTTTTAATTCGCCTATCCTGCGAAAGGAGATTGTGTTTATATTTTCATTTTATTTTTATCCAATCCGGCCTCGCTCCGTCCAGTCAATCAATTACCATGGCGATTCGCACCGTGGATGTATGGCTGGCTCCGGATGAGTGCGCGGGGAGGACAATATGTATTGTTAATTTAAAATAAATTTGTTCTTGCTTGCTTGCTTGCTTGCTTGCTTGCGTCGTCTTCCAAGTCATGAGGTCGGCGGTTCGGACCCTGCTCATTCCGTTTTTTTTTTATTGCGAAAAAAATTTTAATTGTTTTTTTTTAAGGTAATAATTGCTTATTGTTTTTTTTCAATTTTAGGTCTGTTTTAGACCATTAAATATTCTATTTATGTTGTAGATGACGATATTACACCTTTATCGTTTTTCTCCAACACGCTTCCCAGGTTTGTATAAGTACCTCAACTTAAAACTTTAATTCTTAAAATAGTTGACTCCTGACTTCCCCTCCACCGCTCATCAAATTTGAGATAAGGAAAACGTTTTTTTCGGATTTCTCCCTCTCTGCTCTTCAATTTCGAGATCTGGGGAAAATATATTTTTTTTAACGAACCGCCACTAATACTAATTAATGTAATAATTACATGTTCAACAACTCGAAACGAGAACCTGAAAGATTTTCATATATTTTAAATAAGGCAAGAAATTCAATTTCACATAATAAAGACTTCATTCACCACCATAAATACTGCTTTTAGCATCCGAAATAGCGGTCGCCAAGCTAGCTCAGTTGGTTGAAGCGTCAGTACTGTAGTACGGACAACGGAAGACATGTAGGTTCGAATCCTACGGACCGCAATTGGTAAAGGTAAGTTAGTAAAAATGAAGTTAATAACTTAATAAACATTATAATTTGCAGACAACCCTTGTGAGAAAAAGTTGGAGTGATGGTAAACAATATTAGATATGTTACTGTAAATAAAATTACGGATGGCTAACAAACAAATTCATTAGGACAAAACTTATTTATGCATTAATTATTTTATTTTTATCAAGTAGATTACTAACTAGTATGTAGTTTTATATATATGTTCCTATTACTGAAAAACTTTGGGGGGATTACCAAATATAACCTGAAAAAGACGTCATTCGTCTGAGACATTAGGAAGTCATTTTCACGTTTCATTTACGTCATCTAACTCGTCATTTCTCATCACTCCTGACCATTTTTTCACGTCATTTTCACGTGCCTTTGCTACCTGGGTAGCTGTTGAGCCATAACTACTCCAAAGATAAATCCCATATCTCAACCTCTATCTAACTTGATAGTAACATAGATTTATGAGTTGCTTTTATTCATGACGTTTTGCAAATAACAAATATAATAAATTAAAAATTAAATATTATGTATCAGGCGAATATTAACTGCTTAACGATTTCAGTACATTATTGCTAATAGACTCCAACAGTATAAATGGTAAAAGATGCTTCTGAGTTTAAAATATAAATCTCCTTGGTGTACAATAAAAATAACACATGGTCTAAAATTGAACCCTGCGGAATTCTGCTTTTAACTTATTGCGCCTCCCTTTCGAAATATTATGAGCCCCATCAAAAGCAACGCCCCTGATACTATAGCTTGACAATTTGTAGTTAATTTAAAAAAATCACAATAGGACATTTAGCTGCCCCACAAGAGTCAATAACTTTATTTAAAGATGTATTCTTTAAAGGCCCGTTGACATAGAGGCACACAATTCATGTGATTACCAGTGAAAATTTTATATTTTCCAAGAAATTGTAACGTATGATACAGGTAAAAATACTCAAGACTTTCAAAAAACGAGAAGTATGTCTATGATTGGTCATATCTACTGCATCACGTTTTTTTATATGTGTACGCACTACTTTCCTCAACTTTAAGCATTTTGGAAATGTTCCCGTTGGAAACGATAAATTTACAAAATAAGTAAAGGGCCCTGCAGTTATACATAACACTTCTTTATTAAAAAGATAATAGAGATTTGAGCTGAACAAGATCCTATTTTTTAGTTTGTTATTTAATAAGTTCGAGAAATAAACTGCATTGATTAAATTTATTATCTATATATTATTCATTAGTAATCAGGTTTTCTATAGGAATTCAATGTTTCATGTCTGTAATGACATGGTTACCTAAATTCTAAATTTTTGTGGATACAAAGTGATTCCAGCCAACTTAAATGGGTTTTAGATGGCAGTATCTTGTAGTTTTCGAAAATATCTACAAATAAATGAATCCATATATTATCTGAAGAAGACAGTTATAGCAATGTATAATTGCTACTAAATAAATAATAAAATGGTTTGGAAAGAATTTAATTTTGATCTCAAAATATTAATTTTTATAATAATAATTGTTTTTGTTATTTTTTAATAACCATAGTTATGGAACATATACTCATACCGTGTGTGTAGTCGCGGGCTAAGCATGAGGAGTAAGAATTACAGCATCGCGTGTGCCAGCTGGCTGAAATGATATAACAGAGCTGGGTCCCAAAAAGGATAAGATAGAGTGGAAGGTTCCATATGGCCACAATGTATTTTTCCGTACAAGGTTTTCCTGCGCCACTGGGCGAGTCCTAGGCAGCATGAAATCCCCCCACTACCACACATAGCGGGAAACTGAAACTCAAGGTCCTCAATCCATGCACCCTGCGCGGGTCGGGCTCGTAAAGGAACTTTCAGCCTTCAATTTTTTGCGGGAAATTTAAATTCGGAAGTACCGAGCCGGCGCCCTCTGCAGGTCAGATGCGTAACTAAATCCCCCACTGCCCACTACCGCCATTACCGGGAAATTTAAACTCTCGAGGCACCGCACTCGTGCCACTGGATTTCTTAAAAATTGAGAAAAAAAGAAGCGATAAACGTGAAAAAATTACTTTATTTTAAGAAATAGCCACTGCACCCTTAACAAAACAAATATTACTAGTAATAAGTGAATGTAAATAGTATAAATAATTTATAAAATATTCTACAAATGACACTGTATAATAACTTATAACTAGAAATTTGTATAACACTGATCAATAGTTATGCTACAGTGTTGTATTGAACAGAAAATAAAAATTCTAGCCGTAATGAATTCAACGTGTGCAGTTGAAAAAAATTAATCATACAAAATTAATAAATAAAACGGACACAAAACTGACAGAAAAAATAACAAATATAAACATGTCAGCTCCAATAAAAAAAAATCGTATATCGTATACTAAAAATAAATTAATGGGTAAAACAAAAATCACTAATTGGTGGTAGCTCAAAATACAACCATTACAAATTATCGAAAAATATTATTTTGTATACTAATTCAGCAGATAACTTTCAATGAAACCATTCTTTCTTTCCATATACTATCGATCCAAGTCTGATCATACCAGTATATCAACAAAAAATGACTCTTACGAGACATCTTATCAACTGCTTTCATCTAACAATATCAATATCAAAAACAAGAAAATTATATTCTTTCTATATACTGATGATCAAGATGTGATCATGCAGTGGCGGCTGGTGATATTTCAATTTTTTTTTCTCGTCTGTGGCGCGTGGGACCCATACGAAATATGGGAAATAACATCTCAAGCTGAACTTGGTTTGAACTTAGTTGGTACAACTCGCCCTAAGTGCTAGCAATTTGCAAGATTTGTATGCTAAGTACATGATAAAGAACTTCGTAAGGCGGAGGAGGGTACCAAGCTGGTAGCATATTTTCATAACAATTTCAAATCAAACTGGCATCTGGGATCTTACTCACATTTCGGGTTCCTTAGGGACCATAAAAAACCCATGCCCTTTATCTTTATCGTTTCTTCTACGACAGTTTGGAAAATTGCAGGCCACAACCATTATATACTTTATAACTATAATCAAAACTATAATTTTTTTACACATATAATACTCATTTGCTTTTTCTACATGTGACATTTTATTATGATCACCATTACCATTGCATGATTGTAAGGTTAGGTGCGTTTTTTTGTCCACGACCGGTAGAGTTAGAATTACCAGAATGATATTTACCAATAAAACGACAAAACTGAAATTCCTAGGTGGGAGGCGACAAATTTCTTAGGATTCTTAAATAACGAATAATGGCATCGACATTCATGTGTATGGAATCAGAATGGCGAGCAAAAAATGACAAGATTTGATATTCCGGTGTCAAAATTGTAGCACAAAAACGCACCTGTTGATTATAGACCAACAGCAATAGGCGTCTGAAAATAAGGAGTACGCCACCTGGTGGTCTATAGTCAAACTAATTATGGGCTTTTCTGTCATTGCATCATTAGTGTACGATGATATCAACAATAAGTAAATGATAAAACTGAGATGCTGAGTTATTAAAAATATGATAGCGTTTAAAGGGGCTACAATTTGCTGGAGCCAACCTACTCGGTATCCTTTGTAGATTGCAGGGACAACTCGTGAAAGTTGAGTTGGCACGGCAATGTTCAAAGCATACCCTCTTTGATATAGACACCTTTAACCAGGCATTGAGAGGGAAAAAGCTGGTGCAAATAACCGTGGCCCGAGTAAAAATAATAGTGTCTTAGAAAATCACACCTTGTAAGTGAAATTTTTGAAATAAGTAAATATATGTAATTCCAGTATATTTAAAAGTAATATATACTATTGCACCATGCACTATTATGTTTTACCCCTGAATGTTTCTATTTCATATTTTACAAAATACTGTTTCATTTATTTTACTTAAAGAATTAATAAATAGTTATATTCAATGTACCACTAATTTCATGGGCATTTGAATCTGAGACACTTGTTTGTAAACATAGAGCATACACATTTCCTAAGTTTTGTGTTGAATATGGGTTGTACCACACAAAATAATATGTCCTGCATTTAAAACATATTCCCCTTCATACACACACTTAGAATTTTTACATTTTTAATGCTTCACAAATGTTTCATACATTGCAATATGCTTAACCTAAATGCCACTCATGTTTCCTGAAAAAAAAAGTGATTTAAACTACAACTGTACATAAATTTGAAGAAATGTTTAAGTTTATTAATATTTAATTAGCTAGACACCGTTTATGTCGAAGAAACTGTACTTTTCAAGGGAAAAACTAGATAACCTAAAAAAATATGAATTTTGCTGAATAATGCCATTAACATCTTGCAAATCACTTACAACAAAATCTTGCAAACCTTTAGGTCATATATTATTAATGTTATTATTTTTAACGCCAAAAATAACAGTAAACAAAAAAAAAAATCAATATAAGTATTCGCCTCACAAACAAACAAAAAGCCTATAATTAGTTCACGAGTTCTCCACTTTGGCGCTGGCATCTTAAATTCAGACGCCTATAGCAAGGTCAATAGTATAGACGACAATCTCTTTCATTGATGCCGATGCCTGTAAATATGTTGTTGCTGCCTAAAACTCGACAGATGGCATGTGTACGCGAGCCTTCCACTCTATCTTATCCTTTTTGCTGGGTCCCTATTCTCGAAGTCGGGGAACGGCGTTCTCATGAGAAAAGTGGGCGGAGTTCTCTTACAAAGCATTAAACCGTATTCTGGAGCAAAAGTGATCGTTCACATCACACGTTTGTAAGAGAATACTCTTCTCTTGCTATTTTTCAAGGGAACGGAGCGTTCTCCTAGGAAAATATCGCTGGAGTTTGCGCAATGATTCTGTTTTGTGCGTTCGTAACCTCGTTTTTTAAAATATATGGTTATCAATAATTATCATTAGACGAAAAGAGTTTATTGATTATTTTTTTATCGTTAGCTGAGTTAATGCTATACGTTTATTTAATAAAGCCGAAGGAAGAGCTGCTGTTTAGAATAGAAATATATGCCTTTGGTTTCAGTGTCTACTCAAGCATAGGGTATATACTATACCCCTAATAGAGCATCAAAAACAATTAAGGCTTGTTGTGTGCTTCATGCTTCATAACATGTATAAAAGCAAAAATACCTGTTGATGCCGAACAGGTAGAATTTGGGATATATCAAGAACAAATCGTTGAAGAAAGGCCTCACAACAGAGTCAATCTTGATTTGACTTACTACTGATTTGTCAGAAAATTTTATTCTTGAAAAAACACTTTGACATGGGCAAAATTTAGGTTGCGTATACAGGGTAATATGCAAAGAATAAAATAATGTGATGGCACCAAATCAAAAATATTTAAAATCAAAATATTTAGAGAACAGAATTAAAAGCGTTAAATATATATAATGTAGAAAATGCTGATGTTTTATTGCCCGATGCACACTTTCTGTGAAAATCACATGCCTAAATATTGAAAGAAAAAACTGGGTTTTCTCAATTTTTAAAATGATTTTCTCAAATGTGTATCGAGCAGAAATTCATTTGGTTGTTTTAAGATTTTTTGATTTTAAATGTTTTTTGATTTTAAATGTTTTTTGATTAGGCGACACAACTTTTTATTTCTAGCACACAGCCTAAATTTTGTCCATGTCAAAAGCTTTTTCTCTACGCACCAACTTTTATCATGATACAATGTTCATTATTTGGGTATTTGTGCTTCATGCAGATTTTATTTTTTTTGTACAACGTTTATTACTATGATTTCCTCCCCCCAAAAAATAGATTTATTATGGAATATCTGTTTTCTTTTATTATTAGTTATATATAAATACCATAAAAAATAAGGTAATAAAAAGGGAAGAATTTATGAAAATACTTTAAATTAGGTTCACTGAATTATCACAATTACAGTTCATTGATAAATTTGAGTATAGTATAATAGAAAACTCTATGCACGAATTTCTCTAGTGTGGTGACCACAACCACCCTAAAAACAAGAAATAACCTCTTACACTACAATAACAAACATTATGCATAAACTAGTAACTGTTCTGCTAATAACAAAATCGTTGAAAACATATTGGTAATACGAAAAAGTTTCACTTTTTTAATAACATCCTACAAACGGCAAATAGAACAGTTTTTAATTTTGAGGTTATAAATATGAACAATCTATGCTTCTTTTCATCTGAAAACGGCAGGAATTGATAATGAATTAGTCCAAAGGTACTTTGGTATAATTAAATTGTTATAAATGAATATTTATCATAATTATGATAAATATTCTTTCACATCTTTAACTTCCTGCAAAATATTTTCTTGCATTTCCACAGATCTTTTTAAACATTGTAATTTCTCCTTTCATATTCGGCCCTACAAACTAAATACTTTCGCTTCTCTTCGTAGCACTTAAATAATACAATTTTCTTTTCAATAAAATGATAGCATAAACAGCATTCATTTATAAAAACTAGGTTAGCTTCGAAACTAATGTTCCCTTTTAAGCGCCAAAAATACGTGGCTTCTATTGGTGGATTCTACAGTAAAATATGTGGCAACATTGAATCATCTGTTCCTCGAGTGATCGACATCCTATATGTTCGAGAATACCGATTTTAGAGCACAAGATAATAGCGAGGGATGTGAATGATCCTTTCCGTGATGTGAACGTTCCCGTTCTCTCACACTCGAGAATTAGGGCCCTGGGGTCCTCCACCGACGGACGAATTTACGGCTGCCAGTGTTGTCATATCTATCGCGCTACGTGAATGTACATGCCTAATGGGAAATTACACGCACGGTATGTAGGTGAGAACGCTATAACAGTACATTCCATAAGTTATCATTTCTTCTGATGACATGAGAGCAGTGGCGCAGCCAGAAAATTCATCTGGGGGGGGGGGGGGGGGGGGGGCAATAGAACCGACCTCCTCAGAGGATGAGGAAAATTTTTCAGAAAATGGTTGAAAACGGATGTGTGTACATTCCTCTATTAGATAATATTGGCATTAATTACAAAATATTTATTTCAAGGGATAATTTAGATACTGCTTTGTACTGCTTCTTCATTTTTTGGCTCATGGAAGACGGCTTGGGGGGGGGTCCGGGCCCCATGGCTCCCCCCCCCTGGCTGCGCCCATGCATGAGAGTAATTTACTTTGCAGAAGTCATAATTTTTGTACCCCGACATTTTGTAGAGATATAACGAAATGTTTTTCACTGCCCTGTAACATGCTATGTCGAGTACCTTCAATTTTATCAACGATTTTGTTGGACATTTACCACAAATAAACTAAAACAACATTTTCATATCTTAAACTAATCATGATTAATTGTGCCAATTGTCTCGATAACGTCGAAAACTACTATAGAAAATTAGTATATTACTACATCTTATCTATAGGGTTTTTATAAATTTTAAAAAAATTTAAGAGGTTCTATTCCTGTTGGGGTAATCTTTTGATTGAATTAAAAAAGAAACACAAACAATATACAGTAAAAATGATAACATGAATTATAATCTATTTACTTCGTAATTAGTGAACAATTTTTCAATAAATATATAATAATCGTATCAATAAAATTGCGAAACTACATGTTGCTAATAAAATCCATGAAATATAAACTAATACTTTAAGACAAAAAGTAATCATATTAAATGTTAGCAGGTTTATAAATTATTTCATGTTTTATAGAGAGAAATAAGATTATCTTTGACATAAGTAATCACTAATTTAAAAGTTATACACGGTGATTTTAAAATAGTTAGAACCATTGAGCTTCATGATTACCAAAAATTCTTAAAAATAGTATTTTTAAAACATGTAAAAAAACAAAAATTATTGTATTTTCACGCAAGAAATCCGCAATGCACATGAGCATACTGCTAAAATTCTTTAATAAATAAATCAACGTGTCTACCAAATTAAACACTGTAAGAGTAATTATTAGAAAGTGAATTAAATTAATGAAAATTGGTATGTCTAACAAAACTGAGTAACTGATAGAAAATAGAGCGATACTTATATGTTAAATTTGTAAGCTATAGGAAACGTATGTTAGTTTTCAACAATAAGAAAAAAATGAAGTCAACGTATTGCAGTTAAAGAAGATCTTACTTCTATCAGATGAAATTAAAATTTATAAAAAAGCTGCTGAGGAATACGGGTATAAAAATGTATAGTACAGTGACGGTTCAGTGTTTGTAAAAGTCAAGGATAGGTCATATAAATCCAAGGATATGAAAGAAATGGAAAGTTTATTTCCGATAATAGAAACGGAACACAAGATTTTTTTCCCTTGTATAATTATTACCATCAGCACTATCACTTTTTTTTTCTCTCAGAATAATATGTTCTAATATACGTATATTTTTCTTTATTATATCAATTAATATTTATTTTACCTATCTTTTAAGATTATTTAGATGTTTTACTCATTTTAATTTCTATTACATATGCTGCAACAAGTATCTTTGCGAACATTTAGTAGGGGAGACCGGTGTCAATTGTAACAAAAATTGTTTAAACATTTCTGCTGAGCCAACCCGTCTTAATTTTTGATTGGACATTTTTTGAAAGAAATGTGTAATGTTTTCACATACTAATCCCAATTTTATAATTGGGCTGTCAATGATCGTCTTATAACATAACCCATAAATTTTATGACATATCAGCTGTTACTACTGACACGTATCTGGTATCAGTTGCAAGAGTACGGGTGTCAGTTGTTACAGATAATACCAAACAAAAATAAACGAATGCAGAACTAACGTAACTGAATTATAAAACATAAAATTAAGCAAGTTACAAAAAAATTGCACAAAACTCAAAACATTAATCTGAAAAACAATTAATGCACACAGTGTAACTGACATGCGCCTACTGTTTACAGGACCTGCACTAGATCCAGTCATCGTGGCTGTCGATATATAGTCCACAACATACTAAACAGATAGTCTCCTCGCCTTCCTCGTCCTCTTCAAATGAGACGCTCTCATGAACAATTTTCTTTTTCTTAGCCCCCTTAGGTTTGACTAAAGAGACAGTCTCCCCGTCTTCCTCGTCCTCTTCAAATGAGACGCTCTCATTAACAATTTTCTTTTTCTTAGCCCTCTTAGGTTTGACTAAAGAGACAGTCTCCCCGTCTTTCTCATCCTCTTCAAATGAGACGCTCTCATTAACAATTTTCTTTTTATTAGCTCTGTTAGGTTTGGCTATATCACTGAGTTTCAGAGGCACCTTTCTTTTTTTTTTTTATAATTATCTGTTTCCACCAACAATTGTTTCTCAGGTGTATCAGTATAAATTGCTGTTTTTCCTTTGACTCTCCTCCCCCTCGTGGGTTTCGGAACGTCGCCTTTGGGAAAAGGCCTTATTGCATCTGGTGTTGTATGAGAAATTGCTTTTTTGACTACAGATGTAGTCGGTGTAGTCAATCCTTTCGTAGATGCGCTTGGCTCTGTTTCTGGGTCGTGATCGTTTATAAATTCCAGTTCTATTTGGTTTTTACCACTCTCTGCAGTTGAGGTGTGTAGATCCCTTTGTAGTGCATCGCCATCTTCCTGACTGACGGGCCTATCGGTTACACTTGCTGGTGCAAAGTCAGCATCGTTGCATATTTTTCGGTTAATGGGGAAAACTCCCGTACAACTAAAGCCAGATTGAATATATCGGGGTGTAGAAGCTGCAATGAGGGCCTGCTTGGCTATGGACGGTAAATCGTAAATTGTAAGACGCTTTCCAGGGTGGTTTCTCATCCACTGATCAGCATGGGTGTTAAGGGACTTCTTAAATGGGCCGTAAATTCCTTTGTCCAAAGGCTGAAGCCTATGCGATGTATGAGGGGGAAAAGTTAAGAGTGTTATGTAATTTGCCTTGCAAAAGTCTATCACGGGGATAGGTATGTGTGATGAATGATTATCCAGTATGAGCAGAACTTTGTTGGTTTCACTGGGATTTGCATGTTTTGCAAAGTACTTCACGAAAAAAACTCAGCTTCTTGCATCCATCCCGATTTGTTTCCAGCACCTATGCATCCAACTGGGCCATCTCTCACAAACTGGTCCTGGAATTTCAACGGAGGAAAAACGAACATGGGTGGTATTGTGTTGCCAACAGCGTTTATAGCCAGACACATGGTCGTTAGAGCTAACCTTTCCTGCGATGTGATTAATCCTACTTTGTTTTGTGCCTTTTTTGGCAATAACTTTGTTTGGCTTCTGCACAGTTGTTATTCCCATTTCATCAGCATTATGAATATTTTGTGGCTCATAGTGACATCGGTCCATTACTGCAGATAAGTTATCGAAAAATTTGTTTACATTTACTCGGCCGAAATTCATAGCCCTATATAGACTTGTAGCTTGTGGTGTCCGCAGCAACAGTTCTGAATTCCGCCTTAAAAATGCTGCAAGCCAATCTTCACTAGCATGCTCGGTTTCGTTCCATTTCTCTGGGAATTTCAACTTATTTCGGCTACCAAACTGAAAAGCTAGTTTTCACAGATCTTTCGTACTTAATCCAAAATATAGGTAAACTGAAGTTTTGCAGTACTGGACAAGCTGTTTTTCATTTTCGTCATTAAATACTCGGTTGTGAGGTTTATAGCCTGTGTTTATTTTTTTATTTTGGCGCAAGGTATTTATTTACCATACGGTTTAAGGTAACATGGCACATTCCGTAATCCCTAGCGACGGCTCTGACTGCTAACTTGGTATCGATGACTTTTTTTGCCGCTTCCTCGTAGATTGTGCGAGGGATTATTTCCTTTTCAGTTTTCCTCGGCCTTGGCTTTATCATTTTTTACGCAGTTACTAAAATAAATAAAGAACTATATTATGCATTACGTTTTTCAAAATGTAGGTGTCAATTGTAACATGTTACAATTGACACCGTTTCATATGTTACAATCGACACCATGTTGACATTTCTGATTTACCAATGCCTGCACGATACATGCTTTATAACCTATAAAAGTTGGCGCATGCAATAGACAACTAAGACGGTATGTATTAATTGGCTTTAATCAGATTTAGAATAAACTAATAATCTAGGTTGTATACCGAGAAATATTTGTGAGTAGAAACTTACGTTTTATTGCAATAAACACAAATCTTCTAATAACACCAACGCTAGATGCGTCACGTCAACAAATGTGTGGTCGGTTAAAGAAATATGTATTATCTTTGACTTGATGAAGGCGGTTCGCCACTTTCTCCAAAGATGGCTCCCAAATCGACCCTGTTACTTTCGACACCTGTTACAATTGACACCGGTCTCCCCTACTATCATATTTTAATTACTGTCATGTTATGTACGGTCCTTGTATTGACTCTTTCGATTGCCTTAGGACACAGAAGATGCATTGTATTCGTTTTATATTCAATTTAAGAAAATTTGATCACATATCATCTAAATTAATTGCGCTTAATTGGTTAAATATGGCAAATCGCTGATTACTTCATCTGTCAACGTTTACTTCCAAAATAGTTAAATTTAGATCTCCTCCATATTTACATGATAAATTGATTTACCGTGGTACATTGCATATTGTCAATATCCGCACCTCTAACCAACTTAATATACCTTTACATTCGACAACCAAATTTCAGTCTTCTTTTTCATACCAGGGCCCAAATATTTTTAATGATATCCATGAAAATGTTAAAAAACTTGGCATTAATAGCTTTAAGAAAAATCTAAAAAAAATGTTTGTTGAATAAACAATAAGGATTATAATCAATTTTTTATATATATGTGTGTGTATTGTTGTGTACATAATATATTCATATTTTCCCTTTTTTTTTATTTCTTTTTCCTGTTTGCCATTTGGCCCAATGAGTGATTTTGCAATTCAATTCAATTTGTTACCTACTCAGTTGTGCAATCTTTATATCTGCATTTTTATTACTTATTTATATTTAAGATTTATATTTTGTATATTTTTTTACATATATTTTATGTACGTTTTAGGTTAAGCGTAAGAATAGGTGTAATAACTAAACTTCGACTAATAAAAACCATTTATTATTATCATTATTATTATATGTGGGATAAAAAATTAATATAGCAGCGATTAAGAAAAAACCCAAAATACGGCTTTCCGTGTTTTCCAGTTACATAATCGGAAAGTTATATCTACAAATATTATAAAGGCAATTTTGCAAGGAACAAAATTTCCCATGTCATCTCAGCAGTTATTACAATAAAATCCATAGTTTTTATGCTATTTGCCATCAAAATTACACTTTAAAATGACCATTTACTTGCAATTATTCGTATTTTAATGCTAATCGTAAATTAAAATTTTAACATTATTTTATGATAGTCAAGTATACGCATATCTAAGAAGTCACTCTCTCCACTTTAAACAATTATAAAATTGACGTGGAATTTTAATACTTTTAATTTTTTGAGAAATTTTGGCAACACCGTGAATAATATTTGTTCGGTTGAAGATCTCTGTCACTGAACCCCATTAGATAGTATAATAGAGTTCATTGGTCCGTGTGAGGTTTATCGGTCACTATCTACCTTGTATCCTTGTGTGATGGAATTACATTTTTTTGTTAAAACATTATTTATGAAATTTTGTAATGAAACACCATGAGCCATGAGAAGTAACACGTTAAAATATTTATTTATATTGCAAATCACTCCGTATAGTTTGATTGACTAGTTAGTAAATTTTATTATTTACAACTTATTCTTATCAAAATAAAAACAAACTTGCTGAATTTGTTTACAATTTGTGAAAATAATTGAGATAAGGAAAAGATCACTTAATTACTAATTCCGATTAAAAAGATAAAGTATGATTAGTAGTAAATATTTTAGCTCTAATATAATTGACTTCCTAGGTTTTTGTGATTAATAACATATTCTACGTTTTAAAAAAACACCTAATAAAACAAAATATCTTGTTAATTTCCAGTTGTCAAACTTGTGTTATTTTCTAAAATATTGTGGAGTAGTTAGCGGAATAAGGCGGGTCGTCGAAAAACTTGTTGATACAGCCGATAAGAGAGACCGACAAAGGCTTCCGTTACTCTCCGCGCTCCTTCCTTCTGCCATATTATGTATTTCTTCAACTATACGTAGTAATCAACTCACATAGTAAAATACATCATTCCATGAAGAAGTTAAGCATTACATAAACTGGCATGAAGACTCTTGTCGATACATAATGTGCTGAGACGAGGCCGGCATTTCAGGAAGAAATTTTTATTAAATTTTATAACCGGCAGTTATTGTAATGGTGCCTAGGTTCTTCACAAAAAAAAACAGATTTTACTGTGAGGCTACAGAAAATACACTAATTGTGACAACTTACCACGAATTGTGACACAATTATTATGTTATTACATAATGTGGTACTTTTTTACGTTAAGTTTGACGCGCGACCAATATGCGTGTGAATAAAAGACACTTTACTCATGAGTTTCATTGAATTATTTTTTCTATTTTCATATTTACGTTAATAAATTTTGGAATTAACTTATAATCCAGGCATTAGAGAATTTTGACTGGAAAATTCATGGTAGTTCTGGAAATAGATTTGCTTTATATTTCTTGGAGCGCTGAATCCGAATTTTTAACATCCCACCAAAAATTTCCCCCGCAACCCCCCTCAAATTAAAAAAAAAATTGGTTTTTGATTTTATCGTTTCTTTTTTCGTTTTAGAGAAAAAATACCCAGACATTCGGAAAGTAAACAAAATTTATAACAAAGAAATTTCTTTGACATTTTGACATACGACGAACGGGAGAGGAGCAAGTGGGTCTGGAAACATGCGCCTCGTCGATCTTCTTAGGGTACCCTCTCCCCTGCCACGCCCCTCGAGCTAGCATGCTGTTGTCAAGAGGCCCTTCCCTTTTTCCCTCGACCCATGATACCTGCTGCTCGAGAATTGATAGCAACCTGTTGGTCACAATCGCAGTTTTTTAGGCATTTTTTCCCCACTTTATATTGTTTATTGTTTTCATTGCTTTCAAAAACCTTTTGTTTCGCATAATATTTTAAATATGGCTGATGTGACACAACAGTGAACGTGACGGAAGAAAGTTTAAAATCTTTTCAGGCGGCGAGTTTAAAGCGGATAGATAGTAAATATGATCTATTTACCGGGCGTGAATGAAAGCAATGAAAACAATAAACAATATAAAGTGAGGATAAAATGCCTAAAAAACTGCGATCGCGATCAACAGGCTGCTATTAATTCTCGAGCAGCATACAGATGTCATGGGTCGGGGAGAAAAGGGACAACAGCATGCTAGCTCGAAGAAGATCGAAAGACGAGAGAGCAACTGTGAAGTTGCCGCGTGACACCCAAATGCACACGCGGCGTCGAGGTGCATGTTTCCGGACCCACTCGCTCCCCTCCCGTTCGTCGTACGTCAAAATGTCAAAGGACTTTTTTGGTTTAAATTTTGTTTACTTTTCGAATGTCCGGGTATTTTTTCTTTTTTTCGAAAAAAAAAAACGATAAAAAAATCAAAAAACAATTTTTATTTTTTTTCTAAATTTGAGGTTGTTTCGGGGGCAATTTTTGGTGGGAAGTTGAAAATTCGAATTCAACGCTCCAAAAAACGTAAAGTAAGCTTATTTCCAGAACTACTATGAATTTTTCCAGGTAAGAGGACTACATGGTCTCTAATGCCTGGAGTCTTAAACGTTAGCACACAAATCTATGATCTGACGTTTCTAAGATGAAGATCGTGAGACAACTCCAATTGTTTTTAATGCATTCTTGTGGTTCGGCTATACACCAGAGTGAAATAATGTTTCTTATTTTCACGCGTTTTATTTATTTTTTTTACTATTACCGTAAACATATGTTTTACCCACAAAAGATAATGAAAAAAAGTAATTTTTTTAGTAGTCTTAGAAAAAAAAACAATTATTACATTGAATTTATTTATGATCTAGGTATTATGGCAACAACTTTCATACACCTATTCTTTATGTATCCTTTTGATATGGCTTTTGATCACACTAGCGTACTAGTAATACGACTGACTTAGTAAAGATATTGTTATAGAGCCTAGCAAAATCGATCAAAAATAATAAAATAAAAATTCTTCCCAACTACTAAACTTAATTTGTTTCAGTACCAAAAGAAGTTATGTCGCCCAACGAGGCAAAATTATGAAAAATGTGCCAAAGTTGGAATTTTTCATACCGCCCTACGACATGTCGCTCGACAACACGAATTGGGACAGTGCACAGAAATTAGAGATTTTTCAAAACTGCACTAAAATCTAACTTAAAAATAAAATCTGTTATTTTGGAAGTATCCTTAAAACTGACTTTCGCTGGGAAAAATCAAAATATGCATTGATTCGACTTTTAACGATATAAAAAGTGATTTTCATTTGGCGACAAGGGTTTTGGTAAATAACGTGTTAGTTTTATTCATATAGAATGTTAATTTTTAACTATTACCAACATTCTTGCAAAATAAAATAAGCATCATAAAATAAGGAAACGGGTGCCTTATTTGATTTTTTTGTGCCATTGTACGTAGTTGAGATCAAACATACTATGGGGATGTGTCCCTAACTTGCTATGCGTGGTAGGCAAATCTGATTTGTTTCATAATTATTTAGTTAGGCAATGAATCATTTTTAACAAATTCACGTTGAAAAAGGTGTGAGTGGAACATCCGGCACAATTGTAATCTTATTATAAATGACAGAAAGTTGCTGATAACGTTAATAAAAGAATTCTTAAAAAATGTCAAACAAAAGAGAAAATACTCACTTGACTGAACACCAGAAAACCCGTCTAGTTGAATTTCAAAAAAATACCAATGAACGGTGGAAAATTTTCTAACCACTTTACTTACGTAAATGGGCAGACATTTTTATTTTAAATAGTATTCCGGACGCCACTAGAAACTGAAAAGGTCGGAGGAAGGCCAATTGATAATAATCATAACATTGGGTTTCAATTTATTTATTATTATTATTATTATTAATATTATTTATTTTTCACGCTTTTCATATCTACGCCTATATCTTTATTCGGCGATTTCCAGAGCTTTTAATAGAGGCTGTTGAACCATTGGCCAATGTTGCAATTATCCCCAATTATAAATAGGTAATACCAGAATTTCAAAATCATCCCTTTTGGATTTGTTTTATGTTATAATCTATCAAAACCAATGATACAAAGTATTCAACGTAAACGTTCTCTTTGAAAACGTATACGTAGATATTTGCAATGGTCAAGAATACCAAAACATTCGAAAATATCGATTTACCCATGTTTACTTGCCGAGAATTAGGAATGTTTGTTTTTTGTTATTTTTAATATATTTGTCAAGTAAATAGATGTCTTCCTGTCAGTTTTTTGACATGAAAATATTTCATTTTTATTTTCTAATAGTAACTTTTATTTCGAATTGGATTTATATCCTTCTGACGAGTTCTAAAGAGAACGAAAAAGATTGTACAATGTTTAAAGGAATTAATCCATCAAAAATATGATATACTTCAATTATTGGACATGCATGCGGTGAGCGAAATTTTATAACTATTTTCTTTGTGCTTTTTAGTATTTTCTTGACTTTGAAATGTAATAAACGTTTGATTGTGATATAGTATCCTCTAGGTAGGGCTAGAGATGCTTAATATTATATATATTAGCATGATCAGACTTGAATCATCAATATATAGAAAGAGTGGTTGTTTTATTGCTTTTCATGCTGAATCTTAGATATGGTAGGTGTATGAAAGAAGTCGACAAGTCACCGTAGGGGGGAGTCTTGTCGATCTTCCTTTTTTGGTCAGACTTGCACCAATGGTATATGAAAGAAACGAATGTTTTCTTTGAAAGTTATCTGCTGAATACCCAAAATAATATTTTTTAAGAATGATGTAAGCAGAAATAATAGGTATTTATTTATTAAATTAGACTAGTTCACAAGTTCAAAGCCGTGATAATGCTTGATAAAGCTCGTAAAAATATGAGTGAGGGCTCATTGGATTCGGAATGACGTCTAGAAAAATGTGCAAAAATTTCAAGCCCGCACATAAACAATTGCAAAAGTTATAACCAAATGAAGATTGAAAAAATAACGAGTTTCGTTTACAAATAACTCGAAATCTTTCTTTAAAATTTCTTAAATATTAATAGTTTTCGAGTTATTTGCAAAAAACGAAACTCGTTATTTTTTCAATCTTCATTTGTTTATAACTTTTGCAATTGTTTATGTGCAGGTTTGAAACTTTTGCACATTTTTTAGACGTCGTTCCTAATCCAATGAGCCGTCACTTATATTTTTACGAGCTTTATCAAGCATTAACACGGCTTTGAACTTGTGAACCAGTCTAAATGGATTCCTATTTAGTGGAAATCCTAACCCATCTGGATTTTTGAGTAAAATACCCAGGCATTGCAAGTGTACCTTAAAAAGAGCACGTACCTTTAATGAACAAACGTCAAGTGAAGTGCCTGAAATAAACAATTCAATTGTTTTGTTGAAAAACAAATTACATTCCATGGCCAATTTCGCGACAAATAGACATAATTCAATAATGACCACACTGTGCTTATAATTAAAATGAATTATCTCCTTAACAGTTCAAAGTCGCACTGGACTTATGTTTATAGGATTTTTTTTTGTTTATTTTAACATCCTGAACATATTCTCCAAATATTGCGGTTTCTACTTGAATCACCCTGTAAATAGACTATAGTAGTTAATATCTAGTAGTTTAATAAAATAGGTAGTGTAAATATTGTTATCGTCTGATTTTCTTTTAGAAAAAATAATATAAAGAAATCTGGTTAAAGATAATCCATGGAGATTTACAATTTATAAAAACGATCTTCGATAATATTTTCCTGACACTTTGATGTATGATTATTTACCAAAGCTTAGATTATTTGACAAATCGTTTTTTCATATATTATATGGGTCACCTTTTCATACCGTGCCGCATACGATACGAATATCATTTGTTTCGGATTATTTTCTAATTTGCATTTTAACTGATATGAAAATTTTAATTAAAGGAAACGTACGAATGTCTACGTAACTTTTTAATTTACTGATACGGTAATACACGAATTAGTAATTTGTATACAGCGAGGTATACAGGGTGATAAAAAATGCAAGGTACAAATTGAGGAGTACGATGTTAATAAGTGAGAAGTCACCAATAAGGAGCCCAACAGAAAAGGAAACAAATAGCAAATATTAACAGATAAAAAACATTGTCCCGGACAAATAAAATTGGATGCAAAACATAAACAAAAGAAAAAAGAAACAAAAAAATCGGTAAAGGTATTTACCCAAAACTTCCTTCTCTGTTTTTCACACTTTATTTATTCTTCTTATTCACAAGACTTGCCAGACGATTTATGATTCATAAATTATTATATATTTTAATACTGCACATTTTTCATAGATATTTCTCTTTCTAGACAGTTGTATTAACTGCATATGAAATATTATTGCCATCCGTCACATTTTTTCTGACCACCCGGTATATGTTAACTACATAGTAATATTATTCCTCACATTTTTTCACAACTTTGTTTAGGGTGACTACACTGTACAATTTTTTATATCTTTCTTTGGTAGTATCAACTACAAGTCTAATATTATCGTTCTCCGTCACATTTCTTCATTATCTTTTTAGTATATCTTTTTCGTATTTTTCATTTTTGACAATCGTGTTAACTGTATGCGAAATATTATCGTCCTCCGTCACATTCTTTTTTAATTTTGTTAGGGTGACCACCCTGTACATTTCTTTTATATTTTTCTTCTTCGACAGTTGTGTTAACTGCATGCTAAATATTATTCAATTCAATTTGTTTTGTAGATATAGCGCCAACAGACACACAGACGGACACACGGAATTAAATGGCCTTAATTTTCGTAATCTACGTACTCTAAAACGTAAAAATCTGGAGAAATCTCGAAGGGTGATTTTTTCACAATTACAATACTTCCCTTCGGTAAGCGAGGGAAGTAAAAAAGAGGCGTAGAGAATCCATGAGGGGGAAAATGCAGAAAACTCTTCAAAAACATAGAAATCCTATCAGCAGAACAACGACTAAGTCAAACCTTCAGACATGATACAGAAGAAACAACAACATGTACATTAGAAGATATCTGCAACATTGGACCAAGAAACTAGAGGAAGGAGGGAACGCAAAGAAAGAATGAACAGAATTAATGACCCACTGGCCCTTGGATAAGCCACCATAAATGGATCAACAACTAGAAATAATGGGTAGAGTTAGAAGAAGTACTGCTCCTGGAATAGACACAATCAACAACTAATTATTGCACTATAGACCGAAAAGGCTAAACGAACAAATCCTAGAAAGTATCATCAAAGAATTAATGGAAATTACATCTCTACCTATGGAATGCCACACGACCCTTCCCATAATCATGTCAGCACAGAGTATAGATGATTACAGAAGAATGCCACTCTGCAGCATGAACTATAAATACTACGCACAATGCCCACTCGAACAACTAGCGAAACGCAACAGAACACCGCCAAACTACCAGACAACATTTCAAAGGCAAGCAAAGGTATATTATATGTACATCACCAAAAGCCAAGAGAAGAAATCTGGGAAAAGCTGAAAGAAACATCGTTCAACTACTTGCAAGACCAAGGCAACGACAGAAAATGTCAACATTAACAAGAGGAGAAGACAAAAAGGATAAAATCTAATGAGGGTTCAAGCACAAAGAAACATAACACTCAGAAGAAGAAGAAGTCTGAAATAAAATAACAAATAAACATTTTAAATCACGACGCAATGCGGAAACGCATCTCATAAATCCTATGCACCTCGTGACTCTCGCTGCTGGCAACAAGCATGACCTCAATCCAACTCAGCGTAGACGTAGTTGGCCTGACGGTGTGTTTCCCGGGAGTGTCAGCATTGTCTACCGTAAGTCAAATCAATGAAATCAATAAAAAATATGTGTGTTATTTTGAAATGCTTTCTAGGCATGTGACATAAGTTCATTTTAATTGGCAACAACTTGGCAAAAACGCGTTATAACCTCACAGGAAGCTAACAGTTACCAAGAAGAAATTGCTATTGTTTATTAAACAAAAATAGTTCCAACCAGGGTACATTTATTTAAGTGTCTACTTTAAGAGCAGTAGCCCTATCCTGCAGCAAAATTATTTAAATAAAATATAAAAAGGCTACTAT
Source organism: Rutpela maculata (assembly GCA_936432065.2). NCBI lineage: Eukaryota > Metazoa > Arthropoda > Insecta > Coleoptera > Cerambycidae > Rutpela > Rutpela maculata. The sequence continues at coordinate 37,638,503 of OW386287.2, read as the reverse complement.
TTTGTCAAAAATAAAACTCATCAACAAACTCTTCTATTTTCCAAACTCTTTTTTACTATGCGCAATCACTCCCTACAACAATTTATGTTGATATATATTTGTAACTGCATTATGTGCTAATTTATTAGGCACGGAGATAAACTTTGTTATTCTGTTTGAACTAAATCCGGTGGCAGATCCAACGTTACTATTGGAAAACTTCAAAGTAAAACAAGAGTTTGGCTTTGTTTGTTCATGGTGTTAATTAACTTAATCACCTAAAGAGGATGCTTTTATTTTTTTAATAACATGTAATAAACAATGCTGTCTATCAACGAGCTTACTCGGTGTATAACATTTAACATACAGTCACCTCTTCGTTATTGTGCAGCTCTAATAATGTATTATTACATTCAAATCACATCTAAAGGTTATTCATCAATTTCGCTAACGGATTCCATAAAAGGCCGACTTCCTTCACACATGCGTGAGCATGTGGCTAAGTAAACTGTACCGCTGCATGAATTTTTAATGACACTTTTTTCAGCGGATATTTATTGACGCGCGAAGCCAGTGAGTGTTTATTTCGTTAATCGTTGTGTTTTAATGTCTAGAAAATATAAAGAAAGGAAATGTTACAAGTGATTTATTTGTTCAGTTCAGCATAGGGTATTAAATAAATTCTATTTCTACATAAAAAAAATGTCAGCATTGAAAATTCATACAAAAAAATCTACTAAATAAAATAATACACAGGTTTGTAGTCAAATAAAACAATACCCAAAAATACGATATAAACAATTGTTGATATCGTATCATATCGTATTTATAGCACAGTTTTATTTGACTATATGATACAAAAAAATCAATTGTTCAAAAATCAAATCAAATAACATGTTTTTCTTTATCATACTCGATACAAAATTATTGAACTACTTTTTTAGAGACAAACAAATTACATTTGCTTTTTCTACAGTGTGTCCCACTTTTCATGGTAACACCTTTGTAGCTCAGTTATTAGTCACCCAATTTTAACCAAGTTTGGATGGGTATCAAAGACCTTTATTATACCCTTTTCAAGTAAAACAAAACTTATTTCAGTCATTGGCGTGGATTTTTATTATGAAAAAAGGGTCGATTTTTTGAGAAATTATATTAGGCATTTTTTTGTTGCAAAACTAATGCAATATTATTGATCAGCATGCTGTAGAACCTCTATATCCAGAATTTAACAACATTTTGATTTTTGGTTTTTGAATTACAGCCCACTTAAAATTACCTATTTTAAACATTAAATAATCAATAAATTGGTAACGAAATTTTTTTCGAAAAAAAGTCATTCTTTATTTTCTCTTTAAATTCGTTTTTTCTACCACTCTATATCATCGATACTTTCAGATTCGGTAATCCTTAATGCCCGAATAATTTACAGGTCTGATGACCCAAAATTTTTCAATAAAAATTCTTGGCCTTCGAAATTTGAAAGTTTAGATGATATGGGATAGTAAAAAGTGAATTTAAAGAGAAAATGAAGAATGACTTTTTTTCTAAAAATATTTCGTTACCAATTTATTGATTATTTAATATTTAAAATAGGTAATTTTAAGTGGGCCGTAATTCAAAAACCAAAAATCAAAATGTTGTTAAATTCTGGATAAAGCGGTTCTATAGCATGTTGCTCAATAATATTGCATTAGTTTTTCAACAAAAAAATGCCTAATATAATTTCTCGAAAAGTCGACCCCCTTTTTCATAATAAAAATGCACGCCAATGACTGAAATAAGTTTTCTTTTACTTAAAAAAAGGTATAATAAAGGTCTCTGATACCCATCCAAACTTGGTTAAAATTGGGTGACTAATAACTGAGCTACAAAGGTGTTACCGTGAAAAGTGGGACACACTGTATATATTAAAATATAATTTTTGTGCAAAAAATGGTATAACAACAATAACTTTGACGTTTATGAAAAAGCCTACTTGAAATCGTTAATGCGGCATACAAAGAAGTATGATATTTCTGGGTTTTCTTTAAAAATGAATCACTTTAAAAAACTATACGTCATTGGACAGCTTAAGAACATAGCTTCTCGAAAACTCGTAAATATACAGGGTGTCTCTTTTAAAGAATCTTGACAAAACCAATTGGAAAAAGACGCCATTTTATTTCAGATATCCAGAACTGTAAAAATTTGAAATTAGGCAGGAAAAAGCTTGTGTGGGACACCCAGTAGATAAATGCTCTTAAAAAATTATATTTTTCTTAAACGTTCTCCTAATTTTCTAGATCTTAATATTACAATGGATACACGAATGGAGTTCCTGTAACGAGAGTTAGACATGATATTACCCCTCCCCAAAAAAAAAGAAAAACCCTGCCGACACTTCTTATATACACCTTTAAAAGTGTACCAAAAAATTATTATTTAGATTGCCTGTTCTGAACTGGCATTTATAGAGAATTAAAGAAAAAACAACAACTGTAACATCAAAAATTCCTTGTTACTTATAGATACATAATAATAAACAAAATAATGAACCCAGTAAGTTATAATTATCAAAGTGGTGTAGCTATGTACATATAAACAACATAAAAAACGTAACAATATCTTATTTAAACTTTATCTAATGAATACTGCTACATTATTATAATATTGTTAAATAAATAGCTTGATATTTTTGTAGTTTTTATTCCAAAATTATTAATGCATGAGCACGTTGAGTCGTAGTTACACGGTACATATTCAGTGACATTTTCTCACGTATCTACTGGAAATAATGTGATTTTTTTTCAATTAATGAGTTATTACGTAACTAGTGTTTCTAGTGATATTTTCTTGAATGAGTAGGAAATTTACACAACAACCATAGTGAGTGATGTAAATCTTGAGATTTAAAAAAGGCTTTCTACAGGGGCATATATTTCGACAACAATTAAAATATTTTAAACAAAAAATACAACACTTATTATTTAGCTGATCATCCATTGGAGTTATTTTGAAGAATGAAAAACGTTAATACCGTAGAAACAGTATTTCAGAGTTTTAGTTGTGTATCAGTAAAATTTTCTCTACCCTCCGGAAATGGTGGAAAAAATTAGGTCAGGTATGTAAACTTGATGATTGCCTTCCACCCCGCTTGGTCCAATTTAAATGATTTTTTCGTCATCATTGTCATCACAATTACCTAACTTTGTACAATATTGCACATTTTATTTCAAATTTTGCCCGCACTTACATCAGCGATGCATAGTTGTTCTAATTTTTTCCAGTGTTAACTTTTTCGAAATTTTTTAATACAAATCGCTTAAAAAGAGTTTCATTTAGCGACTTGTATTTAAAAATTTCAAAAAAGTTAACATTAGAAAAAAAGAGAACAACTATGCACCAAGAAATGCAAGCTCTTGTTATACTCTTCGCAAAAACGAAGAGTATATTGTAGTTGATCTTCTTGTAAGCACGATAACTTAAGAAAGAAAAGTCCGATTATATTAAAATTTGGAATGAAAGTTAGCGTTAGCTAGAGGAAGAACCCTATTGTTTTTGAAAAAAATCAATCAGTAAATAAAAAGTTATTAATCATTTAAATTTAAAAAAAGATATATTTTCTTAATTTCTCATTTGTACTTAAATAGAAATTTTGCGAAATATTATTCTCTATAATTTTTTTTTGTTTATACATTTTACTAATATATATATTTCATAATAATATATCTAATTTATTAAAATATAATACTCGAATGATATATACCACAGACATTCAGTTTTTGTAGTGATGTGTCGATGGTGCAACGGCAGATCAGGGCCGCCCTAAACACCGCAATAAACCGGAAATGGCGGGATAGGCTGGAAGCGCTGAATCCTCAGGACAACTCGCTGTGGAAACTGTCGAAGGTAATGAAAAATACGCGGGAAGCCATACCCGCCTTAACAAAACCAAATGGACAGACGGCCATGACGGACTCGCAGAAGGCGAATGGCTTAGCTGAACATTTTCAGGACATACACAACGTAGTGATACCGAACAATGTTGAACACGACCGCATTGAAAATGACATTAACGAACTAATTGGCTATGACGTCCAATTGACACGACGAGAATTTCTAAAAGTGATGGCCAAGCCTTTGGAGGTAGCCAATATCATACGAACTCTACCTAACAACAAAGCCCTGGGTTCAGACGGCATCGAATATAAGCGTACATTGTCAACGCGATCCTGCGACTGCAACATTTACCCAGCCAGTGGAAATGCGCCGTGGTCGTGCCAATCCCGAAGCCGAACAAGAACGCGAAGCTCGCCGGCAGTTATCGACCGATCTCGTTACTATCGGCGATCTCCAAGTTGATTGAGAAAGTCATCCTGATCAGACTAGACTCTACTTAGGATGAACTTCATATAGACGATGAGTGCCAGTTCGGCTTCAGGCGGGCAGGGGCACTGTGCAGTAGGTCGTCAGGATCGTGAATGACGTCAAGGTACAATGATACCGTGTGGATTTCGGGGCTGCTTCACAAACTAAACGCACTGGACTTTCCCATGTACATAACCAAACTTATTCACTCTTTTCTGACAGATAGATCGCTGCAGATTAGGGTGAATAGTAAACTATCAACTCGGCGGGACATTCACGTGGGTACCCCCAGGGGTCGTGCCTTTCACCGAAACTGTACAACTTGTACGTCTCCGACGTCCTGGAGTTCCCGTTGCCAAGTACGCCGACGACACGGCCATGTACGCGCACTCACATGATGCTCAAGCGGCCAATATGCTGCTGAAGGCACACATGGTCCGTGCCACGGCGTATTACGACAAGTGGAAAATTCGGATCAACTCCGAGAAGTCCAAGTCGATTCTCTTCACGCGCCGATTTACCGAAAATAGGATTTTAACGCCGTTTTTGATCGGGGGTAGACAAATTCCTATCAAACGGTGCGTGAAATATTTGGGGGTTAATTTAGACAAACGACTGACGTTTGACACCCATATTAATGAGACAGTACATAAGGTTTACTCCATATCCAGGAGTCTGTACCCGCTCCTGGCCAGGGGTAGCGGACTAAACAGACAAAATAAAAAAATGTTGTACACAATGGTGATTAGGCCGCCAATCACATACGCGGCGCCGGTATGGTGCAGCATCCCGGTCACAACAATCAGAAAACTTCGAGTTCTTGAACATAAATTTATGCGCCTCATCTCTGGTTTGGCACACCTCCCTCAGAGATCTATACGCAAATTGCCACGACATAACCCTACTAGCGGACTACTTCCAAGAAATTCAGACATCCTCTACCATACCAGGCGTTGCCTATTTTCCTGCAATTCCCTTAGCCAAACTTTCCTCTACCATAACTTAGCTCTACCCTACTCTTTACCTTTCCTCAACTTTGCAACTTTACAACCCCGAAGTTTGCTCTTGTCCTTTTTGTTCTTTTGTCCATTTTGTTTCTAAATTCCGTCTAGGCCGAAAAATTACCTAAAAATCCAAATATTTTAAACCACACCTTTTATCCACCACAATTTCCTGGCAGGAAGACCAGGGTGGAATTGCTTCGAACGGGTTTTTTCGTTGAGTTCTGTTTTCCAAATCAAAATTCCAAAGTGTTCGTCTATGCACGAAACCGCTAGTTTTTTAAAGTGCTAGTTTTAATTATTTTTTAAGAATTTTTGTGTATTATTATTGATCCAAATTGTTAATTTTAAGCTTTATTCTTAGGCAGGAGTTTTAACCTTTTACATTCAGCTTTAGCCAAACCGGACCTGCCCCGCTCAGCCCGACACCCACCACGACGCTGCGCGTCGTGGTTGTCTGGCTGGCTCCGGGCCAGATTCCAGGGAGACACATACTAAAACTTGTTATTGCTTGGTTTTGTCTGGCAATCCAAAGGACTTGTGTTCGAATCCTTGATAGGTCGTTTTTTTTTCATATATTTTTTTTTCACAATAAAGTTGGTATCGCAAAATTTAGAATGTCCAAAAACTGACATTATTTACAAGAAAACTGCGAAGAGTATCCTATAGAATGTGTAACAATTATATAAAAAGCTCAGTAAATCGGCGAAAAGTATAATGCTTCCACTAGTTTTAAATATATTAGCACACAATAGTACCACCGCACCAATTAATTGTTACTTCCCTGCGCAACTAATAAGTAAGGGTTGCTCGTTTTGGGGGTGAGACCATCCACGCTTGTCATAACTATGACACAAATAGTCCATAGCAAGCACAAACTAGCACAACTATTTTTAAAGCTAGCACATTTACAGAGCTTTTTGTTTTATTTTGATGGCAGGAATTCATTCCCAAAGTGGAACTTAGAATTAATTAATACCCTGTATAAAACAGAATTTCTTTTTAAATTGTTATGTAAGCTCGGAATCTACCAATTACAGGTTACCTAATATTGTTCAATTAATCACCATTTTATACAATGAAATACCTATATCAATCGACTTGATAAGTGCATTTAACAATTACTTTAATTACACTGCGACAGAATACCTACATTGTATAAAGAATTATATGAAGCAAGTATTTTTTTGTCAGAAAATTCCTATATTAAAATTCAATTTTAAGTTTCAATTACAGTTAATAAATCAACATTAACACGAAAAGAATCATATTAGCACAAATCTATAAAAAGAGTATATTTTTATTAAAGCTTATTACGCAGAAATTGTCCTTGAGTGGTGCAAGTCAAAATAATTGCTGAAGAAAATAATCTAAACTTAATTTTTAACTTCATAATTATTGTATAAAAAATTACAAAAGTTTTATTTTAATATTTAATGAAACTAAAAAGGTAATTGGTCTGGATAATATTATCTGGTGAGGCCAATGGACACAACAGGTGCTTTTTTTTATAAAATATTATTTAGGTATTAAGCAAATCTCCTACTTTCTGTATATAAGCAGTATATTAGTGTCCCCAGATTAAGGTACCAATATACAAAAAGTAAATAATTTGATATTAAATAAAAAATTGTGAATGACTGAATTTAAATAAATGATTTAAGTCTTTTCAATATATTTTTTTTGGTATAGGAATTCTATCATGTAATTCAATACTTCGTCAGTATTAGCTAGAAGAGTAATTGTTTTGATTGGTTCTCTAATAATGAGTGTTTTATAGAATATTATTCAACGAGCCGTAATGTAGGTAATAACTCACGCAGATAAAGTTTACAGCACGAACTGCCGCGCCGGCGAGTGCTGTAATTCATCAAGTGAGTTATTACCATAACCGCAAGTTGAATACTATACTTATTAATATTAAATTCAGAAAATTTTGTTTAAATTACTCAGTTTGTTTATTAATAAAATTAACTGTAAAATTTTATATTTGTTCTGCAATTTTTACTTAACTTGATTTGAAAACGTCGAAACTATTCAAACATGATAAATCACCTTCCTCCTCTCAATAATAATGGACCGTTCTATGTCATCGTATCGGAAAAGAATTTCTCTCGGACAGAGCCAACTTCGTATCGCGTGCATTACGTCGATTGGGCAGGCTAGGCATGAAGATAAAGGTGATTGACTCTGTACCTAGTGATCTATAATAACTCACTCATTAAAACTCACGCTATTTGTTTATGGATACTATTAATTGTTCAAAAGCAGTTCATTAATTAGTATATAATCCTAATAAGAGGAGATACAAATATTTACCTAACTAGTGTATTAGTGTACCCAGATTAGGGCAACAATATACACAGTAGGTAATTTCATAAGAAATAAAAAATGTGTGTAGGTTGTGATTTGCTTAATACCTAAATAATATTCTCTAGTCATGATGCAAGCAAATAAATCAAAATAATTAATTGTGAAAATAAATCAAGAATATGCTTGTAAATAATGAATGAATGTTTCTATACTCGTGAATGACTGAATTTCAACAAATGATTTAAGTATTTTCAACATATTTTCTTTGCCTTAAAATGCTAGGAATACCATCATGTCATTCAATACTTCGTCAGTATTAGCTAGAAGAGTAGCTGTTTTTATTGGTTCTTCAATAATGAGTGTGTTGAAGTATTTACCTAACTAGTATATTAGCACGACAAGATTGAGGCAACAATATACCCATTGTGGGTAATTTCATATTAAATAAAAAAGTGTGTAAGTTAGGATTTGCTTAATACTTAAATAATATTTTCTAACCATGATGAAAGCAAATAAATAAAAAATAATTAATTATAAAACGGTGCTTTCTTTCTACCGACAACCTTAGCTTAAATAATTTTCAGATTCTTATCTAAACTAACTTGCAAAAGGAACGATCAAAGCAGACCAGAAAATATGATTCGCGTTGTTAAGATTTAGTTATTTTGACCAATCGCCACATTGAAATCAACTTAGGCAAGTTTCCAAGGATGAAATCGTAGACTTGGCGTAGGTACGTGAGGGGGGGGAGGTATTTGACTGAGCTAATCTAAGATAAAAAGATCAAATGGAACGATCAACAGAATCAGAAACACTTGAAAATATCCAATATGTCTTCGGCTATCTCCCATCACATGACAAAGTAGGCAGAAAACAATTTTAAGTCTTTTTGATTAGAAAGATGTCATTTACAAAAAAATGAGTCCATTTATCCGTAATCCCTACTACTTGAGAATTCTCGGAAACATAATTCTATTTCTATTACCAGAATTTGTAAAGATTTATAGATATAGATGAGTTTGTAAACTATCCCAAGCTATATTAACGGCAGACGAAAATTGATGTGATAATAAAAGTGGTGACAAAAGCAAATATTTACAATGTTAAATTTTCTCGAACAGCCAGTACGTCTTCTGTTTATCAAGATATTCAGGATGATTTTGATCTATCGATTTTTTTATGTGAACTTCTATATGGTTTTATGTTACCACAGTCGACCAGATACCGGCGGCGTACAAGTAAATATTTATATTTTTTTTTGAGTTTTTAATTTCTTGAGCTATCGTACTTATATAGATTCATTGCACAGATCTGAATCACTCTGTATGTTTTTTCTTGATTTTTTGACACACGCTCGTATTTTACACAAATCGGATATCACTCATTTCGAACCTTCTTATTCGCAATATCTTATGAGACATTTTGTGATGCTTACATTAATCTTCATATATCTGCCTTTCACCGCTGCATAGTACGTCTAACAGCGTCTCTGCATTAGTCGCTCTTTTCTATCATTTGGTTTTCCCTGGTCTGCCTCCCTAATGATCCACGTCTCAGAGATGTAAAGACAGATGGAGAAAATTAGGGCGTTCGCAATATGACTTTCGTCAGTTTCATTATATTTCTATCCCATCAAATTTTGCTCAAGTTGGCGATCTTACCATATGAAGTCTTCGACGAATTTCATATTCACAGTTGTCGGACTTGTCCACAATAGCTCCAAAGTATAAAATCTTTTTTACAACCCCACAGTCACCTACTCCTAACAAATAGGTGACTGAGGTTAAACAGAACCAAAAAAAGGGCACAGACCACACTCATACTGACCAGGCGCACCCATGGGAAAACATGAGACTTAGGCCAAGCATGATGTATCATGGTGGTTCGAATATGTTGCAACGCATTGCTGACGCTAAATAACTGCTGTCACTAAGCAGAAATCAGTTCTGCATAATCACTGGCTTCCTAAAAGGACACCTACACAAAAGATACAGACAGTGCAATAGGTCAGCGGAGATATCCCACCACATTCCGTGCGACTGTGAGGCTCTGGATTATAGAAGACAGGCAATATCTGGACAACCAAGACTGAGTCCAGAAGAATTTAAAACCAAACCAGCGATGGAGTTGATCAAGCTAGTGCAAGGGACCAAAGTACTGGATTGGGTATCATAAAGCAAATGGGAGAATATCACAATAAGCTCAAGAGGCTGCAGTGATTCCGAAAATTAAAGTTAGACGGTTCCCAAACTCTGGGAGGTTTTCATTTGCTCTGTCTTTTGATGAAGGTGTATATTTTCTTATTATATTTTTATGATATAACAATTTTTATAAAATTAAATGAATGAAAAACTCATATGGAAAAATATGTTATTATAATTAATAATAAATTTTCATTTTTGTAATGTCTGTGATTTAAATGCAGACACACACTGCCTCTGCTATTTTACAGTTAACAGCCGACCATTATATATGCGAGAACAATTACTTTGAATCATCGATTTGCGACCGGGGAGTGACGATAAAGTATTCATTTTAATGACATATTTATAGATATCTTATAATACCTGGAAGCAAATCCATTATGTTGAACTGTATTGTCCAAATTTCTATTTATTTATTCTTCAGCGGCAGTTTCATATGACAGTGGACTGCTACAACAATTGGATTGTTAGATGGGGATATTTTTACGACAATTTTACTGTGATACCCTAATTGGCAATACTTTGAAGTGTCTATAATATCAATTCTTGTAAATCCAAAATTGCTACAATATGCAACACTTCTAGAACTCGACCGAAAGGTACGTATACATTACTCTAATACTTAAATCATGGCAAATAGGTGATTTCATAAACTTTTCAGGTTGTACATTTAATTACTAAAGAGGAGACTCATATGATCGAAATTTCGCCTTGTTAAAGATATTTGGCAAGGTGTGCCCTGTATGTCTTCACATATATTAAATTTTTCAACATGATTTATGACTGGCGGTTTTGTTTTATTTAGAGTTAAAGTTAAAGCTTAAATTAAAAAATAACATTATTGTGTATTGTACTGTACGCTATATCAAACCATTCTTTATTTATTTGTCAGTGTCAGTGTCAGTGTCATACTTTCGCAATGCCAAAATTAACTAAACATGAACAAATTTTAATTCTCTCTAAAACTGAAGAGAGATGGTCTATCAGAGCAGTTGCTAACTATTATCAATTGAATAAAAGTACTGTTATGAGTGTGAAGAAAAGTGGAACGAGGAAGGTAGCGTAAAGAGAAAAGATGGTTCAGGCCGATCGAGAAATCTCGTTCAATATGAAGCACTCCTTGGCTATTTGAGGAAAAATTCATATCAAACAGCAGGAGACGCTGTGCTCATAATAAATTTTCCATCACCGTGGTCAACAGCTAGCCGAAGGATAGGAAAATCGGAAATAAAAACTGTACAAGTGCCAAGAAATCGATATTAACAGAAGAATAGAAGCAAGCCGGCATTATGTTTTGTATAAATTGTGTCTATCGCCCGTTGGGGTTTTGGAACAATGTTGTGTTTATCGATGAAAAAGTTTTTCAGTCTTGTAGTGACGGACATATGTACAAAATATTAGGTTACATTCAGGAAACTTACTAAATATAAATATGAACCCCCTAACAGCCGAGCCAGAGGCCAATCCTCCGACACCTGAGGAAGTCATACAAGCCATTAAGGCACAAAAAATAATGAGGGCCCAGAAGTAGATAATATTTCTTCAGAGTTATACAAAAATCAAATCAAATCAAATCAAAGATATTTATTAATGTTTAAAGACATGAATGCGCCTCAGCTGGGTCCAGTCTAGAGCCGATCACCCCACTGCGGCGTGCAACGTCGCGGTAGGTAGGTGATCGGGTGGAGGGGTTTAGCTTCGGCTGTAACAACAGATGAAATTGGGGCGTTAGGGCTCCTGTTTAACATATATAAAAAAACTTAAACCTAACAATTTCGTTGAACAATAATCCGGGAAGATATTAAAATACTTAGAAATAGCTAGAACTACGAAGAAACAATTGTATTTTTAACACACGCGCACTGTCGCACGCGCGCCCTAAATTTATGAAGAAAATCTTGTTGTCCATACGGGAAAAACTTAGTGAAAAAACCCGCTCGAGAGTCACGGATTTATCCAGTGGTCTACCTGCCTCTGGAAGGATGGGGTGAGGGGAGATTATAATTTTAAAAGTTGGGATTTACTAGCAGTTATTGGTTTAAAGGAAATTTGGAAGAAGAACAAAAAGGGACAAAAGAACAAAAATTGACAAAAATAATAAAAATGAAACTAATGGGGGAATAGAGGGGGTACAAGTAAAAGGTGGTGAAAATAAAGGGTGGTGAAAGGAAATTGTAGTATAGGAAAGATGTGGGCTAGGGAGGTTGCCGAAAGATAGGCAACGCCTGGTATGGTAATGGGTGTTTCAGTATGGCATTATGCTGTCGTGTGATGTCTCGGGTTAGCGGACTTTCGCCCAGGTAGAATTTTTGGGAAGTTTCCCGCGTATGTGATAGCCGGCCTGATCACAATTGTATACAGTAATTTCTTATTCGTCCTGTTTAGTCCTCCTGGTCAGGAGTGGATACAGACTCCTAGACATGGAGTAGACCTTGCGTACAGTTTCGTTTATGTGTATGTTAAACGTCAGTCGTTTGTCCAAGTTTACCGCCAAATATTTCACGCACCTTTTAATTGGAATTTGGCAACCCTATCGAAATTGGTGTTAGGATGCGGTTCTCAGTGAACCTGCGCGTGAAGAGTATGGACTCCGACTTTTCGGAATTTACCGAATTTTTAACATATTTGTAGGAAATGATAATTGATAACCAAAGAAAAATATATAAATAAATATTTTGTGCTTCATCTTCTTATTTACAACGTCTTGCCATATTCGACTAATTCATGATAAATTCGAAAGAGTATATACCGAATAACCAAATTGTTAACAACCAACAAGTTAAACTGATATGGAAATAACATTTCCAACCCCCATTGGACAGACAGTTGGACCCTGAAGAAAATTTAATAAATATAAACCCCCTAATAAACGAGCCACAGATCAATCCTCCCTACACTTGAGGAGGTCAAAGAAGCTATCAAGGCACAAAAAAATAATAAGGCCCCAGGAGTAGATAATATTCCCTCAGAGTTATACAAGGTAGGTGACGATCACCTAGTAAAACATATCCATGCCGATAGAATCTATATGGAGGGATGAAAAAATTCCCGAAAACTGGATGAAAAATATATAATCCCCATCTATAGAAAAGGTGATAAGCTTGCATGCAAAAACTACCGTGGAATATCCGTATTGCATACTGCATACAAAATTCTTACCATATCATAAATTAACGACTTCAGCCACAGCAGCCACTTGCAGAGACTATTATTAGTAAGTACCAAGCGGGGTTCAGACACGGTAAATCTACGATAGACCAAATCTTCACAGTGAAGCAGATTCTTAGTAAGACATGGGAACACAATGTGGATTTTCACAATATATTTGTAGACTTTAAACAAGCGTACGATTCAATCAATAGAAACAGACTGTATCAAATAATATATGAATTAGCAATACCACCCAAATTAATAAGATACATAAAAGCCACAATGGAGCACACTACGGCCACTGTACACATAAACAAAGAGTAAACAGACCCTTTCCAAATATCGCGAGGGATAAACAAGGGGATGGGCTAGCACCAACGCCTTCAACCTAGCACTGGAATTCGTTATAGGACAAATGGAGGTCGGAAGAGAAGATCTATTGACTAATAAGTCTGTCCAACTAGCTGCCTATCCAAATGACATTAGCATCATGTCCGAACTGCGATGAGGGCACAACAAATCTACTCACAATTGAAAAACCACACCAGGAGGATGGGGCTAGAAATTTATATGGAAAAGACAAAGTCCTCACTCAAACAAGAGCAAATAGAACCAGACAAAATATCATTGAAGAGAATAACATCGAGACTGTAGAACAATTTACGTATTTGTGCAAGTACGGAACGGAAGACAAGAGATACATTAAAGAATAGTACAATCTAATAAAGCATATTTCGTGCATATATTCCGGTCTAGAAATGTACATCGACAAACGAAGCGAGTATACAAAACAATGATCAGGCCAATAGTTAACTACGACAGCAAAGCATGGGTCCTGACAAAACAGTTCACAAATAAACTAAATATATTCGAAAGAAAGGTTCTGTGAAGGATTTTAGGACCAACACTCGATAATGGTATCTGGAGAATAAAACATAACAACAAATTATACCAACTTTTTAAAGACTCCCAGAATACATCCGAATACAAAGGTTGTATTGGGCTAGGCATGTAGTAAGAATGGAAGAGGGAAAACTACCAAAAAAGCACTTAACACACGAATGCATAATAAAAGACCAGTGGGAAAACCATGGAAACGCTTGGAAGACGCACGGAATCTAGGAACCAGAAGTTGAAGAAGAGCAGCTGCGGACAGAGATATTTGGGGGCGAAAGCTAAGAGAGGTCAAGACTCAGTTTAGGCCGTAGAAGAAGACGAACTGATTTTATTTTAGGTATTATTAGTTGATTGGGTATGGGTAAATATTTCCATCTGTTTAACAGCCGTACTAATAGCATTATGTGCCGAGTCTCCTTAATGTTGGCCATGGCACGTCTGAAAGACATGAGGTGTTATGAGTTTAATATTTTTGCATTCATATTGTAATAAATAAGCAAATATTGCGGGAAGGATTGCATTTTTGTTTTGTCCGCAGCAACCATCAGAAAACAGTTTCTCACACTCAACCACAATAATAGGCTAAAAGAAGAAGCAAAACAGAGCAACATGCTTTAATAGTGAGTGCATGCAAGCAATTGAAGAAAGAAATCAGGCACACAGAATCTATATAGCTTAAAAACAAGAGAGAGGCGCCTAAATTTTGAAACAGCTAGATGAAAACCAGATACGATATGTAGAAAGAAGAAAAGAGAGTACGAAAACGCTCAAATGCAGAAGATGGAAGAAAATTTTAAGGAAAATAAAACGTTTGTTTTTTGTCATTTTTTAAAAAAAAGTTATACTGATACTTCTTATGAACCTCATTAGTTTTATATTTCATATCAAATGTAACATTGACAATTTCTTGAGATTATAAATAGTAAAGTTGAAGGAAGCAAGGCGTTGCTTATAAATATGAAAAAACGTAATTAATTTTCCGGTTAAAACCTATTGTTTTAATTTCACAATAAGGCGAATATGGCATATACGCCACGAGATGGAGCCTTAATGGGTTTGACAGGTCAAGGTTTTTATGAACGATATTAGTTGTAGTTCTTGTAGTAGAGTTAAAACTTCTTATCGTATCTCCGTTTTCAAAGCAATATTATGCACACAAATATACAGTACTGTAAATCAGTAGTATGTGTGCCAAGATTTAATTTTTAATGTTACGCGCTAGCAAATGGATGCAAATTAAACTTTAACTTTAACATTACGTGGTTAAGGCTAAATGAGCCTTATTTTAATCACCTTACACGTGCTCCTGTATAAGTAGTGTAGCAGTCTTCAAATAAGATTGTACGTGAACTATAGATTATATCATTTAGATTCATATATTTTGATAAGAGGCACTGTGTATCTCGTCATTAGTACACATTGCAGCATTAATTAATAATACTCAGGGTGTCCCAATTAACATGAAACATTCAGAAAAACGCGTCCCCGCTAACATTAGAAAATAATAAAAAATGTTTTCATTTACCAATAAAAATTGATGAACGGGGGAGAGAAAATCACAACATTTTGTTTTCCCTCAGCAATGAATATCAATGAGCGGGGAAGAAAATCACCAAAAATTTTTCCGCTCACAAATAAAAAAAAATCAACAAATTTTTCTTGCTCCGGCCTTTTTGCCAAAATCAACGACAGTACATATAATATAATAACAATTAATATTGTTGTTCATAAATCATTATTGTTTAATAAAAAACGAATACCAAAATAAACAACAGATGCCCTGTGCCCCCCTGGATCCACCTCTGACAATATTTAATTTCACAACTAAATGTCAAAAACAAAACACAAACGTACTCAGTCCATCGGCGCAACTGGGATTCGAGCAATATTTTTTTTTAAACTCACTAATACAGTAACTTTACAGATTTTAATTTAGGGCTTGCC